>VMOF01000388.1:6702622-6771824 GCA_011764245.1 Trialeurodes vaporariorum
GCGTGCGATGCGAGTGGAGAGCATGCCAGAAAAGATTCAAATTCCGACGAAAAATACTGAGGGGGAAAGAGGAGTGAAAGGGGACATTGCTTTAAAAACGGTCTTGAAGAATTGCGTAACACAGTTTACTTTTCATTAATGTAGGTAAAGATAGATTCACGTCATAGCATGCTTCGTTCCAATGTTAATTCATTACGATTGGAATTCCATTGTACTGCCCAAAAAACGGTATGGTAATTAAAATGCTAAGAATTTTAACATTAAATGCTAAAAAAAAAAAAAAAAAAAAAAAAAAAAAAAAAAAAATACTTAGCAAGAATTCGATATGATTTGGTGGATTTAAAAAGAGGAATTCATCATCTTGGGGTCTTGGGCGATCAGTAATTATAATAAGTTTCTACCTATATCTGAAACTGGTTCAAGACAATAAAAACAAACGCCTCTCCCGAGTTTTATGAATATTCTGAGCCATAGTGGCGTATAGCGTGCAATTTGGCAACGTTGCAGTTTGTCCATTTAGATCCATGTAAAAAGTTCGAATGCGAAGGTGTTCACCAAACACCCGATAGTTCGATCTATTTCATGGGTTTAAATGGACAAACTGCAACGTTGCCGAATTGCACGCTACGCCACTGTTCTGAACTCGTTATGCTACATCATTGATTATCATGGATTCGGTGTGCAATTTGACATTGTTGCGTTTTCTCCATTCAAACCCATGCAAGGAGATCAATCTTTTGGATTTGCATCAGAACTGTCGTTTTGTGTGCATTTAATTGATCTTTTCCCTCCATTTGACTCAATGTAAAACAATCGAATTCTGACAAAGCACTGCTTCCCTATTGAATCGACTGTATTTCGTGGAATCAAATGGAGGAAAAACATTCTTGCCAAATTGCAAGAAGCCGTCACTGATTCTCACCGATGAAGCCACCGATTGATCAAAACATTATACGGATGAGTTCAGTTTATTGTTGTAATGAACGAAAAAATTCGTATCTGTAATCTTTTCTCAATCGGTGGATGCACCGTCGAATTATCAAACTATTGGCGATAAACCTTTTCAACAGTCACCGTCTAAATGTTGAGGTTAATGTTTTGAATTGGAACTAGAGCGATATGTCGAAGCGATAAGCAGGATAGTGTGGCGTCACAATGGAGCCGCGGTCTTTATTCGACCTCACCGGTTTTTAAATAAATGGATAAAAAATTAACATAAACATCCCTCCGTTCAACACTTTATCCTTTTATTGAAACAACGGATCTTTGCATTTACGTTACTACAATGTTACAAGAAAGAAACCGAAAAAAAAAACAAAAACAAAAAACAAAAACTGGTCTACTTTTTCAACGCTCGCTTACAACAATAAAGCTAATCACTACGGATAGATCTTCTTCCAATCGGCCAATCTCATTTTTTTCGTCGACAACCTTAACTAATTGAGATACATCACTAACTGAGGCGCTCACTGAACTGAAGGGAGACTCCAAAAACAGTGTTCCCGGGGTTTTGCGGAGGAGGAGGTTTTAGGCCGTATTTTCGGCACACAGAAAAAACGGAAAAAACACTTTGGTAGCGCTGACAAAACCTTTGGTAGAAAAATGACCCAGCAAAAGACTTTAGTTGGGCCGCCAAATGTTTTTTCACCCCAAAATCTCTTTAATTAACCGTAAAGAACCTTTGGTTGGCTCAACTAAAGTCTTTTGCTGGGTCTTTTTTCTCCCAAAAGGGTTTTTGTCAGCGCTACCAAAGTGTTTTTTCCTTTTTTTTCTGTGCATGACTCAATAGTCTAGTTTCGGCGAGAAATTTAAATTTTTGAATGCCAAATCAAGTTGGTTTTCAACCCGAGTTAGCGCATAAACACGCGCGTGTATATAAACCCAGAGTTAGAATGATTTTTTATTTTTCTTCTCTGTGTTTTTTTACATTTGTTTTATAAAATGGTGGGTGCTCTGAGTGATAGACAGAAGGCCGCACTTGAGTCCCTGTAGTAGACTTTTGAGAGTAAATACAAGAGAAACCTAAAGGCGCCGCCATTGGATGCGGAAATCCCCCCCCCCAACCATCCCTCCAAATACCCCCCAATGGGCTGTGGGGGGCTTTTGAAAATATAAAAAATGAAAAATTTGGGGTCAATTCCCTTTCTGACTTTCCTATTTCAAATCTTTTGGGTTCAGTGGGTAGTTTTCGAAAAAAATGCCTGCGGTACGGGTGCTCTGGCTCACCCTACTGTCTCTCTGTAAAAAAAACCCTTTTTTAACCATAAAACCGCTAAAATTTTTTTGTCCGTATAAAAATCTAAATTTGAATCCAGTGTGTGGCGTGGCCGCTTCTCAGCAAAACAAGAAGGAGCTCAAGAAACTGGAGAAGAGCTATTTGCTCCTCGTTTTATCCGAGCGCAGAAAATGTAGTTTGGTTTTCTTTTCGGACTTCCACTTCTTCTAACCGTTTTAAAATTGAGCGCTAAACTTCCAAAGTCCTCGTCTAAACTCCACAGAAACCGGCCGAAGCAGCAGGCAGCTGGCAGCCGCGCGGCGACCGATTCAGCATTGTGTAAATGAAATCCTTGCGGATTCCTAACCAGAGCCTAAATGCAGGTCGCGCCGCTGCTGCCGTCGTACAGTGCAACGAATCGATGGGACACACTGGACCTGTCGTGGTGATTTTAAAATGCATATTTTTTGTTAATACACAACGTAGCAGATTAAAACTATTTCTTTGGGTTTTTTATTGTAAAATTTACTACAAGAATCACTACTTATAATGAAATTTGAGGACTTTTACGGAAAAAGGGGCCCATGGTACAAACACACGTTTTGAGAAAAACGCAAAAAAAACTTCAAATGGCTATGAGTGCTCGAATGATCGTTTTACACGAAAAAGCTATTTGGACCCAAGTGGGGCATACTATGCCGTACACTACCGCCAGGATTAAAATTTTTAAAACGAAATTTAAGGGTAGTTACAATTAATTTAAAATTCTGATTTTAAGCCCTTCTTCCGTAAAAAATTTTTTTTGGTGCTGAAATTGAAGAATAAACGATAAGTTTTAGTTGTTTTAACACCGGACATGATCCAGAAAATTTATTTAAACTTAAACATATAAACACCAAAAGAAATTCGTATACAGGGTGGGAGGAAGTCCCTCTCCCCCCCCCACCCTCCCCCGTCTAACTTTTGAACGGTTGAAGATAAAAAAAAAGAAACTCGGGGGATTTTTTAACTTAACGGGAACTACTTTTTTGGGGTATCTAAAAATTTTCCCGGGGGGGGCTCCCAAAGGGGCGGGGGGGGGGGGGTTTACCACCTAATCAAATTTTCAAATGGCAACACCTATCTTGTGATACCTCGTTTTAAAGGGCATAAAATGTTAAGACTTTTTGCGCAAACCGGGGGTTGATATCGTTTTGCGTCTTCGATATATCGCTAGTCAAAGTTCGATTTCGATATCAGGTCGATGTCGTTTTTGGTTTTTTATTTATCGAAACATGCCAATGGGGAAAAATACAACTTTGTCATTCGAATATCGAAAAACCCAAAAAAGATATTGACCTGCGGTTTGCGCCAAATTGCTCGATTTGTGTGTCCTTTTAAGCGATGTCACTCGATAGGGTCGTGGCTCGGAATTTTTTTTTATAGCCCCCCTAGGGGGTCTTTTTTTTTAAAAAATTTTGGGGGCTTTAAGACTAGACTAATATCAAAACAGTATTTTTTTTTTTTTTTAGAGTATTTTTTACTCCTAGTTTTTTTTTAAAATTTCCCACTTCTCAAATGGGAGTTCTGATTTTTTGAAAATGGGTCGAAATCGAACTTTGACTAGCGATATATCGAAGACAAAAACAAAATCGACCTCCGGTTTGCGCCAAAAATCTTAGAATTTTACGCTTTTAAAACGAGGTATCACAAGACAGAGGTTGCAATTTTAAAATTTTGAGTCATAAAAATCATAAAGTGTTCAGTTTACGTTTACCGGTTTTTTTGTCGAATTGAACAAAAATCTGGCAACGTTGTAACCAACCGAATTTTCTTGAAGAACAGTTGATAGATTCTCCTTAAATATAGACTTGAAACGGGTGAGTTCTTTGAATTAGAAAGTCCAACTTCAAAGCTTTTCCAAAAATTATATATTTTCCGAGAAAGTTTTGATTCTCCCCCCCCCCCCCCCTTCCCCCTCGATAAACGAGTGTACTCTAGTTTCATAAAAAATGTCGGTAAACTTGCTTAAATTTTGATTTAAGACTCATTAGTTGAAGGAATTTTAGTAAAATAGCAAAGAATACCGTAGAAACCCTGTTTTAGTGCGTCTTTCCGGGGGAAAGGGCCCATGGTACTATGGGCCCTTCTTCCGGAAACTTTCTATAAGTCGCGGGGAAAAAAGTCGAATCGATTTGAAACTTTATGGAGACATACCTTGGGGTTTAAAACAATTATTTTTAAGCCATTTACAAAAAAAGGGGCCCATAGTACTAGGGCCCTTCTTCCGTACAAGCCCCAAATTAATGACCGTAAAAAACACCGAAAAGTCAATTTTTGGCCAGTTTTTTATACCCAAAAAAACCCCTCCCATTGACTCGAACTATCAGTACTGCAGAGCTGCTTTTTGCGTAAAATTTAATCGCATTTTTCATTTCACCGATGATTCCCCCGGGTTTAAAGAAAAGATTACACAGTTCAATTCAATGTATGACTGAAATGAACGAAAATGCTCGCATCGGAAATTTTTTCTCAATCGGTGAAGTCGTCGATGATTTTAAAAAACTTGCGGACTTTTTAAATTTAAATTTAACAGAGTTTTTTCCCCGATTGAGAAGAGATTACAGATCAAAGTATTTTCGTGCAGTTCAGTCATACATTGAATTGAACTGTGTAATCTTTTCTCAACCGGTGGAATCATCGGTGAATTGAAAAATGCGTTTAAATTTATACGCAAAACGACAGCCCTGAAGTACTGTGCGTTGTCGCAGGGCTGAAACAGTTACAGAGGTAATGTGTCTAGCTCCTCGCAAAAGGCACCGCGACGGGCAAGGATTCCCACAAACATTGCCAAATTTTTTTGAAAAATGGTCAAAAAGCTATAAAACTGATGGAGAGGATTTATGGGACGTGATTTTGAAAACCAAGGAGGCAGCCGCACGATAAAAATCTTTGTGGACATTTTACACGGGTTCGGTTCAAGGTCATAGATTAAAGGAGTATGCTCAATGCCCATCTGACTTCGCTCTACAAATTCAGTGGCGCACAGTTCAAAATCACTGCGGGCAAGATGGCCGACAAAAGCAAAAACGTATATACTCTTTGCAGAAAACATTGGGCTGCCCTCTGTAGGAAAGCAGCAAAGAACCCAATGTTTGCTCCAAAGAGTATACGTTTTCTGCTTTTGTTGGCCCCCTTGCCTGCAGTGATTTTGAACTGCGCGCCATTGAATTTGTGACGCAAAGTCAGATGAGCATACCTTTTTAATCTATATTTTGGGGTTCCCCCCACATTTTGAAATTATTTTCTCACTTTTTTTTTTTTTTAAAAAAAAATTTCCCTGTTGAAAATGGCTGAAATTTTGAGCCGAACACCGTCCTCAAAAGTTTTTCTATATTTAACTTTTTACAGCGTCGTTTGCAATAGGATCGTTCATAGCAAAAGTTAGCAAGACCCCCCTATAGCTATTCGCAATTATAATTTTGGGGAGTTTTATGGACAAAAAAATAAGAAAGACAAAAATATCAACAAGAATAAAAACAATCTTGTCCCTCGCTGAAAAAGCAACTTAAATTTTTAAGTGGCGCTACCTAATACACAGCACTTATACACAGTACACCGGCCTGCTTCTCCCTGACAACACAATCCAAGTCTCTGGGGTCTCGTACCTCCTAAACGACTAAGCGTGCACCTGAACGCTACCGCAACCGGGGAAACCAATTTTTTTTCACTCATTTTACCCGCGATCCAAACAACAAATCATTTGACGTACAAAACTTTTATGCAGTAAAATGCCACTGGGGACAGAAAAGAAAATACCCGAGCCTAACCTCTAGAACCCGCGTCCTATCACGTGCTTTACCCGTTTTACAAGACATGTATACCGTGCTGCAAAATTATCGTCCAAAGCTAGCGGAGCGGTGTAAGTACGCATGTATCAACGGGGCGGGGGAAGCCTTTTATACAAAAGAGGTTGTACTTACACCGATTTTTTGTTTCTCTATAGTGGTGTGGATGACTCGTTAAGAGAAGAAAAAAAAAGTTTCACGAAGACCATCGCACATTTACTGCTTTTCAAAAGGTGCGGTCCTGAGTTTGACACATGCGTCAAACACAACAGGTCGTATAACGAGACGGGTACCCGTGAGGATACTGTTCGCGGGCCCCCGGCCGTTTAAACTATGGGTCAGCTGAAACCATAAGAAGATAACCAATCAGTGGCGTTGCGTGCCATCTGGCAAAATGCAACTGCCATTCAAACTCACTAAATATATCGAATTTTTCCCTTTTGCACTGTGAACCCCCTGAATTCGATCTTTTTCATGAGTTTAAATTGATAGAATATACATTGTTGCCAAACTGCACGCGACGTCACTGATACCAATAGAGAGGATTTATGGGACGTGCTTTTGGAACATTAAGGCGGCAGCCAAGAAAAATATCTTTTGAACAGTTTCACACACGGGTTCGGTTTTTTTGCTTCGTTTTTTTTTTAAACCCTTAAAAATTTTTGAAAAAAAGTTGCCCAGTGTATCTGAAGTACACTGAGAAAAATCACTTCTTTAAAAATAAGGAAAAACGTTTACTTTTTGACAATTATCCTTGAGCGAAGTAAAGTTCTGTTGCATGAAGAAGAACCCCTGTCACAACAAGGAATCTTTTACTTGTAGCAGCAGGCATTTTCCCCGGGTTAAAGGAATATCCCCTTTGTCGATATTTCACTGTGCAGTTTTTTTAACACAAACGAAATACACCTCGGATTAAAAACAGAATTATTTCAATGTAAAGTCTCAGAGTAGCACGATAAGAGTAATGCTATCGTTCAAGAATCGCAAGACTTATCTGTTGCTGGATGGAAGCCTTTGCCATGTTAGTAGCATATTTGTCCCTGCTGAAGCTCGTTTCAGAAGTACAGAAGGAGCTCAAACGATAGTCTTTGGACTTTTTTCAAAACTTTTACTCATATTCCATGATGGGAATGAGTTAGAGCCAGGAGCGGAATGTGCAACCTGACAACAGTGACAACATTTCATTTAGTCCAATTAAACGCATGTAAAATATCGATTCGAGGAAGTGCACAGTGTACTCCCAATTTTTGAAATTTGTAATTACTTTGAATGATCTAAATGCAACGTTGGCAGATTGCACGCGGCGCCACTTTTTACACTAAGAGAAACCACTTCTTTAAAAGCAAGGAAACACGTTTACTTGTGACAGTTTTTCTTGCGCTAAGTAAAGTTCTGTTGCACGAAGGAGAATCACTGTCACAACAAGGAATCTTTTACTTGTAGCAGCAGACATTTTCTTTGGGTCATTTTCCCTTAGTCAATATTTCACTGTGCAGTTTCTTCAACACAAACGAAATACGTCTTGCATTAAAAGAAGAATTCTCTCAGTGTAGAGCCTCGGATCTTTACTAAATAACACTTTCAAATCAAGAAGAGAAAGTCTCAGGTAAGTTTCACTTCGATTTGAAGGAATGAAAACTGAAAATTCGCCAAAGTATTATCGATGAACTCCGCCTCCACACACTTTTGAAACGAGCTCTCCTATATACGGTATAATTTC
Source organism: Trialeurodes vaporariorum (assembly GCA_011764245.1). Lineage (NCBI taxonomy): Eukaryota > Metazoa > Arthropoda > Insecta > Hemiptera > Aleyrodidae > Trialeurodes > Trialeurodes vaporariorum. Next base: position 6,710,385 of record VMOF01000388.1, read on the forward strand.
TATTGAAACTTTTCTCTAACTAGACTTCCTCCCCCCCCCCCCTCATTTTCTTTGCGTACCTGGCAAATTAAAGACGATGACGCGTACTTTCATAACTGTTCTCAACCAAATAATAAAGTTCGAGATTTCTATTTTCTCAATATTTTTTTTTTTTTTCTATTTTCTCTCATAAAATTTGAAGACTTGAGATTCTCGGTCCCTCGCGATGAACATCGAAGCAGAGAGTTGCGGCCACACGAAAAAATAGGTCCGAGGATATTTTGTCAGACTTTGGCGAACATAAATTTATCGGTAGGATCGAATGAATAAAAACAGATCGAGCCTGTTCGACGGTAGACGGTGACTGTTTAATCACTTTCCATCGATCACCGCCCGCGCAGCCAGACACTTGCTAATGCCGCACAAAGAATCGGAATTCTCATGATCATGGACATGAAAAGTTTAAATACTGATATTTCTGGTTAAACCCAATGACAAATCGTGTAATGGGCTCTTTTAAACTTTCGCTATAAGCTAATGAATAGTAAAATCTGATGTTAAAATCAGCGAAAATAACGAAAATCACACGAAAAAAGTCTAAAGTTCAGTAATGGACTTAGATAACAGCTGTTGTAAGGGCATTTAATTTCCTTCGCACGTCACCGAAGCAACGTATAATATTCGCTGCATTTTACGCAGAACTGAGTACACAGCAAAAGTTCGCGACGGTTGTTTCGGTATTTGTGATCGTCCCCCCCTTTTTTTTCGTGTTTTAATTTTCGTTTTTGTTTTTTATACTTTCTCACAACTAACAAATTTTAGAAATTGAGGAAGTATTGTGACGGTGTAGATGCCTGTCTGTCTGTATCCCAGGATAATTTTTAAAGCAATGATCCATATACATCCAAATTTTGCAGAGAAGTTACTTTTAACATTCCTCAGGGGGACTTTTTTATATGAAACGTTTCCAATAATATAATCAATTGGAAAAAAAGGGTAAACATAGGGAAAAATTGGAATATATGTTTCAAATATAGCTGTTTGAATTTTGATGAAAATTTTGCTAAGACATCGTACAACCAGCCTACTGAAAAATTGGGTCTCCCCCGGAATAATATAGGGGTATCTGGGGGGAACCCCCCCAGAAAATATACGTGGGTCTGGGGGCCCTACAGATTAAGTTTGGTGTGAGAAAGTGTTTGTCTGGTATATACCCTAATTTTTTTTTTTTTTTTTTTTTTTTTGCCGACAACGATGTCCAGAAAATGTAATTTATTGATCCACTGTGAGATTCTTGATTCTTCGCCCCCCCCATCCCTCTGCCGCGCGTGACACGTGCCGGTCACTGCCTCTCGCTCACGCGCAGATGACGCCGCGCGATCACCACCCGCTCAGCTCGCACGATTGGCGAAATGTTGAAAGTGAAACTGTTTCACTTTCGGTTTGCAAATTACCGGTCCGGTGCAACGTACCGTATGCGGAAAGGGAAGGGGGAAAAAACAACAACTTCCGAAGCACAGTTTTTATTGATGAGCCGGGCGGGCTATGCCAGCCGCGCCGACGGTCATCAGTCTGTCAGGCGTGGTCCGTCGCACGTAGGAGTATTTGACCCGAAAACCTGGCCAAAAACGGAAAATTGAAAAGTCGTCCAAAAAACAAACTATTGATGGTTTTTGAGAGGTAAGTAACCACTCTATTGCGTAATAGATGTGTCGGAACATCCACGTTTATCTACTGTTCAGGGGACAACATGGAACTGAGCGCTCGACGCACCTGCGGTTGTTCACCGCCCGAAGCGCTGTTACTAATCAGTCAACATTTTCCATCTAGGACAAGCGTTAGTGCATCCAAACATTTCAGCGATTATGGACGTTGTTTTAGATGGTATGTGCTTCATTTTGGTGGCAACAATTTCTTTTTCCGTGCATTTTTGACCCTTTTACATCTAATTTAAAATGGACATGAAAAAAATCTCTAATTTTAGGCTCTATCTTTTTAAAAAAGGCAATTTTGAATACGTTCCGGGCAAAACCGGGCACAACCAAAACAAGGGGGTTAGAGTAAACCCTTTTAGGCAACTGCTCCAACAGTCAGAAATTGCAAGAAATTGCCCCTTTTTTTAAAAAAACATGTTAAAGTCAAGCCTTTTTTATGAAATAAGCGTCAATAACTCGGCAAAAGAATGAGCTATCGACCTTTGGTTTGAGCCAAAATTCTTAATTTTTTACGCCTTTTCCAACCATAAACCGTGCAATAGGAGTTTTGAGCTTAAAGTGGAAAATTAACCAAAATCGATTTTCAAATATTCAAGAGCACGCAAATATTTTTGGCCAGGTTTTTGGGGTAAATACTCCTACGTGCGTCGGCGAATGAACTCCAACTCAGAGTCAGGTAATCGAAACGCATCGATTCAGAGATTACGTACACGATTAATTAACCAGGGGGGCGTCATTTCATATCTTCCCGGGGGGGGGGGGGGGCTCACAAAAATCTGCTCTTAATAAATAGACCCATGGACCAACAAATGTTCAGGAATCGGGACGGACAGTCCCCGACTAAAATTGGCAAAAAAAAAAAAAGTGTTAATGGGTCTGTAGCAAACTTTTGCTACAGCGATATAAAGTATTTATTCCAATGTAAAATCGCCTGAAAAGTCCATTGGTGGCATCATAAAGTCATGAAGTACAATATTAAGGGGTGCCTCCACCTGCGAATTTAAAAGCGCGAATAAACTGATTGAGCCAATGAGCTTCTTTGTTGTCGATACATCGGACTCGACCTATCGACTTCAAGGCAGCTCATTGGCTCAGCCAGTTTATTCGCGCTTTTAAATTCACAGGTGGAACACCCCTTTAAACTCACAAGAGGTGTTTATTGAAATCTAAGATGGCGGCAAAATATCGAAGAATCTGAATGTATGCAGCGTGATCATCCAAGGATGGCCAACTTAGACAACCTCACTGGAGGTAGAGGTTATGTGTTTGTTTACGTTGTGATTGGTTGTGATGGATATTGTGAGGTTGGCTATCCTTGAATGTTCGTGGTGCATGCATACAGATTGCTCGATATTTTGCCCCCATCTTGGATTTCATTATACGCCTCTTGTGAGTTTATCGTTGCATTTCATGGCTTTCTGATGCCACCATTTGACTTGTCAGGCGATTTTACATTAGATTATGCACTCTATAGCACTGTAGCAAAAGTTTGCAACAGACCCATTGACCATTTCAAGCCGCACGAACGTGTTTTTTCATGATTTTGAAGAGAGCTCCATCAAAATTTTAAATCCTTTTGTTCAATCCAACAATATTGGCCGAAAATATGCATGCAGCAGAGATTTAACTCACAAAAATGTCAAGGCCTGCGTTTCCTGCATGGAGGTCTAACGCCCTACCAAAAAAGAAGAAAAACGCGATATTTCATTTAATTATTTTTGTAAGTCCCAATCTGCATTTCTAAGTTCAATGCGACACCATTTAATATTGTCTGATCGAGCTGAAACTTATGGAGCAGGGGTGTTTCATAACCAAAATGGAACAACTTTGAGGGTGAGACTTGTTTCACTTAGAAACAATAAATAAATTTGAAACGATTTATTTACTACTGATTGATTATTTCTTAAAATAATTATATTTTCGTTGGTATAGAGACGTGGTACACATTGGCGGATACATTGGTGGCGAAGGGGGAGATCGTCCCTCACCTCCCCCCCCCGGTCAGCCCAAAAAGTTGGAAAAGAGGGGAGAGGAAGGGGGAAAGCATGCAAAAGCGAAAACAAGAAAAAGAGGTCACTAAGGAGCAAGAATCCGAAGTTCACCCCCCCCCCCCCCATTCACGAGGGTTGGATCCGCCACTGGTAGTACACATACTATGGCTTTCAAAAGAAAGTATCCTGATAGATAAATTTTCATTATTTCATTTCTCCACCAATTTGATAAATTTTACGGTTTTCAGGTATTTAAGAGTCTTACAGTATTGTCAATTTGTGACGTACTCCCTCCAAAAGTTTAAAGCAATGGAAAATCAAAGAAAAAGTTATCGAAAACAATTTCGATGAGAGGATTGCTATATAGGAGGAGCACAGTATACTTATCTTACACAGTGGCAAAACGCAATGTTAGAAAAACGGCAAATGCCCCCTGATAGTCGGTGGATAACACTAAAATCTTCCATTTGATTTGCATTAGACGCGACGGTGGCGCCCCCAAGTAGTCGGAGGATAACAACTCAATTTTCCCATTTGATTACATTGAAAAACGACATTCGCCAAAGCACTCAATCGAGTTTCGCTATACTGTATAGGATGAGTATTGAGTATACTGTGAGACATAGTACAACTTCTGCCTAGCTGAGTAGGGTTAAGAAATGTAGAGGATGCAAATTGCGTATCATAGATCATATGATCTTCCTCACTTGCAACAAGACTATTCAATTTCGGAAACACCCAAAATAAGTGAAATATATCTAACGAGCTATAACTTTAGGGTGGCAGCGGATTGGTCCACCTTGTGCCACACAGCTAGGGTAGAAGGAATCCCGGGAAAAAGTGGAATTTGGATGGCAGATTCCAAGGTTTGAGGTTAAATTTTGTAGGTTGTTTCAGGCGATGCCCGAGTTTGTTTACGAAACGACCGGAAACGACCTACAAAATTTAACTTCAAAATCGATTTTTACGGCAAGATGGCGGCGTCCTAGGTCACAACAGTAAACCAGCGGAACGTTCCTTGATTTACCACTCTAAAGTTACAGCTCGTTGGGGACATCCTAATATACATCGCCCATTCTGTTCGTGTTCAAAGTATACACGTCCTTTTCCCCCCGATGTAATGGAGCAGTATAAAAGATTCTTTCAAACAATTTGGCAGCCATGGTATGAACTTGTGGAAGGAATTTTCCGGCAGTGCTACTTGTGGAGCGAATAGATAGATGGATGGACGGTTTCAAAGCGAAAATTACGGGTTCGGGTTCAGGGCGCCGGCCGGGGGTAAAGCGAAACCCAAGACCGCGACCCCCGTCCGCGTCCGTGGATCGTGGATCATGAAGTGTCTCACCCCTCACCCCCTCCCCTCTCCGCCCTCCCCTCACCACCTGGTTATTGGTCAAGGGCAAATGGCAAACCGAGGTCCAAGGACCCGACAAACTGCGAGCAAACAAACTGAACCGGTACCCGGTATCGATGCTCGGTAGGGAAATCATCCTATCAGTGGCGGAGAATGGCTGCAAAGTACTCGGCCGTGGCGCACAGTGGTCAGAGATCGCAAAAAAGTGACCAAAATTCAGAAAATAAATTTACACTGAAAAAAAAAAAAAAAAAATAGTTAAAAAAGTACAGAACAAAATGATTTGCTAAATTAACCTGTAATTTTGTTAAATTAACAACTCAAATGCTAAATCAGCGATTCATTTTATTAAGCTTAACAACTAATTTGCCCGACCAGCAAATCAAATAGTAGAAATAACAATTTTCATGCTGGAATAACAAATCAGTAAGTAAAATCAGCAATTTATTTTGCTGATATAATAAGCTGAATTGTTAGATCAACTAATTTTGATAAGTTCTATATTCTTTAACTATTTAAAATTGCTAAGTTGACAATGTCTATTTTGTTGAAAGGGCACCATTATTTGGTTGATCGAACAACTATTTTTGTAAACTCAACAAATAAATTGTTAACTTGACAGAAAATCCTGGTTGATTTAGCAACTTTCAATTTTGTTAAATCAGCAAATTTTGAATTGTTGCTTTAACAATTGATTTTTGTCAGTGTACTATCAATTTATTTATGAATGGGTCCATTGCGTACGTACTGCAGCTACAGAGATGTGACACATTGATTCTAACGGAAAATAAATTCGGGCGAATATAACGCGATTAATAACGCACATTAAAAACTTTCGAAATCCACACATTACCTTAGGAAATAACTTCCATTTTTCAAACAAGCCGCAAGATCACACTGAACACCGTCAAAACCGACTTACAACTATATAAATATACAGAACCACCGACTACCGCGTTCATGTCACAATCAACAGAACTTAACCCTTCACTGCATGATTTTTTTTTTCAAGCAAATGTGGATTTTTCAATGTATTAGATGGTCAAATACATGGGAAAAATAGTGAAAAAAATAATTAGACGGTTTTTCGGTCAAAATTCTCTTTTTTCTATGTTTTACTCGTTTTTTACAAGTGATATAACACCATAAGAAATGGCGGGAATTTTTTTATTTTTTTTTTTTTAAATTTTCAAAAAAAAAATTTTTTTACTTTAATTGGATTTTTCAAAAAGCCAATGCCGGAAACTTTATAAAAATAATCAAAATGTGGTCAGTTTGAATACGGGGGCAAATTTCCCCCCTGACATGATTTCGATCACGAACCCTTCACTGCATGATGTTTTCTTTCAGCCATTTTTTTTTTTTTTTTTTTTTTTTGAGCTCAAAACATACCTTCTCCCGCGTTGACCCACCATGCGCCAAAGGCATATCTCAAAACCTGTATTGTATATGAGCGTTTGAAGAATTTGTTCCACCGGTGGAACTTCATGCAGAGAAGGGTTAACCATTTACAGACCAGGTTTGATCAAAAGAACGCCAATCCTCCGGGAATATAGGGAGGGTAGTTAACTGTTCGTACTCGGGGGAGTTGGAATTGCCAATACGATGAATTGAAGGCGCCCAAACAAAACCTTATCTTGTAAGTGTCAACCTCCAGAATCGTGTTTATTCTGAATCTCCGAATACGCAGGAGCAATGTGAAATAGAATAGAGAAGACAAACGAGTAGCCTCGGGCTGGGCCTAAGAGGTTAAAAACATTTGAATGTTTCGTTCAGATGCGTGCATTTCTTGGTGTATTATTTTGTAATTTTGATAAGCCAGGAAATACTAGACAGCAAAAGCAGTCAATACTTTATGTATTTAGATGGAAATTCCATCACTTTTTGGTTACGATGTCGTTTAAGTATTCAGTGGAAGTTCCGTCTACGTATTAGTAAGTATGCCCGTGCAAGTAGTGCCTTGTGTAGCGCGGGCTGTTTGAAATTGAAGTGATGTTCTGATGTTAATGAATGGTTTTTGAACGTTTATAATGTACGCATCGTTATTTTCGCCGAATTAGAATCAAGGTTCTTTATATACGCAGTGGCGTAGCGTGCAATTTGGCAGCGTTTCATTTTTCCATTTAAAACCATGAAAAGGTCGAATGTAAGGGTGTTCACCGAACACCCAATACTTCGATCTTTTTCATGGGTTAAAATGGACGAACTGCAACGTTGCCAAATTGCACGCTACGCTACTGCGTTGTATCAAAAGTACGCAACAGACCCGTTTATCATTTATAAACTTTTGAGTCCAAGTTTAATCATAGAAAATATTTTTAACAAGTATGATTTGAACCTTGCAATGTCACTGGAAAGTTTCATACTAAGCTTAACAAGTCTAAAACGATAATTTTTATGACATTTTTCACTGAATTTTGGCCACTTTTTTACGATCTCTGACCAAAGTGCGGCGTAGCGTGGAGTACGCAGGAGTCAAAACTCTTGCCTGGCTATAAACTTCCGGGTAAAAGGTCCACTGAATAGAGTTTATCTCTTTCATAAAATATTTCTTTCGCCTTTAAAACTGTACGTCTTCGCCAAATAAAATAATTATCGCTTGCAAGAAAGAGGCACTCGTTAGCTTTCAGTCATATATGTACTTTCATTCATAAAAGCAGAAACGATCCACGGGTACCTGCAAAAAAGGGGGGGAGGGAGCCTATATAAAAATGCGATTTTTTCCCTATTTGAATTAATGCTGTCCGGATACTTTCGTTAGCTTCATATATTGGTTTGAAAAAAGTTCTTTTTCTTGAATTTTGATAGATTTCATTCGACGCCATTTAATCGCGGCGTCAGAGGAAATTCTTATTGTTTCCGTTGGATCACACCATCCGTTTCAAAATGGCGGCCGGTCAAAGTTCAAGCCCCAGGACTGAAGAAAGTTACCGCAACGCGCATGATATGCATAATATTCCAAGTTTCAAATCCACCTTGCGCACCTACCGCGCGCCTTGCTGTAACTTAATTGGAAATTATCACTCGTAGCTTTGTTGCTTCCGTTTGTGAAAATATTCTCGTGTTGATGCGGTGCATACATTCATACATATATGTATTATGTCCGATGTGAGTGAGTATATGCTGAGTGTGTGTGAATGTCACATCTTCGATGAAGAATACCAGTTGTTGAATTCGCACTAGAGTAATACGTCTACTATACTACAACTACTATCACAGCATCAGAGCGACCAGTAAATTTAATAACAAGGTAATACCAGGCGCACTGCAGCTGCGCGAAGCCGGTATTACTTTTACCTTCTCTCGCGCATCTTCGTGTCTTGCGATTTTGTCGTGAAAGGTGGTCGTTGTCGCACCGTGTCCCTAAATGGATGCCATCCTAAGAATTCACTTTTTTTACCCCCTCCCTCCACCCTCCTTTTCTATCTTTCTTCCTTCCTTTCTCAATCTTCCTTCCTTCTTCCCCCCCTTGTCCTCTCTTAGAATTGCACATAGATAGCGTTCTTCAAATTGACGCGAATCTCAAATTTCTGATGCGAGCCGGAGCCCTTTCCCGGAAAGTGTTCAGGCCCATAAAAGGATAAACTGAAACGCATTAACATCGTATAGCTTTTTAACGGTCGCACCTTCCATAGTCTGAACTCTGCTGAATTATTTCCGAGCTTCGCGTATCAACCATCTTTTTACTTTTCTCTCTGTGCGCGCGGTCGAAAGTTGTCGGGATTGAAATAAGAGTTCTGATCAAACAATGAGAGGCTAAAAGCTCTAAAGGTTACGATGAGTTACATTCAACCGCATTGAACAGGATCTCTCACGGCATAGTGTCTGCAATCTATACATGGGCGGAGCCAGCAATTTGGCAACCGTGGATTCTTCCCATTTGAATATATGAGAAACAATCGATTAGAAATTCCCCCTCAAGAATCGATTGTTTTTCATACATTCAATAGGGGAGAATCCACAGTTGCCAAATTGCTGGCTCCGCCCATGGCGATTTACGATCAAATGAGGGATCATTTTCAACTGAATTTTAATGTTTGGTCAGAATGTGAATCGTAAGATTAAAAACTGACTCAACTGTGGATTTTAATTTAAAGTCCACGCTTTTAATTCAACCCGAAACAATGTACTTTGATCTTCAGAAGAAAGTCCTCTCATCGAAGCCGTCTTTGATAATGTTAACCATTTTCCCCCCCAAAAAGTTTTACATTTTTTCAAACATGAATGCAAGTAGCAATTCTGTTAGACTCTGAAATACCTGAAAACTGCAAAAAAAAAATTAAAACAAGTGAAGAAATGGAAGGAAAAAATAATTACCAGAATATTTTCTTTTGAGTCATCGTGGCGTTGAGCGCCTTCAATTGGGTATATAGGCAAAATGAACACCTCGGAGCAGGAATATTTACCTACCCTTCACTCAATTTAAACGATGGAGCGTTCTTTTGTCGATTAGTTCCTTTGTCGCGAACGTGTTAAAATTTGCGAGCCCTGATTTAGGGCTTTGCCGAAAAGGCTTTGAGCAAAATTACTTGAGCCTCTTTGGAAAAGAAAGAAGGTATCTATTCTGATATGGCGATGCCCGAATAAGCACTAAACGCGACTCTTATTTTTAGGAAAAACTTTAATTTATATTGAAAATTTCATGTTTTTAATTAATTTTTTGGGGGGAGGAGGTGGGGTTTGAACAGCCAAAAACTTGTGATTTGAGTCGATCACTTGTAAATGTAACTTTAATTGTCATCCGAATAAGACAGTTGCAATCGGAATGTTGGTGTTTTTCAGAAAGCAAATTAAAGTAGTCGGTGAACTGAATTCCACATCGTAACGTCACAAAACACACTTTTTTTTGCTACTTTCCATGATTGTATCCCCGAATTCGGCGCACTTCATGTAAAAAAAAAATATCAAAAAAACACCTTCGTTATCAGCTCATCACGTACTTGTATTTCCCTAATTTGTAGAAAACGCAGAGTGATTTTGCCTCAATTACTCACTATGTGGCAAACTTTCAGAAAAATTGGAGAGACCGCATGGACATTGAAAAGTTCGGGATAAAATTGAGTCCAGAAACAGTGGCGTAGCGTGCAATTAGGCAACGTTGCAGTTTGTCCATTTAAACCCAGGAAAAAGATCGCTTCACAGGGTGTTCGGTGAACACCTTCGCATTCGACTTTTTACATGGGTTTAAATGAACACAATTCAAAGTTGCCAAATTGCACGCTACGCCATCCACTAAAGTCCAGAAATGAATTCAATTTACCACCAAACAAAGACAGATTGGCAAGTTTATGTTGAATTATTTTATTTTATTTTTATATTGATTTTGTTATTCTTTGTAATCTCTGTTTCCGATGCGTAAAACCTCATGAAGTGTATTCATGATTCGGATCCAATGTGCGGTATGGCGGGCAGCGTGGCGCTGCGATTGAAGGGGCTACGAAGAATCGAAAGTGCCGCTCTATTACGTTATTCGCAACAGGTCGTTCACGCTTACGCCTCGTTCACTCGCATCGTGGCGCAGAGGTTAGACCAGGTTAGGTTAGGTTCCCGAGCGGTAGGTGAATTTTTAATGACATTGACAATGTGCGATTGGCGCGGTGGCGGCGCGAACCGGTAACAAGTGCACGGTCGCGCGACCAGCACGCCGCTCAAACAGTCCAAAATATGGAATTTCCTGGATATCATTATGTGTAAAGCACTTTTGACGTTGGGTTGGATGAGACAAACAATTTGTGAAGCATGCGCAACCAGAAGCACAACGACATGTGAACCACAACCTTGGTGTCTCAAAACTACGACCCACAAATCCTCTCTAAGACCACGTTTCTGACGCTAAATATATAAATATAAAAAAAAAAAAAAAAAAAAAAAAAAAAAAAAAAAAAAAAAAAAAAAAAGGAAAAAAAGACTGGTAGAATTTACCATCTGCATAGCTGATTTTGGAGTCTGCTATCGAGTATGGTAAATTTTACCATCATTTGGTAAATGCAGCGTACATTCTGGTAAATTAAGAAGCCTGTTTGGTACATTTCACCACAAGGTTCGTTGCATTTACCATACGATGGTAAAATTTACCATACTTTTTAGCAGACTTCAAAATCAGCTATGCAGATGGCAAATTCTACCAGTTTTTTTTTGTGCATATTGTCCGCGCAAACATTTATGTTTCGTTCCACTGTCCGATGTACGCTGCGCCACCGCGCTATTGCGCAGATCCTCGCCTTAAAAAGGTGGGCACTTAGTCATACTGGATAGAGAGGCTAGAAGTTTCTTTCTATCTCCGTTCTGCTGAGAGATAGGACTGGGCCTGGTAATTAAAGGCGCGGGTAGGATTTGCGAGTAAGGTGATGCACTTTGAGGAGTCGCAGTTATAGATGGACGAGGATTTGGATTGCTCCAGGTGAGGCAAACTGGCTTGCAGAAGAAGACGCGTCGCGTTGCGTCGTCCGACTCCAACACGCACTCTCGCTTCGACGACATCACACACGCTGCTCGCGGCGATGACGAGAACTTGGTAGAAACTAAAGTCCCTTGATGAATAGAACCGATTTAGTGATGGCGTCACGATCAATGGCGTAAACTTGAGATTTTTATGGGGGGGGGGGGGGGGGGAAGCAAAACTAACTCTGAGTACACGATGGGTGGTAAGGGGGTCCTCCTCCGGAAAAAAATGAAAAAGGTTCTCTCAGACAGTTCTATGACAGTTGACCGCGGGAATTTGTTCTCGGTGAGACCGCGCGGCATTTGACAACGCCATAGATGCTAGCCAAAAAAAAAAAAAATATATATATATAATAATAATGATTAGAATAAATTAAGAAATAATCATGCTAAGAAAGAAAAACCAGATAATCCTATATTATATTTGTAAGAATGAAGCTAAGTTCCGGGAGAACCGTTGCACCGTTCGGGAGGGGCCTGGTACCGATCGGTCGGGCTCGACTCCAATGCTTCGGGAAAATTATAAGTTTTTCCGTGCGGGCCCCGCGTCCCTTTTTAAAATGCTAAAAACTTTTCTCTCAAAAAGTTGTGCGAGTGCGAAAAGGATGCGAATCAGTTCGTTTTGTAAGGGTGGGAGAGAGAAGCGAGATTTTGTCGTCCTTTTTTAAATGCATACGTGCGGAAGAGCATACGATTTTGTACGCGTGTGAGCGAGAAACGTGATGCTCTGACAATTTTTTTTTTTAATTCGATCGCACGATTTGACGTTGTTACCATGGCGATCTTCATCATATGTTTTACTCGCGGAAGGAACCGTTCGGGTAGACGCATTTTAATAGCGACTTCATGATATCGATGTATAGCTTCGACTTTTTATCCATATTTTTACGTAGATATACACAATGAGAGAGTCACTGTGCTGCTAGCTGTGTTGAGAAATATACCAGGCACTTCAAACTTAATTAAAAATTTGTATAAATATTTTATGTTAAATACGGCAGCACTGTACAGTCTTCGATTGATGATGGTTTGACGAGGTTGCTATATCGCTTCGCGATGTATAGAGCTTCGATACTTATCATATGTTTCATATGCATAGATATATACAGAATAGTACTATCAACGATGACTTGATGAGATCGGTGCATTGATTCAATATCTCGAATATAACCCAGCAAATTTGAGTTAGGTTTCGAGAATTTATAAAGAAACTGAATGATTAGGGTTATTATTCATAAGTTGAGACGGTGGTTATACTTTTCTCATTAATAATATGCTGTCAAATATTACTGAATACTGAGTTAAGTAAATAATTGGTTTTCTGTTGAAAATGCATCGTTTACTTTAAATGTATAAGTGATTCATCCAAGAATACTACTTACTAACAAACCAAAAATATGGTTACAGATTTTTTCATTTTTAAGTTGGCGATTTGAGTTGTTTACGTTTCAGTTCGCGTTTTGGCGAGGTTATGATGTTTTTAAGGTCTGTTTTTTCTCGATTTAAATAAAAAAAAAAAAAAAAAAAAAGAAGACAAAGTTTCGATAGATCTCTTGAGCCTTGAGTATGTAGTTTTTATGGTTCATTTGATTGTATACCTGTTATTTTTTAATCTGTGCAGTAATATTAGTGGGCCAGTGCGACGTTTATTTCAAAATAGATGGTTCTTTTAGTGATGACTTGGTGATGACGTCATCCGGTGATGAGCGTTCCAAACATAGACTGTCTCTCTTGCTCTCACGTAACCCCCATGTTGTACTGCTATACTCTAATTTTAAAAAACGTATGTAGAGACATCTTTTGTGAAATATTTTTTGGCAGAAATGAATTCCTCAATTTTAATGCGATTTTGCTATTAACATGCCGTAATACGAGACCCTGTGTATACAAATCAGGACACTAGAAAGAGATGGGTATACACACGGGGATTGGAGGTCACGGGAGAGTGGCTGGGTGGGAACGCTATGCGAGTTTTGTCACAACCGATTGCAACCGATGAGTGCATTATTGATGCAATTTTTGGCTAACCGTTGACTTCACACTAAAACTCTATGGTGAACTTGAGATGCCCTTAGATGCTGGAACTGGGTCCAATGGACCCGTTGCGTCGTACGCTAAAACCGGTTGCCAGTAACTGTTCACTGGTTATACAAACTTGAGCTTCGTGAAGTGTCTAAAAAAACTCAAAAAAATAGGAATTTCATCATTGGGGGGGGGGGGGGGGGAGGCGACCTTTCAAAAGCGCCAATCCCCAAAAAAGATAAGCCAAAAGCGCTAAAACATGCACGAAGGAATTTTTGAAAAAGTAGCCCAAAAACGGCAATTTGCTGTAAAATCAGGAGTCAAAAAGCGCTAAAAGAATGACCCTAAAATCTTAGACGAAGTTTGCCTGAATTTTCGAGCCAACCTTTTTCAAAAAATTACTGTCGTTAATAAAGGGCTGTTTGAAAAAGGCATAGTTTTCCCGCGCAAAGTTTCTCTTCCATTCATATATAGATTTTTGATATTCACTGAAACGCAATGTCTTATTGTCATGTCAGTTCAACGAAAGGTTATCGTAGGTGTGCGATCTCGGTCATGCGTTTGTTTGCTCAACCAGGACTTCTCATTTTATTGTGAATGCAGGTTTCTCACTATCGCTATCTCTTTCTCTCCTTCCCTTCTTTTCTCTGTACAGTTATAAATCGTATAATCCACATGCGCTAATACGGTGCATCCAAATGCGCCGATTCTGGGGGTTTCGGCGTCTCCATGAGCGCCAAAAAAAAAAAAATGGCGGTTTTGGATCGGGCCCCCTTGAGAACGAATACCCCTAAAAAATGTTTAAATTTCATGTAAAGGGGTTTGGGCGGGGGTTATGCTATTTATGCCCCTCCAAATAATGACTCCTGTTTTCTAAACCTTTCGTGTTCCTGAGAAAATAACACTTCAGTATTTCAGGAATAATAGAGTAAGTTTTTAGATTTCGTTCTTCGGAACAAGATTAGATGGGTGATTAGCAAACGGAGTTAGGGAGTGGATGATATCGAGTCAAAGTCTTAGCTAAAAAAACAAATCACGCGCAAGACGCGAAACGGAACGCTTGGCCGCGAAGCGGCCACCGGCCACTAGTTGTAATATATGTAGACAAAAAATGAAGAAATCGGATGGCAATGTTGAGTGAGTCGTCAATTAGCTCTGTTTTTTTTGTCACTTAAAAATCACTGCGCCATCGCCATCGCAATACTTTCTCAGTTTTTCTAACTTTGTCAGAGTGAGAAAGTAAAAAGGCGGTCAACTGTCGCGCGATCATTATTATGTGCACTCGGTCATTTGTCGCCACGGTCAAAAATGTCGTCGCGGTCAAATGTCGCCGCGGTCAAATGTCGCAAGACCCTCTCAGACGATATTTTAAGATATTTCATCTTATAAAAACTGTACAAACTTTTCCGACACAAGTTAATGGTTAATGATTAATGTTGAAGTTTCACATTTTCTTCATTCCATTGACAAAACGGGATTTTTTTTTCATTTTCGGCCTACTTTAGGCGCAGTTTAACGGAAAATTGAAGCTATTTCTAGTTCTTCTGTTTTCACTGTAAATGTTCCTTTCTTTCCGTGTTTTTTCTGTTCTCCCTTCTTTTCGCAATATTTTTTCCCTCCCTCTTTTTCCTTTCCCTTTCTCATCAAAATTTGGTGGGGGGAGGTGGGGTACTTTGACCCTCTCCATCTCAAATATTGGAGGAGGGGAAAGGCTATCCCCCCGCCCCCCTAAGATTGCGAAACTGGTCACGATCAAAGTTGGATCCAAAACATGTTCTATCTCGATCATCTTCAGTGGCGAGGCGTGGAATTTGGCAACATTGTATTTTCTTCATTTAAATTCACCATAAAAGTCGAACGCTTTGGTCATCGGCAATGACCAGACAATTCGACCTTTCCAATCGGTTTAAATGGGAAATAGCAACGTTGCCTCATCGCACGCCTCGCCACTGTTCATCTTTCGTGAGGTTAACAATAGAAAATTATCAACGAGCTATATAGGAAATAGGAATAGAAAATAACGATGAGAATATTAAAAACTCACGAAATTTACTTCCTGACTCACGAAATGACTTTAAAGTTAAATGCGTACGCAGGAGGGTATTAGGTGTATAGGAGATCCCTATCTATTTCGTGAGTTTCTACAGAGGAGAATAATCACTCAACATTTAACTATTCAATCACGTACAGCAAAAGTTAGACAAAACCCCATTCCCCTGGATTTTCCAGGTTTTCAGGCTTCTAGGCTTCCCCTGATGCTGACCACCCTCAATATCCCATCTTCAACCCAGAAACACGATTGACATCAACTTTCGTGAGAATTTCTCGTGGGGAGATGCAAGTTGTGCTCTGTTTGAATCCTAGCACGAACGCAATTAAAACCGCAGCATCCAAACAGTTAGTAGTCCCAAAAATGTATTTTCTCAAAACGAGCACTAACTATGGTCCCTGCCAAGGATTCGAATTAAACGAGAAAGAATGAAAAAAGTCAACTCGCAACCATCAGTCATTGAATGAGGGTCATAAATGATCTCTCCTTGAATAAAATTAAAAAAAAATTAATAAATACAAAGCTTCACTGCAGAATGGCGCCCAAACCGCGTCACCGTCATCTCAATGTCATTAACTGTTGTCATTAATGAGCTATCATCCTGCAGCCACAGCCTGAACTTTCATTTTTTCGTCGGCTTTTTTTTTTATTTTTTTATAATTTTTCGAGATTAATTCCACTTTTTTTAAACTCCTAGCCTGCGCGCTGCCGCACTTGAGCTCGGCGAATTGGGAGAAATTAAAAAGAAAGGGAAATGAAACTGAGATGCTCAAAGAACGACGAAACATTTCGAGAGGACGTGGGACCGTTATAACTACCGCTCGCGGCATCCCGACCATCTCCGAACATGCATTTATCGAAAGAGGGCCGTTTCTCTCACTTGTTTAAATGTCACGTGGCTTCTTTCTTTTTTGAGCTGTGGTTTGCAAAGTAACGCCTCGCTCCTCGTAAGGTGATTCCAGACGAAACGTTTCCTGATTTCAATAAGATGGATACACCACTAGTCAGTATTTGGAAAAGTCGTGTGTTTGACATTTTAACCCTTAACTGCATGATATTTTTTTTTTTTTTTTTTTTTTTTTTTTTTTTTTTCAATAAAATATTTTTTTTTTTTTTTTCAGTACAATTTTGATTCTTGAGACAGGGAAAAATAGTGAAAAAATTCTTTCCATTATATTTCAATAGTAAAGAGCCTGAATATTAATTGTTCCAAATATGGCCTTACCCGAATTTAGGTATCCATGCAACTGAAAATAAAGTTTTCAGGCTAAAAAAAAAAAAAATTAAAGTAGTAAAAAATAAGTTAGTATATTTCAATAGTTGTTTTTCTTGTATATGGTACCCCTGCGTTACTCCCAAACATAACAATGAAAATCGGAAAATCTCTATCAGATTTTCAGTGAGCTATTTTCAACCACTCTGCACGTTCTCTATCCTGTGCTGCGCGCTCTAGGACAAAATCGACAATTCTTACTCGTTTAGTATCTGTTCCACATGTGACCCACCATGCAGCGACAGTACAACTCAAGTCCCCTACTTTTAGATAAGGCTTCAAAGTAATTATTCCAGATCTGGGCTCATTTGCAGTTAAGGGTTAAATTGAAACCAAAGGAAAAACGCAAAATCCAATAACGTCAGCACCTGCGAAATGAAGCTCGTGCAAACTTTTGCTAATCGTGATTGAAGACTTGGTTCTTGCATAAAATCCTGTAAAAATGACGATGAGTACACTAATAAATCACAAAATGGGCCTGTTGCAAACTTTTGCTACATCGATATAGAGTGTTTCATCTTATGTAAAATCGCCCGAAACGTCCATTGGTGGCATCAGAAAGTCATGAAATATGCGATAATAAACTCACAAGAGACGTTTAATGAAATCCAAGATGGCGGTAAAATATCGAGCAATCTGTATGCATGCACCTTCAACATCCAAGGATTGCCAACGTTGACAACCTCACAGCTTCAGAGGTTATGTGTTTATTTACGTTGTGATTGAGTGTGATCGATATTGTGAGGTTGGCTATCCTTAGATGTTCGTGGTGCATGCATACAGGGACCAAATAATGTTACGTCTCACGGTCCCACTCGCAGATGATCGGTGATTCCATGGTACAACTTGTTGCAAAAGTGTAGGAGGACCGGCATTCAATCTTTGGCTTTCCAATTTTTGATTTTAAAGCGTTCTTTATTAAGAGTGTCTTATATAAGATCAATCGCGAAGCGAACATATTTCTGCTGCATATATTGTTTTTCTAAGAGCTCGAGTCACTTTGACCTGAGTCCATCCTCACCGCAGCATTCAGAAGTATCAGAAAACAAGATTAAGAAGAAAAACAATAATGACATTGGAATTGAAATTGAAATTGAAATTAACATTGAAATTTAGCACAAATTGAAAAAGACTTACTATGGTAAGCGAAGAGGAGCACTTTACATCATTTGCTGACGCAATACTATTTGTTTGAGACTCACCTGAAACAAAAAAAGGTAACGGAAAGTTAGCGAAAGAGAAAAAGGAAAACACACATTGAAAGTATATATGGAAGTTGTTTTTTACATTGTTAAAAACAACGTTTTATTCTCACTTTCATTGACCAGGCAAATCTTATGGGAAAACAGACTTACGAGCAGACCTATCATTTTGGTTGGCTTTTTATCACTGATAAGGCACAGGGCTTTCAAAACATCCCCTCTGGTCTTCCGCACCGCGTCAATGTAATTTTAAACGGAGGAACAGACTTACGAGCAGACCTGTCTGGTCTTTTCGGTTTATCAAAGATTACAAAATAATATAAGAAATGTACGTACGCATCTAAACGAAACATTCCAATGTTACTAAGTTCTGTTCATGTTTACATAAACGAGATGGTTCCATCTATGTAGTTATAAGTCGGTGACATAGTGCCTAGTGTAGCGCGGATTGTTTGGAATGAAAGGTACCTATTTTCTGAGTTAATGAGTGGATTTTGAAAGTTTGTGATATGCACATCGTTATTTTCGCAGAATTTTACGTTAGAAACAATGTGTTACATTGATGTAGCAAAAGTACGCAACAGACCCATTTTAAGCGGGAGAGCATACTTAAGAGCAGACCAGTCATTTTGGTGGGCATTTAATCGCTGACAAGGCGCAGGGCTCTCAAAACGTCCCCTCTGCTCTTCCGGGACTCCATTAGTGTAATTTTAAATGGGAAAACAGACTTACGAGCAGACCTGCCGTTTTGGTGGGCTTTTAATCTCTAACAAGGCTTAGGGCTCTCAAAACGTCACATCTGCTCTTCCGGGGCACCGCCAATGTAATTTTAAATGGGAGAACAGACTTACGAGCAGACCTGTCATTTTGGTGGGCCTTTAATCGCTGACAAGGCGCAGGGCTCTCAAAACGTCCCCTCTGCTCTTCCGGGGCACCGCCAATGTAATTTTAAATGGGAGAATATACTTACGAGCAGACCTGTCATTTTGGTGGGCTTTTAATCGCTGACAAGGCGCAGGGCTCTCAAAACGTCCCCTCTGCTCTTCCGGGGCACCGCCAATGTAATTTTAAATGGGAGAACAGACTTACGAGCAGACCTGTCATTTTGGTGGGCTTTTAATCGCTGACAAGGCGCAGGGCTCTCAAAACGTCCCCTCTGCTCTTCCGGGGCACCGCCAATGTAATTTTAAATGAGAGAATGTACTTACGAGCAGACCTGTCATTTTGGTGGGCTTTTAATCGCTGACAAGGCGCAGGGCTCTCAAAACGTCCCCTCTGCTCTTCCGGGGCACCGCCAATGTAATTTTAAATGGGAGAATATACTTACGAGCAGACCTGTCATTTTGGTGGGCTTTTAATCGCTGACAAGGCGCAGGGCTCTCAAAACGTCCCCTCTGCTCTTCCGGGGCACCGCCAATGTAATTTTAAATGGGAGAATATACTTACGAGCAGACCTGTCATTTTGGTGGGCTTTTAATCGCTGACAAGGCGCAGGGCTCTCAAAACGTCCCCTCTGCTCTTCCGGGGCACCGCCAATGTAATTTTAAATGAGAGAATGTACTTACGAGCAGACCTGTCATTTTGGTGGGCTTTTAATCGCTGACAAGGCGCAGGGCTCTCAAAACGTCCCCTCTGCTCTTCCGGGGCACCGCCAATGTAATTTTAAATGGGAGAATATACTTACGAGCAGACCTGTCATTTTGGTGGGCTTTTAATCCCTGACAAGGCGCAGGACCTTCAAAACGTCCCCTATGCTCTTCCGGGGCACCGCTAGTGTAATATTAAATGGGAAAACAGACTAAAGAGCAGACTTGTCATTATGTTGGTGCTTTTCAATCGCTGACAAGGTGGAGGCTCCCTATTTCCCCACTTCCGGGGGGAAAAATCCTCCACTCAACGGGTCAATATTGCATATTACTGGCATGCTCGAGACATTTTCTATCAATTTTCTTTCTTCCCCCTTTTTCATCCTTTCTTTCTTTTCCACATTCATTCTTTTCCTCACTTCCTTTAATACTTTCTTCCACAAAAAAGAGGGGGGAGGGCTTGAGCTCTAAAAGCCCTCCCCCCACAGACCACTATTGACGTTATCACTTGAACAGTATATTTACTGACCCACTGACGCCAAGGTAAGTACCTTCTGCTTTGTTCCGAGGTCAAGTTCATAAGCGTTTGTAACGACAAACAGTGGAAAACGGATTGACAGCAAATAAGTATACTTACCTATTAAGATCCTCCTAACTGTTGGTCTCCAGTCACTTGCCCCCCCCCCCCCCCTCCCCCCCCCCCCCCCCCCCGCAGTATCTTCTTTTAAGAGCGTATACCATTTTGTCGCTTGTTTGCTGATGCCGGAGCACTGGAGCAGCCTACGGATTATTCCCGCAACTAAACTCGAACGACTACTACTCAAGTCAAGCAACTAATTCATCCGAAAGAAGAATTATACGGCGAATACCGTTGTTGAATGTTGAATGATACGTCGCTCTGGATAATCGTTGCCAGTTGTCTCAAAGTACAGCGAGTTTGCCTTATTTCCGTTTAACTAAGATTAAAATATAGGCTATTTCCGTCTATATTTTTCTGTTACCATCATACGGCAACCGTGTTTTCAAGCAAAAGGCGTGAACAATAAACAAATTTCAGATGATTTCGTCGAATGGATCTGTTGCAAACTTTTGCTGCAGCAATGTGGAGGGTCGTTGCTACTGTTCAGTCGCGTAAATTTCACACTGAAAGCATCAAAAAGTTTTAAAATCCACTCATAAACCCACAAAAAGCGTTTTAAAAAAAGCTCAAGATGGCGGTCGAATGGGTGAATTAACCCTGCATGCATGCACCACGAAAGATGACCGATGACAGCAATAATGGGGCTGTAGCACACTTTTGCTGTAAGCGATTTAATGGTCAATTCTGGTGTAAAAACCTCGAAAAATAACAATGGCAGCACAACAAACTTCCGAAATCCACTCCGGAACTCAATAAACGCTTCCATTTGCGCGGGCGTATATTGGTGGCTGAGGGTAGTAACAATGGAAGATTCCCATCTAACAATACTGTAACTCCATCAAAAAGTGACCAATAAAAGACGATTACTAAGAGCGCGGGGCCTTGCGCTCGTCAAAAGGGCCTCCACTCTGTTGTCTATATAGGATCGAAAAAAAGTGGGCAAAAATAACAGTGAAAGAAATCCATAAAAATCATCGTTTTTTCAACATTTTAATATAATTTCAAACTTTCCATTGACATTTATAGGTTTAAATTACTTGTTAGTAGTGTTTTCTGATATTAAAATGAGGCTCTCGTAAACTTTTGCAATTGGGAATTAAAGAGTTGATTCTTGCATAAAAACCTGTAAAAATGACGATGAGTACACTAAAAAATCACAAAATTCACTCTCAGAATCGGGCTTAATGGGGAAAAGACGCAGGTATCATGATTCATGCGAGATAGATTCCTATATCTAAATTGAGACATACCTCTGTGTTTCCGTAGAGAAAGTGCCAGAATGGACAGGAATCTTCCATGAAACCTGCGTTGAGCCGCCATTACAAACTTGCCGTTATAGCAGTTATGTGAGTTTATTACTGAATTTTAGACTTTCTTAGTGTGATTTTCGCTGGTTTTTACATTAGAGAGGGCTATTCGTTTGCTCACAGCAAAAGCTTGCAAGAGCCCCATTGGTCTTAAAAGTTTATAAATGATAGATTGATGAGAATGACTTTTGGCCACTTTTTGACTAGAGTCCCTATATGTAGAGAGTTAAGACAAGAGAAATCATGGGCGCCGCCATTGGATGCGATTTTGCACATTTGTTTACATTCTGAGGCCGTTGTTGTGTTTTGCTCCACAGCAAAGATTACAGTTCCGCTAAGTTTGAAACGATGTAATCTTTCTCTGCTTTTGTTGATCGACATGTATTAACGCTTTTTAATGATTCTTTTGAGATTTATGGACATTCTTGTGGTGCATTATGATTAAAATTAACAGGTTCGTCGCAAATTAACTCTTTTATCTGTAAAAGACCGTTGGTAAACAAAACAAAAGTGCAAAATCGCATCCAATGGCGGCGTCCGTAGAGCCTAAAATTCATCGACCAATCAGAAGTTGACTACCCTCTTGTCTTAACTCTCTACATATAGGGACTCTATTTTTGACGATCTCAGACCATAGTTCCTAGGTACGCCGCCGCGCCGCGCCACTGAGCTTTCGCGTCGCGGATATATGTAGAGACTCTGTGCGTGGCAACTGTGCTGGAGGAGCCCCGGTAAGTGCCTGCTATACTATGTACATTGTAAGTAGTAAGTACATCTCTCTTAAACGACGAGTTTGATAAGTAGCGGCATAGTCATCCAGACGTCTAGTCGCACACTGGATCGGAAAATGAATTTTGCCGGACATGACAAATTTTTGTTTTTTGCTCTAAAAATATTTTTCAGACTATGTTTCCTCCCTGAAAAATCATGTTGTTTGACTCATTTTTTCGTCAAAAGCGAATGATTTTACGCATTTTTTAAAGGGACTTAGAAGTGTATAGTTTTGTCAATATTAAGGGTAATTTTTTTTTTTTTTTTTTTACTATCTTTCTTCTCCATCATAATCTAAAGTTCATTTTATTACCCAATATTCTATCTTACGATGACTATCTTCAAAAGTATGACTACTTTTGCATTCATTATGTCATAATAGCAAATACACCAACGTCAATATTCATCCCTCACCCTTTTCTGAAGCCTCTTTTTACAAGAATTAGGTTTTTGTCATTTTTTCTTCACTTCGGCACATTTTTTTATCAGTCGAGATGAGTTAAGATATTTGGCAGTGGCGGCTCGTACAATTTGGCTACCATCCTTATTTGTCACTTCAACCCATATGAAAGTATCGATATATTGTGGGTGCGCAATTGCACCTCCTGAAGATCGATTGTTTTACGTAGGTTTAAATGGAGAGAACACGCTGTTGCCGCATTGCACGAGCCGCCACTGATATTTGGATGCGGTTTTACTTTAGCTGAGGAAAGCTGAACTTTTCTGCCCACTTTTACACTTCCGTTTTTGAAAATTTGATTATAACACGATTGACGTATCATTAAAGTTTAATTTTCAGTTATTTTTTTATCTAGTAAATTTTAAAATGTTGAGGAAATTAAGATTATCAACATTTTCAAAAACGGCCGTCTCTATATAAGTAGTATAAGTACTCAAAAAAGGTTAAAGCTTTTAAGCAAGCGGAGATAAGCACTTTCCTGTCCCATTAAGTTATCTAGTTACATTAACTCTGTTTATTGTTCCAGTAGCGGCCCGCGTGAGATTTAGCAACCATCATGCATTTTTCCCCTTTAAACTTAGGTAATAAATCGATTCAAGCGGAGGCTGGCAGCCTCCTTGATTTTCGATTGTTTTCCATGTATTTAAATGGGATAAAAACACTGTTGCCAAATAGCACGAGCCGCTACAGTATTGTTCATTATCCTGCTTTTTATTCGTTAATTTATGTCCGGAGAATTCCATGTCTCGATTTTCTGTGTGTCGAGAATAAAAGAGGCGCGCGACGCCATGCGACACTCGACATGCAGCTCTCATCCATATCGCTGACGCTGCCGCGAACATAGACGCGCGCGGCCTACATTTATATGTCTTAAAAGCGGCCTGACGCGCGCGGCGCGGTGCGGCCAGCGCAGACTCTATCAGGACTCGCAGACTTGCAAAGTCTCGTTTCCAACAGTCCTCGGTAACGTTGCCGAGAGGTCATCAAAAAAGGGAATTAAAACTATAGAAAATCCAAGAAAAAGGAGAATAAGAAAAACAACGACACTGTAAATAATTTAACCCTTTATGGACCAAGCCCGAGTTCATTCGTTTTTCTCCTCTAGTCTACTTCACATTGTTACATTCTTCATTCCGGATAAACACGATTAGTAGCGATGATAACACCTACAGGACAAGGTGTGACATCGGTCGGGCGCCTTCAATCTGTCATATAGGCAATTCCAACTCCCCCGAGTACGAACAGTTAACTACTTTCCCTTCATTAACGCGGAAGAATGGCGTCTTTTTGAAATAACCTGGCCCTTAGAGGGTTAATAACAAAAGACTGATTTTAGAAATTATAAATGAGCAAATTTTTGCTGATTTTAAACAAATATGTATTTTTGAATTACGATATGTGTAATGTTTATAACTATTTAAAACTTTAATTCATTGTATCTTTTCTGGAAGGAAGGCAGACCAGTGACGGTGCGTGCAATCTGGCAACGTTGCATTTCATCCATTTAAACTCGTGTAAATATCCATTTTAAAGGAGTGCACTAGCTGTGCACCCCCAATATTTCGACCTTTTTCATGCGACTTTAAAAGGACAAGATTCAATTTTGCCAGATTGCACGGGCCGCAACTATGAAATAGACCCAATAGGCCAATAAGAAACATTAAGTATGCTCTTCCGCGAGACTCTCAATGTGGCTGAAACAAGTTTTTCAGAAGAGTGAGCCCACATGTGGTCGGCCATTCTGCAGTGAATGTGGCCGGAATCACTCTCACACAGTAACGAAGAAAAGAGAGCGGGCAGGGCTCTCCTGCCTCGTACCATATTTTTTTATGACTTTGATGAACTTATTAACGGGTATTAGTATCAGTTAAATTTTTAAACATTTACAATCAGTGTTTTAAGCCCCATTCCAACTGTATAAAAAATAGGATAGTTGAGATGGTTCCAAAAGAAAGGGGGGATGAGAGGAAGAGATAGAGAGAGAGAGAGAGAGAGAGAGAGAGAGAGAGAGAGAGGGAGTGAGAGAGAGAGAGAGAGAAAGAGAGAGAGAGAGGGGGGGGAGTGGGAGGGATAGCTAGTCAACTCTAAAGTGGGTATTAGATTCTGATCGCTTCAGAAAGGTATTAATATCAATCCTAGGCCCTCGAGTGAACAAAACCGTGGAAACCACAGGGGGGAAACACCTTTCAGAAGTGAAGGATATGGGCGTAATGATCATATTTTCGGTAATATTTGAGGACGAATAAAGTTTTTAGGAAAATCAATGATGTAAGATCTAGAGTTCCTAGAGGTAGAGAGTTGAGACAAGTGAAATCAGAGGTTGACTAATACCCTCTTGTCTTAACTATCTACAGACTAGTAATATTGACTTAGAAATGCGTCAAAGTATTTTTAGCTCGGAGTTTGGGGCAATGCACAATGGTCTGAGATCGAAAAAAAGTGGCCAAAAATCAGTGATGAAAAGTCATCAAAAATCATCGTTTTCGACCTTTCAAAATAATTCCAAAACTTTCCAGAGACATTTCTAGGTTAAATTGACTTGTTAAAAGAGTTCTCTGTGATTAAAATTGGTCTTGAAAGCTTGATAATAATAAATTCATAAAAAATTTAGTCTCTGATTTTTGGCCACTTTTTGACGATCTCAGACCATATTGCAATGGCTGAAAGTTTTTCATTAATAAGGCCCCTGTCGCGTCGGTCGTTTATCCAGGCGCAAGCTATAGACGCAGAATAATACAATCAGAACTGAAACTCTGACGGATTTTGAAGCAAATTCGTTCCGCGTCCGCCGCATGTTGGGATATAGCATGTTAAAATCTGGATTCGCGCGCGAAAAAAAAAAAAAAAATATATGACATGATCCGCGAAATTTTCATTCTGAAACGCCATAGGAGAATAAAAGTGAGGCCGGAAACTAAGATAATTTCTTTCCAGAATTTACAGAAATGAATGAGTTTCAACACAAATCAACCACGTCCGCCATGTTTGGGATATAGGACCACAGCGTTGCCTATTGGTGCCGTTAAATTCCAAACTTGCTTCAATTGGCTCTTATGGGAGTTTCCGTTCTGCTTGTATTGTTCTGTGCTACAGAGCTAGCCAACCGTCTTCATGGCAACGCTCATTTTCCGATCTTTTCATTTTCCAACATCCCCCCCCCCCCCCCCCGTCTAAAACCGTTTACTTTCCTTAGGGGCTTGACAGACGGTATTTACATGGTCTATTTTCCGCGGATAATGCTTATTCGCTGATATTTCTTGTTTTTAAGGATGACTTATATCCATGACGGCGCCGACGGCAACTCTTGTCCCGCCTGACCCTCAGATATAAACCACCATACTTGATAATTTCGTGCATGGTACCTACTTTTCTGAGTTTTCGATTTGCTCCAGTTTTAGAATCATCGCATTGTGGAACATGTGGTCATGTTCCATAAACGGAAAAGGAAGAGTTAAATCTTTACCCGCATGATATTCACTTCATTGAGAAGGCAACACGACGAATTGATAAATCATACATCTTTCCCATATAGCTAGAACATCAAAGTAAAAAACGATGAGTCACTTCGCGTCCCAAGGAATCCTACCCCAATCTAGGTAAAAAAATTTCGCTTGTTTCTATCATGCGTCAGTTTATTTATCGTGCAAATTCTTTGGGGGAAAAAAACAGTCATATCGATTTCTGTGTCCAGATTACCAATTTAAAACACTTGCACTTTTGTTAGCTAAAATAAACTTCTTCCGTATTTGCATTCTGTCTTACAAATACAGACCCGCAGTACACTGTCACCTAGGGTGTCTCATTAAAAACAAAAAAAATGAATCTTCAACACAAGTCTCAAGATTGTTCTTTAATACTATACCTTTATTTTCATGTATTTTTACTTCTTCACAACTATAACAAAGATAGAAATTGTCAAATTGAGGCAGTATTGCAATGGCGCGGATGTCTCTCGGTCCGTATCCCACCATAAATTATGAACATAAATTATATCCCTGGAACGGTAACAAGCCCCTTCAATTTATCGAGCGGCAACCATCCCAACTTCTCACACGGAAAAAAAACTACGGTGAAAATAACCATACGGATACCTGATTTTGGAACCTGCTAGATGTTATGGTAATGTTAACCAGAAGTATTCTATGTTTTGACTAGGTACTAGGTGATGTTACCTGATTGTATGTCGAATTTACTCAAAGTATCGGTAAATGTACCATACTTCTGGTCAAGTTTACCATAACATCTAGCAGGTGCCAAAATCAGGTATCCGTATGGTTATTTTCACTAATCATTTTTTTTCCGTGCAGTAAACTGAGGGAAATCACTCGTTTCAAAACAAGGAAACACGTTTACCTGAGACAGTTTTCCTTGCGAGAAGTAAAGTTCTGTTGCACGAAGGAGAATCACTGTCACAACAAGGAATCTTTTACGTGTAGCAGCAGACATTTTCCTTGGGTTAAAGGAATTCCCCCTCAGTCAATATTTCACTGTGCAGTTTCTTTATAACACTTTAGATAGGAATCTTCCATTAATACTGCCCTAAACCACCATTACGCTCGCGCATATGAAAGCAATTATTGAGTTTAGGAGTGGATTTTGGAAGTTTTCAGTGCTTCCATCGTTATTTTTTTAGGTTTTTACAACAGAATCGACTATTAACCCATATATGCCCATTGGGTCGTTAACGACCCACTTAAAATGGTTTTTTATACACCAAATTACCGTAAATTTAGGCCAATTTTACTCAAAAATCAATGTTGTGATCTTTCAGCACCTATAATTTAGCTGGAGCAGAAAATTTCACAATTTTTGAATTTTAAATTTTTTTAACTCTAAGGTGGTGTTTTTTTGTGTGAAAAACACCAAAAAACACCCAACATGTTCCAAGAAAGTTGGGCATAAATGAGTTAAATCCAGTGGCGTAGGGTGCAACTTGGCAACATTGTATTGAGTTCATTGAAACCCGTATAAAAGGTCGAATGCGAAGATGTTCACCGAACACCCTATCGTTCGATCTTTTTCATGGGTTTAAATGGACGAACTGCAACGTTGCCAAATAGTAGGCTACGCCACTGGTTAAATCGCTTATAGCAAAAGTGTGCAACAGCCCCATTCTCTCAGTTGCGGTGTAGGGACTTTTCATTACAGTCACCCTGTATATGATAAAATGTCTTTGATATCACCGCACCGATCGCCTCATGCGCGAGGGTGTTTGTTATTATTATTACATTTTAGGAAGTTATGCGATGAGCGTTGGGATAGATCATGGTTGGTCGGAGAGTCTGAGAATGTATGCATTCTCTTGTCGCCGGTTCCATCGCCTCGCCGGTGTGTCTCTAGATATATGAATGAATGAGCCCTAGATGGTGGTGACGCCGTGGGTGGGGGGGGGAGGAGTTCCGATCATTTTGTGATCACCTGTTTGGTTGAGCAGCGGGTTCAGGTTCAGGTTCAGGTGCGAGAGCCCCGGCAGGTAGGCGCAGGCGAGCCGCAGGAGTCCATGTCGGAGTTCAATGTCCAGAATGGGAGAAAGTGAAAGGGCAACACCAATATCGAAAAGGAAGGTCGAGTCGCGCGCCGCGCAGGACGCAAGGTGGATACTGCGCATGCGCAGACACACACAGAACACGATTGCGGCGCGGCGCGACTAGACGGCCACGGTGGCTATACGACAGAGACTGCGTGGCGGGTCTGCAGATGCTGATTCCTGATTCATTATTGCTGATTGTTGAATGCCGCACCGCCTCCTCACCACCATCTCCTCGTCTTCCGTTCACACCGCACGCGCCGCAAACCAGTGTTGCACCTGCGGTGTTGCGTATTCTTGATGGGATACTATATACAATGCATCGGTCATCAATCGGTGCGAAGGATGTAAATATTACTTATGTCACTGCTTGAGAAATGTATTGAGCAGAGACAAATGCAGACCCAGCACACTGTCACTATAGGGTGTCTCATTAAAAACAAAAAACAAGAATCAGCACCTTTCTCAAAAGTTGCGGAAGACCTAATAAACAAAAACAACTTTCTTAATGAGGCTTGGACAATATGTCTGTTGTAAACTTTTGCTACAGCCATAAAGAGCGATAAATCTCAAGTAAAATCACGTGAAAAGTCCATTGGTAGTATCAGAAAGTCATCAAATGCAGTGTTAAACTCACAAGAGGCGTTTAACTGAAACCCAAGATGGCGGTAAAATATCGAGCAGCCTGTGTGCACGCACCGTGAACATCCATGATGGTCAACGTTAACAACCTCACAGCACCGGAGATTCTGAGTTTGTTTGCGTTGTGATTGGTTGTGATCGATATTATGAATTTGGCCATCTTGGATGTTCATGGTGCTTGCATACAGGTTGCTCGATATTTTACCGCCATCTTGGATTTTAGTTAAATGCCTCTTGTGAGTTTGTTTTTGCATTTTGTAACTTTCTGCTGCAACCAAGGGACTTTTCACGCGATTTTACTTGAGATTTCTCACTCTATAGCGCAGTAGCAAAAGTTTGTAACAACAGACCCATTTTCATAGATATTTATAGCTGACGAACGGCACGCATAAAATTTTCACGCAAAACATGAAATCCTAAATTTACACAGCTTTTTCCCGCATTTTTACAGCAACTTTTAAGGATGAAAATACTCTTCAAAATCCTTGAAACCTTGGCATTAGGTACTTACTCCAGCAGGTATACTTACGTACTCGAGCATAGAACCGATAACATTACGATACGACCATTCATAATCAGCCTGCTGGCTGATTTAATGGGATTCTATTTACAATCCATCAGTGATCTACCGGTTGAGGCAAATATTACGTTGTTTCGGAGCAATGGCTTGGAAACACCAACGCAGTCACTTTGAAGCTTTTTAAGACCTTGCTTTTGCTCCCCATCAGTTAGTGATGTGAACGAAACGATAAAAGTTCCTAAGTCTCCCTATCCATTTGTCCGAACAATTGCTAACGGCCAATTGCCCAAAATATTCTACTTTCTCCGCGTGGAGTCGGCGAAAAAAACAGACCCAACCATCGCATCGTTCTTCCTTACATATGTATAATTCCCACCTCAATCAGCTCAGCTCAGCTCTGCTGCCATACTTCGGCGCGAAGTTTGTTACGCCACGCCCATCATGTCCATTTGTTGGACGTTGGTCATTCATCACTGATTGAAAGAGTTGAACTTCAATCATCTTGCCAAATTTTACTCGACAAAAATGATCACTCATTAAAGTTGAGTCAAAATCAGCAACGTACAGTGCAGTAGGAAAACGTTGCATTTCACTTATTCAGGTCAGTACAAAAGGTCGAACTTGATGGTATCTATTAACTGCATATGTGCACTTAATATTTACGATTGTTATTTCGTTTTTATCATGGATTTCAATGGACAACAGTGGCGTCACGTGCAATCTGGCAACGCGGTATTCAGTCCATTTAAACGCATTAAAAAGGTCGAGCAACATTGGGTGTGCACAAAGCACTCCCTCAAATCGATAGTTTACATGGATTTAAATGGGAAAACCGTGACGTTGCCAGATTGCACGCGACGGCACTGATGGGTAGAAAAGCAACGTTGCTTGGTTAGCGTGAGTTACGCAAATCGCCTGTGGTATTTTAACATACTGAAAAGACTTTGAAGCCTTATGGGTACGGCAAACACCCTCAACTTTGACATTTTTCATGCATGAGTATAAATGGGTTAAATGTAACGTTGCTACATCGACATGGCGTGATTGGAGGGAGAACCCAAAACATACCAATATACAAAGCACGATTGCAGCTTTGTGTGAACATTTCTGGAAGTTTTCGTCTGTCATACTTTTTCTTTAAGTTTGTGACAATATCGCGCAGTCAGTCTATCAAAAAAAAAGTAATCATACGTCTTAAAGTTACTCGAGGAAAGTTTCATGTCGATTTCGCAAATCCTTTCATGGACGAGGAATATTCTGTCTCACAGATCAACCAAACGGGAAAAAAAGACTGGTAGAATTTACCACCTGCATATCTGATTTTGGAGTCTACCATCAAGTAAGGTAAATTTTACCATCATATGGTAAATGCAACGTAAAGTACCTTGTGGTGAAATATACCAACAGGTTATCTTAATTTACCTCAGGGTACGTTGCATTTACCAAGTGACGGTATACAATTTACCATACTTGATGGTAGACTCCAAAATCAGCTACATGCAGATGGTAAATTCTACCGGTCAGTGATTCTCCACGAAAAGGTCCTGAGAGTAAAAAATTGAATTTGTAAATTTCCAAAAAAAAAAATCATCCCATGAGAATCTAC
Organism: Trialeurodes vaporariorum; assembly: GCA_011764245.1. Classification (NCBI taxonomy): domain Eukaryota; kingdom Metazoa; phylum Arthropoda; class Insecta; order Hemiptera; family Aleyrodidae; genus Trialeurodes; species Trialeurodes vaporariorum. The sequence goes on from VMOF01000388.1 coordinate 6,741,471, forward strand.
ATATCATGAATGTAATGGAACCAATTTTGTTTTTGTTTTTGTTTCGTTTTTCACCTGTTTTTTTTTTTTTTTTTTTTCAATTTTTTCAGTTTTTTTTGTTTTTCCTTGTCATTTTTATTTCTTTTGCTCTTTATTTTGTTTTAAATAACTTTTGTTTGAATTAACTTTGCTTCTATTCAAAAATTTTCTACATTCTTAATCAAAAAAACCTAATCAGAAATAAGACTAAACAACGAAGGAAATGATAATTTAAGGGGAAAAAAATTAATAAAATGACTGCAGAGACATTAAGTTTTGTAAAATCTACACCCTGAATATATTACCTTTGAATTTTGAAACAGCAGAAATCAATTATTGGAAAAATTCGTAACTCGGTGAAGTCCGTGATGATTTTCTGTGACGTCCATGACGGTGAAAAACAGTCAATAACTTTAAAAATTCACATTATTTTTTTTTTCAGGTTGGCATTTTCATTAAGTTTATACCCTTTGGGTTCAGTCAACCTAAATGAAACATTCTTTTTTTTGTGGTTTGCTACAAAAATTAATTTAAAGAGATGGTCTCAGAGGTGGGTGGCTATTTTTGGTGACGTCCGTGACAGCTCATTTTCTCAATTTAGTCGAAAACTGTTTGATACAATTTTGTGAAAATTTCAGGGATTATTTTTATCACCACCAACTTTACTTCGTAATTTTTTTTTTTTATACTTCAAACATAACTTTGAAAGTTTCATTGATTTGAATTGTCAAAATGTGACGTCCGTGACAAAATTAATCACTGCGGTCTTTTTTTCAGTGCATGTTTTGGTGAAAATTATATTTTCGGCCAAAACATATACTTGATACTGAAATGATTAAATCGAAGAAACCACGAAATAGAGGTAAGATGACAGAAAAATAAAAAAGCGGGGGGAGAAAGATTGTTTGAGGCCACAAAAGTTTGAGTTATAGAGAAGAAAGTCCGATGTGTATAGATTCGTCTAATATTCTATTCATCGGAGAACAAACCTAATTTCTTTTAAAAACCTAGGCCGGCGCGGCGGGGGAAAACAAGTATAACAACTCTCATCATTTTCAATTCATCATCCTCAGAATGGACCGCACGATCATTGAAAGAGCTCTGCAGCTCTCTCATCTCTCATGGCTCATCGTCCAATAAGCAAATTAACGGTACTCGTATGGCTGGCGGTGCCATAAAGAAATTAACGATACACCGAAGAGCTAGCTGTCAATGGGCTTGTTAAACAAATAAAAACATCCAATTCCCCTAACCCCCTTCGCCGTCCTCCTTCCAAACATCTTCCCTGCACTCCCGAGCAATTTTTTTTTTTTCAGCACGAATGCATTACGTGTAAGTACTCACACTCGCTTATCACACAATGGTCTGAGATCTTCATAAAGTGGCAAAAAAAAAAAAAATCAAAAATTAACTTTCGCATCAATTTACCAACTACAAACTTTCAACAGCAATTAAATTTAATCACAGAAAACACTTTCAATTAACAAGTAATTTAAACCTAAAAATATCACTGAAAAGTTTTAAATTAAGTTTAAAATTGAAAAAAACGCATATTTTGGATGACTTTTTTACACTGATTTTTTTTTTCCAACTTTTTTGTAGATTTCAGACCACCGTGTGTTTCGGTTGAGAGTCGAGTTTTGCGATCGTACCAGAAATTCGCGAATACGAGTGGTGAGTGAAAGTCCTCATTCCAGACGGGATGATTAGTTGAAAGAAGAGACGAGAACAGGATGAAGCGAGACAGGATGAGAGTGCGAGAGAGAGAGAGAGAGAGAGGGGGGCGAGCGGGGGGAGTATACAACTTATTCAGCACTTTTGATATTATATTGCACCGAGCTATACGTATATGGTGCAGTACGCAATGGTCGCAATACGCATGTTATTTTTAAACTTGATGAATAGTGTTGTCGTATCACCATAGTCACAGCACAGACAAGATCGAATCATCCGAATCATGTCGATGACCCATCAAACCATTTCAATGCATATACTGTTCATACAGGGTGAGCAAGATATAATGGTTCTGTTGCAAACCTTAGCTATACATGGCCATTCTTCAAATAGTCGGTTGCACAAGTAGGGGGCGACCCCCCCCCCCCTTAGGGACGCCCTCCTGAAAAATTTGGATACATCAAAATGAAAGTTCCCATTAAGTTGAAAACATCCCCTAAGTTTCGTTTTTTTTTTTTACCTGTAAATTTTCAAAAGTGGGGCGGGGGAGACTTTTGCCACAGCCTGATGTACCTATAACTTTTTTTTTTCTCCAAACAACAAAGGCATCCCCATCGCAGTAATCTGAACTTAACAATTAATTCGTAAAAAGGCAGCAAATTTTAACTTCAAATGAGTTCATAGTATTTAAATCTTATTTTATCACTTTAAAAAGCCGAACGAAAATGAAAAATTATAAAAACCTATTTCGTGGGTATTTAAACCCGCTTTTCGGTCGTGTAAAGACCCGCATACCTATCCAGCCTTTATCATATCACTAATCAGGAATGACCCTTTCTCTAAAGCTGTACTTTGACTTTCAAAATGAAGTACCCTGGTCGAAATTATCATTGTTTTTCGCTGTTGTTTCCAATGGAAGTTTCGATTTTTTATTACGCACTGCGTGAAAGGGGCATTCTAGATGGTCTTTAAACTTTGGAAAACCGCAAAATTAATTGCACGTTGCCGAGATCTAACCCCTTATGGGCAAAGCGGGCGCCAAGTCCGAGAAAACTCATTTTTCTCCTCTAGTTTATTTCACATTGATTCAGTCTTTCATTCCGGATAAACGGAAAGATGTTGACACCACAAAATAAGGTCTAGTATGGCGCCTTCAATTCGTCGTATAGGCAATTCCAACTCCACCTAGACCCTATAGTACGTACAGTTAACTACCTTCCCTGTATTAACGGAAGAGTGGCGTTCTTTTGAATTAAACTGGTCGTTAGAGGGTTAAAAGAGTAAAAATTTCGACCAGGGAACTTACTTTTGAAAGTCATCACTTTGAAGTTGGAGGTGCGGAAAGATTGCTGCGGGCGAGGCGCCAGTAAGTTCCCAAACACCCTGTGGGTGCGTGGGTACATACTACATACACACACACACACACCAATACTCAAGCACGCACCGCTACACTGCACTCTGCAGCTACAGTACAAGTACACACTACAGCGACTGTGGGAATAACCGCTAAATAGACTCAAGCCTGTCGTCGCCGGCCGCGCCAGTACAATTAATCATTCAATTAATTCATTCCCTCATTACACTTCTCCACAGATTAACATCAGCTCGTTCAAGCACAAACATTCGGATCTTTAAACTTTCGTTTTCTTTTTCCTCTCTTTAATTCATTAGAAGATCTACTCAGTACTCACACACACACATTTACTGCTCATACACTAGCTTATTCAAAAGCAATACACTCACAATACCTCGCTCTCTTTTGACTGGTTTTCGTTTCTAGTCTCACAGGATAATCTCCTCATTTGTTTATCGAATCATAAATGTGGAGGAGAGAAACGCGGGGGGGGGGGGAGAATAAAGGTAGAAACATTTGAAAGGAGTCTTGATCTTGACTTGACTTGACTCATGAGCGGGAATACAGGAATCTCTCTCTCTCTCTCTCTCTCTCTCTCTCTCTCTCCCTCTCTCTCTCTCTCTTCCCATTTGAATACATACGTAAGAAAAGGACAGGAGATGGGGCTAAAGTCACGTGATGACCCACTCTACTATCCTTTTCTAACACATTTTTTCAAATGGAGAGAGAGAGAGATAGGTACATTCCTGTAACCACCGTTGACTTGACTCGCTCGATGACTTAATATACGCTTTTATTGCAGATGTAATAATGTCGAGAAAGCTACTCACACCGCCCGGACTCACCGGTACGGTATAATAAGATGAAGGTCTGTATGACGAAAGACGAGAACCCAGACTTCCTTGTGCGTATGATAGTCTTCAAATTTTCTTCGTGTTGAAATGAAGTACATTATACATCGACAGGGCTAGATTACCCATAGGACCAAGTAGCCAAATAAAGCCCAAAATATTTGAAACCCGTTCAATTTATCAAAAGTTATCGACATGGGCGCACCCAGGGGGGCAAGCCCCCCCCCCCCCCCCAGGAAGAAAAAAAGGAGGGAAGGAAAGGAAAAAAGGAGGAAAGGAAAGGAACAAATGAGGAAAAGAGAAAGAGAAAAGAGGAAAAGAGGAGGAGAGAAAAAGAAAAGATAAGAAAGGAAATGAGTTAAAAAAAAGTATCAATGTCATGAAACATATTTTTCCTTGGAGGAACACATCTTTTCCGATAGCAATGTTCTTTGAAATCTAGATTTCCTGAAGACTCTGTCTTTCTATCAGCATGCGATGAAGATATTTCCGTAACATCAGCATAGTCTCGGAAAATCTCATTTTTCTCGAGAGTTAATTCAATATAGTTTCTGAATAGAAGTAGCCTAATTTTGCGTCTAAGAAGAGCTAAATTTTCAACATTCTCCGGGGGAGGACCCCCAGATCCCCCATATGAAATGACAACTTGCCCCCCCCCCCCATACAGAAATCCTGGGTGCGCCCATGGTTATCGACCAAGTCCTCATAGAAAGTACCCTTAAGGGTGTCTGTTGCCGTTGCGTTCACCTTAAACATATTTTAAGGTACAGGGAATCTATTGGTCCAAAAAAATATGCGAAAAAACGCTTGTTTAGTTGCATGAATTTTCATTTGAAAATGTGGATCCGATTTCTCACGGGGAACCTCTGTAAGAGTGAAAGAGACAGAACATTTATTTGGGTATTTATTTCTTGACATCAAACCAAAACAGTTCATTTTATACACATTATCACAAACATCAAAACCTAATTACGAGAGAGTATTGCTCCGCAGCTATTGTTTCCGTGCTTCTACTCCATAAGCTTATAGAGGGGTAAGATCTTACGTCAGATATGAGTTAGATAATCCTTTAAACAACTTTCTAGAGCTCGACCATTTTACTAACTAGCGGTAAGATTCAAAGCACAAAAACAAAACCAACCCGACATGATAAAACCAAGTAGTTTACGACGTTGATAGGCAGAAAATACGTACCTCAGATCGCAAAAAAGAGCAACGAAACATGCGAATGTACACGCAACGGTGCGGTGTTTTGAACTATCTTGAGTATCTTTCATGAAATTATATAAAAGGAGACAAAAAAATATAAGGAACTTAAAAAATATATAGTACCAACATCAGTTTTTCTTTTCATTGAAATGACAAATCAAATCACCAAAACACTAACACATTCAACCCCTAAAGAGCACTAAAATATCTTATCTTATATCTTATCTTCAGAAGAGCGTCAAACTTTTAGAACCTGAGACATGATGATTTTAGACGAAGTCTTTAGACGATAATGGACTGTTACGTGCAAAGAGTAAACAAGAGTCGCAATTGAATGGAAGGCCTGCGTGGTCAACGTAGATAAGGGATCCGAACGCGGGCTGGCCTGGGCTGGCCTCTGATTGGCTGCAACGGGTGGAGCAAAAATGAATCGGGGTATAGGGAAAATAACACGGGATTTTCGTTCCGGGGCGTTTATCTCGAAACGTAAGCAAAATCGTATCTAAACAATTTATACAAGTCGATTCAACAGATTTTTCCGAACAATTTGATAGGTCATAAGTGCCACTTTATTGCAAATTCGAAAAGACTGTTTCAGTTTAAAAGTACGCACAATAGTGTGATTACATGCTTGGCGTGTGTTCGAGCAGTGTTTGAGTAACTCACTATTGTGCGTACTTTTAAACTGAAACAGTCTTTTCGAATTTGCAATAAAGTGGCACTTATGACCTATCAAATTGTTCGGAAAAATCTGCTGAATCGACTAGTATAAATTGTTTAGATACTATTTTGCTTAGGTTTCGAGATAAACGCCCCGGAACGAAAATCCCGTGTTATTTTCCCTATACCCCGAGTCATTTTTGCTCCACCCGTTGCAGCCAATCAGAGGCCAGCCCAGGCCAGCCCGCGTTCGGATCCCTTATCTATACGTTGACCACGCAGGCCTTCCATTCAATTGCGACTCTTGTTTACTCTTTGGTTACGTGTTAATTTAGTTCCTTACTCCTCTTGAGACAATAATCACTCTGTGAATGTACCTTCCCAGCAGAAAGAGTGAAAAAATAATATGAGAATCTCGAATCTTCAATTATTAGTGCCCAGCAGTGGCATTTGACGATCGCGCATTTAAAAGCATTTTATGACTTAAAGAGTTGACTTCGTAGTGGGTCTATTGCAAACTTTTGCTACAGCGATAAAGAGTGTTAAATCTTAAGTAAAATCACGTGAAAAGTCCATTCGTGGTATCAGCAAGTCATATAATGCAGTATTAAACTCACAAGAGGCATTTACTGAAACCCAAGATGGCGGTAAAATATCGAGCAACCTGTGTGCAGTGTGCACGCACCGTGAAAATCCATGATGGCCAACGTTAACAACCTCACAGCATCGGAGGTTATGCGTTTGTTTGCGTTGTGATTGGTTGTGATCGATGTTGTGAGGTTAGCCATCTTGGATATTCATGGTGCTTGTATACAGGTTGCTCGATATTTTACCGCCATCTTGGATTTCAGTTAAATGCCTCTGGTGAGTTTCTTATTGCATTTTATGACTTTCTGCTGCCACCAATTGACTTAAATTTTCACGCGATTTTACATGAGATTGATCACTCTATAGCGCTATGGCAGAAAGGTTGCAACAGACCCATTGTACTATCGACGAATTAAAGATTGTCGTGAGAATTTCAGTCATTTTCAGTTATGGGTGGGAGTGTTTGGACTGATCTGCTACGGCTTTCCCGCAAACTGCACTGGCCTCTCGCCTGCAAGGTATGAGGAGTATGAAGAGTGGCCGAACCGGCACCTTGAAGGCGAGACTTAGCTCGTGAAAATCTCGCGACAATCTTTAATTCGTCGATAGTACTATCCCTTACATATAGGTTCACATATTGCCATGCTTTTGGTAATCTTTTTTCATTTTCTTTTTTTTTTTTTCAGTGTACTAGAATTTAGTATTTTTTTTTTTTTCTTAGTGCAAGGCGTCTAATATAATTGAAGAGTGCCCAATTGTGAGAAACCACAAATTATCACCTCTTTGAAGCATGCAAGACTGACTGCAGTAGAGAGGTATTCTTAACAAGTTTAATCGGCATGTCACTTACGCCCGCGCTACCGTAACGTAACGTAACTTAACGTAACGTATCAAGGCTTCGCTTCTTGGCCCTCAAAGCGGGATGAAGGAGCAACGGAAAAGACAATGGCGGACTAAGCCCGTGGGAATATTCGAAACAGAGTGATGGGCAGGAGCACGCATAGAGAATGAAACTGAAAAATGAACTTAGAAGTAATCTGTTTTCGTAGCGCAAGCGCGGGCACTCAAATTAATTTTACAGGCGCCAAGAGAAAACTTCAGTCTCTTGATGGGCATACGTAGTAAGATACACATCTCGCAACAAGTTGGTTTAAGCTTCTGTATAAATACATTTCATTTTCGCTACCACTGATCCAGAGCCGTATTCAGAAATGGGGCTATTGCACACTTTTGCTATAAGCGATTTAATAGTCGATTATGGCGTAAAAACCTCAAAAAATAACGATGGCGGCACTAAAAACTTCCAAAATCCACTCCTAAACTCAATAAACGCAGTTATTTGCGGGAGCGTAATGGTGGCCGAAGGCACTAACAATGGGAGATTCCCATCTAACAATTCTGAAACTCCATCAAGAAGTGACCAATAAGAGACTACTTTCATTTGACACCGGTGTCACTTGGTGTTGCGGTACCATTCATCGGATGTGGATCATCACTCTGATGACTAATTACTCTGTGAATCATCCTTGTCAGCATAGAAAGAGTGACGAAATTAAGATAGGAATCAAATCTCGCACGACGGATGACAATTTTTTGCCAACTGCGACTGTGAGAGCTCAGTGTAAGGTCAAGTCTTCGTTGTCCTTGAAACTTGATGACAATAATGCTGAATGAAAAGAAAGCCTCAATAAACATGATGTTTGCGTTATGCAAGTGGCAAAATATATTCCTCCCAAAATCACAATGCGTTTTGTCTCTCATTTTTTTTTTCATGCACAAGGGTGCGAACTATTCGTATTCATTTGCTCAGCGATAGTTCAATGCGACGCGACGGCTGAAGGTGATATCAGTTCCCATCCAGTTTAGAGAGAAAGAAATAAAAAGAACAAAATAAAGAGTTCAAATTCGTATTTTAAACTAATTTCCTCACTCACGTGATTCTTATGACGCTGTTTATACCCGAGGACCCGGGCACTTGGAAATCATTGTTCGCTCCGCATTAAAAAAAAAAAAAAAAAAAAAAAAAAAAAAAAAAAAAAAAAAAAAAAAAAAAAAAAAAAAACTCACCGTTCACACCACTCACCGCTTAGCATTTCAGCAAACATCCTCACCTCATCGTCTTCTTCGATGTTCGGTGCGTTCTCACCGTTGCTGATGTGCGAGCGGGAAGAAGTCGCGCAAAACTCTCACATTGATGCCACGTTTCAGTTGTAATCAATCAAGGTAGTTGTTCCATCTCTCTTATTTCCCATTTGAATGTATAAGTAGGAAAAGGACAGAAAGGGGGGGGGGTTTATCCCGTTGTCCATCCTTGTCTAATATAGTTTCTTAATGGAGAAAAGAGAGAGATGAAGAAACTCTCGGTGCGCTACGACCCAGTCCTTTAGTTCACTCGTATGATTCGATCTTTTGAAGAATAATTCAACGAACTATATAGTAAGTTTAACCAAAATTCATAATCGTTGGTTCGGATAAAAATCTTCACCAGAACCTCAAAATAAAATTCGCTGAATAGCTGTCAATTATAGGTCGATTCAGAAGTGTAGGCGCACAGCTAGACCTATAATCTTTGGAATTTACCAAGTTTATTTCTCATTTTACATGGTAATAAAGGATGATCATACATTTTAACCCTTTCACAGAATGTGGTACACATGTGCACCATTTTATGCAACATGGGATTCAATGTATTGTATGTATGTATGGAATTTAAATGAATATTTTGCAACAGATTAAATGGATCCATCAAAATTCTTATAAAATTGTCCTCTTTTGAACGCTCTGAAAGAATCTGCAAAAAAGTCGAATCCCAAAATGCGTGCATCAAAGGGTTAAGTGTTTCATTTCATTGAAAAACACTTTAAAATTTTAAGATCATGCCGGAGGCAGGTTTTGTTATGGTTTGAAGAAATGAAAATTGAAAATTCGCCGAAGTCAATCGGTATATAGGTTAACAGTTATAACAGTTCTGAAACGAACTTTAACGACCAAAGTAATCCCACCGACACAACGTTTTCCATTGACTGTTTTAGAAAACCAATAAATCATCGACTATCGTATGAGTAGGAGGACGCCTCTGGTTCTAGAAGAAAACTCCGATTAAAAATATTTCCCCTGAAGGCTTTAACGAGGGACGGACCGAACTCTGAATGGTATGGAAACAAAACTTATTCATTGTTAATTCTTTAATACATATACAACTGGCAACAGTGGACTGCTGGCGTTTTTAAAGCCGCCCGCACCGCCAGCCGGCGCGGTAGCTTCGGCCGAGACTCCACCGCGCGCTGGCTGCTGAAACTTTCTTTGTTTGCATACAACTTGTTTTCAAGTAATTACTTCAAGTTTCTCTTTACATTTATTGTTTTCACGCCTCGATCCAAGGCCACCGTGGTGTGAGAGAGCCCCGCAAATAATTTGGGAACATGATAACAGAGATGGTGGATATTTTTTTGGGCACCCCCCCCCCTCTCCCCCCTACATCACGAGTCAGCAAAAACGGGAGAGATTAATCAAGGATCACATTGAGAAATACAATATATTGTATTACCTTGTCCTCTAGATTTTAATATTTTTTGTTTTTTTTTTTATTTTGTTTTTTGTTTTTTTTTCAGAGGAACTTCACGATGTCATTTCCTCAACGAATACCTCCAAATTGTCATTAGTAATCAATGATGATGAAACTGCAAAGACGGTTCCAGTTTTATTTTACGACTGGTTTCCACTTTCCGATGCATTTCTGTTGCACTATAGTCGCGCTCACGCCGCGCCGCACAGTGGAGCGAGTCAATGAGACAGTACCGAGACGTAAAATTTGGCAACAATGTATTTTCTCCATTTAAAATCACCAAAAAAGTCGAACGCTTCAGTCATCGGAAATGACCGGGCATTCCGACCTTTCTAGTGTATTTAAATGGGAGAAATGAACAACGTTGCCAAATCGCACGCCTCGCGACTGATGAGCGGGGTCGGACATGGAATTAATGTCTAAAAATGCAAATTTAAATGTTTTTACCGTCAAAAACCAAACTGTAAATTAAGATTCTTGCGGGAAGTTTTACAATAAATCAAAGAAACCACTTTCAAACTTCTATGTTGCGTATTAACCCGCTGTTAGTCGCGCCTAAAAACTTACACGGATAGTTGGGTGGGGTCTGTCGGACCCCAACACGTTGTTGGCGATTTGTCAGCGTGGGATGACTTTTTTTCTGGAAAAAAAACTTTAGGAGTATACCTTTTTAAGTATAAGAGAAACAAGTTATTTTTCGGGTCGAAAAAAAATAAAAATAAAGGTACAATGTGAAGGGTCAAAGTAATCTTCCTCAAAAATATAAATTGTTCACTTTTTTGCAGTTTCTAATATTTTCCTACTTTTCATCGTAAAAATGACCCAAAAAAATAGATTTAGTGATGATTACATGAATTCTCGGTTGTCATTTGATAGTTCAACATTCGGGGGCCGAATTCTTACCCTCCCTTCATGTCCGAAACCACGGAGGGGGGGGGGGAGACGGGCCGCGCCCGTATAAACATTTTTTCGTTCGTTTCGGGCGTCGCACTATGTGGTATTTGACCAAAAAAGTTGCAATAAACTGTTTTTTACCGTCCAAATGACTTTAAATTTGATAAATAGGAGTATTTCTTAACGCTAAATTTAAATTTTGTGATCTGATATACCTTAGTGATGAGCTGTGCACAGTCGGAGGTCTATTGGATCACTAAACACTGAGAAATCAGCATTCTAGTGCATCGTGTTTGAATTTTCTCCCGCCGGAAATTGAAGAGTTCCGCGTTCATTCACGAATTATCAAAGTGCGGAGTGCGCCCTAATCAGCTTTTTGGTTACCAGAAGCAAAAATTTGGCGCATGTTACCGAGAAATAGCGTGCATGCACGGTGACAACTCAAAGAACCGGCAAAACGTTATTGCCAAACAGGGCCGGGATTTCAAAGCGGATTATGATACTTTTTGGTGTTTGGTATGAGACAATGTGATTTTCACGAGATTTCACATAATTATCGACCCACTGTTATCTATGCTGTAGCAGTAAACTGCAAAAGGTTTCAACGCCCTAGTAAACGTGCTCCATGAATATCCGTGACCAAAAATTCCGTGGGCATTATTTTCGCGGGCAACTATTTCCATAAAATTTCATGGGATTGTGTGGGCACTCATTATTTTTTCATGAAATCACAAGGGACATCTATGGAATCCTTTGAATGGGTCTGTTGCAAACTTTTGCTACAACAATAAAGAGTGTTTAATAATATGTAAAATCACCTGAAAAGTCCAATTGGTGGTATCAGAAAGTCATGAAATGCAATAATAAACTCACAAGAGGCGTTTAATGAAATCCAAGATGGCGGTAAAATATTGAGCAATTTGTATGCATGCACCACGAACATCCAAGTATAGCCAACCTCACAATATTGATCACACCCAATCACAACGTAAATAAACACATAACCTCTGAAGCTGTGAGGTTGTCAACGTTGGCAATCCTTGGATGTTAAAGTTGCATGCATACAGATTGCTCGATATTTTACCGCCATCTTGGATTTCATTAAACGTCTCTAGTGAGTTTATTATTGCATTTCATGACTTTCTGATGCCACCAATGGACTAATTCGGGCGATTTTACATACGATGAAATACTCTTTATCATTGTAGCAAAAGTTTGCAACAGACCCATTGCTCATGGAATTCCATGGTTTTTTACGGAAGAAAAAAATTATTGCCCGCGGAATTTTGGTCATGGAAATTCATGGAACAAATTTACGAAGGTGGACCTATTTTCCAACACCCAACATAGCTGCTTCTCAAATCTACGAAACCGGCACCTCTAAATTTTCAATCGTGCACATCTCTGCACAGTCTAAACTCCCGTGTCGGCAAATCTGCGGATACGTGCCTGTCGGGCGGTATCGGTTAAAACAAGACGAGCTTGAAGGTAGAGAAAGCTCTAAGCTCAGTACAACTTTTGCTGCAGCATCAAGTCCGTCCGGCCCGGCACGGCGCCGCGCGCCGCGGCCGCTGCCTCAGGCAGAAGCGAGCGACGAGCGTGCACGCGCTTCTGCTGCAGCAGCCCCCCCCCCACTCACCCTCCCTATCCGAACATGACTCTCTTGGAAATCGTGATCAATCATCCTCCTTCGTCGTCGTCATCATCATCAACTTTTGATTGATTTCTTCGCGCATCGCTAAAAAAAAAAAAAAAAAAAAAAAAAAAAAAAAAAAAAAAAAAAAAAAAAAAAAAAAAAAGTTGCGAACTGGGTCCCCTCCGGGTAGGTGTACTTGCAAATCCATATATATGTATATAGTGTATAACCCAATCGACTTTGCACGAATAACTGCATAATGCTTTCGCATTACCTTGTTGCGCCACTGCTGCAAATGCAGGGCTGCCACTTTTCGTATAATCATCACGTGTTTTCCCGTTTGACTCAACGCAAACTTTTTTTTTGAATTCCCCGCCAAAATGGCAACACTGCTGCAGGCGCACTTGCAGTTTCGATTGCGTTGCGCCGACGAACGAGTTTAAAACGACTCTTCCGTCGTCTACGTCGACGTCGCATCGCCTCGCGCCGACGGGCAAAGTTTGGCAAAAGTGATGATCACTTGTATTAATGAGCGCTGTGAGTGATGACGAGTCATTAATATTATGAGCGCGTTCGTTATCAAACCGTGCAGAGCATTTTGACCGGTGCGGTGATTGAACGGGGGAGGGGAGGGGGGTCTTAGCGGAAAGTTGAGCTTGATTAAAAAGATGGAATACAGGAGGATTTGGTATAGAGTGCGCGCACCAGGAGATTAAGATGATTCCAGACGAAGCTTTTCCAGATTTCAATGCGATGGATACACTAATAAAAATCAATTGTTAAAGCAACAGTTCAAAATTTGCTGATTTAACAAAAATTGAAAGTTGCTAAATCAACCAGGGTTTTCTGTTTAGTTAACAATTTATTTGTTGAGTTTACGAAAATCGTTGTTCAATCAACCACATAATGGTGAATTCTTTCAACAAAATAGACATTGTCAATTTAGCAATTTTAAATAGTAAAACAAATACAGAACTTAACAAAATTAGTTGATCTAACAATTCACCTTGTTATATCAGCAAATCAAATTGCTGATTTTACTTACTAATTATTCCAGCATGAAAATTAATTATTTTTACTATTTGATTTGCTGGTTGGGCAAATTAGTTATTAAACTAAAAAAAAATGAATTGCTGATATAGCATTTGAGTTGTTAATTTAACAAAATTAAAGGTTAATTTAGGAATCATTTTGTTCTGTACTTTTTTGACTATTTATTTTTTTCAGTGATTGTAAAAAATGGTCTTGAATGTTTATAAATGATACATTGATGAGAAATTTACCTTCTGGTTTTTGACCATTTTTTGACGGTCCCAGGCCATTGTGCGTCATATATTGTGGGTAGGTTTACCCGTTTAAAGCGGAATTGAATGAAATAAAGACATGTGAGCATAATATACCACCCTGCTGCACGCGAGCGTTTTAAAGTAAACAAACAACCCTTTTGAACAAGTTGAAAACCTTTTCATCTGTCAAACAAATCCGTCTTGGATTGTTGGCGGTGCACAGGGTTAAAAGAACCTGTGTATAAGGGATGAGGATTGAGAAGGGAAGGTCCGGGACGAACGGATTGAGGGAGAAGACTCCGCTGGAAATTCACCATTCACCATTCCTTTTCATCAATGTACAGACACTGCCAAATTGAATTAATGCGGTGCGGTTTCCGAAATTCGGTCGTCCGTAAAATCGATGGATTCGTGTAAATTGTTGATCGATTTCAGTAGCTCCCTCTGGCTCTCAAAGGATCAAAACGTTGAGTCCTCCGGACATGACAGTCTTCCGCAGTCACAAGAAAAATTACCCATAATGCTCGGAGAAACGAGTTCTCATGAAAATGGCCAGAATTCTAATGGGGCTCTTGCAAACTTTTGCTATGAGCAAATAAATAGTCCAATGTTATGTAAAGACCAGCAAAAATGACGGAAATCACACTAAAAAAGTCTAAAATTCAGTAATAAACTCATAACTGCTACGACGGCAATATGGTAATGGCGGATCGACGCAGGTATCATGGGAGATTCCTGTCTATTATGTCACTTTCTCTACGGAAACACAGAGATACGTCTCAATTTAGATAGGAATCTTCCATGATACCTGCAAGCCCGATTCTGAGAGTGAATTTCGTGATTTTTTAGTGTACTTATCGCCATTTTTACAGGTTTTTATGCAAGAATCAACTCTTTAATCCCCTATAGCAAAAGTTTGCAAGAGCCCCATTGAAATCACCCAAAAATAAATGCTGGCATTTTAGACAAGAATTCTAGTGCTTGTAACCGGAATTCTCGCCTTTGATTCTCATGTTTTGTGGTCAACCTTCTTGTTTTTCCTCCTAATAATTCCGGTCAAAAAATCAAGATTTTTTCAGTTAAGATTACCTTAATTCCGAATGAAAATATCATATTTCTCGACGGAAGTTCTTAACGGAAACTTTTATAATTCGAAGTCTGATCATTTTAACCCTTCACTGCATGATTTTTTTTTCAAGCAAATGTGGATTTTTCAATGTATTAGGTGGTCAAATACATGGGAAAAATAGTGAAAAAAATAATTTGACGGTTTTTCGGTCAAAATTCTCTTTTTTCTATTTTTTACTCGTTTTTTACAAGTGATATAACACCATAAGAAATGGCGGGATTTTTTTTTTTTTTTTTTTAATTTTCAATTTTTTTTTTTTTTTTTTTTACTTTAATTGGATTTTTCAAAAAGCCAATGCCGGAAACTTTATAAAAATAATCAAAATGTGGTTAGTTTGGATACGGGGGCAAATTCCCCCCCCCCCCCCGACATGATTTCGATCACGAACCCTTCACTACATGATGTTTTCTTTCAGTTATTTTTTTTTTTTTTTTTTTTTTTTTTTTTTTTTTTTTTTGTGAGCTCAAAACATACCTTCTCCCGCGTTGACCCACCATGCGCCAAAGGCATATCTCAAAACCTGTATTTTATATGAGTGTTTGAAGAATTTGTTCCACCGGTGGAACTTCATGCAGTGAAGGGTTAATGCGCGTGTTTATTTTTTACCAGATCAGACAGCATTGACAGCATGGCCAGATTTGGTCGAAAATATACCCATTTCCCATAAGGCTAAATATAAAATGTTTTTATTTTTTGCTAGATTGGGTAGCATTGGCAGCTCGGCCAGATTTACTGAAAAATGTGCACATTTCCCATAAGACTTGATGTAAAACGTGCACATTTCTCGCCAAATCTGACATCACTGCACCGCGCCGCATGAAAGAAGAGCGCGGCGGATGAGATGAGTGCGCGATGAGCTGCAACTCGAGCGCGCGACGCGGACGCATGGACGGCGCGCGCATGGCGAGACGGAAGAGTGGTAAGGGGGGGGGGGGGGAGGTGGCTCGGCGAGCGACCAAATTCAAGGGCAATGGGACGCGCGCAGGCACATCGGCGGCGCGACTACCGCGGTCGCGCACGGCCGAACACCGGCGCGAAGAGTAGATCCGAATGCTAAATGGTCTCGATTAACAGGATCAGCATCCTTTTTATACCGGCCATAAGCGTAAGCGTCCGGCGCGCAGGGCAACTATAAATGTATCATGTATACCTGTACGTATACGTACTTACTCTGGTTTTTGTGGCAAGCCCCAACGCTAGAATGATGCGATGGTCGAGCCAAAGGCGGATCCAGCAATCTGGCAACTGTGGATTCTTCCCATACGAATGTATTATGAACAATCTATTAGTAAAAGGGCCATGGCGGCCTAGTAGAAATAAACCTCAAGCCCTCAGAAATCATATTCCGATTACCCTCAAAACCCTCAAGAATCTTAAGGGTAACCT
The DNA here is from genome assembly GCA_011764245.1 of Trialeurodes vaporariorum. Lineage (NCBI taxonomy): Eukaryota > Metazoa > Arthropoda > Insecta > Hemiptera > Aleyrodidae > Trialeurodes > Trialeurodes vaporariorum. Next base: position 6,757,721 of record VMOF01000388.1, read on the forward strand.
CAAGATGATTTCTGAGGGCTTGAGGTTTATTTCTACTGGGGGGATGGCCCCCTCAAGTATGGTTGCCAAATCGCTGGATCCGCTCATGGGTCGAGCAGCAAGGCTACAACAATTTGAAACGAAGAATAGCCCCCTCCCCCCAAATAAGCCCTCTTCTCAAAATCGAATTGGATCCTCCATAAAGCTTTCGCAAGAGTAAAGTTCTTACATGTAGAGAGTTATAAGACAAGGGTCAACCTAAGATCGGTCATGAGTTTTAGGCTCAGCGGGAGCCGCGCCGCCCATTGGATGCGTTTTTACGAACGACGAGGTCACACGGTGTTTACGGCTAAAAGAGTTAATTATCGATGAATTTGCTCCTTTTAAGCATGATGCACTTCAAGAATGCTCCCAAGAAAAAAAAAGCGTAAAAAGGAGTCGTTCAGCAAAGGCAGTAAAAGATTTCACCCGTATATAACTCTACGGCACTGCTTAATCTTTGCACTGGAACAAAGCAAAAAAATGTGATAGTGTTAACATAATGTAAACAAATGATTACCAACAAAAAATGTTAGCAATGAGAGGGAGTTACGAATACACGAGGGCCACGAGAGAGAGAGAAAGAGAGAGAGAAAGAGAGAGAGAGAGAGAGAGAGAGAGAGAGAGAGAGAGAGAGAGAGAGAGGGGGGGAGAGAGAGAGAGAGAGAGAGAAAGAGAGGGAGAGAGAGAGAAAGAGAGAGAGAGAGTTTGAAACGATCAACGAACTTTTTCACCGGATGACATCATCAGTAAAACCATCTATAGCTCGTTGGGTTGGACATCATAGTGTCGTAAAAGCGTACATAAAATGTTCTGCTTGACACGGCAACGTTGAGGGATGAACGAGGTTATGACGAATGACCGACCGACGACGACTGCGCGGGGACGCGACGCCGACGTCCAACATGAACTCATGGAGCATTGTCCAAAGTCCAAAGCATGACCCTTCCCCGTCCGGGTATACATATATACGTCCTGACTCTGGTCGCCAGAAAAAGGAAGTGGTCAGCCGCAACCGCATTGGATTGCTATGACCCATGTCTATATAGTTCTAACTCTTCTCTTTTACCCCCCTCCCCTTCCCCTGCCTCCTACCCACCTTTCTTCGTCCCCCACCACCACCTCCTTTACCAAAAGTAAACAAGAGGAGTGAGAAGGAATAAACGGCACGGCTCACAATAGTCTGATATCATTAAAAAGTGGACAAAACCCACTAAGTTTTCTAATCAATGTATCACTTAAGGAATAAACGGCACGGCTCACAATAGTCTGATATCGTTAAAAAGTGGACAAAACCCACTAAGTTTTCTAATCAATGTATCACTTATTGATTTAAAAAAAATGTGAAAACCAATGCGGGGATGTTTCACGCATTTGCTTTAGGAGATTTAGAAATTGATTCAGGTGAAAAAACTTCCAAAAATAACGATGGTAGCATTACGAAATCTCCTCCTTTTTAAAGGTTACTCATGAATGAATAGCCTTAATAAAGCGAGACTTTTAACGATGGTTACCATGACAAAAGCCAAGTTTTACAATTTTCGACCAATATAGTTTCTAACGATCGGTTAAACGATAAAGTAAATTATCGGCTCGCTGCGTTGTTGGCATCTGGAGGTAGATCTAACAAAGATATCTGTTAAGTTTGGATGCTCGAATCCGGAAAATAAGGACGTAACTATGCGAATTCGCATAATCGCTGTTCGATTTTATCATATCACACAACAGATTCCGAATTCGCATAGTTACGTCCTTTTCTTCCAGATTCGAGCATCCAATTTTAACAGATATCTTTGTTAGATCTACCTCCAGGTGCTGACAATCCTGGTTTTACAAAAAAAAAAAAAAACTCCACAGAGTCCGGGAAATGACCATTAATCGGTCGACTAATCGATCGCCTTGGTCATGTGCCATAAATGGAATTACCTTAAGAGGTCAACAATTATTACTATTTTTTCCCCCCGCTGATTTTCGACTACTTTTTTTTCGATCTCAGTCCATAGTGCGACAGTTCTATCAACGTAATTGTGCCGACTACGCGTGGATTGCGGATTGTGGATTGCGGATTGATGTCCATCTTGGATCCTCCGTCTTCATTGAGTCCTTTCGCCTTGTGAGAATTACCTCATCTCTTTGCCTTAACTTGTTCCCTTTCCCCTCCCCCTCTCCCTCCACTGCCCCCAGCCTATACCGTCCGTCCCCCAGTCCTCCTATCAGGAGAGGAGGAGCGAAACACGCTAAGCGTTTGAGCGAGCGGTGCACTACTTTGCTGGACAGTGTTGTCAAGTCCTAGCTTTTCCTGATGACTGGTACATAAGTAGCCAATGTTGCAGTTTTCGGGATAATGGGTCTGTTGCAAACTTTTGCAACAAAAATTAAGAATGCTTAATCTAATGTAAACTCGCCTGAAAAGTTCATTGGTGGCATCAGAAAGTCATAAAATGCAGTAATAAACTCACAAGAGGCGTTTAATGAAATCCAAGATGACGGAGAAATATCGAGCAATTTGTATGCATGCAACAAGAACATCCAAGGATAACCAACCTCACAATATCGATCACAACCAATCACAACGTAAACAAACACATAACCTCTACCTCCAGTGAGGTTGTCAAAGTTGACCATCCTTGGATGTTAACGGTGCATGCATACAGGTTCCTCGATATTTATCCGCCATCTTGGATTTCATTAAACGCCTCTCTTGCGAGTTTATTATTGCATTTTTTGACTTTCCAATGCCACCAATGGACTTTGCAGGTGATTTTATATTGTAGATTAAACACTTTTAATCGTTGTAGCAAAAGTTTGCAAAAGATCATTGTCCCGTTTTTTTCTACCATTGGACTTAATGTAAAATTTACTAATTTATGAAAAAATCTGGCAACAATGCTGAGCAGTGGCATAGCGCGCAATGAGGCAACGTCGCAGCTCATCAATTTAAACCCATGAAAAAGATACCTTCGCATTCGACCTAAAATTAATTAAATGGACAGAATACGACGTTGCCAAATTGCACGGTACGCTCATACGTATAGCAATCCTACCGTTTTGCGCAAAGACTTCTATTTGAGAGTATCAGAAACAATATATCATAGAGACCACGCTCTACCTATCTCGCCCACAGCAACTACTTACTTTTTTTCGAGGTCTCGACAAAACACCGCAAATATGGGTTATACGATGACTGATCGGCAAAGATGTTGATATTTTTACCTAATAAAAGCAAAGCACCGAAGTTGCATCAGTTGGCGTATGGTCCACGTTAGATGCTTGGCGCTCCCTCAGTTACTCTGTTGAGTCCCCAAAACAAAAGTCAGCCACCGCGCGATCAGATATCTAGTGCGTGATGGTCTCTAATATTAAATTGTCTCTGGGCGGTGTATTTTCCGGCAATCTACAATCCATATTCTACACCGGTTGGAAAAAAAAAATAAAAAATAAAACAAATAACCGCATCAATGGGTCTGTTGCACACTTCGGCTACAGCGTTTTAAAATATCAATTCCTATGTAAAAAGCCGAGAAAATAACAATGGCAGCATCAGAAAACACTAAAATTCAGTATTAAACTCACAAATTGCGAAAAACACTAGACACTATTCACCCCTGTATCTTTCCACCACGTGCACGATATTTCGCGAAATTAGCGCGGCACATTTAAATAATCACGACCGACGGCCATCACAGCTGACTTCGTAAACAAATGAACAGTAAACACTGACGGCGTCTGCTCGAATTCTTACGTTTCAATATCCTCAAAAGGTTGTGAAAGGTACGGAGACTGACATTTGTGTCGAAAACTTATCAAAATGAAACAATAACATACAGTAGTTCCAAGCATGATGATCGAAGTTGGAATCATCCTTGGAACTCCTGTGAGTTATTGTTTCATTTTGATAAGTTTTCGACACAAATATCGGTTTCCGTACCTTTCACAACCTTTTGTGAGGAATTGAGGATATTGAAACGTAAGAATTCGAGCAGACGCCGTCAGTGTTTACTGTTGATTTGTTTACGAAGTCAGCTGTGATGACAGTCGGCCGTGATTATTTGAATGTGCCGCGCTAATTTCGCGAAATATCGTGCACGTGGTGGAAAGATACAGGGGTGAATAGTGTCTAGTGTTTTTCGCAACATGTGAGTTTAATACTGAATTTTAGTGTTTTCTGATGCTGTCATTGTTATTTTCTCGGCTTTTTACATAGGAATTGATATTTTAAAACGCTGTAGCCGAAGTGTGCAACAGACCCATAAGGAGGTATGACAATGGCTTAGAAAAATTCTCTAATCAGTGTAATCTGTAATCTTTTCTCAACCGGTGGAATCTTCGGTGAATTTCAAAATTCCATTAAATCTACGCAAATCGGCAGCTCTGGCTCCCGACCGCTTTTGGAGCAGAGATTACAGCGCTGCTAGAATAAATAACCGGCAACATATGAAAATATGAACCTTCGTGACGTCACACTAAACCAGTTTATATGTACTTCGAGAGAAAGCCATAGACGACGAGGCAACATTGTTTCTCTCGGACATCAGCAGTCAACACTGCTGATCACTTGCTTCAGAGTGCAGCATCAGCATCGTCAGAGTATCTTGTTGTCATGGATACCAGACTTGGATCTGCAGACAACAAGGCCAAAAAGTCACGCGACCAGGACAAAGAGACATGAGAAGATAAACAAGTCGCAAAGTTGACCAGGAATTGTCTTGAAAAGTCCAGAGTCCTCAACAAAAATGTCTTCATCTCCACCTCTCTCTCTCTCTCTCTCTCTCTCTCTCTCTCTCTCTCTCTCTCTCTCTCTCTCTCTCTCTCTCTCTCTCTCTCTCTCTCTCTCTCTCTCTCTCTCTCTCTCTCTCTCTCTCTCTCTCTCTCTCTCTCTCTCTCTCTCTCTCTCTCTCTCTCTCTCTCTCTCTCTCTCTCTCTCTCTCTCTCTCTCTATTAGACGGCTCTTGCGTCAGGCCGGATCAGTTCGATAACCACACGTGACTTCACCAACAATAATAGGAAACAAGTTTTTTTTTTTTTTTTTTTTTTTTTTTTTTTTTTTTTTAGGATAGTTCATTTTTTCTTTATGTTGTTTTGGTCTATTTCTCTCTCTACATATAGCGGCTTTCTATACTCTTTGGCTATCTTTGTTTCACTGAACTTCTTTTAGATGACTCGATTTTATAACCTCTCTAAGAGTGAAGCAAGTCAGCTCGAGAGTTCCAAAGATCAGCAAGTTAGGCACGGAACGAACTAAAATCATACGGATGTCAATGCAATTTCGAGCAGAGTTGGGCATAGAATAGGCGATTCTAGCAATCAGTGTAATCTTCCCATTTGATAACATTAGAAAAAATCGATTAATCATGGGGCTATTATCTACAGTCCCTTCAAGAATCGATCGTTTATCATACATTTAAAAGGGAAGAATGCGCAGGTGCCGCAGACTGCTGAATCCACCTAAAAGGTATGCAAATTAAAGTCGAATACCGAGGTTGAACTATCGAGTATATGTATGTAATAAACTTGGTAAGAGGGCAATTTTCAAACTCCAACGTACATCATTAAATCAGGCAACACTGTATTTCGTTCTTTAAAACCCAAAGAAAATATTCACTTATTGGATGTTTGTTGGACAATCTCGATTTCGACCTTTAGTGTGGGTTTAAATGGACAAAATGTGAAGTTGCTAGATTGTATGCTTCGCATAGGGAACTTGAAATCCGATCTGTTGCAGAAGTATCCTCATAAAGAACATTTCTGGGTCCTAATGATTAGAAATTGCAAAATTAACGGACAGGAATGCAATTCGTATAGTCATAAAACGATCATTTGATTGATTGAGTCACGTGATCCGTCTGAAATCACATTGCAAAGATCGTTTTGTTCATTTTGTTTCAACCAAGTAAAACTTAATGAGAAAAAAAACCACCGTGAACGAATTCTTTGGGGGGCCTGAGAAGCAGGTCGATTGGAAAATAAAAATTCGCCAAAATAAAACCGTTATTTCATAGAGACGAGAAGAGATGGCTGATTGGTAATCGATAGACAAATATTCATTTAGGAAGAATGAAGACGAGGATACACACAGCAAGTCAACCATGACTGCATTGCGTCCAACCGTTTAAGCAGAACCACGACCTGATTATTTACTTATTTTTTGTCAAGCCGCCGCACCGGCGATGCACATTGGTTTAAGATCGTCAAAAACTGGCCAAAAACCAAAAAATAACTTATCATAATCAATCATTGATCAACTTTTAAGATCATTTTTCATCACAAAAAAGAAACTTTTAACTATTAAGGTGAACAGACACCGGTTCAGCAATGGAGCTCTTGCAAACTTTTGTTAAATGAGATTGAAGAGTTGATTCTTGCACAAAAACCTGTAAAAATGACGATGAGTACACTAAAAAACCACGAAATTTACTCTCAGAATCGGGCTTAATGGCGGAGAGACGCAGGTATCATAGGAGATTCCTATCTAAATTGAGACATATCTCTGTGTTTCCGTAGACAGGAATCTCCCATGATACCTGCATTGGACCGCCATTTCGAACTTGCTGTTACAGCAGTTTCGTGATTTTATTACTAGCTGAATTTTAGCCTTTCTAAGTGTGATTTTCGTGATTTTCGCTGGTTTTGATTTGGCAATTTTTGATTATTTTTTCCCCGCTTATTATAGGCCACTTTTTTTGATCTCAGATTACTGTGCGATGGCCAGACCGAGGTTGATGAGAGGATGAAAGATAAACAGGACCAAATTCCGTCTCTAAATGTGTTTCTTTTCTCGCTTTGCTCCTGCTCGTATCAGCGCTATCAGCACGGATCTGAAGGATACAACAGCGAGTGGCGGATTGCAAAATTCGATACATCGATGTCTTCTTCGATATATAAATCTAAGATTATAAGTAATTCGATCTTTAAGGGGTTCGATTAACCCTCGCCATAATCGACACTTTTTCATATAGGTTCAAATGAGAATGGGACAATGGGTGCGACATCCCGGTAAAGAATTTACCGCCCGTCAACTCAAAAGGCCAAATCTAAGATTAAAAGTAAATCAATCTTCATGGGGTTCCATTAACCCTCGAAAGAATTGACTTTTGTTCATAGGTTCAAATGAGAATGGGGCAAATGGATGCGAAATACATACCGGTAAAGAATTCAACGCCCGTCAAAGGTGGGCTTCAGTCAAGTGGCGTATCGTGCGATTTGGCAACGTTGCAGTTCGTCCATTTGAAACCAAGAAAAAGATCGAACTATAGTGGGTGTTTGGTGAACACCTTCGCATTCGACCTTTTGCGTGGGTTTAACCCCTTATGGACCAAGCCCGAATATACTCGTTTTTCTCCTATAATCTGTTTCACATTGATTTAGTCATCATTTTATAGAACACACACATATAGATGAGAACACTACAAGATAAGGTCTTGTCGGGCGCCTTCAATTAATCGTATAGGCACTTCCAGCTCCACCGAGTACGAATAGTTAACTATCTTTCCTGTATGAACGGAGGAGTGGTGTCCTCTTGAACTAACCTGGTCTGTAAAGGGTTAAATGGACACATTACAACGTTGCCAAATTGCACGCTACCAGTGGCGGTTTGTGCGCAATAAGGAAAAATACCACCGTAAAATAATCCATATTCAGTGGATTCATTGACTCCCTGAGAAATCATACTTTTGTACGTTCAAATGGCAAAAATATGATTGTTTAGTAGTGGTATTCATCTTTTTAACTAAAAAAGAGTTAAATTTTCTTTTTCCGTGTACTTTCTTTTGAGTCATAGCTAGTAAGTACATCCAAGGTGTGTGTTGACAGTGTATGGAAGAGACTCTACCTTTGGATTTTTCATGTTTTTTTTTTAATTATTATTTTTTTTTTTTTTAAATTTGTCAGTCGAAAATTACTGCGATTTAAGCTGAAACGCCCTCACCAAAAACTTTGTTTGCGTGCGCTTTCCAGCATTATCTCGCACACCTGTTTCTTTTTTGTCAAATCCTTGCTGGTTCATTTTCTATCTTGTTTCTTGAGATTCACTTTCATATAAGTTCACGATTATCTCATTTAGAGTACGTGAGTCACAAATTACACTTATGGTGTTTTTAACAGCTTTCCACTGGGGCATCTCCATCTCCCCTATGCTCTTGAACTGGGATTTCGTTGCCTGATATTGAGCGACTTCTTTCAAGATTCCAGGTGAATTTATGTTCGTCGTAAAATCTATTTGAAATGTGAAAAAGCGGCGAGAGGAAGCAAATAAAAAGGGCGAGCGGCGATTTGAGTCATATATTTGTATATCTCTCTTTCTCTCTCTTCCAATTTGAACACATGGGTTAAAAAATGATAGTGGAGGGGGTCATCACGTGACTTTCGCTCTTATCTCCGTCTTTTTCTAACGCCCGCGTTCAAATAGGAAGCGAGAGAGACGGACAAATCCCTGAATCCTGCCATGATTTAAGTCGACTGAACTTGGAAAAATTCTCGAGACCGTTATTGAAAAAGTTTACTTAACTTGTTGTTTGCTGCTCAGTGCCCACTGCCCAACCGCAACGCTACCAACGCACTACGGTCTGTTAGACAAAAAAGTGGCCAAAAATCAGTGGCCATAATAAAAAAAAGTCTAAAATAATCATCGTTTTCTTTCATTTAAGCTGAATTAACCCTTCACTGCGTCATTTTGTTTCCCGTTCGAAAACCTGATGTCTCAATTGATTTTGACTCAAAATGAAACGGAAAAATAGTTAAAAACTCCTAGCACTATAATGGAGCTGTTGCAAACTTTTGCTACAGGCTTATTAATAGTTGATTGTGGGGTAATACCCTGTAAAAATAACGATTAGCGAACTAAAAAATCACGAAATCCACTCCTAAACTCTCTATATGCTTTTAAACGCGAGACCGTAATGGCGGCCGAGGACGCGGTTTTCTTATGGCAATTGTATGCTTCTTCTTCTTCTTCTTGTGTGGTGTTGCGAGAACACCTCGTGTAGATGGCGCTGATTGAAGATAGGCAGCCCCAGTAAAAACCGCGGCCCCGGCCGCCATTACGGTCTCGCGTTTAAAAGCATTTTGTGAGTTTAGGATTGGATTTCGTGATTTTTTAGTGCGCTAATTGTTATTTTGACTGGTTACTACCCCATTATCAACTATTAAGAAGCCTGTAGCAAAAGTTTGCAACAGCTCCCATTGTTTCGTCCAAGAGACTTGCAAAGAACTGAATTTAACATGGGCCAGTATATGGAGAGCAAACATGGGCGGATACAGGGAATTGTCTAGCTCTCTCTCCTCCCATTTGAAAACGTGCGTTAGAAAAGGACAGAAGAGGGGGCCAAAGTCACGTGATGGCCCCCTCTGCTATCCTTTTCTAACACATAAGTTCAAATGGAAGGAGGGAGAGTATCAATTCCCTGTATCCACCAATGGGAGCAAAATCAATAAAAACTTACAAAAGTGACGGTATCTTGTAGAACTTATACGGCCGCGGCCTGTGTAAATCATAACTTGACGAGGTTACTCTCTGCATTTTGGCCACTTTTTGACGACCTCAGACCACAGTGTGACATCGAACGGCCCTCGGTATAAAGTGTACGAATAAGAGCCCTTCCATTAAATTGCGAACAAAATGAACATGACACGAAAATTTCGGCTAATGAACCACTCATCTCTTTTTAATTGCTTGCTTCGTAATTTGTTAAATAAACGTTACACACTCAGCTTTTAGGTATTTTCTCAAGTACTTAATATATTACATTATCTTTGTTTTTTAGTTATTTACCTTTGGTTTCGACGATAAACGCGTTCACGCGATGAAAAACGCAGTTTTGCTGCACGCGAGAAGAAGTGATATCCAAACTGCCCATCCAGGAATTTGTCTCTCCCTCTCTCTGTCCATTGAATTGCATGAGTTGGAAGAGGATGGAGACTGTAGCGAAAGTCACGTATGTATAGCGTTCTAGAATTCATCCCTTTATTGTTTCGGCGCAGAAAAGATTATGAATAGCAGTACTTCTTAATAAATAGATATACCGCATCACAGGATAAAGTAATCTTTTCTGTACGGATGCAGAAGACCAATGAATTCTAGAACGCTTCCATGGTAGTCCCTCATTTCCATCCTTTTCTGACAGATTAATTCTTATGGACAAAGAGAGAGAAAGAAAATTTTCCGGCTGCGCAGCATTATCTGCGCACTGGTATAGTTTCATCGACAAAGCACAGTGTTGTCATTTTTCATGAAAACATAATTTTACATTCGGCTCGTGTTTCAGAATGTGTTTCCGAGTGGTATCGCGATAATTCAAAATTCGGTGATTCCCCTGAAAATCGATTACTTTATACATTGGTTTAAGCCATTAGTGGTCCGTAGCTTCAAAGTGTGCGTGTGGGTGTGTGTGTGGGGGGGGAGGGGAGCTTGAAAAAATGTGATGAATTTTGTGTGCTTTTTTTTTCTTTTTTGCCTCTTTGTCCCAGAGCCTTTCTTTGCATAAAAGAGGAGGCTTAAAGTATTACGACCTTTTATTTTTCCTTCTTTTGAGCCTTTTCGCAAAAAAGGGGGTGGGATTGAGATCCCCTCCCCCAAGAACCACCACTGGTTTAAATGGTGAGATTCCGTTGATGCCACATAGCACGAACAGCCACTTCTTTCTGACAGGCCCCACAATCTCCTATGCGTAATAAAGCATTATACCTATATATTAAACTTCTCCCTCCCCCCCCCCCCCGGTTGCTCAAATCACACATGTATTGCTTTCCTGAACCAGATTAAGTAAAAATAAATAAATAAAATAGCAAAATTGGCAACCTGATCTTAAAGAAACCCGAACCTGTAATCAACCGCTTCTCGGGACCTGCTTTTGAAGAAGTCAAATTAAAATCAAATCCACGCGAAACTTGCGCGCGATATCTGATCATGTGGCCAAGGAAAAAAGTAAAAAGAAAGAAGAAAAAAAAACGAACTGTGCATCCCCCCTCCCCCTCCCCCTCCCCCAGGGAGGCCTTACGCGAGAACAACAATTTCGTTCTAGTTAACCATTCCTTTTATCATATCCGCGGGCACAGTCATTACCCGCGCAATTAGGACTTTCGTAATAATTAACATAAGGCTTTTACACTTGCAATTACTCAGCGGTTTTGTTCCCTTCTGGTTTGAATTTTTCAAAGTGAAACATTCACCGTCTGAAAGTCAAATCTTCGCGTGTCGCTCTCGACTGATTGTGAGAGGAATCCCCAACAGAGGCGACCGTAAAAGAAGAGGCACGCTCTTCCGAAGAAACGCAATCATAAGATTCACGCAGAATTCAAGGGTGGAGCACACTCTGTGTTTTATGGAACAGTACGATCGTCTTTCAAGGATGCGACGTGAGTCACATATTTCAGGCCCGATCCAAAGAGCATTTCTTGAGAAGCCGGGCCTGAGCCTCGCGTGTTAGAATCATAAAATTCGGAAGTTGAGACCTTCCTGCTTCCTCTGATAGTGAAGAAAAAAAATGGAATGGGTCTCGTTTCCAGCAAACTTTTGCTACAGAGATTTTGGAGGGTCGATTCTTACATAAATAAATTATTTGAAAATAACTTTGAGGACAACAGAAAGTTCCTAAAGCCACACACAATGACACAAACTGCACGAATGTTTCAAAGATGAACGGTCGAATCGACAAGAAGAGGCTATTCTCAGTGAAAAAGTAAGAAAACAAAAATTGAGATCCCCGAACTCCTAATTTCTCATAAGAATAATGCCCCGGTATACCCGCAAGGTTTTGCGGGTCGCAACCCTCGCCGATGCCGGGGAACCCTTTGTATTTACCTATACGTCTGATAAGCATTGAAAAACTGATGTTCTAAATAGGGGCGGATCCAGGAAAGTCTCAAGGGAGGCCATTTTTGTAATCGAAGCGAGGGGTCTGGGGGGACACCCCAGTCAATGGGGGTTTGGCCCCCCCCCCCAGAAAATTTTGAAAATTTAAGCTTCTCTACAGCCAATTTGAGGCATCTTTTAACCGTTTACTCCTCATTTTTATACTACCTCATTTCAATTTTTGTTTGGAAAAGCGGAATATCCCGACCGAATGTCAGCTACCTAATTTATTTGTAAATTCGTAGAAATTTGATGTCTAGTGGATAAAATTAAGACCGTATTCCCCCCCCCCTCCCGCAAAACCTGGTCTAATTTACCTAAGGTTATTTAAAGGCTTTTGTTTTTCCCTTCTCTTTTTCTTTTGCTTTCCCCCTTTTTTCGCCTCCTATTACCTTTTTCTTTTTTTTTTTTGGTTCAAGGGTGGGAGGGGGGCATGCTGTCGTGGCCCCCCTCTGGATCTGCCCATGGTTCCAAAGCAGCATTTAAAAGGAATAACGGTACCCTTTATTTTAGCATTGGGGCCCGCAAAGAGAAGGGCTGTAATGTGACGGCGGAGGGGTAAATAATGTCGTGCTGTCGGGTTTCCAGGGGGTTTCTCAGGGCCAAGGACCCTCCGAGACTGCTAACTAAGGTTATCCTCAATTGCAATTTACGTGGTCCACGCAAAAATCCACTAGCGGATCCAAGAAATCGTCCTTCTCTCTTTTCTCCCATTAGAACGCATGTGTTAGAAAAGGATAGAAGAGGGGCCGAAAATCACGTGACTGTCCCCGATCTGTCCTTTTCTAACATATGTGTTTTAATGGGGGAAGAGAGAGAAAGACAGATTCCTGGATCCGCCATAGTGCAAAAATCGCACCACCACGTACCAACTGTTGCTCAGACCACTTTCTGCAGAAGGGAACCAACTTTTCCATGACAGCAGAAGGAAACCATCAACTAACGAGACCCACGGAAAGTGGTTCCATTGCTCCATCGTTCCATCTTCTGCAGCCACGAAAAATGTTGGTTCCCTTGAACAAAAAGCCGTACTAGCTGGGACAAAGATAACTCGCCAGAGTATGCAATAAGCAATTTACTTAATTTATGTGTTGAATGGTGTACCGTTGCATACCCTCCTGGTTAGGTATCTTTGTCCCCACAAGTCCATTTTTGATTTTACCTCACAGCAGCTCCATCTTTTACTATGACGCGCTTTTGGAAACAGGAGCTAGAGTAAAAGTCCATAGTAGGTATGCTATACCCTTGTTTATATAATTGTGGTGAAAGCAGACAGATTGATCTCAAAGCTTGGATTAACTAAAGATGACTTGTGTTTCAATTGACCACGTATTGGGTCTATTGCCCTCCTTTTCTTGGAAATTCAAGAACTCGGGAGTTAAAATTTCCAGAAGACACAATTCGCTAATATTGAAACGCAAAGAATATATATTTTCTTCGCTTCAAAAGTTAAATTCAGAAGTACCTGAAATGTGCATCGTGTTAAATAATGAGATATTATTCATGCATAAACAGTCTTCATATTAGACGAAGAAACCACAAGCTACTTACTTTACACTAATCAAGATCAAATCCAGCTGAGGGTAAAAACTCCAAGTGTTTGATTAAATTGGCACAGCACGTTAAACAGAACAAAACACGACAAAACAACGTCGCTTGAAATGCGCGAGACACAATGGACCGTAATAAGCAACGGTCATCCAACAGAACAAGAAAACAGAACGGACAAACAAACAGAAGTAAACAAAAGTTATGCGCGCGAAAAACCGGGGATGATCAAAAAGTAATAACAAATGTTAGTTTAGTTCGAGAGCGATAAAAAAAAACACAAAAAAGGGGTAAAAAACAAAAGTGAGAGTTTTAGATACACGCTTGCAATGAGGGATGGATACGCACTGAACTCACGATAAGAGCGAATAAAAAAATGATAACAGTTAGAAAAGTTCCGTTTCGCGACGACGTAAAAAGCTGTTGGCGACAGCGATCGAGACAGCGCGGTTCCTCCGGAAAGAACCACGGAGCGTCATCAATGGAAACTGAGCGCGGGCCAAGAACGCATGAATGAAGAAGTCGCAGGTCGCACGAACGAAGGACTAGCAGAGAGACTTCTCTCTCTCCCTCTCTTCTCTCTCTCTCTCTCTCTCTCTCTCTCTCTCTCTCTCTCTCTCTCTCTCTCTCTCTCTCTCTCTCTCTCCCTCCCTCTCTCTCTCTCTCTCTCATCTCTCTCTCCTCTCCTCTCTC
>VMOF01000388.1:6772324-6889824 GCA_011764245.1 Trialeurodes vaporariorum
GTAAAATTTATCAAATTGGTGGAGAAATGAAATAATGAAAATTTATCTATCAGGATACTTTCTTTTGAAAGCCATAGTATGTGTACTACCAGTGGCGGATCCAACCCTCGTGAATGGGGGGGGGGGGGGTGAACTTCGGATTCTTGCTCCTTAGTGACCTCTTTTTCTTGTTTTCGCTTTTGCATGCTTTCCCCCTTCCTCTCCCCTCTTTTCCAACTTTTTGGGCTGACCGGGGGGGGGGAGGTGAGGGACGATCTCCCCCTTCGCCACCAATGTATCCGCCAATGTGTACCACGTCTCTATACCAACGAAAATATAATTATTTTAAGAAATAATCAATCAGTAGTAAATAAATCGTTTCAAATTTATTTATTGTTTCTAAGTGAAACAAGTCTCACCCTCAAAGTTGTTCCATTTTGGTTATGAAACACCCCTGCTCCATAAGTTTCAGCTCGATCAGACAATATTAAATGGTGTCGCATTGAACTTAGAAATGCAGATTGGGACTTACAAAAATAATTAAATGAAATATCGCGTTTTTCTTCTTTTTTGGTAGGGCGTTAGACCTCCATGCAGGAAACGCAGGCCTTGACATTTTTGTGAGTTAAATCTCTGCTGCATGCATATTTTCGGCCAATATTGTTGGATTGAACAAAAGGATTTAAAATTTTGATGGAGCTCTCTTCAAAATCATGAAAAAACACGTTCGTGCGGCTTGAAATGGTCAATGGGTCTGTTGCAAACTTTTGCTACAGTGCTATAGAGTGCATAATCTAATGTAAAATCGCCTGACAAGTCAAATGGTGGCATCAGAAAGCCATGAAATGCAACGATAAACTCACAAGAGGCGTATAATGAAATCCAAGATGGGGGCAAAATATCGAGCAATCTGTATGCATGCACCACGAACATTCAAGGATAGCCAACCTCACAATATCCATCACAACCAATCACAACGTAAACAAACACATAACCTCTACCTCCAGTGAGGTTGTCTAAGTTGGCCATCCTTGGATGATCACGCTGCATACATTCAGATTCTTCGATATTTTGCCGCCATCTTAGATTTCAATAAACACCTCTTGTGAGTTTAAAGGGGTGTTCCACCTGTGAATTTAAAAGCGCGAATAAACTGGCTGAGCCAATGAGCTGCCTTGAAGTCGATAGGTCGAGTCCGATGTATCGACAACAAAGAAGCTCATTGGCTCAATCAGTTTATTCGCGCTTTTAAATTCGCAGGTGGAGGCACCCCTTAATATTGTACTTCATGACTTTATGATGCCACCAATGGACTTTTCAGGCGATTTTACATTGGAATAAATACTTTATATCGCTGTAGCAAAAGTTTGCTACAGACCCATTAACACGTTTTTTTTTTTTGCCAATTTTAGTCGGGGACTGTCCGTCCCGATTCCTGAACATTTGTTGGTCCATGGGTCTATTTATTAAGAGCAGATTTTTGTGAGCCCCCCCCCCCCCCCGGGAAGATATGAAATGACGCCCCCCTGGTTAATTAATCGTGTACGTAATCTCTGAATCGATGCGTTTCGATTACCTGACTCTGAGTTGGAGTTCATTCGCCGACGCACGTAGGAGTATTTACCCCAAAAACCTGGCCAAAAATATTTGCGTGCTCTTGAATATTTGAAAATCGATTTTGGTTAATTTTCCACTTTAAGCTCAAAACTCCTATTGCACGGTTTATGGTTGGAAAAGGCGTAAAAAATTAAGAATTTTGGCTCAAACCAAAGGTCGATAGCTCATTCTTTTGCCGAGTTATTGACGCTTATTTCATAAAAAAGGCTTGACTTTAACATGTTTTTTTAAAAAAAGGGGCAATTTCTTGCAATTTCTGACTGTTGGAGCAGTTGCCTAAAAGGGTTTACTCTAACCCCCTTGTTTTGGTTGTGCCCGGTTTTGCCCGGAACGTATTCAAAATTGCCTTTTTTAAAAAGATAGAGCCTAAAATTAGAGATTTTTTTCATGTCCATTTTAAATTAGATGTAAAAGGGTCAAAAATGCACGGAAAAAGAAATTGTTGCCACCAAAATGAAGCACATACCATCTAAAACAACGTCCATAATCGCTGAAATGTTTGGATGCACTAACGCTTGTCCTAGATGGAAAATGTTGACTGATTAGTAACAGCGCTTCGGGCGGTGAACAACCGCAGGTGCGTCGAGCGCTCAGTTCCATGTTGTCCCCTGAACAGTAGATAAACGTGGATGTTCCGACACATCTATTACGCAATAGAGTGGTTACTTACCTCTCAAAAACCATCAATAGTTTGTTTTTTGGACGACTTTTCAATTTTCCGTTTTTGGCCAGGTTTTCGGGTCAAATACTCCTACGTGCGACGGACCACGCCTGACAGACTGATGACCGTCGGCGCGGCTGGCATAGCCCGCCCGGCTCATCAATAAAAACTGTGCTTCGGAAGTTGTTGTTTTTTCCCCCTTCCCTTTCCGCATACGGTACGTTGCACCGGACCGGTAATTTGCAAACCGAAAGTGAAACAGTTTCACTTTCAACATTTCGCCAATCGTGCGAGCTGAGCGGGTGGTGATCGCGCGGCGTCATCTGCGCGTGAGCGAGAGGCAGTGACCGGCACGTGTCACGCGCGGCAGAGGGATGGGGGGGGCGAAGAATCAAGAATCTCACAGTGGATCAATAAATTACATTTTCTGGACATCGTTGTCGGCAAAAAAAAAAAAAAAAAAAAAAAAATTAGGGTATATACCAGACAAACACTTTCTCACACCAAACTTAATCTGTAGGGCCCCCAGACCCACGTATATTTTCTGGGGGGTTCCCCCAGATACCCCTATATTATTCCGGGGGAGACCCAATTTTTCAGTAGGCTGGTTGTACGATGTCTTAGCAAAATTTTCATCAAAATTCAAACAGCTATATTTGAAACATATATTCCAATTTTTCCCTATGTTTACCCTTTTTTTCCAATTGATTATATTATTGGAAACGTTTCATATAAAAAAGTCCCCCTGAGGAATGTTAAAAGTAACTTCTCTGCAAAATTTGGATGTATATGGATCATTGCTTTAAAAATTATCCTGGGATACAGACAGACAGGCATCTACACCGTCACAATACTTCCTCAATTTCTAAAATTTGTTAGTTGTGAGAAAGTATAAAAAACAAAAACGAAAATTAAAACACGAAAAAAAAGGGGGGACGATCACAAATACCGAAACAACCGTCGCGAACTTTTGCTGTGTACTCAGTTCTGCGTAAAATGCAGCGAATATTATACGTTGCTTCGGTGACGTGCGAAGGAAATTAAATGCCCTTACAACAGCTGTTATCTAAGTCCATTACTGAACTTTAGACTTTTTTCGTGTGATTTTCGTTATTTTCGCTGATTTTAACATCAGATTTTACTATTCATTAGCTTATAGCGAAAGTTTAAAAGAGCCCATTACACGATTTGTCATTGGGTTTAACCAGAAAATATCAGTATTTAAACTTTTCATGTCCATGATCATGAGAATTCCGATTCTTTGTGCGGCATTAGCAAGTGTCTGGCTGCGCGGGCGGTGATCGATGGAAAGTGATTAAACAGTCACCGTCTACCGTCGAACAGGCTCGATCTGTTTTTATTCATTCGATCCTACCGATAAATTTATGTTCGCCAAAGTCTGACAAAATATCCTCGGACCTATTTTTTCGTGTGGCCGCAACTCTCTGCTTCGATGTTCATCGCGAGGGACCGAGAATCTCAAGTCTTCAAATTTTATGAGAGAAAATAGAAAAAAAAAAAAAATATTGAGAAAAATAGAAATCTCGAACTTTATTATTTGGTTGAGAACAGTTATGAAAGTACGCGTCATCGTCTTTAATTTGCCAGGTACGCAAAGAAAATGAGGGGGGGGGGGGAGGAAGTCTAGTTAGAGAAAAGTTTCAATAGAAATTATACTCGTATATAGGAGAGCTCGTTTCAAAAGTGTGTGGAGGCGGAGTTCATCGATAATACTTTGGCGAATTTTCAGTTTTCATTCCTTCAAATCGAAGTGAAACTTACCTGAGACTTTCTCTTCTTGATTTGAAAGTGTTATTTAGTAAAGATCCGAGGCTCTACACTGAGAGAATTCTTCTTTTAATGCAAGACGTATTTCGTTTGTGTTGAAGAAACTGCACAGTGAAATATTGACTAAGGGAAAATGACCCAAAGAAAATGTCTGCTGCTACAAGTAAAAGATTCCTTGTTGTGACAGTGATTCTCCTTCGTGCAACAGAACTTTACTTAGCGCAAGAAAAACTGTCACAAGTAAACGTGTTTCCTTGCTTTTAAAGAAGTGGTTTCTCTTAGTGTAAAAAGTGGCGCCGCGTGCAATCTGCCAACGTTGCATTTAGATCATTCAAAGTAATTACAAATTTCAAAAATTGGGAGTACACTGTGCACTTCCTCGAATCGATATTTTACATGCGTTTAATTGGACTAAATGAAATGTTGTCACTGTTGTCAGGTTGCACATTCCGCTCCTGGCTCTAACTCATTCCCATCATGGAATATGAGTAAAAGTTTTGAAAAAAGTCCAAAGACTATCGTTTGAGCTCCTTCTGTACTTCTGAAACGAGCTTCAGCAGGGACAAATATGCTACTAACATGGCAAAGGCTTCCATCCAGCAACAGATAAGTCTTGCGATTCTTGAACGATAGCATTACTCTTATCGTGCTACTCTGAGACTTTACATTGAAATAATTCTGTTTTTAATCCGAGGTGTATTTCGTTTGTGTTAAAGAAACTGCACAGTGAAATATCGACTAAGGGGATATTCCTTTAACCCAGGGAAAATGCCTGCTGCTACAAGTAAAAGATTCCTTGTTGTGACAGTGGTTCTTCTTCATGCAACAGAACTTTACTTCGCTCAAGGATAATTGTCATAAAGTAAACGTGTTTCCTTATTTTTAAAGAAGTGATTTTTCTCAGTGTACTTCAGATACACTGGGCAACTTTTTTTTCTAAAATTTTAAGGTTAAAAAAAAACGAAGCAAATAAACCGAACCCGTGTGTGAAACTGTTCGAAAGATATTTTCATCTTGGCTGCCGCCTTAATGTTCCAAAAGCACGTCCCATAAATCCTCTCTATTGGTATCAGTGACGTCGCGTGCAGTTTGGCAACAATGTATATTCTATCAATTTAAACTCATGTAAAAGATCGAATTCAGGGGGTTCACAGTGCACAAGGAAAATTCGATATATTTAGTGAGTTTGAATGGCAGTTGCATTGTTGCCAGATGGCACGCAACGCCACTGATTGGTATATCTTCTTATGGTTTCAGCTGACCCATAGTTTAAACGGCCGTGGGCCCGCGAACAGTATCCTCACGGGTACCCGTCTCGTTATACGACCTGTTGTGTTTGACGCATGTGTCAAACTCAGGACCGCACCTGTTGAAAAGCAGTAAATGTGCGATGGTCTTCGTGAAACTTCTTTTTTTCTTCTCTATAACGAGTCATGCCACACCACTATAGAGAAACAAATAATCGGTGTAAGTACAACCTCTTTTGTATAAAAAGGCTTACCCCGCCCCGTTGATACATGCGTACTTACACCGCTCCGCTAGCTTTGGACGATAATTTTGCAGCACGGTATACATGTCTTGTAAAACGGGTAAAGCACGTGATAGGACGCGGGTTCTAGAGGTTAGGCTCGGGTATTTTCTTTTCTGTCCCCAGTGGCATTTTACTGCATATATAGTTTTGTACGTCAAATGATTTGTTGTTTGGATCGCGGGTAAAATGAGTGAATAAAAATTGGATTCCCGGTTGCGGTAGCGTTCAGGTGCACGCTTAGTCGTTTAGGAGGTACGAGACCCCAGAGACTTGGATTGTGTTGTCAGGGAGAAGCAGGCCGGTGTACTGTGTATAAGTGCTGTGTATTAGGTAGCGCCACTTCAAAATTTAAGTTGCTTTTTCAGCGAGGGACAAGATTGTTTTTATTCTTGTTGATATATTTGTCTTTCTTATTCTTTTGTCCATAAAACTCACCAAATTATAATTGCGAATAGCTATACGGGGGTCTTGCTAACTTTTGCTATGAACGATCCTATTGCAAACGACGCTGTAGCAAAAGTTAAATATAGAAAAACTTTTGAGGACGGTGTTCGGCTCAAATTGCAGCCATTTTCAACAGGAATTTTCTTTTAAAGAATAAAAAAAAGTGAGAAAATAATTTCAAAATGTGGGGAGAACCCAAAGTTATAGATTAAAGAGGTATGCTCATCTGACTTTGCGTCACAAATTCAATGGCGCGCAGTTCAAAATCACTGCAGGCAAGGTGGCCAACAAAAGCAGAAAACGTATACTCTTTGGAGCAAACATTGGGTTCTTTGCTGCTTTCCTACAGAGGGCAGCCCAATGTTTTCTGCAAAGAGTATATACGTTTTCTGCTTTTGTCGGCCATCTTGCCTGCAGTGATTTTGAACTGTGCGCCACTGAATTTGTAGAGCGAAGTCAGATGAGCATACTCCTTTAATCTATGACCTTGAACCGAACCCGTGTAAAATGTCCACAAGAGATTTTTATCGTGCGGCTGCCTCCTTGGTGTTTCAAAATCACGTCCCATAAATCCTCTCCATCAGTATATATAGCTTATTGACCATTTATCAAAGAAATTTGGCAATGTTTGTCGGGAATCCTTGCCCGTCGCGGTGCCTTTTGCGAGGAGCTAGACACATTACCTCTGTAACTGTTTCAGCCCTGCGACAACGCACAGTACTTCAGGGCTGTCGTTTTGCGTATAATTAATCGCATTTTTCAATTCACCGATGATTCCACCGGTTGAGAAAAGATTACACAGTTCAATTCAATGTATGACTGAACTGCACGAAAATACTTTGATCTGTAATCTCTTCTCAATCGGTGAAAAAACTCTGTTAATTAATTAAAATGTCCGCAAGTTTTTTAAAGTCATCGACGACTTCACCGATTGAGAAAAGATTTCCGATGCGAGCATTTTCGTTCATTTCAGTCATACATTGAATTGAACTGTGTAATCTTTTCTTAACCGGTGGAATCATCGGTGAAATGAAAAATGCGATTAATTATACGCAAAACAGCAGCTCTGCAGTACTGATAGTTCGAGTCAATGGGAGGGGTTGTTGGATATAAAATATCTGGCCAAAAATTGACATTTTCGGTGTTTTTACGGTCATTAATTGAGGACTTGTACGGAAGAAGGGCCCATAGTACTATGGGCCCTTTTTTCGTAAAATGGCTTAAACTAATTGTTTTACCCTAAGGTATGTCTCCATAAAGTTTCAAATCGATTCGACTTTTCCCTGACGACTTATAGAAAGTTTCCGGAAGAAGGGCCCATAGTACCATGGGCCCTTCCTCCGGAAAGACGCACTAAACACAGGATTTCTACGGTATTCTTTGCTATTTTACTAAAATTCCTTCAACTAATGAGTCTTAAATCAAAATTTAAGCAAGTTTACCGACATTTTTTATGAAACTAGAGTACACTCGTTTATCGAGGGGAGGGGGGGGGGGGGGCAGAATCAAAACTTTCTCGGAAAATATATAATTTTCGGAAACGCTTTGAAGTTGGACTTTCTAATTCAAAGAACTCACCCGTTTCAAGTCTATATTTAAGGAGAATCTATCAACTGTTCTTCAAGAAAATTCGGTTGGTTACAACGTTGCCAGATTTTTGTTCAATTCGACTAAAAAACCGGTAAACGTAAACTGAACACTTTATGATTTTTATGACTCAAAATTTTCAAATTGCAACCTCTGTCTTGTGATACCTCGTTTTAAAAAGCGTAAAATTCTAAGACTTTTGGCGCAAACCGGAGGTCGATATTGTTTTTGTCTTCGATATATCGCTAGTCAAAGTTCGATTTCGACCCATTTTCAAAAAATCAGAACTCCCATTTGAGAAGTCGGAAATTTTAAAAAAAACTAGGAGTCAAAAATACTCAAAAAAAAGCAAAAAAAATACTGTTTTGATATTAGTCTAGTCTTAAAGCCCCCCAAAATTATTTAAAAAAAATGACCCCCTAGGGGGGCTATCAAAAAAATTCCGAGCCACGACCCCTATCGAGTGACATCGCTTGAAAGGACACACAAAATCGAGCAATTTGGCGCAAACCGCAGGTCAATATCGTTTTTGGTTTTCGATATATCGAATGACAAAGTTGTATTTTTACCCATTGGCATGTTTCGATAAATCAAAAACCAAAAACGACATCGACCTGATATCGAAATCGAACTTTGACTAGCGATATATCGAAGACGCAAAACGATATCAACCTCCGGTTTGCGCAAAAAGTCTTAACATTTTATGCCCTTTAAAACGAGGTATCACAAGATAGGTGTTGCCATTTGAAAATTTT
Organism: Trialeurodes vaporariorum; assembly: GCA_011764245.1. NCBI lineage: Eukaryota > Metazoa > Arthropoda > Insecta > Hemiptera > Aleyrodidae > Trialeurodes > Trialeurodes vaporariorum. The sequence goes on from VMOF01000388.1 coordinate 6,780,687, forward strand.
GAGTTAGGTGGTGACCCCCCCCCCCCCCCGTCCCTTGGGAGCGCCCCCCGGAAATTTTAGATACGCCAAAAAGTAGTTCCCGTTAAGTTATAAACATCCCCCGAGTTTCGTTTTTTTTATCTTCAACCGTTCAAAAGTTAGACGGGGGAGGGGTGGGGAGGGGAGAGGGACTTTCCTCCCACCCTGTATACGAATTTCTATTGGTGTTTATATGTTTAAGTTTAAATAAAGTTTCTGGATCATGTCCGGTGTTAAAACAACTAAAACTTATCGTTTATTCTTCAATTTCAGCACCAAAAACAATTTTTACGGAAGAAGGGCTTATAAATCAGAATTTTAAATTAATTGTAACTACCCTTAAATTTCGTTTAAAATTTCAATCCTGGCGGTAGTGTATCGGCAGTAGTATGCCCTACTTGGGTCCAAATAGCTTTTTCGTGTAAAACGATCATTCGAGCACTCATAGCCATTTGAAGTTTTCTTTTGCGTTTTTCTCAAAACGTGTGTTTGTACCATGGGCCCTTCTTCCGTAAAAGTCCTCAATTGCATTATAAGTAGTGATTCTTGTAGTAAATTTTACAATAAAACCAATGAAACTAGTTTTAATCTGCTACGTTGTGTATTAACAAAGATATATGCATTTAAAGTCACCACGACAGGTCCAGTGTGTCCCATCGATTCGTTGCACTGTACGACGGCAGCAGCGGCGCGACCTGCATTTAGGCTCTGGTTAGGAATCCGCAAGGATATTCATTTACACAATGCTGAATCGGTCGCCGCGCGGCTGCCAGCTGCCTGCTGCTTCGGCCGGTTGCTGTGGAGTTGAGACGAGGACTTTGGAAGTTTAGCGCTCAATTTAACACGGTTAGAAGAAGTGGAAGTCCGAGAAAGAAAACCAGATCTACATTTTCTGCGCTCGGTATAAAACGAGGAGCAAATAGCTCTTCTCCAGTTTCTTGAGCTCCTTCTTGTTTCGCTGAGAAGCGGCCACGCCACACACTGGATTCAAATTTAGATTTTGATACGGACAAAAAAGTTTTAGCGGTTTTATGGTTAAAAAGGTTTATTTTACAGAGAGACAGTAGGGTGAGCCAGAGCACCCGTACCGCAGGCATTTTTCTCGAAAACTACCCACTGAACCAAATGATTTGAAATAGGAAAGTCAGAAAGGGAATTGACCCCAAATTTTTCATTTTTGATATTTTCAAAAGCCCCCCGACAGCCCATTGGGGCGTATTTGGAGGGATGGTTGGGGAGGGGGATTTCCGCATCCAATGGCGGCGCCTTTATGGTTTCTCTTGTATTCACTCTCAACAGTCTACATACAGGGACTCAAGTGCGGCCTTCTGTCTATCACTCAGAGCATCGCCACCATTTTAATAAAACAAATGTAAACAAACACAGAGAAGAAAAATAAAGAAATCATTCTAACTCTAGTTCATATACACGCGCGTGTTTATGCGCTAACTCGGGTTGAAAACCAACTTGATTTGGCGTATTCAAAATTGAAATTTCTCGCCGAAACTAGACTATTGAGTCATGCACAGAAAAAACAGGAAAAAACACTTTGGTAGCGCTGACAAAACCTTTGGTAGAAAAATGACCCAGCAAAAGACTTTAGTTGGGCCAGCCAAATTGTTTATTCACCCAGCAAAATCTCTTTAATTAACCGTAAAGAACCTTTGGTTGGCTCAACTAAAGTCTTTTGCTGGGTCATTTTTCTACCAAAGGTTTTGTCAGCGCTACCAAAGTGTTTTTTCCGTTTTTTCTGTGTGCCGAAAAATATACGGCCTAAAACCTCCTCCTCCGCAAACCCGGCAACACTGTTTTGGAGTCTCCCTTCAGTTCAGTGAGCGCCTCAGTTAGTGATGTATCTCAATTAGTTAAGGTTGTCGACGAAAAAAATGAGATTGGCCGATTGGAAGAAGATCTATCCGTAGTGATTAGCTTTATTGTTGTAAGCGAGCGTTGAAAAAGTAGACCAGTTTTTGTTTTTTGTTTTTGTTTTTTTTTTCGGTTTCTTTCTTGTAACATTGTAGTAACGTAAATGCAAAGATCCGTTGTTTCAATAAAAGGATAAAGTGTTGAACGGAGGGATGTTTATGTTAATTTTTTATCCATTTATTTAAAAACCGGTGAGGTCGAATAAAGACCGCGGCTCCATTGTGACGCCACACTATCATCCTGCTTATCGCTTCGACATATCGCTCTAGTTCCAATTCAAAACATTAACCTCAACATTTAGACGGTGACTGTTGAAAAGTTTATCGCCAATAGTTTGATAATTCGACGGTGCATCACCGATTGAGAAAAGATTACAGATACGAATTTTTTCGTTCATTACAACAATAAACTGAACTCATCCGTATAATGTTTTGATCAATCGGTGGCTTCATCGGTGAGAATCAGTGACGGCTCCTTGCAATTTGGCAAGAATGTTTTTCCTCCATTTAATTCCACGAAATACAGTCGATTCAATAGGGAAGCAGTGCTTTGTCAGAATTCGATTGTTTTACATTGAGTCAAATGGAGGGAAAAGATCAATTAAATGCACACAAAACGACAGTTCTGATGCAAATCCAAAAGATTGATCTCCTTGCATGGGTTTGAATGGAGAAAACGCAACAATGTCAAATTGCACACCGAATCCATGATAATCAATGATGTAGCATAACGAGTTCAGAACAGTGGCGTAGCGTGCAATTCGGCAACGTTGCAGTTTGTCCATTTAAACCCATGAAATAGATCGAACTATCGGGTGTTCGGTGAACACCTTCGCATTCGACCTTCTTACATGGATTTAAATGGACAAACTGCAACGTAATTGCCAAATTGCACGCTACGCCACTGGTTCAGAATATTCATAAAACTCGGGAGAGGCGTTTGTTTTTATTGTCTTGAACAGGTTTCAGATATAGGCAGAAACTTATTATAATTACTGATCGCCCAAGACCCCAAGATGATGAATTCCTCTTTTTAAATCCACCAAATCATATCGAATTCTTGCTAAGTATTTTTTTTTTTTTTTTTTTTTTTTTTTTAAAGCATTTAATGTTAAAATTCTTAGAATTTTAACTACCATACCGTTTTTTGGGCAGCACAATGGAATTCCAATCGTAATGAATTAACATTGGAACGAAGTATGCTATGACGTGAATCTATCTTTACCTACATTAATGAAAAGTAAACTGTGTTACGCAATTCTTCAAGACCGTTTTTAAAGCAATGTCCCCTTTCACTCCTCTTTCCCCCTCAGTATTTTTCGTCGGAATTTGAATCTTTTCTGGCATGCTCTCCACTCGCATCGCACGCCTTTTTCTTGTTCCTAAATTTGTTTTGTTTTTGTTTTTTTTTTAATTTTTATTGGTAAATGTTTACAGCAGTAATATAATAAAACAAGGCCAAATTATACACACTATCTGCGTATCAGTGAAAGAAGGCTCGCGCATAATTTACATCACAAATTAAGAGGGAAAATGAAGAAAAGCGGAAACTGTCCTTATTCTAGCTTTGCCCATGTAACTGCGTGTGTTAGAAAGGCGACAGATTATTGAGGAAATCAATGATGGATCCAAGAAACCCCAAGAACAAAGTTTGCCTTTTTTTTTTCAACAAAAAGTAAACAAACAATTTTAAAACAATTGGTACAAACTAAATGGCCAAAAAAACATCACAGACAAACTATGGATTAAAATGGGAACTAGACCAAAAATAAACTACTTTAACTGAAACTACTTTTAACTACTGATTGAGGCTCTGTCTGCGTTTTGTTGGTCTGTTTTGTTTACGTAAGGTAGCAAGGAATGTTCATTGACGGTCTTGGAAAGCTGTGGCGTAGCCAGGGATTTTTCAAAGGGGGTCTGGGGTCCGAAAATTTTTAAGGGGGCGAGGGAGGTGTCCTCAGATACTAATTTGGTAAAAATTTGTCTGAAAACACATAAAATTACCTTTTTCTTTTAAAGCAAATTTTGGTGTTAAGGAGGGTCTTGGCTACCCCACTATTGGAGAAGGACAATTTTCTGAATCCACTATATAGTGTAAACGAAATTATTCACCCCCCCCCAATTTTTTCTCGCCCAATACTATACACAGTGTGCCACGGCCGGATCGCGCCGACCAGAAGTAGGCACGCGGTATTCCTATAAGCACAGAATAATACAATCAGAAGGGAAACTCTAATTCATTTTGAAACATTCTTTACTTCGGGCCGCCATGTTCGAAAGTGAGTATCTTCGGCAATCTTCGGCAGATCTTCGGCAACTGGCCGAGTTGTGATTGGTTGTATAGCCTGAAAAAGCATGTCCGCCATCTTGAGAAGTGAGTAGGTACAGTTGCCAGTTTGTGCCAGTAAATTCCAAATCTTGTTTCCATTGGCTCTTACGGGAGTTTCCCTTCTGATTGTATTATTCTGTGCTATAAGTACTTAAATACAAAAGGAGGATGACTTCTTCTGTCTGATGACGAAGCGGCTCGCGGCCGCGGCACGGAGGGTCTGAGCATGTCTAGCGTGGTGATCCACAATTACGCGGCTACTTTCTTCGATAAATACTCCTGCTCGTCTTGCTTTGCTCGTCGCGTCGTATCGTAAATACACTTTACACCAAACACACACACACACACACTTACACAGATGTATAAACACACACACACACATACGTACTCATACTCTATTACACCTCGCCCTTGCTCTTTACAATCAATTACACTGGCCGCTTGGGAATTCACCAATGGATCGGAATGGGCGGGGCAGGGATCGCGATTCGCGCGCGGATGTGGAAAGAGAAGAGTTAATTGTTCTCGAGACGAGCTAAGCATGGTCGCCAGATTGTAAGCTGTGACCTGCAATCCTGCAAAAGAAAGTATTTCTTGATTCTTGGTGGCAATGGGGCTCTTGCGAACTTTTGCTGTGAGCAAATGAATAGTGCAGTCTGATGTAGAAAACCAGCAAAAATCACGAAAATCACACTAAAAAGGTCACAAAATGGGTCTGTTGCAAACTTTTGCTACAACGATAAAAAGTTATTATTCCAATGTAAAATCGCCTGAAAAGTCCATTGGTGGCATCATTAAGTCATGAAATACAATAACAAACTCACAAGAGGCGTTTATTGAAATCCAAGATGGCGGCAAAATATCGAGGAATCTGAATGTATGCACCGTGATCATCCAAGGATTGCCAACGTTTACAACCTCATCGGAGGTGTTTGTTTACGTTGTGATTGGTTGTGATCGACGTTGTGAGGTTGGCTATCCTTGAATGTTCGTGGTGCATTCATACGGATTGCTCGATATTTTGCCGCCATCTTGGATTTCATTAAACGCTTCTTGTGAGTTTATTATCTCATTTCGTGGCTTTCTGATGCCACCATTGGACTTTTCAGGCGATTTTACATTAGATTAAACACTCTCAATCGTTGTAGCAAAAGCTTGCAACAGACCCATTATAAATAAATTGACATAAATGCTATAACGGCAAGACCGTAAAGGCGGTTCAAGGGGGCCGATCCGTGGACTTTCTTTTGAACACGGAAAAAAAAAGACTGGTAGAATCTACCATCTGGAAGTCAGCTGTCAAGTATAGATGGCAAATGCAACGTACAATCTTATAATATAGTAAACTAAGTTATAGTTTGTTGGTACTTTTTACTGTAATTTTAGTAAAATTTACCATACCTGATAGCTGAATCCAAAATCAGCTATGCAAATGGTAGAGGAGGGTCGCCAATACTGGACCGGTACCCCAAAACCGGACCGCCTCGCGTTTCTCCGCCATAATGGTGCTGTGCTGTAGCGGCAATGGCGTGAAGTTACTCTCTTTTACTCGTAGGTGTCGCTGTTGCATCAAAACCTCAGGTTCATTCATTGTTTTTGTCGTAAAACGCATTTAAGGCTAAAATTCGGCGATTCGTGACGGTCAAAGTTTCCAAGTTCGTTATTGTTGGGGCCTAAAATTTACACTTGGGTAAAGGTTAGTGATTTTTTGTGATTTGATGTTCTTCGGTGACACCTAAGGTTTGTAAATCTGTCTAAGTTTTTACTTTAATCCCATTTCTTTTACCGTAGTGAGGTTAGGAAGTTCTAGCACTGAAATCCCCTAAACCGGACCGCCTAGATTTTTGGCCTCGATTAGGAAACTTTGATAACATTCTAAGTATTGTGGGCTTACCTAGATGTTATATTGGTGGTCTGCAGATGTTTTCAATCTTTATTTCAATTGATTTTCAATTTTTGCTATTTTTTCCATTTTTATCACAAATTCTCGCATCAAATTTTTTACGATAAATTTCAGTTTTGGATTTTCCACGGTTCAAATGCTGAATTGTTTTATGTTCTCTCATGGCGTGCTTTAGCCATAGTTGCTAAAGTAAGAAAAATGCGTTTAGAGCAAAAAATCAGTGATTATGAGTGAAATTTACCAGACGGTCCAGTTTTGGAGCCCCTTTTCTCAGACGGTATTTTTGACGTCTTTTGCAATTTTCTTTCTCACAAAAATTTCTTTAATGACTCAAATTTTAAACCAAGGCAATTTTTTTAAAGGTAAGGGTTCTATGTACATGTTGATTTCAAGTTTTTTAAATTTGATCAATTTTTAGCTGACTTACAGCCCAAAAACAAAACAGCGGTCCGGTTTTGGTTCCCTTCCTCTAAATTCTACCTGTTACTTTTTTTTTCCGTGAAGGTCTTTTTTTGAGATTGAATATTTGTTTTTGCGTTGAATTTGGATCGTGAAGTCATTACTGGAAACGGCCAATCTGGCAATCGTGGAGATTTCAAGAGACCAGACCGACCTGATGATGGACGCGGTTCGTCCTTATATGTTTGCATTGTTCCGTTGTTCCGCCTCTCCCTGCTTCTCCCTGCGTGACTCCCAGTGCAAAGGTGACGTTTTTTTATTGCTTCAAAGGGCCAATTTCGTCTCTAACATTCTCCCACCCATTTTGCTTGCCTCCGCTGAAAGGTTTTCTCTTGCCCGGTGCATTTTTTAGGCCCTCTTTCATTAAGTTAAATGAAAGTTTCTCTTTGTCTTGTCCCCCCCCCCCCCCATCCTCTTCCATGCATTTTCTACGGTCGTCTTCTTCTATGTCAACTTCCTTGTCTTGATTCCCTCTGTCTATAATCAGTCGAAAGTCCTCTGAATGCGTTAAAAGTCTTAAAGTGGTCCCAAGCCAAGGTTATTGATTAACAGGTATGCTCATCTGACTTTTCGCGCCACAAATTCAGTGGCGCGCAGTTCAAAATCACTGCTGCTAAGATGGCAAACAAAAGCAGAAAACACGCCGACTCACTCAGGCGACTCCGGGTAAACACACCGACTTAATCAGGCGATGAACCGATTGTTAAGACTGTCCTTGAGTGATGAGATGCTATCGGTCAAAAATGACGAAACTTATAGTTGTTGCTATGGTAACCATCGTTAAAGTGCCCGTTCTTTAAAGCCGTGCATCTATGAATGACCTTTAGGCATATGACGATGGTTAAGCCCGGTATATTACGACCCTTGATTTGCGTCCAAACCAATAGTTTGACTCAACCACAAGGCAATCCGGTAGGCAGCCAAACTACTGGTTGAAAGATGAGAACTAACGAGGCTCAACCCCTAACCAGAGGATGACAAGATGTCGTAAAACGCCACTCCTCGTATACCTGAGGTTAGAGCTCTAAACACAGCTTACATATCACCTAGCCAAAGGTCGTAATACCGGGCCTTACTATGCAACCGCCATAAGTGTCCTCATTTTTGACCAATAGTATCACTCACTGGCGAAACGAGGATATTTTCCATCTCTCTCATTTCCCATTTGAATGTATGAGTAGGAAAAGGACAGAAGGAGGGGGTTTTATCCCCTTGTCCATCCTTGTCTAACATACGTTTCTTAATGGAGAAAAGAGAGAGATTTTTTTTTATTTTTTTTTTTTTATTTTTTTTTTTTTTTTATTAAGCAAAGTAATCTTCTCGCCACTGGAGAAATTTATACAATGATTTGAAAGAAATTTTGTTCATTTACATAGATATTAAGATTATTGCAAGAAAAATAAAACAATATATAACAGAGAAATACATTACATTTTTAAGTTATTTGTTACACCCTGGTAACTAAAGGATATCGTAGCAATACGCCAAGTCCCAAATTTTTCTGCGTTTAAGTCTTCTTAAATCAGTGCAAGTTTCTAAAAGCATTAGCGCTTCCGAATTAGGATGCGAGTGGAGTCTCATTTCATAACGATAAGCTACTTTGGAGACAAACTCGCACACCAACTCAACGCCTAAGTCCCTATGAATATCCTCATTTCTTTCGTACCATCTGGCACCAGAAATGAGGCGTAAGGTTTTGTTTTGAAAAACTTGGATTATTTTTAAGTTAGAAAGGGCAGCACAGCCCCAAAGCTGACAGCCATACGCCCAAGTAGGACGTATTAGTTGCTTATATATTAGGATTTTATTGTCAAGGCTAAGAGAGGATCGATGACCCAGTAGCCATCTAAGTTTGTTAACTTTAAGATTACATTGAGTACGTTTCATTTTAATGTGCTCTTTCCATTTTAATTTTACATATAAATTAAGCCTAGGTATTTGGCAATAGTAGAAATAGGTATGAGATTATTACAAAGGGAAACTTAAGGGGTAACTAAGGGGTAAGTATTTAATAGGCCTATATGAGAAAATGGTATATATAGTTTTATCAACATTTAATTTTATATCTTCTGAGTCAATCCACGATTCAATTTTATTTAGGTTGGAATTAATTACAATAGTGACAACATTTTGATCCTGATCAGATGCTAGATATGCCGTGTCGTCGGCAAATTTGGCTAATAATGATTTACCCGAAGGAGTTGGAATATTTGAGGTAAAGAGGAGGTATAGGAGTGGGCCCAAGACTGAGCCTTGTGGCACACCGGCCATAACTCTTCTCCTCCCCGATAATTCCTCACCCACACTAACATGAAAGTAACGATTTTGTAGATATGATTTAAGTAATTTTACATGACATAGTGGTAAATTTTTGGCAAGTTTATCTATTAATAGCTTATGAGGAACCTTATCAAAGGCCTGTGCCACGTCTAAGAAGGCAGCGCCACAGAACTCACCCTTCTCGAGGGCTCTTTCTAGTACAGTCAAAACTAGCATTTGACCTCAAAAAAAATCGGAACCAAATTCGGACGACAGGGCGTTATTCTGCATCGTCAGGACAAGGGCTCCTCAAAAGTCCCCATGAATCCGAGTTTTCCAAAGTCCCGAAAAACCGGAAAAACCCGGAAAATCCGGGTATTTTTCAAACGCTGATAACTTCGGTTCTAATGAAGATAAAGAGCACCATTTTTTTTCATTTTGTAGGAAATCTAATTTTCTATCTTTTCATTCTCTAGGTTTTTCATCCCCCAGCCGTTGCATTTCTTGGAATTTTCAAAAAACTAAAAGTTCATTTTTTTTTAAATTTTGAAAGTGAAAAATGAAGATTTTTGAGTTAGAAAACCAAAAAATTACCTCTTACCAAAGTTGTAGATAATTAAAAGAGCTTTAAAATGGTATAATTGGAAGTGTTTTTTGATGATTTTTACGCGAGGTAGGCCTGGAAACAGTTTACAAAACTGTGAGCGCAAAGCGTGTCGCAGCGCGAACGTAGCGCCCGAGCGCCGCGAAGTCCTGCGCAAGGCCCGTAACCATGTAAAGTGAGCAGCTAAGTATTATGTTTTAGTCCAGGCAAATGACAGATGCTAATTTGCCTGGACTAAAACATAATACTTAGCTGCTCACTTTACATGGTTACGGGCCTTGCGCAGGACTTCGCGGCGCTCGGGCGCTACGTTCGCGCTGCGACACGCTTTGCGCTCACAGTTTTGTAAACTGTTTCCAGGCCTACCTCGCGTAAAAATCATCAAAAACACTTCCAATTATACCATTTTAAAGCTCTTTTAATTATCTACAACTTTGGTAAGAGGTAATTTTTTGGTTTTCTAACTCAAAAATCTTCATTTTTCACTTTCAAAATTTAAAAAAAAATGAACTTTTAGTTTTTTGAAAATTCCAAGAAATGCAACGGCTGGGGGATGAAAAACCTAGAGAATGAAAAGATAGAAAATTAGATTTCCTACAAAATGAAAAAAAATGGTGCTCTTTATCTTCATTAGAACCGAAGTTATCAGCGTTTGAAAAATACCCGGATTTTCCGGGTTTTTCCGGTTTTTCGGGACTTTGGAAAACTCGGATTCATGGGGACTTTTGAGGAGCCCTTGTCCTGACGATGCAGAATAACGCCCTGTCGTCCGAATTTGGTTCCGATTTTTTTTGAGGTTAGGGCTGTTTTTAAGCTAGTTTGACTGTACTATTCTATAAAGCTAACAACACGGTGTAATTGCTCGATGGTGGGGTGTTTTCTCCGAAATCCGAACTGGTGGTTTGGGATAATCTTTTTAATTTTGACGACTTTTAAAAGTCTGTCAATACAAGCGTTCGAAAAGTTTGGCAATAGAGGACAGTAATGATATAGGGCGATAGGAAGCAGGCTTTTCAGGAGGTTTCCCAGCCTTGTGAAAAACAATTACATTAGCAGTTTTAAAGTGATTGGGTACATAGCAAAGGTCAACAATGGCATTAAAAATTTCAAGCAGTTTGTAAATAGCTTTATCTGGCAGCTGCTTTAACACTAAACCTGTAATAAGATCAGCCCCAGGGGCTTTTTTGACTTTAACCTTGGCTATTAATTTAGTAATTTCCCCAAATGAGAAAAATGGGATTTCAACTTCCGGCTCAATTGAGTCAGCTATTTCAAATTCAAGATCCTCATGTGAGGCATCTGGACTGGAATTGGGTTTAAAAACTTTAGCTAGGTGGTCAAAGAGAGAGATGAAGAAACTCTCGGTGCGCTACTGGTGTCACTCATTGACAGTCTCAAATCTCAACTATTGATGATTTATCGATGAAGTAAAACATCAGCGAACAAGTGTACTAGCTGTCTGTGAGTCTTCGAGTGAATTTTGTAATTTTTTAACTCTGCTTTATAGAAATTATTTCACTCAAAAAGCGACCATTCAATTGCTTATAGAAAAATTTAGCAAGAGCTCGATTCGTTGACTGTATAGCCTTAAAGGGTTAAAACGAATCCAAACTGAAAACCAGTAGCGCCGTTGTTCATTGTTTGAAGATGCGACGATAACCTTCGTATATAAGAAAGAAAAAAATCCCCTTCCCCCCTCCGCAACAATCCCTGTATATCGCCCCTGCCCTCAACTCGGAACACGTCAAGGTGTCGATGTGTTTATCTGATATTTCAATCGTGATATTTATAATACACCTCGATACCGCAAAGACCGCAAGCCTAATTGAATAATAATCGACTTTGAATGAATAATCAGATCATCGCACCGCCACACTATGGTCTGAGATTGACAAAAAAAGTGGCCAAAAATTAGTGACCAAAAAGTCATCAAAATATCGTATTCGACATTCTAAGCATAATTTAAAACTTTCCAGTGACATTTCTAGGTTCGAATTACTAAATAAATTAAGTTTTCCATGTTATATTATTAAATTGGTGCGCTTACAAACTTTTGCTGCAGGTGATTGAAGAGTTGATTAGTACAAAAAAGAAAATATGTAAAAATAACGTTGAGTAGTGAACACACTGAAAAATCACAAAATTCACTCTCAGAATCGGACTTAATGGCGGAACTACGCAGATATCATGGGAGACCCCTATCTAATTTGAGGCTTATCTCTGAAAGCTTATGCATAGAGAAAGTGACTAATTAGACAGGAATCTCCCATGATACTTGCGCAGCTTTGCCAATACGATCTTACCGTTTCAGCTGTTTTCTGACTTTATTACTGAATTTTAGACTTTTTCAGTGTGCATGGAAAATAGTATAACTGATAGAATTTTACCATCTGCATAACTGATTTTGAAGTCAGCTATCGCAAGTATGGTAAATTTTACAAAACTGTGGTAACATATACAAAAAACTAATTTAATTTACCATAATGCACGTTGCATTTATCTCCTTCCATCTACTTAATAGCTGACTCCAAGATGGTAGATTTTACCAGTCTTTTTTCTGTGTACTTTTCGTGTTTTTGCTGGTTTCACATCCGATTTTACTATCCATTTAATTTTAGCAAAAGTTTGCCAGAGCCTCATTGGACTTGAAAGTTTTTAAAATGATAAATGATAAATTTAATGATAATGATAGTGACAAATGATTTTTGTCTTGTATCCGATGTGATTTGGGTCAGACTCACATTGTTTTGTTTTTTGTTTTTCTATGTGTTTTTAACTACTGATGCGACTGATGAAGATCTTGTAATTTTGGATCGAAACGCTTCGGGTTTTTATTTCCTTTCTGGCTTTTTTAGTTCCCATTTTCCGTCTCATTTTATTGTTATTTGGCCAATTTTGTTTTAATATTCGCGTAAAATGATAGATTGATGAGGAATTTACATTTTTATTTTTGGCCACTTTTTGAAGATTATAGACCATAGTGCGCCGCGTTTCGCACCAGTAAATACGCTAACTCGGAGGATAAAAAGAACGGTCACTCAGAGTGATCGCTGGGCTGATCATTATCGATCGGCGCGGTGATGCTGTCGATATAATGAATAGCGAGCTTTTTCGACCGCGTTCAATGCGATTAACGCTTGATGTGGACGTGCGAAATTTGACCGCGGGGTGAAATTGACGGAGCCGTTCAAGTGTCACATTTTAGTAAAGTCCGTTGGTTTTTTTCTTCTTATTCTTCTTTTTCACGTTTGAAATTGCGAGCGTTTATCCAGCAGAGATTTTATACTTGCAGAAAAAAAATATCATTAAATAAAGGCTAAAAAGAAAATCCCCTTTACCCTTATACGACTAGGGACCAAATTCGGTTGCGGCTTAAAGGTCCTCCAAAAAACGTTGGATGGTGACTTGTGGTTGCTTGTGGTTTTAACCCCCCGTAAGTGCTCACCGATCGATAACACGTGGAAATGTCCTTTTTAAAATGTCCAACAAGAAATGTCCATTGCAACAATGTTCCTTATAAAATGTCCAATTCACAATTCGTCCATTGTAAATAAATGTCCAGTGTACACTTCGTCCATCATACATAAATTCCCTTTAAAATAATGTCCTTCCAAAATTTCTTGCAATTTTTAAAATTTATTTCTGAAAAAAAGGGAAAAAAGGGGGGAGACCAACTAAGACAGGCGATGAAAATAATGAAAACTTGCAAAATTTTGGCTGCACTAAATAAAAAGTAACAAGAAAGAATAAGTCATATTTTGATTTTGAATCGCCACAAAGTTTGAAAATTTTGAACGGAGAAAAATGTGAAATTATATACACCCTGAAGTTTTTAGATTCATGGACAAAATCTACCATTGCAAATTTTTCTTTATGTACCTTTTATTTACTGGACCAATTGTGCGTTGGACATTTTAGAGAAGAAATTTTTCTGATGGACGTTCCTTCTTGGACATATTTTACACTGGGCATTCAAAACAGGACATTTCCACAGAGCACCCACCGATCATCTAGGAGAGGGACCCAGTGGTGGCTCTTGAAAGTTGACAACCATGCTTTTTTCTCATTTAATCCTACACAAAAGTATCGATATCTGGGGGGGTGCAATTGCACCTACTGAAGATCGATTGTTCTACGTAGGTTTAAATGGAAGGATTATGTTGATGCCACATTGCACGAGCCGCACAGAAAAAACAGAAAAAAACACTTTGGTAGCGCTGACAAAACCTTTGGTAGAAAAATGACCCAGCAAAAGACTTTAGTTGAGCCAACCAAAGGTTCTCTACGATTAACTAAAGAGATTTTGCTGGGTGAATAAAAAATTTGGTTGGCCCAACTAAAGTCTTTTGCTGGGTGAATAAAAAATTTGGTTGGCCCAACTAAAGTCTTTTGCTGGGTTATTTTTCTACCAAAGGTTTTGTCAGCGCTACCAAAGTGGTTTTTTCCGTTTTTTCTGTGCGTCACTGGCGGGGCCGTTAGGACCGGTAAAGTTTTAAACTAAGCTTAAAAAGGTCAAAAACGATTTTTTTTTTTTTTTTTTTTATGTCTTTTCTCCACTGATTTTTGCCCACTTTAGTTCGATCTCAGACCAAATTGCGCCGGTGCCGTTGAAAAATGTTCGTCGCAAGTGCCTGAGGCGAAAAACAAGGGTTTTCAAGAGCCTTCGACTGCGCATGCGCGAACATAAACATATAATGAACGCGCGGGCAAATCATTTTACGCATGAACTCTCCGCGTTCAAACGTATAGCGTCCGTCTTATGCGTCTCGGAGTAATTTCAAATTGAGCTTGAAATTTTCAATGTTCACTGCACCGAGCGTGAACATTCGCAGGGTTCCACTATCGCACGCATGCGTGATCAGTGGCCCACTGCCTTCGATTTTACTCTCTATTTGACTGTGATAGTATTTTCGCGCTAACACGCTCTGCAACCAGGGCTGCCGTTTCGTGTATAATCAATGCTATTTTTCAATTCACCGATGATTCCACCGGTTGAGAAAAGATTACACAGTTCAGTTCACTGTATGACTGCAATAAACTAAAATACTCGCATCTGTAATCTTTTCTCAACCGGTGGAGTCGTCAATGACTGTAAAAAACTTGCGGATATTTTAATTAATCAACGGAGTTTCCACCGATTAAGGAAAGATTACATATTAGAGTATTTCCGTGCATTACAGTCTTACACTGAACTGAACTGTGTAATCTTTTCTCAACCGGTGGAATCATCGGTGAATAGAAAAATAATAGCATTGATTATACGCAAAACGGGAGCCCTGTCTGCAACGTCGCTCAGTCAATCCAAATATTGAATCGCCCGAACCTATGCCTCCGTGATTTTGAAGGCCCAAACATCGAATCGAAAATAGATTGAGTAGATGACTGCATCCTTGTTAAAAACAACTAACGAGATGCATATAGAAGTAGGTCTTTTGCGACATCATGTAACTGTTCGCAAAAAGCACCAAGCATCAGTGTTATTTTTAATTTAATTCTAATTTATTTCAATGATTTTTATCAATAATTTCATTTAACGTGCGCTCTACATTGGCATTGGGGACGCTATTCTCAAAAATGATATCATTTTCTACCCATAACTCGTCCCGATTTTACGCATATTTTACTTTTTTGCATTTTTTGCGATGAAAGTAATATTGTGGGTAAACAAGGATATTTCAATCAAAACTAAGGCCAAATTCGAACCTGGCAGGTCAATTTACCATATTAGCTTGGGAAACATGCAAATGAAGATCTGATCAATAGAAAAAAAAACCATTTTTGTGTCTACAGAGACCCTCTGTTTGGTGCTTGCTGGAGGCGCGGATACCTATGTCGTTAAAGCTTAAAAATCGAGACATACAGTTTGGTTTAGAGATGTGGGCTCAGCTTACTGACAATTTTTGCGGCGAATTTTCAATTTTCATTCGTTGAAAATAAAGAAAAAACTTGCTTGCATTTAAGAGCTTTTACTGTTGAAGCGTTCCCTCCAATCATGCCAACACTTAAATTTATTCTCGTGTATTTTAATTATGTAATTACTGAACATTAGAAAATCCCAAAGTTTTTCGGTCTAGATGCGCCTATACACTTATACATTAGTACTCGTGCGGTGTTTTATTTAGGCGTGAAACATTTTTCAAAGCACAACCCTAGTTCCCAATTAAAACTTTCAGTTTACAGTAACGAAAAGAACTATAAAGGATTCATGAATAAATTAAAATAATTGTCTGGAACTAATCATTTACAACGAAATTTGACAACAATTTCTTGGATAAGGCATTACTTGATGAGAATCTCCGACAATCGATCTCAGTTGTCACTTCAGATTAAATCTGGCTCGAGAAAGAAAGGACTAGATTTCTACGGTGGTTTTTTTTTCATCCTATTAATTCCACCGATGAATAGTGATAGTTTTCAATCCTCTTACATAATCCAATCACAGTCGTTTTGTTTTTTACTCTTTTCCTCTAAGTCACGGCTTCACCGTTGCAGTAAAGTCACTATAACGGTACAGTGACAGTACATTTCTTCAAATGTCAGACGCATGGCAGTTAATTTTGTTCGTCAGAGAGTCGATCCCTCACAAAAACACTGACTTCTTATTTTAGAATTCATTTGTGTGATCGATTTGATCTATTTGCGTCATTTGGGTTTCTTGACGCAAAACAAACTCCGGCGTTGTAGTCGGTTTAATCTAACTACCAACCATACTTTACTTCTATTTAAATAGCTGTTGTAAATAATCGATTCTAGCGATGCAGATTGTTTCCTCAAGATATCGATTATCTTACGAGGATAGAAAAATGTTTCTTTGCCACTTTGCTCGAGTCACCACTGCGTAAAACAACTACCTAGAGCGTTCATCAAAGGAGAGACGCCTCGATCATTTGTTGTCAACTACATTATGGGAAAATACCGTTTAAAGTACTCACATTTCGCGTTTAAGATTTTTTTTTTTTTTTTTTTTTTTTTTTTTTAAACAAAAGTTTTATATTCCGTTCCGAATTTCTCGAATTTTGTAACAATCGCCAAGTAAACTGCCTTGAAAAAAATTAAAACGTAGAAAAAGAGAGAAAAGGGCTTGCTGACTGGTGAAAGCGTGCTCTGATTCGAATGATAAACTCAATTTGGTGTCAGAGAAACTTCATTTTTAAAAATAAAGGCTAATAATTCGTTACCAGTGGCGTAGCGTGTAATTTGGCAACGTTGCAGTTCGTCCATTGAAACCAATAAAAAATATCAAAGTATTAGGTGTTCGTTGAAAAACCCTTTGCATTCGACCTTTTTAAATGGGTTTAAATGGACAAAATACGACGTTGTCAAATTGCACGCTGCGCCACTGTTTGTTACACTTGTCCTATCTGGGCGTTAAAGTCTCTCAACTGTACCCAGCCTAGACGTTTTTTAGGGAAGTTGGGTTACCTTTGTGTCATTGCGTTTGGTTTTTGTTTTATAATATTAATTTAATATAGATGAGGATTGCCCTCTTGGTCGTTGTAGCAACAGTTTATGACAGGCCCATTTTTATGTGTTTACTAAAAACAAAACAAACAAAAAAATGAGAAAATGCGCAAAGAGGAGGAAAGGAGAAAAAAAGTTGGAATATTTTTTTTCTCTCTTTTTGCTCTTCCTCTTTTTTTTCTCTCTATAAGACGCACGACACAGGAATTATTTGAGCATATTGAAAGATGTTGGGAGTCAGTGGCGTAGCGTGCAATTTGGCAACGTTGCAATGTGTCCATTTAAACCCATTAAAAAGATCGAACGATAGGGTGTTCGGTGAACACCTTAGCATTCGATCTTTTACATGGGTTTTAATGGACACAATGCAACGTTGCCAAATTACACGCTACGCCACTGTTGGGAGTCGGCTGTGAGTTTATGTGAGAGAGAAAGGGACCTTCGTTGTGTCAAGCATGATAGATTTAAAAAAAAAAAAAAAATAAGAAAGAAAGAAAGTTCACGAAAAATATACCACTGAACGATTTTTTTTCTTTTTTTTCTCTTATTGTGCTGTTTCATAAGCGTTGAAGCTCATGAGTTTTGAGACCAGTGACTCTTTGACCAAGTCATTACACTTACGCAGTTTCAAGAACTGGGTGGTTCCTGACACGACAAGTTCAGTACAGTACCCATTCAGCCTTCCTCTCGCCCACATTTTCTGAACAATTGGTCGTCCAACTTTGGTTCGGCCAGCCAAAATAATTGCACATTTCATGCAAGCGCCGAAGAAAGCGGACCTCGTTCCGAAACCAAACGCGCAGCGATCACCGATCAATATCAGTAATAATCAGTAATCAGTATTTTTTTTTTATTACTGTTTTAATTTTTTTTAAGCAGACCCGCAAGTAAGGAAGTATTTAATTTTTATGATCATGCTTTTTTTTTTTTTTTT
Source organism: Trialeurodes vaporariorum (assembly GCA_011764245.1). Lineage (NCBI taxonomy): Eukaryota > Metazoa > Arthropoda > Insecta > Hemiptera > Aleyrodidae > Trialeurodes > Trialeurodes vaporariorum. Next base: position 6,798,579 of record VMOF01000388.1, read on the forward strand.
TTTTTTTTTTTTTTTTTTTTTGGTTCGTGTCCCACTGTCCCCTCCTCCATAACCAATATATCACTCCCTCCCAGCCATGCCTCCCCCCGCCCCGTAACAGAGCTGCCGTTTTGCGGATAATTAATGCTATTTTTCAATTCACCGATGATTCCACCGGTTGAGAAAAGATTACACAGTTCAGTTCAATGTATTACTGTAATGAACTGAAATAATCGCATCTGTAATCTTTTCTCAACCGATGGAGTCGTCGATGACTTTGAAAAACTTGCGGTTATTTCAATTAATGAACGGAGTTTCCACCGTTAAAATAAAGATTACAGATCCTAGTATTTTCGTGCATTACAGTCATACGCTGAACTCAACTGTGTAATCTTTTCTCAACCGGTGGAACCGTCGGTGAATTGAAAAAATCAATCAATTGTACGCAAAACAGCAGCTCTGCCTAGTAAGCTCTGCTCAACTCTATTTGTTCCGAGTTCAAACGAGCTCATTTCATAACCATAGTTACAAGATTGTGGAGTATAATCTTCAAAATACATGTCCACTTACATTAATGCGTAGAATATAACAAACATGTTTGCACCATCGGGCAATCATGCTCGTTGCCGAAGCAAATGTATAGCAATCTTGTTAGAACACTTGCTATTTAGAGGGGGCACTTTCACTTGCAAGTCACAAAGGTCACAATGGCCGCGGCATGGCAGCGCCATGCACGCGTGTGAAATGCTTAATACGCATGCGCGTATCGACATTTATTTCAACTCGTTCAGTGAATGAATTGCGATTGATTTTTGAATGGTTATCGGTTGTACACGTATTCACGCATCGATGAATGAATGATGACTACAAATCACTGACTAGATCGATTTGTGTTCGATTTATCTGCTCTGACACTCGTACTTATATGGATGCGCTCAGCTCGGAGGCTAACGAAAAAAAAAATCTTGAAAGTGAAAGATTACGGTTCCTTTAGAGCAACTATGACGTATAATGACGTAACGGAAGACGTTGATTTCAGGAACGTTTGCGTTTCAAAGCTTAAGCCTATTCCTGATTCAGTGGCGGCTCGTGCAATCTGGAAACCTTTTTTTTTTGTCATTTAAACTTATGTAAACAATCGATTAATCGCATAGGGTTTAAATTGAGGAAATGAGTTGTTGCCACTTCTCACGAGCCGTCACTAGTGCGTTCCGATTAGACCGTCGCACTATGGTCTGATATTTGGTCAAAAATTGACCAAGAAGCCAAACGTAAATTCCTCACCAATTTATCACTATAGTAAACTTTCAAGACCATTTTAAGCATGGAAAAAATTTTAAACAAACAATTTAAACCTCGAAATGTCACTAGAAAGTTTTAAATTAAGCTTGAGAGGTCGAAAACGATGATTTTTGCATGAATTTGTTTTCACCGATTTTTTTGCCTTTTTTTGCGATTTCTGACCATAGTGCGCCGACTTGTATATTTATCATTAAAATTAGCTCATTCGAGCAAGTTCGAGTTTTCCAAGAATGTGTTTCGATATATTTCATACCATTCAATCTAGATGCATTGGCGTATGGTGCAATCTATCAACGCCGCATGTTATCCTTTAAAATCCATGTAATCAGTCAAATTCTGAGTTGCTTTTACTGAACCACTCGTGATAGTTCGGTCTTTTTCATAGGCTTAAACGGATGAATCGCAGCGTTGCCACGTGCAACACTACGCCAATGCCTATGTTTGAGACTTTTGATGCTTTGACGCTCGTTGGAATTAATTTGGCATATGTCAGACGTTATGTGTAATGACTTTTGAAATTTAAATTTAACATGTTGTCATTGTTGACTAAAATCTCCAAAATCTAACAACTTTGAGACAAAAAGAGCCATGGTGTGTTTAAGCAGAGACAAATAGAGACGGAGCGCTAACTGCGGCTGCAGCAGAGGCACTCTGAATTCTCGCGGATTCAACAAAGCAACAGTCAACGTCGCATATGTTGTTGAATGGTGAGTACCCTCCTCTTCACTTCCCGCTCATTCCCCCGTGTTTTCCGAATGTCACCGTTCAACACCATGCGACATCAAAAGGTGTTGACAGTTGTTGTAAATGTTATTTTGTTGAATTCCCGAAAATTCAGTACACCTCAAATCTTCCCCATGTATTTTAACGTAGTGCTCCGTCTCTATTTGTCTCTTTGTTTAAGTGAAAACTCATTGGTTGGAAAAGTTGGGTTATGACCTTTATTTCTTTTTGGAGGTACCAAGTTCTGGACTTTTTGTGTCATTGGGCATCTCTGCTCTATTGGATGTTCTGATGCCAGGATATTTTTTTAGGACGTTTCTGAAGTGGAAATGAAAGTATCCGTCATTTTCTTTTGGACACATCCATTTGGTAACCCTCTTGAGTCTTGACTATAGCTTTTTTCAACTCATGTATAGTATATGCTTGGACTCTTTAACCACCCTTTGTGTAAGATGGAGTCAAAAACAAATATTAAATAATTATATTATTGTTTTTATTTTTTGTTATAATATTCTATTTAAGAGCATAACTTTAATAATTTATTTTTGTCCTTATGTATATTTATACGTTCTCAAATGTATGTACATACGGGCTGTCGTCCTAGGTAAGATGTTCACTTTTTAAGTCAGACTGCCATAATTTCCGTTTATTGTTTAAATTAATGGAGAGTATCAATTGATACTTTAGCACAAGATGAATGAATGGTATTTTTAATCAATTTGCACCTTCATTCTATTTCTATTCTTTACTTTCTATTTTTCGTCGAAAAACTATTAGAAACGTTTGAAGTTGAATAGCGAAAAAACGGTCCTTACACTTCTTACTGAAGCGCGAGGAGAATTTTCCATTCTCGTGTACTCCTTTGCGTCAGGATGTAACGAATATTTTCTTGTGTAGCGAAAAACGAAGGACTCAATTATTCGTCTCACTCTCACTAGCCAACAACCAAAAACACCGAAAATACAATAAAATACAAACTCATACGTATAATACATAAATAAAATACATGCTTTTATATATCACTATCGTCGGCTAACTCAATATGAGAACGATCACGCTCATTAGCTTATCACACTGACGAAAACACGTTTTCCGCTGTGTGAAAATATTCGTTAAAAAATCCTTCGGGGGTCAAGTTTTATTTTCAAATTGCCATGTCATAACTTTGTCAATTTTTGACCAAATGTGCTTTTGTTATGCATGGACTTAATCAATAGGAAATGCGAGTTGATCTTTACAAAGTTGACCAAGATCAGGTAGCAATTTTTTTTTTTACTTTCGAAGTTACAGCACCAGCGGGCGATCTTTGAAATTACTAGGCAAGGTTGTTAGACTGGATAATTGAAGCGCTGTTATTGGTCCCTTTAAAGTGTTTCTCAAAAACAAGGGATCTTTGACCAAGTTTCCCTTCGCTACATTCGAATCATTCGATAAGCTATCAGGGTGTTTCAAGCGGGCGATATACAGGGTGTTTCAGATCCCTGGCCAGCTTTTATTGTGGCCAAACTATGGCAAATATGAATTATTGGCAATATGCTGGCCAGGTGGTCTGAAACACCCTGTATAGCTTATCGAATGTAGCGGAGGGATACTTGGCCAAAGATCTCTTCTTTTTGATAAACACTTTAAAGGGACCAATAGAAGCGCTTAATTTATCCAGTCTATCAGCCTTATCTAAGGATTTCAAAGATAGGTCCGCAGTCTCGGTACTTTCGGGACACCCTTTGTAGAAGGAAATTCAAACTTCAAAGGAAATATATGCAATGAAGGAAATGAAGAATAATGAAGTTTGTTTATGATATCATGCCGCGTTAACATGGGCGGATACAGGAATTAGTTTCTCTCTCTCCCTCTCTCTCTTTCTCCCTCTCTCTCCATCCCTCCCCCCTCCCCCTCTCTCTCTCTCACACACGCACATCCCATTTTAATACGTGCGTTAGAAAAGGGTGGAGATAGAGGCTTTAAAGTCATGTGATGACCTGTGATAATCCTATTCCAACGCATGTGTTCAAATGGCAGGAGAGAGAGAGAGAGAGAGAGAGAGAGAGAGAGAGAGAGAGAGAGAGAGAAACCGCTTTATTATTAAAAAATAAGAAAACAAAAATAGGTAAATTGAAATAAAAAAGGCAAAGTTAAGGCCAAGAGAGAGAGAGAGAGAGAGAGAGAGAGAGAGAGAGAGAGAGAGAGAGAGAGAGAGAGAGAGAGAGAGAGAGAGAGAGAGAGAGAGAGAGAGAGAGAGAGAGAGAGAGAAAGGAAGACAAATTCCTGTATCCGCCTATGCGCTAAAATCTAATATATTTATTATTTACTCCTCAAAACCTGTCGGCGTATGTTTCAACCCTAGAGCGGCGCGCTCTCTCGCTATGCCCTTTATTTCGGAGTGAATTTCAACCCGAATACCCCGCAAGAATGATTTATAAATATACACATTTATATTTACTCTGTAAACAACAGATCTAATCTGGTTATTTGAACAGTAAATATCAATGTCTGTGTGGGTGGACGAAGCTCGACGTGTGATGTTGACAATCAAAGAGACTGAGCATAGACATTAGACGCCGCAAACATCAACCCTTGTTAATTTCGACCCAGTCTATATTTGTTTACAGCAAAGTTGATTACGAAGCAATTTCCGGTTTGCGTGTCGATAAATGAAATATTTCCTATGCCGGTGCGGCGCGGCGGCTTCATTCTCACTTCTCACAATCAGTCGATTTTATCGTTTGCAGGAGATTTCTGGGGGTTAAATAATCTCAACCCTTCCAATAGACTGTTTTAGTGGAGCGACATACTGTATCGATTGCTGTTCGAGCACCTCTGATTCAATGTATTTTCCCCATAACTGCATTTTTGAGCAAAAGTTTAGGCTATTAAATCAATCAATCAATGCCTTTTTGCGACTATGAATTCTACGTCTTCGCAAACGCTTTAATATCATTGAAAAAAAAAAAAAAAAAAATGCTAACTTTAAGTATTTATGCTTACTTAAAAAATTGGCCAAGACTAAAAATTCTTAGTTTTACCGTATAAACAAGTTGAATTATAGCAGCACGGGGTTGATTTAACTATTTTAAATGGTAAAACTAAGAATGTTTAGTCTTGGCCATACTTTTAAGCTAGTGAATACTTGAAGTTATCATTTTTCTATTCAGTATGCCTGGTTCCACCACTAAAACTGCCGAAATCAAGAAAGATATCACAGATTAACTAATGAATTTGGAGGCTGAAATCACCCAATTGTTATTGTTGTTTTCCTGGAATGCGGGAGGGAGCCTGGCGAGAAATTGGGTAATTCTAACCTCGAAATGTAGGTAGAGTTTAATCTGTAATATCCTATTGATTTCGGCAGTTGTATTATAGTGGTGATTGACAGGCATAATCAAGCGTTTGCTAGGACGTAGAGTTCAAAATCGCTTTTTGAGAGAGGATACATTGAATTAGAGTTTGTTCGGGAACCAGAGGTTCTCGGACGACAATCGATACGATATATCGCTCTACTAAAACAGAGTATAGTAATTTTAATCGCGGCTATCGTCGCTTCATGTTTCCAGCGACGGCTCGTGCAATTTATCAACAAAATTTTCCCTCCATTTGACTCAATGTAAGACAATCGAATGCCGATGAAGCGCTGCTCCAATATCGAATCGATTGTTTTACATAGAATCAAATGGAGGGAAAAGCACTGGTGCCAAATAGCAGAAACCGCCACTGCGCATGTTTGTAAACTAGCACGTTTTCATTTTCTTTTTCAGTTACGTGAACTCAAATCGGAAGCCGATCGCAAATCATTAGTTGCATCTGATATTGAAGTATCATCTCAATATGCTTATATGACACGTATTTTCGGTCGATGTGTTTTAATGAATGAGTGCAGTTTGCCCATGCGCTTTGAGAGGCTGCTGCCCCAATGGGTGGATGGCGCTACGGGCACACTCGATAGTCGTCTCCATCAATATATTTATGCGCATTTTTTCATGCATCCTATTACGAGTCTTCACGCACTCGCGCCAAAAACAGGTTCCCCGTGATGATGAGCCATGAGTTATCTCATAAGGAGGGCGTCGAGTCGTCAGACCGTATGAGGAAGGTGAATCGTGAAGAAAGGGGGGGGGGGTTCCCCGATAGATGAGTAATTTCAGGCCCCCTATTTTTCTTGCTTTTTTATATAATTATTGAACGACAGCTATTAGAACGGCGCTTTTCTAAGAAGAATAAAAAATAAAAAATAAAAAAACAAGTTCATCGAGAATGTCTGCGTCTTCGATAGTATCGCAGTGTACCGCGGTTGCCCTTGCGGTGGCGGGGGACGCGGTGGGCGTCAAGGTCACTTTCTCCGGATGGACGGACGATGGACCCCATCGTGCGACCTGTCGCGTTTTGTACCGCCGGAACTTGCCGATATGCACCGTAATCACCCGATCAGTGCTAGCGGCGGCGCACAAAGGGGCGAAGGAATCAATGGAAGAGGCCGAACATACCGTGGCGACTTAAAATGCTTATATTTTGCTATTATAGGTTTCGAAATTCACGTGAACGCGCGCAAATTTTCAGTGATTTTCATTTTGTTTTCTCGCGGAATTTCAAAATTAAAATTGAAAATTTCACATTTTCTTTATCTTCCTCCGTTTTGGGTGTAAAAATTTCAAGGGAAAACGAAATGAGAATCACTCAAAAATTGCGCGGGTTTACGTGAATATCGTAACCTAATGGCAACAACTGCTCTCGAAATCCGTCTTTGCTACAACAAAATAACACTAATATCCAGAATTTATTGTAATTTAATGATAATGTTCGATTATTTCTTGTAGAATGGGGCTCTTGCAAACTTTATTCGCTGTAAGGAAATGAATAGTCCAATCGGGTGTAAAAACCAGCGAAAGTCACGCAATTCACACTGAAAAAATCTAAAATTCAGTGAAAAACTCACAAAACTGCTCTAAAGGCAAGATTGTAATGGCGCTTACACGCAGGTATCATGGGCGATTCCGGTATATTACGTTACTTTCTCTACTGGAACACAGAGATATGTCTCAAATTAGATAGGAATCTCCCATGATACCTGCGTCTCTCCGCCATTACGGACGATTCTGAGAGTGAATTTCGTGATTTGCCAGTGTACGCATCGTCATTTTTACAGGTTTTTATGCAAGAATCAACTCTTCCAATATCCTATAGCAAAAGTTTGCAAGAACCCCATTTCTGACATCGAAAAATTGTGGAGGTTTGTGTGCGCATGAGCGCACGTAGGTTTCTGGCATGTACTATTTTATTTATTGCCTACCCAAAATGCATCCTAATTCTATATAGCTGATAAAAGCTATATATCACGGTGGTGAACGGGAAATAAAAGGTTAGAAAGTTTAAAATCAGGTTACATGCGATTCTTTGATCGTTAGTTTTTTCAGGGAAGAAGCTGCTGAAAAAGCAGTTACTAAATGAAGGAACTCTGAATAGGTTGTCACCGGTCAGCGTCAACGCTGTGAGCATTTCTAATCTTGCTTAAGCTTCGTTTCCGTTTTTATCCCCCCCCCTCATCCCCCCTACATCCCCCTTCCCCCTCACAACCATGTTTGACGAGTAATTATAAATCGAACGACTTGTCGTCGCGTGCAGAGATGTTTGATGACTTTCTCCTCTCATATTTTGATATTCAGAATAGCAGCTTTAGCATGAATACTATGAATAGTCTTAAAGAATTGTTTCCAGGAAGGAAGGGGGAAAACTGGAAATATATTTCTCAATTTATTAATTTGAATTCAATTCTGATGTCGTAGGAATTTTTTCTTCGACGATTTTTTGATCTACTTATGTATATTAGCACGGCTAATAAGATATCAATGGCGGCTCGTGCAATTCGGCAACAATGTTTTCTCCCCATCTGAATCTTTGTGAAACAATCGATTCAATAGTGAAGCGCTGCTTAAACATTGCTGCCAAATTGCGCAGGAACTGAAACTTTTTTCTTTCGAGAAGTTTTTTTTTTTTTTTTTTTTTTTTTTTTTTAAACTTTGCATTTGAAGTTAAAAATGGCTGCAATTTGAACCAAGCGTCCACACTAACAATGTATCATCTCCATTTAAACCTTTGTGAAACAATCAATTTTTTAGGACACTGGAAAAACATGAAGTTTAGGAACAACCAGCAGCCATTCAAAATAGCTTTGCTAAGCAACAGCTCTAGCTCTACCGGAGCACTACTTTGGTAGAGTAAAACAGCCTTTCTTCTTGCTTTTGCTCCACCAAAGTATAGTGCTTTGGTCCGGTAGAGCTAGAACTTTCGCTTTGCCAATCTATTTTAAAAGGCCACTATGGTTGTACCTAAATTTTGTTTTTTTTGTGTGGATATTTGCACCCCGAAAACTCGATAATTTTGCGCGAGTTTAAATTGCAAGATTGCATCGTTGCCAGATTGCACGGGCTTCCACTGTTTACTGTTTAGTTGTTTCAAGCAGTATTTCTCCATGCACTTGTATAAGTTCATGTAGTATCTACAACTTCTATACTGGGAGTTAATTGATTTAAATATTCATTGCGGCTTTATAAGTCCTTAACTCCTTAAGGCGCGACTCAGTACGAAGTACTGAAGCACTGAAGTAGACACTCTCTCCGATGAGTGATCACTTTCGTTGTCTTTCCTTTCTGTTCCCAAGGCGCGACAAGACTGTCCAAGTGTCTAACAAGGCAGTGAAGCTGGACTGGATGAGGAGGTTGTTACTTGTAAAAGAATTTTTACGGCAATTATTTAATTATTCCTCCGTTGTCAAATCTATCATTTTTTTAAGAAATTTTCACATCTTACTTTGTAGGAGAAGATAACGAGTTGTCGAGTAGGTAGGTCAGTTGACTTATCGTCAGTGGCGGCGCGTGCAATCTGGCAGCGTTGCGTCTCGTCCATTTAAACTAATGAAAAATATCGATTAGAGGAAGCGCACTGCGCACCCTCAACATTTCGACTTGTTTCATAACTTTAAAGTGACTGGATGCAACGTAGCCGCACTGCACGCGCTGCGGCCGTGGCCGCCACTGTTTTACTGTCAAAAACCCACGAGTTATAGACATGGTGGACCTCCTATGGTCAATAACATATTTCTGGTTAAAAAAACAAGAAAATGGATCATCTTTCAATAAAGAAAAATTATTTACCTCAAGGTAATAAAATAAATAAATCAGGCGTGGCCATATAGGGGAAACGAACTGTGGCCATATATGTGTTGCAAGAATGGCCATCGGGAACAAATCACAACTTTTTAAGACGAATTAAAGCAAAACTCCAGAAGCAGTTGACGAAACAAAAATCTGGAAGAATCTATTACCTATTCAAGTCTCCATTCTATCTTGCTCCCCCCTCCCCCACGAGAAGAGTCTTCTCAGAAGACCGTAAAAGTATAAAACCCGTGCCATTGGGGAAAAGGTGATAACTGACCAAAAAACTGAGCTCCCAAGATATTAATTCTTATTTTGCACATGTTTAAATGACAAATAAGCATAGTTGCCGAATATTACACAAGTCACCTGTAGGCGTAATTGCAGGAATTTGTGTTTCGACACTGCCTACACAGAGAGAATCCTTCTTTTAATCCAAGGTGTATTTTGTTTGTGTTATAGAAACTGCACAGTGAAATATTAACTAAGGGGGAACTCCTTTCTGAACCTCTCTGCTGCCACAAAGTAAAAGATTTCTTGTTGTGACAGTGATTCTCCTTCATGCAAAAGAACTTTTCTTCGCTCAAGGAAAATTGTTACAAAATAAACGTGTTTCGTTGTTTTTAAAGAAGTTATTTCTCTCATTGTCAGTTTACCATGTAATGGAGCTCTTGCAAACTTTTTCTATGTGGGATTGAAGAGTTGATTCTTGCATAAAAACCTGTAAAAATGACGATGATTACACTAAAAAATCACAAAATTCAATCTCAGAATCTGGCTTAATGGCGGAGAGCCGCAGGTATCATGGGAGATTCCTATCTAAATTGAGACATTTTCCGTGTATATAGTGACATATAGACAGGAATCTCCCATGATACCTGCGTTGAACAGCCATTACGATCTTGCCGTTTTAGCAGTTATGTGAGTTTATTTCTGAATTTTAGACTTTCTTACTGCGCTTTTCGTGATTTTCGCTGGTTTTTACATCAGATTGGACTATTTATTTTCTTATAGCAAAAGTTTGCAAGAGCCCGGCCATTTGTGACTCGAAAAGTATTGTTTTTGTTCTAATTTGTATTAATATTTCTTTTTTATTAAAATTATGTTCCCAGAAAGAAGACGAGGCAGCGGTGAAAGACGCTCTAAACATGAACTGGGAGGATGAGCCAGAAAGCTACACGGTTCTGGAAGTTGGAACACCCCCGGACTCAGGGATCCACGAACCCTCGTCACAGTTCAGTTGGGACTTCGACCGAAAGAGGAGGAAAGACAAGAAGTCGGCGTCGTCGTCAGCCCGAAATAAAAAGAAGGATGGCGAAGAGTCGGAAGTGGACAGCGATTTGGGGAGCGAGGAGTCGGAAGGAGACGCCGTCTACAGCACCGTCGATGACGGAAGATCCAACGTCCAAAGTTGTAGATATTGGTCCTTGTAAGTCGCACATCGCATAGATTCATTTGATTTAATTTTTCGTAGAGTCCCTCGCTATGTACAGAGTCAGTGGCGTCGCGTGCCATCTGGCAACAATGCAACTGCTCCATTTAAACTCATTAAATGTATCGAATTTGTCTTGTGCACTGTGCACCCCCTAAATTCGATATGTTACATGAAATTAAATGGATAAATTGTTTCCAAATTGCACGCGACGCCACTGTAGAGAGTTACCCCTCGAGTGGTCACGTGGATGACACACGCACCCAGCTACTTGTTCTTGAGTGCATTTTCGCGAATTTTGACTTTTAAAAGCTGAGATTTTCAGTAGCTGCCCTTCTTGGATGGGACGAGAGGGTTCCGAAGCTTTTTTTTTCTTTTCGTCTCTCTCTCTCTCTCTCTCTCTCTCTCTCTCTCTCTCTCTCTCTCTCTCTCTCTCTCTCTCTCTTTCAAAACCTGGAAAGTACTAAACGTCAAAGTGGCTGGATGACGATTGTCATCCACGCGACGCTTTCAAGACGCGTTTTTTCCAAGTTTCAAAAATTCTGAAATTTGAACTTGAATACATACATCCTGCGTAAGAAACAAAAAAAGTATATTTCTTTGAAATCATCATAAAAAATTTTGAGCCTAAAATATTGGTATTTTCAAAAGTGGCAAAATGTGAATTTCCCATTTTTTAGTTTTTCGCCATTTACAAAAAAAAGGGTTGGAATTTTTGAAATTTCTATCATTCAAGTTACTGAGGAGGGGTTTCCCTATCGATTGAGTGTACATACATGCATTTTTAGGCTTACATTTGGCAGACTTATAGCCATTTTTAAAAGTGACGTTTCGTGTCACAAATGCGAGCACGACCACTCGAGGATTAAGACTAAATTCCCTGTTTATAGCTAATTTTGGCGTCTGCTAGCAAGTGTGGTAAATTTCACCAGAATATGGTAAACACTACGTACCTTCTGGTAAATTAACAATAATGAAACAAATGTAATGTTAAAAAATTATAATGTTCTTTTAGTCTATAACTTCAGGTAATTTCGACTTTCTGATTTTCGATCGCAAAATCTGTCATTTCCGCTCTTTGTGCGATGAGGATCTAAAAAAATCGGATTTGACCGTTGAAACTGATCAAATGATCAACGATCGTTATCAATCATCATTTGGTTCAGTATAATCAAGTGCCCGTGTGAGTGTAATAACGCACCTCGGACCTCGGCACGACGACTCCTTTTGCATCGATTCCTAACTAAACCTACTTTCTTACTTTACTTTTTACTTTCACTCGCAATAAATCATTATTAGCATTTTATTTCCTCTCTTATAAAGCTCACCTTGATGAGACCCGGTCCCCCCCCCCTTCCTTCATTTCCACTCGTATCTACTTGGTTGAATACGAGTAAAAATGGTTTTTAGTTTTGTTTCTGTCGGGGTCTGGATCCCCCCCCCCATGACACCAAAATGTGTCCTAAAAAAAGGTAATTTTTTGCGTTTTCAGACAAATTTGACCAAATTAGTATCTTTGGACCCCCCCCCCCTTGACACATTCGGACCTCCGACCCCCCCCCCCCCCCAGAAAAATTCCTGGCCACGCCACTGTTTCCAGTTAAAATGGAGCTGTTGCAAACTTTTGCTACAGGCTTATTAATAGTTGATTATGGGGTAAAACCAAGTAAATGATTTCAAATGCGAGACTGTAATGGCGGTGGTCACCGCCCTTTTACGTTGGGTTTCCCTATCTCAACAGACTCCCCGCTCCAGCCTCTCGAAGTGCTCTCGCGACACCTGTCAAGAAGAAGAATAATTAGAAGCATACAATGCCATAAGATTTAGGCGGTAATCATCGTCATTATGGTCTCGCGTTCGAATTAAAGGTTTTTATGAGTTTGGGAGTAGATTTTGTGATTTTTTGGTGCCTTTTTCATCATTATTTAAGGATTTTACTCCATAATCAACTGTTTACGTGTAGAATTTTTAGGTTAGGTTCAAGGTGTAATTTTGTTCATTTATTCCCATGTATTTTGGTGCGGTGCTCAGTGGATCAAAGCATGTTCCGATCAGTGAGGTACTCATTCATCTAGAGTGGCAGTTTTATATGGGTAATCCGCGAAACCACCGTGGGAGGTTTTTGAGGTTAAGTTTAAGGTGTAATTTTGTCCATTTATTCTCATGTATTTCGGTCTGGCGCACAGTGGATCAAAGTATGATATGATCTAATGTGCGCCTCACGAAAATGCATGGGAATATAAAGACAGATTTACACCTTAAACCTTACCTCAAAATCCTGATAAATGTATATCTCGTTGGTAATATCACAGAATAATACAATCAGAACGGAAACTCTGTCGGATTTTGAAGCAAATTCATTTCGCGTCCGCCATGATGGGATATAAGATGTTTACTTCTGGATACGCGCGCGAAAAAAACATGAACCACGAAATTTTCATTCTGAAATGGCAGTAGAATAAAAGTGAGGCCGGAAAATATGATTTCTCTCCAGAATTTACAGAAATAAATGAGTTTTAACACAAATTAAGCACGTCCGCCATGTTGGGGTGTAGGACCACAGCGTGCCTATTGGTGCCGTTAAATTCCAAACTTGCTTCCATTGGCTCTTATGGGAGTTTCCGTTCTGGTTGTATTATTCTGTGGTAATATCATGTTGATTTCGGCAGTATATCCGGAACAATCCGCATTTTGATTCACTGTGGGCGGCTCAGTCCGTCCACTATAGGTATTATGCACCGAGAGTGGGTCCTGAGAAATGTCATCGATGACACCTGCTGTGAATGAATGACAAGCTTTTGAGATGAGAAGTCGAGAGACTAAATACCATACTCGATAAGATTGTTCACGTCATTATTAACGCGGCGTCGCACAGTGTGACCTAAGCGGCAAAAACCCTAATTGACCAAATCCATCGAAACTCTTCAAAACTAAGGTAATTCTACTCCTTAGGGTATAGACTAATAGGTTTGGACGGTTATTTCGACTTTTTTTCATTTTATTTGGAGATATGAGGCTTGGAATTGGAGTTTTATTCATAAAACCGAAATTTGCTGTATTTTTTGGAAATTTTAAATCGGTACTTTTAGACTGTTTAATCGTTATTTTTGAAATAGGAGGCACTTTTCTGGACAACATAAGACCTATTTAATAAACCTTCATGGTTAGTTTGAAAAAAAAAAAATTATCATGCATTGGCAAGACTTATATTGCCAACTCCTCGAATTAGAAGGAACTTTTGCAAAGTTATACACTTTCAAAAGCTAGCTCCGGTGAGCTCCGGTTTCTCGTTGGCATTTTTGGCATGCTGGGTATGTGGACAAACTACCCTGAAAAATTTGTATTCGGATTTCATTGGGTTTGGAAGATATGAGCCGTTGAACATAGCGAAGCGGGGTCGTGCGCGGGGCTACAGAAAATTCAATGAAACTATATATCTGGCTTTTTGTTTCATATCTCAGTTAAAAATCACTTAAAGGAATAAAACTTTCAATGAGAAGAAAGGAAATTTTATGATCTTCAATTTTAGTCTCTAGCAATTTTTACGTAGAAGCCACGGGAAGGGAGAAAAATGAGGGAGAACGGCACAAGGTTTAGTAGGCTCGAAAGTTCCGGCGGACGACAGCACAGCAGCGTTGCCGAGACAAGTTCCAACATGTCGCGTTGCGCTGGCTCCCTTGCTCACTCCACTGCACTGTCGCACTGAGTTACTTCGCTGCGATCCTTCGACTTGACAACACCGAAATCGCACACAACCATTTATGTCCTCTCTCCACATAGCTCATCATTATATTGCTACAACACCCACTTGATAGGTAATCACTTTCATAGTTGTCTGATAACAGGATTTGGAACAAACTGCACCAATATAAACTGTCACACTGCACCAATATAAACTGTCACCGAAAATTCTAAGTAAACAATTTTTAATCTCCCAAAAAGCACTGATGGCTTGGTTTTGGGGTGCTGAAAATATTTTCTTTGAATTCCTTGGGGTAGATTTATAACGTGAACGTTTGGTCCACTTTTTACTATCTCCAGCTGCTATCTTGAAAAAAATTGAGGCTGAGTGGTTTGGTTTGAATTACCCTGTATAATAGCAAAGCCAAACAAAAAAACAATTGGAAACAAAGAAAACCAACAAAATCAACATCACAACCTCCACTACCACTCCCATCACAATCAAGAGCAACAATGATAAAGATAGTGACAACGACGAAAACATTAGCAAATCAGCTATGCGAAATATCCTCACCAAAATGGGACAAAAGCCGAGAAATTGGAGATTGTACAAATCTCTCCCCCCACGGGTTTTAAAGAAATCTTGTTGAGAGGCTCACTGCATGTTTTTTGGTGAACCAATAAACCTTTACCGCCGTTTTTACGTATTTGATTTCAAATTCAACGAGGTTCTTGCATCGTATGAGGTTTTTGCCGCATCTTCCATTAAGAGGTCACACTGTGCGTCGTAAGAAATAAGAAAACATGGTTGTCACTTCACCAATTTTAATCTCTGCTGTTCCTCAAAACTTTATTTTGTTGCGGTTTTTTCTGTATCGCCGTCCCAGAGTCCCTGTATGAAGAGAGTTAAGACAATAGGAGGTAGTCATTCTCTGATTATTATGAATTCCAAATTATTCTTCGATGGTCTCCTTAAAAGATTTGCTCTTTATTGAAAATCTTAATTCTTCGCTCAATCTACTATTTATAACAGTAGCGTGCTGGCTCGTGCGCTATTCAGTAATCATATTTTTGTCATTTGAACCTGTACAAAAATATCGGTTTCTTAGGGGTTCAGTGAGTCTCCTGAAAATCGATTTTTTGTGTGTGAAAGTTTTAATGGAATGAATCCATTGTTGCTACATTCTACGAACCACCACTGATTTCTTGCAAAGAGGCTGCTGCTCTCTACTTTTTATAATACATTTTGTAAAAAAAAAAAAGAAAAAAAAAAAAGTTGCGAAGCTTACAATCTGTAATCTGTATTTTGGGGTTTTTAAACCCCACAATAGAGATCAAATTATTGGATACACAATGCAATCAGTGCATATCTTCAATACCTACCCTTTCCATGGGTTTAAATGTAGAAAATGGAACTTTGCCATATTGCATGCTACGCTACTATTAAAAATTATACTCTGTAAAATAAATATACAAACATGAAAACAAAATACTTTTTTAGAAGGTTTTGTTTTTGATCAAACCTGATATTTGGCAACCTTTAAAAAGCAGCAATTCATTCTTAGAATTATGGTTGTAACTTGTAAACCTTGACGGATTTTATTGCACTTTTCAAAACAACTCGCAAGCGAATTTTAGTTCACTGATACTTATCTGTCATTAAAAATTAAGGTCAATCTGACGTTGATTGCCCTTATTAGAGGTTTCAATCTCATTCGACAATTCTTTTGACCCGAAAGTTTCGGGGAATTTGACCAGCGCGTGGTGGGACAGTCATTTGAAGCTTCTTCACTCAAAACTCAGGAATGTTCCATTCAGATATAAGCAAACTGATACATATTTTTTAATACGTGTTATGTTATCACCAGTGCGCAGTGGCATATAGCTTGCAACCTGGATGCGTCGTATTTGGTCCATTTGAACGCATGAAACCTGTTGAGTGTTCGATGAACACTCGAATTTGACCTTCAACACGGGTTTAAATGGACAAAATCCAACGATGCCAAATTTTATGCCACGCCACAGGTCATCACTTCTCCTTCGCTGCGATCAATTGGATCCATGGGCGGACACAGGATTTCATCTTTCTCTCTCCTCTCCCATTTGTACGTGTGTGTCAGAAAGGGACAGAGATAGGGGCCAAAGTCACTTGATGGCCCTCTCTGCTATCCTTTTCTAACACATGTGTCCAAATGGCCGGAGAGAGAGAAAGACAAAATCTTGTAACCGACCATGATCGGATCGATTCTAAATTGAATGAAATACGAGTGCAACCTCTATTCAATTCCCTTTGTATTTTAATATGGCCAGTGTGAAAACATATTTTTTTACCATCATATCAAAGTCAATTTTTGGAAAAGTGAGATGATAAGTGAAAATTTGAAAAAAAAAAAAAAAAAAAAAAAAAAAAAAACTAAAGTTCTCCCCTCCAAATAATTTGGTCTGGCAGTTACCATTAATGACTGTCTGTCCGATTAATGATAGATCTGCTCGTAAAATTCGGTTTGCATTCGTTTTAATTGAGTGATGTGAGAAATTATACCAACCACTAGCGAACTACACTGCCCCGCAAAAAAACCGGCGCACCTGGCGCGCTGGATCATTCCGCTCGAAAATGCGAAAAAATTACAAAATTTAAAATCGTCATAACTTTTGAACTAAGAGAGCTAACAATATTTCAAGGCCAGGATCGGATTTCTCATACTCTCTAGTTTTTTATGCATAAGCTTAAATTTTTTTTGGTAATTTTTCTTCCCGTACGAAGAGTTTTTCCAAACCCTCGCGAAAACTGTTTTTTTGGAGCACACCTGTAAAAAGTTACTCAAACTTCTCACATCTCTTTGGGATAAAGTAGCATAGATAGACAAAATCTGAGACATGCATCAGATTTCTCAAAGTCAGGACTATCGACCTGGTTACCTCAGTTTTGTCTACAAAATTTTTTAAGGTCGGAAAATGCACTTTTCCGAGACCATGTAAAAACCGCTTCTGAACACACAGTTTACACATGCGAAAATATGTTAAAAGTTCAAATCGTCATAACATTTGAACTAAGAAAGCTAAGAATATTTCAAGGCCAGGGTCAGATTCCTCATACTCTCTAGTTTTTTTATGCATAAGCTCACATTTTCTTTTCATCATTTTTACGCCCGTATGAAGAGTTTTTCCAAACCCTCGCGAAAACTGTTTTTTTGGAGCACATCTCTAAAAAGTGCTCAAACTTTCCACATCTCTTCGAGCAAAAGTAGCATAGACAGACAAAATCTGAGACATGCATCAGACTCCTCAGAGTCAGGGCTATTGACTTAAATACCTCACTTTTGTCTACACAATTTTTTTAAGGTCGGAAAATGCACTTTTCCGAGACCACGTACAGACCGCTCCTGAATGCACAGTTTTCACGTCCGCTCAAACATGCGAAAAGATGAAAAATGTTTAAATCGTCATAACTTTTGAACTAAAAGAGTTAAAAATATTCCAGAGCCAGGGTCGGATTCCTCATACTCTCTGGTTTTTATTCAGTAGCTCAAATTTTCTTTCGGCCACTGAAGCAAAATCAAGACAGCTCATGACAAAGCGTTCGAAATAAGAGGCTCTAGAGAATCGGGCATGAAACAGGAGAAATACAAAGAATGGAGAAGTCTTGAACTTGTACTTGAATTTTTTTTTCCTTCTTTTTTTTGAGACCTTTGTTTGCGCCTCGTAATCCACGACTATGACTCGCTCCTATCCACCAGAGTCAGTTTGGGATTAAGAGGCAAGAGCTGCCTCTGGCCTTTCCTGATCCGGGACTGACTTTCGCTGATAGCAAATTCAGCAAATCAGCTCGGTTACGGTCATGTCGTGAGTTGCACCCATCTTTCCGGCCGGCTCGGATTATACAGTTCGCAAGATCAGTTCGACCAAGAATCGAATCCTTGCAGCAGCCTCGGTCCAGCGACCAGCGACATCGATGCAGGCAGGCATCGGGAGCAATAACAAAAACATAATAACGCTCCGACTATTGTTTTTTAATTGCAACTGATGGCATTGTTCCGAGAGGCAGATTTGAAAGATTCAGCGATTCAA
Source organism: Trialeurodes vaporariorum (assembly GCA_011764245.1). NCBI lineage: Eukaryota > Metazoa > Arthropoda > Insecta > Hemiptera > Aleyrodidae > Trialeurodes > Trialeurodes vaporariorum. The sequence goes on from VMOF01000388.1 coordinate 6,816,906, forward strand.
TGGAAAAATCTGCTGTTTTTAACAGCGTTGCCGACTGAAAGACCAAGAGAAAGAGAGACCAATCTTTTGTAACAGAGTTTTTTTTTTCTTTTGTTTTTTTCCCCTTTTGGAATTGTTGGCTTTTTTTAGTTTTTATGTAATTCAGCCATCTCTATAGACCAGACATACAAAGACAATGAATTGAATTAATAGAAGAGGATTGTCCCCCCCTCCCCCCTCCAGAAGGCACCAGCTGTAACTATGTGTTCTAGTAAGCCTGACCATTCTGACCCTCTAAAAAATTTGAAATCCTTAAAAAAAAAAAAAAAAAACCATCGTTTTTCTCATTAAATGTATTGCCTGCAGTTATTAAATTTTTTGGAAGCATTCAAAGTCTTGAACGAAAATGGTTACCCATTTAGTAGCTTTGAAATTTTCAATGAGTAATTCATACGACATTTTACGGCGTCAGCGAAAAATTTACCGTAGCGTGGAATCACCCTAAAAAAATCCAGTCGATAATTAATCGTTTTATTTTATTTTTTTTCTGCGAGTTATATCTTATCTTCCGAATTAAATATTAATCAACAATTTGAATGTGTCATTGTCAACTGTCATGCTTTTGAATCTCTAAATCAAACATTCTGTGAGGAGTTCTTAAGTGCAGTTTGTCAAACTGTAGGTATATTTAACTACCCACCTAATTAAAAGGAGATCATTGATTTGTCTTCGTAACAATCGTAACCCGATCGTAAAAGGGTTACCGCGTCTATCGCCAATTGGAATAATGGGGACTTGGGTAATTTGTAGAGAACCAGCAAAAATCGGTTCCACGGCTATGCGTGTGATTCATATCCGTGATTTTCCATGACGATTAATGGCTGCTCGTGAAATGCGATATATCGTTGTCAACTTCATTTAAAACTATAGACAAGTGTCGATCGTCAGGGGGTGCAATTGAAACCCCCGAGAAATCGATACTTCTCTATAGTTTTAAATGGAGTGGACATCGATACATCGCATTTCAAGAGCCACCACTGATGACGATGACGTCCGGCAACAGAGCTTTGGAACAAAGATCGTTGGAATCGAACTGTCTTGAAATTTTCCTTTCTCCGATACCAATGACTCCAGATCCACGAATCTGGATGATTTGGTCACCTCTCACCTCTCCCACTTTCAAAGGGCTTTGGTAAGCTTGAACTTGAACCCTGTACAAGATCAAGGTTCAGTTTCTTTCACTTTTTAAATCATGTTATCATGTTCTCTGATGGTTGCTATTCCATCTCTATTTTAGCGTAACGTTTCGATTGAGCTAGGCTGATGGAGAGCTTTGACTATGTTAGAGGTTTAGACAATTATTGTAGTGTACCTGATTACGGAGATGGATTGGATTACAAATTACTTAACACTTTTGTAGATGTAGAACAATAATTATATTAAGAAGATTTAGCAATAACAGATGCCAAAAAAATCTTTGCCATTTATTTTTCTCTTTCTTTCTTTCTTTCTTTCTTTCTTTCTTTCTTTCTTTAGTCACCTCCAACAAAAAATAAACGAGAGTTACTACTACTACTTTCTTTCTTTCTTTCTTTCTAATTACTACTACTACTTCTTTCTTCCTTCCTCCCTCCCTCCCTTCCTCCCTCCCTCCCTTCCTTTCTTTCTATCCATCTCTCATCTTTAGTTTACAGTAATAATACAAATTACTTACTCAGAAAAACGGAAAATGCTTCGGTAGCACTGACAAAACCCCTGGTAGAAAAATGATCTAGCTGAAGACTTTAGTAGGGCTAATTAAAGGTTTTGTCTGCCTAAGTAAAGAGATATTGTCCAAGGTTATAGATTAAAGAGGTATGCAGTTCAAAATCACTGCAGGCAAGATGGCCTACAAAAGCAGAAAACGTATACTCTTTGCAGAAAACATTGGATTGTTTTCTGCTTTCCTGCATAGGGCAGCCCAATGTTTTCTGCTTTTGTCGGCCATCTTGCCTGCAGTGATTTTGAACTGCGCGCCACTGAGTTTGTGGCGCGAAGTCAGATGAGCATAACTCTTTAATCTATAACCTTGGATTTTGCCGGACGAACCAAAGATTTGGTCAGCTCGACTAAAGTCTTTTGCTGTGTCATTTTTTAACCAAAGGTTTTGTTAGCGCTACCAAAGTGGTTCTCTTCTGTGTAGCTCTAGACTCACACTGGTAAAATTTACTTGTATGCATGTGCTTTTTATAACTTACTCTTACGTTTTGAACTAGAGTTGCTATTCCAGCAACAGATTTATTTCGCTGGAATAGCAAGTAACTTAATTTATAGATCAACGCCCGTTCGTTGGTTGGCAGTAGACTGTGTCTAAACAGATGCATAAAAAAAAAAAAACTAATTTGCAATGTGCAACTTTCTTATGATCCAAAATATAAACTATATAATTTGTTTTTTCTTTTTTTTACAGAGGACCTGAAGGACCGATCCCAGTGTACGAAAACGCTCACTCGAAGAAGAAACTCGCGAAGAAACCCTTCTACGAAAACTACCGTCACTCGTCTTCGCTGAGCAGCTCCGACGAAGATGAGATCCCGACTGGAGGAGGATCAAGTGGCGAATGCAACGCTGACGAAGAAGTCGAGCACATCTACGACTACGTCGAAAACGTCAACGGTGAAGATGGCGGAATCGTCACCAACTTCGTAGGCGAAGACGGAGTAGTCGCCGGTCTTGTTGTCGACAACAAATCCTACCCAGTCAACGTTTTCCTGTCCCTGATCCAGGGCGAAGATAACACAATCAGCCCTGATCCCAACATCTACGAAGTCCCTCCCGGAGCCATACTCAACGTCGCATCCTCACCTTCCGACGAACGGATGCACACCCTCAGGAACATAACCCCTCCAAACGGGTTCAAGGACACTCTGACTTGGGGTCGTCAACAATTAGCTAAACTGAGTTTGAACGAAAAGGAATTGAATTCTCTACCGATCGAAGTGATCTACTCGTCTGTCGTCAAACCAAAGCGGAAGAAACCAAAGCGACGACCCGGTTTAGAGTTGCTGACGAATATGGCGTCGACGCAAGAAAACGGTGATGCTGCTGAACCAAGTTCCGAAACTGCGATTTCAGATCGTCTGGAAATCGTTGATGATACGATTCAACCCAAAAACGGGAAACTTGCAGATGAAATCGATGAAACCCCTTGCAAGACATTTTCTGAAAATATTGATAATCCTCAACTCGGCGAGACTTCAAAAGTAACCGACAAAGTTGACCGTAACTCACAATCAGAGGAGTTGAACAATGCTTTAGAAAAATCAGCTAACTCGAATAAGATGAAGAACCGTCCTAAAATGAAGGTTCCAGAAGCTTCAACAGACACTCGAGCTAATGAAGATGAAAAGGTCTTAAAAGCAGACAGTCTAGAAATCATCGAAACGAAAAATCGTAAATCTGTAAAAGACATTGCTCCTAACGGAGAAAATGACGTTAAAAAATCAAACGGTAAAGTTCAAGAAGTAGAAAGCTCACAGAAAGCCCCTCTGGACGCTACAAAATCAATGCCGGAAGTCACTGATGACGTATGTGAACCGAAACATCAAAACGGAACGAAGCCGAAACCCACGAAAGTGAAACCCTCTAATGAAGCGAAGACGAAAGAACGAGTGACTAATAAAGACAAACCAAGCACTAAAGGTAAAAAAGGTAAGAAACCTCAAGTTGCCGGTAAGAACAAAAATGAAGAATCAGGAAAAAATAATGATAAAGGTTTAGAAGTATCCGTGGATTCAGAATCAAACGTTCAAACTCAGGCAATCAAAAGTAGCGAAATTGATAAAACCTTTGAATGCGACGTGACTTCAAAGTCGGTTCTAAAGGATACGAGTAAGCAGCCTGAAAAGGTCAGCAATACGTGCAAAGTAAAACTTGAAAAAGAATGTGAGCGATCAGCGAAAGCCAGTTCTGAAATCAAGGTTTCACAAAAAGGGTCCAGTGAAAATCTTTCAAAGCGGAAAAATACTCACAGGCAGCAAGTACCTTCGGATATTTCAGTTGAAAAAGATCCGATCAGAACGAAACAGAAGACTGATGGCAAACCTCGGAAAGGCAAAAAGGCTGCTCCCTCTATGATACCCCCAAAAGACGATGTCAAAGCCGCACAAAAGCCTGCTAAGGAGGGTAAACCTAAAAAAGAAAGACTTCTCGTGGCAGTGAAACCTTTTAAAAAAGATAGCGACGATGCTGCTGAGAAAGACTGCAGTATGGCGAGCATTGAAAATTCAGCCGAAAAAACGAGTTTGAAGGCAAATAATAAAACTTCTGAGCCTGAAAATTGTACTGAAGAAATCGTCAAAATTTTAACTGAAGAAAAAGATGCTCCGGTCGCCATCGAGATTTCTGACGATGGAACATGGGGATCACCATTCGACCCTAAAGCAGATAGTTTACAGGTAGAAACAAAAGAGACTGAAGACTCAAAAAATTCAGATTTTCTAAACGCTGGTCTCTCAGCTGAAGAAATCAAGATGAAGCATATTATGATGGAATTCGGTAATTCGTATTTCATACAGTCAACGACCCCGAAGGGTTACAAGGCTCCCTCGAATTCCGTCAGAAAGTTGCAAAGGTGCTCGTCTACTGAATCTGAATCCAAATCGATAATGAATGAAAAATTAAACTCTACCTTGAGACAGCAATCGGAGATGTGCCACGTGGAACAAGACGTGGTGTCGGAATTGGATCAACAAGAATCTAAACCAGAAATAAGTCTGGAAATAAACGAAACGTCTTCAAAAGGGTTGAAACTTCAGAGCTTGAACTCGGTTTGGATGCTGAAACTCAAAATCCGGCTGAGATTTTAGTAAAGGGAAGAAAATGCGTTCTTGAAAAAACGAAAGTCCGCAAAAAGAAGCGCGACAGTTGGATTAAAGGTGAGTTTTGAAGTAAATAATTTTTGAAGTCAGTAGTGCAGCAAGATATTCTCTATCGCTCTCTTCTCTCTATTGAAGGTGTATGTTCGACAAAGATAGACATAGGTTTAAAATCACCTCTTCCTATCCTCCATACGTATACATTCAAAGGGAAAAATGAGAGAGTTAGAAGAGATCCTGATTACGATACTGTTGAAGTAGATGCACATTTTAGCAACCAACGTATCCTCGAATTTTCATGATTTGAGGTTGAACGCTGTTAATCTTTGGGAATAAATGTTGGATGTTTTTTTGTGGGATACCAATGGCATCAAAGTCATTAAGAATCGGGATCATCTGCCTCCCATTCCTTGGTTGAGCACTGATGAGCTGATGATTTTGATACTATCGATGACCTGAAAACCATCCTATAGATTTGTTGAGCACTTAATGCACAACAATGACTTAACTGATACTTTACTATTTTAATGATTAATGATTCACGTTTAGGGGGTTTGACATGTTTTATTTCTTACCGTAAGACTCTTCGATATTGATAGGTTGACAGACTTTTTTGGTTATAATGATTTGTTACTTATCTAAGGGCTACCTAGGTCTGTGGCACCTGTGCACGGTGCTCGACAGATGCAAAGAATAAGAACCCCCCCCCCCCCTTCCGTTCAAAGGTTGCAATCGGGTCGCTTCGTAATCAACTGGTTTTTCGTGAAATATGCGTTGTTTGTATCACATTTGGGATTTGAAGTAGACTTTATTTGCTCCTGTTATCATCTGGTTATACTGGGTGACTAAAAAAAGTCCTCACTCAGAAGTTGGGACGGTTGCCGCTGAAGAAAGTGAAGGGGCGTTTTACCATTTCAGGAACAAATTCTACTTAATCCTCCCATGAAATTGACTTGGACGTAAAAATAAATGAAAGATGCGTAGTATGAACTTAAATCTTGAGGATTGTATGAAGATGATGAACGTACTTTATGAGTTGAGAACAAAGGTTCCTTTGGGTTTTTCCCCAAGTGTTCCGCTTTCGGCGATACATTCGTGTAAAGTTGCCCAAAATTGTGTGTGTTTGGCCGTCACAAAGCAAAAATCCCCTTTTAACAATGTATATTGGGGCAAAATCAAATATCCGGAACTATGAAACGTTAAAAAAACAAAAACCAAAGACATTTTTGTTTTCAGCTCATCAAGTGTTTATTTCTTTTTTTTTTTGCTAATTAAAAAACACACAAAATCAGACCCTTGCATCAACTGCCCTATTAAACCCATAGAGCATCGATCCTTTTGTATGTATCTAAATAGAAAGAAATAGATACCTGAATAATTTTATTCAATTCTCCGCAATAGCATCTCGTGCAATTTGACAACAATGGTGATTTCCCGCTATTTAATTAAATGTGAAACAATCGATTCGACAGTCAAGCAGCGTTTCATCAAAAATAGAGTATTTAACACGTATTCAAATGGAGGAAAAACATTGTTGCCAAATTTCACGAGCCGCCACCGCAAGTTACCGTTGATCATTGCAATTTTTGCGCAAGATGCTGATGTCCTCTCCCCCCCCCCCCATTCTCCTACACAGCTGTTTGTAAAAGTAACTAACCTAACACAAGTATTCAGAGTCAATGACCATGCTTGTAGGGGAAAGAAATAGCAAATTAACCATTAAAAGAGGAAGGAAAATGATTTATTGATACCTGTCCAGTTAAATGTTATGTACTTGGTTCAATTAAGTTGCGGAATCTGTCGGCAGAGGCCTAGCTTAGCCACATGCCTAACGTAATGCGTATAGGCCCCATTAATATCAATACCTTGAGACTGTGCGTTCTACAGTAGCTATAGCATAGCCCGTTAAAGTGTCTCGCGACTTCAGAATTATTTATGAGCAATTCAACGGGTATTTTATACAAGTGACGCTCAAGTAAACCTACTGTATGTACCGAGTATCTCCGTCTCGAGTTAACTTTCATTTCCTTATTTTGGGCCGCCTTTAAAGCCACCTGCTACTTCTATCATGTTTTTTTATACATACATACTAAGTTTCCCCCCACTCCCTGTCACCCTTTTCTCAGATTATAACTAACTTGCCCTGAATGTGTATTTAATATGTCCATTCGATTTCTTTGATGACGTATGGAGAATAGCATCAATGAAAAGTAGGACTCACTCATTTTATACATAGCGTGTGTGGTGAAATTCACTACGTTAATTTATGAATTCAAAATTAGCGTAATGGGTCTGTTGCAAACTTTTGCTGCAGCTTCAAAGGAGGGTCTATTTTGGTGTAAAATTGAGTAAAAATCACATTGAAAAGTCTAAAAATCCCAGAGACAAATAGAGACGGAGCACTAACTGGCTGCAGCAGAGGCACTCTGAATTCTCGCGGATTCAACAAAACAACAGTCAACGTCGCATGGTGTTGAATTGTGAGCACCCTCCTCTTCACTCGCCGCCCATCCCCCCGTGTTTTCCAAATGTCACCGTTCAACACCATGCGACATCAAAAGGTGTTGACTGTTGTTTTACATGTTATTCTGTTGAATCCCCAAAAATTCAGTGTGCCTTAAATCTTCCCTATGTATTTTAGCGTAGTGCTCCGTCTCTAATGGTCTCTGAAAAATCCTCTCCCAATCTCAGTGAATATGTGTTTAAGGTTATAGGAACAGTCAGTGAATGACTGCAATGCACGAAAATATTCGCATAGCTGCAATATTCTCTCAGTCGGTGCAAATTTTCGTTAAATTATTGAAATACCGGCATGTTTTTTTTGTTTTTTGTTTGTTTTTTGTTTTTTGTTTGTTTTTTTTTTTTTTATTTTTTTTTTTTTAAGGTCATGACCGGTCGAGAAAAGATTACAGATGCGAGTATTATCGTGCTTCACAGTCATATCAGAGCCGCCGTTTGGCTTATAATTGATCGCATTTTTTCAACTCATCAATGATTCCACCGGTGGAGAAAAGATTACACAGTTATATTCAATGTATGGCTGAAATGCTCGAAAATACTCGACTCTGTAATGACTGTAAATCTTTTCTCAATCGGTGGAAACTCCGTTAATTAATTAAAATATCCGCAAGTTTTTTAAAGTCTTCGACGACGCCACCGGTTGAGAAAAGATTACCGATGCGAGTATTTCCGTGCATTACAGTCATACACTGAACTGAACTCTGTAATCTTTCCTCAACCAGTGAAATCATCGGTGAATTGAAAAATGCTATTAATTATACGCAAAACAGCAGCCCTGAGTCATATTCATTGAACTGAACTGTATAATCTTTTCTCAACCGTTGGAATCATTGTTGAATTAAAAAAATATCATTATTTATACGGAACTCTGTAACTTGAAGTATCAAATGAAGTAGGATTTAAAAATTATAAAGTTTGAAATTTGACACTTTCGCTTTGCTAATTTTGAATCTAGCATATTAGTATCCCAGGTTTTACTTTTGTGAAACGTTACTGCTCCATTTGTTTTCATTGTTTTTTATTTATTTATTTATTTATTTATTTATTTATTTATTTATTTATTTATTTATTTGTTTTGTCATTTTTAGACGATGATGTAACTTTGAGCACAGATAAAGAGAGGAGGATTGATCATTGGCTGACGCTGGGCGTGCAGCAACTTTCTTTGCCCGCAAGACTTACTGAGGATGAATTTTACGATCTTGGCATGGATCCAAGTATGACCGAAATGTTCTTGAGAGAAGGTAGGATTCAAGCTGATATTTGTTCTATGTTCTTGTTCTTGTTAAATGGGTCTGTTGCATACTTTTGCTACAACAATATAGAACCTTGATTCTTATGTAAAATTCGGCGAAAATAACGATGTGCCCATTAAAAACGTTCAAATCCACTTATCAACCCAGGAAATCACTTCAATTTCAAACAGACCGCGCTACACTATAGACACTATTTGCACCGGCATACTACTACATAGACGGAACCACCGTGCCTAAGTAAACAACATTGTAACTACAAAATGATGGAATTTCTTTTTTAATACGTGAAATATAAGCTGCATTTGCTGCCTGGTCTTTTCGGCTCATCAAAGATTACAAAATAATATAAGAAATGTACGCATCTAAACGAAACATTCCAATGTTTGTAAGTTCTGTTCATGTTTACCTATAAACGAGATGGTTCCATCTATATGTAGTTATAAGTCGGTGATACAGTGTCTATATAGTGTAGCGTGGGTTGTTTGAAATGGAAGGTATTTTCTGAGTTAATGAGAGGATTTTCAAAGTTTTTAATGCGCGCTTCGTTATTTTCGCCGAGTTTTACGTTAGAAACAATGAGTTATATTGATGTAGCAAAAGTACGCAACAGACCCATTGTTCCATATCTATAAACGGTTTTAGTGATAACTTGGTGATGACGTCATCCTGCGACGAGCGTTCCAGACAATGACAAAACCGTCTCTCTTGCTCTCACGTAACCCCTGTGTACACTGTACTTCCATCTCACTCTAATTTCAAAAATCGTACGTAGACATCTTTTTTAAAAATTATTTTTGGCAGAAATAAATTCCTCGAGGCATTTTAATGCGATTTTGATAATAACATGTGGTAAAACTGGGCCCTGTGTACGAATTTCGAAAGTAGGAAGATATGGATATACATGGGGGACACGGGAGAGTGAGTGAGATAGTTTGGAACACTACGCGAGTTTCGTCACAACCGATTGCGACCGATGAGTGCACTGTTGTGATTGTTGGCTAACCGTTGACTTCCCAATGAAACCGTGTATAGCCTCTCTGGTAGGTAATTTAAGTTCAATAAACTCATTTAGTTTGACGTCAAGATGAATGAAATATATCGTTTCGGAACCTCATTTTGTGACCAAGAAATCCACCCCACCCCCCACTAAGTCACACTACAATGAAGAAGGGAGGTGGTTTGTTTGGTCACAATACGATTGATCGAATGCACTAAATGCCATTACTAAATGAGTCTATATTGTGATGCACCGCATGAAAAAAAGGTTTTTGGTCCGTTTTTTGTTTTGTTTCTTTTGGGGGGGGGGGGGTCGCAATGAAGTTAATATTTCTCATTCATGGTGTCCTCATGTACTACGTAACATTGGACTGTTATAAAATTCCAGTGAGAGGGGAGATGTATGCACATCATGGCTTTTGAGAATAGTTCTCTGCTTCCACTCTCTGTCAGTCTTAAAGTTGTTCGATCTTGCTCTGTAATTTTTGAGTGAATGGGTTGGTACAGTTAACGGAAGTAGTTCAAAATTGCGTACCGAGATAAAAATGTTAATTTACACTATGCCCATTCATTTTTTTTTTTTTTTTTTTTTTTTTTTTTTTTTTTTTTTTTTTTTTTTTTTTTTTTTTTAACCGACGTACTAACATACTTACTCGTCAATAAATTTGACGCGAAACTCACAAAATATACCTTACAAAATATGTATGTGTCAGATCAAAGATGTATTTGGGATTGCATCCTGTTGGCTGCAGGTAATCTTTGTCATCTCTATTACATCGCCACGCATCTTAGATCATATGTTTACTCGCAGAAGGGATCACTTTCACTGTCAGTAACTTCCGTCTCTCTTCCTATCTCTCTCCCTCTCTCTCTCCCCCCTTCTCTCTCTTTCTCTCTCTCTCTTTCTCACACACACACGCAAGTCGCTCTCAATTTTCCTCGAAATATTTCATTCGGAAGTATATATAAAGAATCGGTTTCACGCATGCATCACATAGTTTATTTTCCTTAACGAAAGTCGATGGCCGGGGGCGGATCCAGGAATCATGTCTTCCTCTTTCCTCGCCCATTTAAACGCATTTGTTAGAAAAGGATAGAAAAAGGGCTATAGCTCATCCTTCGATCCTTTTCTGAAGCATGCGATTAAATGTGGGTCGAGAAAGAGAAAGAGAGATACAAACTCATTCATCCACCTTCGTTTGATAAATTTTACACTTTCTCTCTTGAACATGCTACAGGGCAGCTTCAAAAAATAAAAGAGAAAGAATTCGTCTCAAATACAACTGACGAGTTGGTAGCTGGGGGGAGGGGGGTTAAATGCCCAGAAAACGCAGGGTCTGCTCTTAACAACGGCATTCTTAAACACTTTAATAATAAGTTTATTCCTTCGAGCAGACATCTCGTTTTATGGGCCTTTTTTTCGGCAATCGCCTCAAAGAATGAGCCACGAGCGAGCGTGATATTATAGCTCTTATTTTATTGATCAATCAAATGTTACACGAGTGTGGATTATCATGGATTATCGCATTACTTTATTTTTTGTTTTTTTTTTTGTTTTTTTTTTGTTTTTTGTTTTTTTTGTATCGTATTTATAGTTGTAGTCTTACTAGCCTAGTGACACTGAATGCGATTGAAATCAGAGTTATTGTTTGTCACGCGCTTTGGAAGAGAGAATGAGCGCAGAATGAACTGGATTAAGATTCAATGAGCGTGTGTGTCTTGTTCTGAGACCTTGGTCCTCAGGTCCTTGAATTTTAGAGCATATAAATGTCGCGTAGTTTCGAGAAACTACCCGAGGTGGATCCTTGTTGCTTGTTTCTGATAAACGTGCATTTTTGCGTTGACTTATACTGCCGTGTTACCGAAGACAGCAGTATGTGCAAAATCGATATTTTGAGAAAACTGACCATGAAGTTTCAAACCTAAAATGAATGAGTTCAAAATCCTCCGTTTTTCATGAAACTTTCAGGAAACATAACTCAGGGTGTTTGAGATCGTTGAGATGATCAAAAACCGACAGATTTTGTCTTCACCTATAAACAAAAAATTACGTTTTTCTTATCATGTTACGCAAGATAGCAGTAAGTCCTATAAAACCAATGGAAAAATCAAGGTAGATGACGCTGCGTTTGCGCTCTTACTCAGGGCTGCCGTTTTGCGTATAATCAATGCTATTTTTCTATTCACCGATGATTCCACCGGTTGAAAAAAGATTACACAGTTCCGTTCAGTGTCTGATTGTAATGCACGAAAATACTGTGATCTATAATCTTTCCTTAATCGACGGAAACTCCGTTAGTTAATTAAAATATCCGCAAGTTTTTTAAAGTCATCGACGACTCCACCGGTTGAGAAAAGATTACAGATGCGAGTATTTTAGTTTATTACAGCCATGCACTGAACTGAACTGTGTAATCTTTTCTCAACCGGTGGAATCAACGGTGAATTGAAAAATAGCATTGATTATACGCAAAACGGCAGCCCTGCTCTTACTGCTCTCTTTCGTGACAGTGGAATACGCCGAAAAACTCGGCAGGAGCAAGCTGAAGCGCGACTTTACTGCTGTCTTGCGTGATAACGTAGACTTACTGCTCTATTGCTTAATTTAACAGCAATTTTCACGTGCTTACTGCTTTTCGACAGCTCTCGTTTATTGCGAAAAAAGCATATTTTCCAACTTTCCTTAAGTTCAATAGATTCTACAGACTTAAACACATTGAATTTTGAAGAAAACTCAATTTCGAAAATTTGTGACTTACTGCTCTTTTCGGTAACATGGTAGTACAGATGGTTATAATCGTTATACCGTGTTAGTAAGTGTATGAAGGGACATCGTTGGGGTTTCAGGCATGTTGACATAACATTGCAATCCGGGCAGAATTTATAGCAACGTTTGTCGAATGGCCCCTGGGTTGTTTTGTGGATTGGCTTCCAAATCTTTTAAGTAACTATTGGTGTGAATTTTTATTTTTTCCGTAGCTTATCATCAAGTTGAAATTACGAATCATTCTTATGCGTGGCTTTCGATTGATTGAAGCGCTCAATTTTCCGTTTGAAAGTTTCTTGTGAATTTTCAGTGGCGGCTCGTACAATGTGGCAACATGGATTGCCTCCATTTAAACCTTTGTAAAGTAATCGATTCTTTTTGCACATGTTTCAATGGCAAAAAAACACTGTTGCCTGATCGCACAAGCCGCCATTGTAAATTTTACATATTTAAAGCAAACGTTTTGATTCTTTGCTGACACCGTCTCTTTCCGCAAGGTACCTATATCTGATTCTTTATACTGATACTGTCTCTTTCTGTAAGGTTTGAAATGATATTTTGATTAAAAGTTAATTCACTTCCGAATATTCGTCTCGTATACTGACTAGTGTGTTTTTCTCGAATACAGGTTATTGTTTCTGTGTTCCAGTTAAACCCAATGAGCTATAACTTTAGAGTGGCACATCAAGGAACGTTCCGCTGGCTCATTGTTGTCTCCTAGAGCGCCGCCATCTTGCCGTAAAAATCGATTTTGAGGTTAGGTTTTGTAGGTTGTTTCCGGTCGTTTCCTAAACAAACTCGGGCATCGCCGGAAACGGCTTTCAAAATTTACCTCAAACCTTGGAATCTGCCGTCCAAATTCCCGCCAAATTCCGAACGACCTACAAAATTTAACCTCAAACCTTGGACTCTGCCGTCCAAATTCCGCTTTTTCCCGGGATTCCTTCTACCCTGTGTGGCACAAGGTGGACCAGCCCGCTGCCACTCTAAAGTTATAGCTCATTGGTTAAACCGATCATTAAAAGTGCAGTACTTAAAATTCTAGAGACACTTAACTTGAAATTATTCCCCCCCCCCCACTATGTAGCAAAAAGAAGAGAGAGTGGGAGAGAGTGAGAGAGAGAGAGAGAGAAAGAGAGAGAAAGAGAGAGAAAAGAGAGAGAAAGAGAGAAAGAGAGAGAGAGAGAGAGAGAGAGAGAGAGAGAGAGAGAGAGAGAGAGAGAGAGAGAGAGAGAGAGAGAGAGAGAGAGAGAAAGTGGGGTAGGGCGAACAAATATCAACTGAAGAATTGGATCTAAAGATTTTAGGTGGAAAGTAGGACCTAGCCTGTACAAGATGTGGAGTCTTTCAAATTCGATCGCTCATTGACGGTTTATTATACGGTGATAACTTTAGAGAAACAAGTTTAGAATCATCCCGTCTCGTCTGAATCGTTTTATGATTATCTCGAAAATTTCTGCTTTTTCTGGAATACTCTTGTTTTATCGTACCTACCTATATGTACACTTTTTTACCTGCAGGGGCAGTGAGATAAACTAACTCCTGTGGGTTGAACATCATTTAATGACATCATGAATGTTATTTATTTCATTTCTATCTCATCAGCCTGAAGCTAAACTTCATTACCTTGCTAAACTCGAGAGTGTAGAATTATAGTAACATTACAGCAGAGCCGTAGACAGGATAATGTCTTTTTCTCTCCTCGATCATTTGAACACGTGTGTTAGAAGAGGACAGAAGTGATTGAAGCCACGTGATAGCGTTCTCTAATTTTTGTAACTATTGAGTTTAAATTGGCACAAAGAGAGGGGTGCAAATTCCTGGCCACGGCGCACTATGGTCCAGAAGTTCGATTTAGGAAGACATTAGTTTGCATTAAAATCGCCCAATATCTTAAAAACGGCTCGACATCTGACATCAAAAATGGTTATTACAAAAAGGTTAAAACGGTTTACGCTCTATCTTTTTTGTAATTACCAGTTTTTGTGTCAGAAGAGCCGTTTTCAAGATATTGGGCGATTTTAATGCAAACTAATGTCTTCCTAAACCGGACTTCAGGACCATAGTGCGGCGCGGCAGTGGCTTCTCGTGCAATGGAGCAACAACGTATTCTCTCCATTTAAACGTATGTAAAACAATCGATATTCAGGAGGTGTAGTTTCGCCCCCAAGAAATCGATACTTTGGCATAGGTTTAAATGGCAAATAAGCTTGGTTGCTAAACTGCGCAAGCCATCACTGGTCACGGCCCACGGCCATAAGTTACGCCGTACATAGAACCATTTCCATACCGTCACAATGGAGCTGTAGCAAATTGTTGCTGCTGGCTTCATGATAGCTGATTTGGATGTAAAATCCTATAGAAATGACGATAAGTGCACTAAAAAACCGCGAAATCCACTCCCAAACTCATAAAATGCTTTCAAACTCAAGATCGTAATGGCGGTCATAGCCGTCTGTTACATTGAATTTCCGTATCTAATTGAGCTCCATCCTCACTAAGTGTTCTTGCGACACCACGCAAGAAGAAGAAGCATACAATTTTCTCAAGATTTAGGCAGTTATCGTCGCCATTACGATCTCGCGTTTGAAAGCATTTCGTGAGTTTGAGAGTGGATTTTGTGCATTTTTAGTGAGCTAATCGACATTTTTGCAAGGGTTTTTTACATCCGAATCGACTAGCAAAAGTTTGCAACAGACCCACTCAATAGGAGTGGTGTACTAAAATAATTGGACGTCGAGCACAGTGACTTGGACCCAAAGTCAAAACGTTGGAGTTGAGGTCAGATTTATCGAATCGAGTTGATGGTTGGGGGATTCACTGATTACTGATTAGTATATATTTATAGAATTTATAGAATATTTATAGTATATCAATTATAGAATTGATAAAAAATGGAATCGATGTGACCGAAGAAATGTCGATGGATTGACTCTGTAGCTTACAATTTGTTGTTTCCTATGATGCTATTGACAATTTTCTACGACTGTCAGATGTCCTGAAATCAATAAAATTAGACCTGACAATGCCACGCATACCCATGATAGAATAGTCGACCCGAAGAAAGAATGATTTGGAAATGTTTAAAGTTTCCGCGTTGTGATTAGGTGCTTCCTAGCCCGTAATTTTTTTTTTTGGAAAAATAGTGTTCGATGCAGGGCCGTAACTACCATTAGGGCAGTCGGGGCAATGACCCGGGGCCCCCGACGAATTTAGTTTTTTTTTAGTGGGAAACCCTTCACACTCCAATTAAATACGGGCGTGGGGCCCCCGTAACTTATCTTGGCCGGGGCTCCAAGACCCAAGAGTATACCCTCATTGCCTCATTGCCTACACTACATGCCTACATGCCGGTAACGAGAATAGCCAATGTCGACTGAGCGTGCAAAGTATCGTGAGAAACTCCTTCATTTTTGCAAGATACAATTGCACGTACTCGCGGCCGCTATCGTCTAGAGTATTGCTTATTGCATTGCCGTAAAATGAAGGAGTTTTATCTCTGAATGAATCCGCGCTGTGGCGTGGCCCCAGAAGCCTCGAAGCAGCATTGAACGCGGACGCGGCTTCATTCATGCCGAACTTCGCTCGCTCGATTACGACGGGAGGTATTACCGGAATCTGCAGGCGTTTTTTTCAATCGCAATCTCCGCAACTAATAGGATTATCTCATTTTTACTGTGTATTCTTCGGGTAGCGTCTAATTACCTTTAAATCGAAAGTTGAGTCGTGTTTGATATCTTCTTGACAAAAGAGCTATGTAGATGGAGGGGTTAAGTAAAACATATTTTGTTTGGGGGGTTTGAGTTAAATGGCTTAAAAATTGTAAGTTCGGACGCACTGGGGGGAAAAAAAGAAGAAAAAAATAGTTGAAAAAATAATTCTAATGTTGAGAGTGGTGACCCCCTCAAATTGGCATAAGTTGATTATTACGAAACAGGACGACAAATTAACAAAATATGATAATTAAACTGACCAAACAGATTGTTTGATCAACAAAATTGGTGTGAATTATAAGTATACCAATTAAATAACCAATAAACAAAATAGTATATTATTAAACAGGCAAAGTACTCGTACTTAGATTGTTAAATCAACGAATTTGCATGTGAAATTTGCAACAATTTTTCTAATTCAACAATCTATTTGGTCACTCTAACAGTACTATTTTGTTAATTTAGGATCCTTTTATTTTAAATTAACCTTTACTATTTTGCGGTTACCACTTTTCGCATTCAGATTCGTAAACAAACTCCCCCCCCCCTCCTCACCAATGCGTTTTGGACATTTTTAGGTAGACTTTAACGACAAGAGCTTAAAACCTTGGAGTTTATTTTAACCCCCCTGAAGATGGATTCTTTAATATAGTTTTACAGGGAGGTTACATCGATGTATCGCAGTTGACGCGTGAGTTGGCAATCACCGGTCTGAATTGATCGTGTGCTCGTGAGACGTAGGTGCTCAATCAACATAATTGATTCGTTCCCTACCCAAAATGCACCTGTGCATTCCAATTCAGCCCTTATAGACTCGCGTGCCTTATTTAAGCTCATATGAATTTCAAAAGTTAAGTGTTCACCAACAATGTCCATTGTCTTATATTCAAACTCTTATAATATCGCAGCCGCCTATTAAAAATCCTTGCTATCTCTCTCAGATGAGCTCGGATTGTTCATCTTATGGTCCCGGATTGGAGGGGGGGGGGGGGTTGCGCTTATAAAACTCCCGCATAAAATTAAACACGGTCGAGTGTTTAATTTGCTGCGTTTACGCATCGAATGAAAAGTTATTCAAACTTTTTACACGCAGAGTTTCTCCCCACTCTATCACTCTCACTCTCTTTTTTTTCCATCGATAGCGGCGGAAGATCGCGCATTTCGCGTGTATATGCTCACATATAATATGCATATGCATACCTCCTTAATGGTTTACTGTCCCGCGCTTTTTCTTTCTATTCGCTCATTGAATCTCTCTCTCTCTCTCTCAGTCTCTCTCAGTCTCTCAGTCTCTCTCTCTCTCTCTCTCTCTCTCTCTCCCAGTCTCTCAGTCTCTCTCTCAGTCTCTCTCTCTCTCTCTCTCCCTCAGTCCTCTCTCAGTCTCTCTCTCTCTCTCTCTCTCTCTCTCTCTCTCTCTCTCAGTCTCTCTCTCTCTCTCTCTCTCTCTCTCTCTCTCTCTCTCTCTCTCTCTCTCTCATCTCTCTCTCTCTCTCTCTCTCTCTCTCTCTCTCTCTCTCTCTCTCTCTCTCTCTCTCTCTATCTCTCTCTCCCTGGCTTTCTTGTATGCACTCGATACCCCCGAGCGTGGAATGAACATTTTATTGTTTGTTTATCGGTTTTTAAATGTGTGCAGTAAAACATTGACCGCACATGTTCGTATATGCAGAAATGCTTGGGATTTCTGCGTGTAACAGAATATATTTGAAAGTGCACTGACTGAGTCGGTTGGAAACTTTTGCCTTAAACGAATGGAACGTTGCAGGTTCTAGCTTATCAGTCGTACATTTTCTTTATGAAAAACACAAAATTTCAGACCCTTGAAATTTGGGTATGTTGCAAATTTTGCTACAACGCGATTAAGAGTGTTTAATCGAATATAAAATCGCCTGAAAAGTCCATCGGTGGCATCAGAAAGTCATAACATGCAATAATAAACTCACACGAGGCGTTCAATATGAAATCCAAGATGGCGGATAAGTATCGAGCAGTCTGTATGTATGCGCCGTGAACATCCAAGGATAGCCAACCTCACAATATCGATCACCACCAATCACAACGTAAACAAACACATAACCTCTACCTTCAGTGAGGTTGTCAAAGTTGGCCATCCTTGGATGTTCACGGTGCATGCATACAGATTGCTCGATATTTATCCACCATCTTGGATTTCATTAAACGCCCCTTGTGAGTTTATTATTGCATTTTATGTCTTTCTGGTGGCACCAATGGACTTTTCAGGCGATTTCACTTACGATGAAACACTCTTTATCGTTGTAGCAAAAGTTTGCAACAGACCCACTTCAGCTTATTTCTATGCTGAAAAAAGTGATTCATAGTAGAGAGAGATTAAATTAGATTGACTCGCTCGCTCATTAGACTGCCATCTTGTAATTATGTTAATTACATTTTTACTGAGTTTGTGATAAAAGTTTGGAACTTACTATTGAGCTCGCAACTTTAATTTCTTGACAAAAGAATCGACCCCCTGCAACATTATAGAAAAGTTTGAAATAGACTCATTGCGACGCACGATGGTATGTGAGATCGTCAAAAAGTGGCCAAAAATCAGATTGTGAATTTCTTATCAATTTGTCATTTTGTACAGTTTCAAGACCAATTTCAATCACAAAAAACACTTAAACAAGTGATTCAAACCTAGAATTGTACTGAAAAATTTCAATTTGAGTTTAAAAGATCGGAAACGATGATTTTTATAACTTTTTTTTTACACTTTTTTGGCCACTTTTTTACGATCTCAGACCATAGTGGTGCGGAGGTGGAGGGGAGATCATTTCAATCACATGGCTCTGAAGTTTATTGCCGAGGAATGCTCATCCAAGTTCTCGGACAAAACGTTTTTGTCGAGGCTCATCAAACTAAAACTGATGCAGAAAATAAGTGAAACCGTGAGAGTGAATTTACATAAGTGCAAATTATGAAGTACCTGTATACTCAATGTTCACACGCGTGGTGATTTTTGGACTAACGAGCGTGCATAATGTAAATCAAATGAAAGAGACAGTGTATGTATTTACATACACTATATATGTATATGTTGAAATGAAAGAGAAATTGATCAGTCGCAAAAAGTTGAGAGAAATAAAACGTTATTTGGCGTCAAAGAAAGTGTGAAGTGGCGCACAAAAGGCCGCAGAATGTTGGATTAAGAGCCGAATTTAAACACGTTCCTTGACTTTAACTCCGAAGTTTCCTCAGCTTGAAAAGTGCCATTTGAAATATGAGGCGAATTTCCGCGACGAATATATTCGACAACAACATTGCCAACCTACGCATGACAACAGTGAATGACACGAAACTGGATCGTGTTTTTCGAACTTTTTCGGTGTTTTCAGTCATCGATGGCATCAATTCGATTTTGAATTCAAGTCCGGGGGGTGAATTCGAAATCGAATTGACGCCATCGATGCCCCGAAAACACATCTAAAAACACAATTGAGTTTCCTCGATTATGTAGTTAGGTTGGTATTGTTTATGATATTTGATCGCGAAAATTCGGCTATCTAGAGGATGAATAGAGGGTGAGGATTAATAGATATAAAAGATTTAGGGCGGATGCGGTAAATGGGAATTGTGAAATATTGTATCATGGAACTGATGGAAGACATCAATTAAAATGTTAGATTGATACAAGTGGATGAATGGATTTTCGTGGAGGAGATTAAAAATTGAGGCAAACATCAAATGTTGAGATTTGGAGGAAATCTTGCGGCTGGTTCGTCCAAGCCTTAAAATTTGCTAACAAATTTTGTCTTGTGTTACGTTCACTTTATGGTTAAAACTTGAGACGGATAAAAAATGTTTCTTTAAGATGAAAAAATTAAAATTCGTTTTTATTTCTACGCACGTGAGTCCCTTTTCCTCGTTTCGTTAATCTAGCACATCGCGCCACCCGATGAGTCTTAAGATGTAAAACGACTAACTCGATCACCAAGAATTGTCTTAAAATCAAATTCATTGTTATCAAAGAGTTATATGTAAAAGAGTTTTGATTGATTAAAGGGTCGAGTGGTGTGATGTGCTACATTTTACTGCTAACAGTCATATCATCTAGCTTTCGCTGATGAAACGGCAGTTAAACAGATAAAATACAAAGTAGACGAAAAAAGAAAGAAAATTAAAAATACAAAAAGACAAAATGTGCAGTATGCAACACTTGTCAACGCTGCATTTCGTCCATTTGAATTGACCCATGCAAAATATCGATGTGAGGGAGTGCACTCTGCCCACAGTGCGGCAAGCAGGACGCAGGATGCAGGAAAGAACGATTAATGATTTGCTTGAGTTGTGAGAACGATATCAGACGCTGTGCGGGGAAAAAAGGATTAAAAAAATTAGTATAGAAGAAAGCGTCGTGTGTTTTCTAATATTCTTCTGTACTTTAAGTTCAAGCGCGTGAGAGGTAAATGATGACTTAGATTTTTGTACTTAAGAATAAGAGTTGCGACGAGTAATCTGCTCCTTTTTCACTTTTGCCTTGAAGCCTTTTATAATTAGTGCGCTGAAAGTGAGGTCTATAAAAGCGGATGTGAATTGTCGCCTCATTAAAAAGCCCTTTCGATGAAACTAAACTATTATATGGTTAAGAATATCGGCTTTCTTTGTCTTCCTCTTTTTCTATGGGTGCAAAGATGCCAGTATCTTGGCATTTTTGGCTGATGAGTAGGTCTAAATCTCATAGTTGTTAGCATTTGTCAACAGAGCTTCGGCCTTTGGTACTCTTATAATCTTATAATCAACGTGTTATATCAATAGAGGGGCTTTGGGGTATGCTCAGTGGCGAGGCGTGCGATTTGGCAACGTTTCTTTTCCCCCATTTAAACACATTAGAAAGGTCAAATGCCTGGTCATCGCCGATGACTGAAGTGTTCGACTTTTTTGGTGAATTTAAATTGAGAAAATACATTGTTGTCAAATTTCACGCCTCGCCACTGGGTATGCTATGTTATAAGTCCTATCCCAAAGTGTGACAGCGTGGGCATTCTGATTTTAGTTTGTTTGCCTCATTTTTTTTAACCTCAAATCAAAAATCACAATTAATTCAAAATTGGGTCTAACTGAAAGTGCAAGTGTTTTAGAGATATAGGTATCTGGACACAGAATTCTAATACAGCAATTTGCGTGAGAAAATTTGGCTTGCGTTTCTGTCGTGCGTGTACGTTCGTTTGTCATGCAAATCCTTCCATTTAAGAAACAGTCGTTTTGACTTCTAATAATGTGTACACTGTAGAAATAGCCATTCTGAAACACTTGCACTTTCATCTAAAAACAGTTTCAAATGGATTTGTCTCAATTTTGTTTTTTTTTTGTTTTGTTTTGTTTTTTTTTTTAAATTTAAATGTTAAGAAAATGAGGCAAACAAACCGAGCCTTCTGGAAAATGTCCATAAGAGGATTTCATCATGGCTTCCGCCTGAGTATTTCAAAATCACGTCTCATAAATCCTCTTTATTGGTAAAGCTCGTTGTGTATAATAGTTAATCTTTTTTTGTTAATGATTATATTTATATATCGTGCCTACCTGATAGCAAATACATGGAACTGGAACTATATTGAGCCTTGATTCCAATGCTATATAACACTACGAAAATAAAAGTGCGTGTACTTGAAATAACCAAAATTCATCTGAGAGAACAAAGAAGAAGAAAGCATTTTTCATGGTAACCTGATTCCTTTTCATTTTGTCATGTGAAACGCATTGCATTGAACTGCGGGACTCTATTTTAAGGATGTTCGGAAAGTCATTTAAGCTTTATTTATAGCTGTTATAAAAATGTTTTTGACTCCCGGGGAAATTCAAGTAAAGTAAACGGCGATATTTTTTAGAAAATATAGGTTTTATGTTCAGATAATTTAGGAGTGACTTTGTCACTATGTTTTTGATTTTAAAACAAAACTAATAAATAAAAAATAAAATAAACAAACAAAATCCCATTGTCACTTTTTTACGCGTCTTTTAATAAAAACTTCTCAGACTTCTCTACGCAATGGCATAACAGTTTATGTCAGGCATTGCATTGGCTTTTAATATTTAGGAGACTATTCGCGGTTGTAAAGATACCGCTCGAATACTATTTCTTATTTACGTGCATATTATGTCCTATGTTCCATTTTAATTGCCTTTATTTCACTTAACCTACATTCATACAAAGCTCTATATGTAACGTCTCTATGACTTTTGTCGCCTCTTCTCCCCCTTTCTCTCATCTATTCCTCCTTCTCCCTCCACCTCACCCCTTCTTTACCTTCCTCTTTCTTCTTCTTATCCTCCTCAAAGGTCTTTATTTGTCAGAAGCAGGAAGTGTTCTTTCATAGCTGTACTTTCACTTTGACTTTTGTGTCTTTCTCTTTACTAGCGCCGCGCCGCGCCGCTCAGGCGTTTTGAATCCTCACGCGACATCCTGAATTCTGACGACCCCCTCCCTCCCCTCCTTGCCATCCCCTTACCCCTTGATCTCCGCTGGCCGTGACTTATTGTGAGTTACCAATGGGTCCGTTGGAAACTTATGCTATGTAGCGTTATGGAGGGTCGATTCTTGTGTATAATCGCGTAAAAATCACATTCAAGGCGTAAGACTCAAAATTCACTCGTTTAAGAAGTTCTAAGGAAAGCCGAAGATTGGCAGTCAAATGGGCGAATAAACGCTACGTGCATGCACCAGAGTTTGGAAAATGTGAGTGTAATCGATTACACGATTACTAGGTAATCGGTCATCGTCAAACCTTTGGATGGTAATTAAAAAATGTATTTTTCACCGATAAATAGTAAACTGTCCGGTCTTTTCGATTAGATTTGATTCTTCTGCAACTAATTTGATAGGTGGCTTGTGAAAAATCAGCCCTGATTACCATAAAATCATCCTCCGAAAAAACAACGATTACGATTAATCGGTAATCGTGAAATCGCGGATTACCACCCCCATCTGCCCAATGGGTCTGTTGCAAACTTTTGCTACAGCGATATAGAGTGTTACATTCTATGTAAAATCACGTGATAAGTCCATTGGTGGTATCAGAAAGTCATATAATGCAGTATTAAACTCACAAGAGGCGTATAACTAAAACTCAAGATGGCGGTAAAATATCGAGCAACCTATGTGGACGCACCGCGAACATCCATGATAGCCAACGTGAACAACCTCACAGCATCGGAGGTTGTGAGTTTGTTTGCGTTGTGATTGGTTGTGACCGATTTTGTGAGGTTGGCCATCTTGGATGTTCATGGTGCTTGCATACAGGATGCTCGATATTTTACCGCCATCTTGGATTTCAGTTAAATGCTTCTGATGAGTTTGTTATTACATTTTATGACTTTCTGCTGCCACCAATGGACTTTTTACGCGATTTTACATGAGATTGATCACTTTATAGCGCTGTAGCAAAAGTTTGCAACAGACCCATTCTGGCATGCACCACGAGCACCACAATATGGCCGACAGCAGCAATTATGTCGGTTAAAATGTAAACAAACGGATCATTTCCTGTACCCACATGGCATCCTTAATTGACACCAATATGGTTGGTTAAACATGTAAACAAACGGCTCACTTCTTCATAGTACCCACCGAAACCTTAAATTGACACCAATATTGTTGGTTAAAATTATAAACAAACGGCTCACTTCTGCTTAGCACCCACCGACACCTTAAATTGACACCAGTTTTTGGTTAAACTGTATTACATGCTTTATAGTACAACATAATATGTGGGACACTCTTTTTCACAAAAATATAATTAATCGACTAAAATAGGTTTGAAGATCGAGGCCCCATAAGAGCTAATTTTTAATTGGTCCATAACCCCGAGCCGGTTTAAGTCCCCTGCCCATCAGCCCGTACTAAAACCCGCTTCACTTTTCCTCACTGTTTTTAGATAGCAGTGTACGTCTTTGGTATCAACTAACCAAAACACATTCTCAAAGAGTACTACTGTGCCTCGAATTACCGTGCATTCAACAGCGAGTCCAGTTGTGTGTCGCATGTCTTATTAACTCACAAACGAAGCGGTCACCGGTTGCTTTATGTCGGGTGTGATTTGGTCCACCCGCGACCGGAGGCGAAGGATAATCATATCATAGGAAAATCAGTGCGCTGCGAATCAGCTCATCTAACGAGAGTACGTACCCCACTCTCCCGCTCCTCACATCTCTCTCTCTCTCTCTCTCTCTCTCTCTCTCTCTCTCTCTCTCTCTCTCTCTCTCTCTCTCTCTCTCTCTCTCTCTCTCTCTCTCTCTCTCTCTCTCTCTCTATCGCCCACTCATCCAGCGCAAAGGTTTTTTCCGCCGATTTTTTTTTGACGCCATGGAGATTGCAATGACCGCACTAACACTGTAACACTCCTCCATCAAACCGTCACACTCACGCCAAGACACAAAACACAAAAACACGGCGATGGAAGCATCTTCCGAACGCGGTCTATTTCGTTGTTCGGCTGTCTCTGCCACCGGTGAGGTGAAAGTTTGTCGGTGATCAACGAAATCGCATCAACGAACGGTCCTTGCGTTGTTTTTGTTGCTTGCTGCATGTTGCTGCATGCACCGGTACAAATTTCTAGACATGCATCACTGGCGGATCCAGGAATTTACCCTTCTCTCTTTTTTTCCCATTAGAATGCGTGTGTTAGAGGAGGATAGATTATAGGAGCAGTCACGTGATTTTCGCCCTCTCTGCCATCCTTTTCTAACACATGCGTTCAAATGGGAGGGAGGAGATGAAAGACAAACTCCGTGCACCAGTGTGCTTGTACTTACAAAACGTCTTGGGTTGTCCTACGCTCATTTTCAAAGCTCTTTTGTTCATTATTTTCCCGCCATTCCGCTCCGCACCATTCCGGCATGATACTTAACGTCATAAAAAAAAAAAAAAAAAAAAAAAAAAAAAAAAAAAAAAATCTTAAGCGTAAATTAATTGACCTTTTCCATAACCTGCCACCGCGTCTAGCCGCCGTCTACCTGTCTTTTGTGGCTGGCAGCAATTTCATGCCATCTTTATATTCCCGCCTCTTAATGATCGCTAGAATCAAGGCTGCCGTTTTGCGTATAATCAATGCTATTTTTCAATTCACCGATGGTTCCACCGGTTGAGAAAAGATTACACAGCTCAGTTCAGTGCATGACTATAATAAACTAAAATACTCGCATCTGCAATCTTTTCTCAACCGGTGGAGTCTTCGATGACTTTAAAAAACTTGCGGATATTTTAATTATTCAACGGAGTTTCCACCGATTAAGGAAATATTACAGATCAGAGTATTTTCGTGCATTACAGTCATACACTGAATTGAACTGTGTAATCTTTTCTCAACCGGTGGAATCATCGGTGAATAGAAAAATAGCATTGATTATACGCAACACGGCAGCCCTGGCTGGAATAAAGTGCTCCCTGTATGTATGCACCATGCACTTTTTTGCCGTACCAAATAATTGTATTATATCCCGGCTTGTTATTCTGTTTGTAAATTTTGCGTTTCGTTTCCATTATTTCGCCCGAGGATTTGCATCCGTAGATGTACCCTCATGAGTCATCGGAATCGCACGACCTTTATTCTTAAGTTTCTATTCTGCATCAAAGTGAAATTGAGGCCCTCAAGGCGTTGGGTCTGCTATTTCCGAGAAAATCAACGCACCGGTGCTTTGATATTACAGTCTTAAAGAGCAGACCCGGCGTATCACCAATTGTAAGAGCTCGTTCGCTGAATACCGCCTCAATTAATAATTTGCGGACTCTTCGCGAAATGTTCGGAGATAGAATGAAAGTTACATAAACTAGCTAAGAAACATACAAATCGTGATTGTAATTTCGCCATTTTTCAAGAGGCTTGTAGTTTGTTTTAAACTTAAATTTTGTTTTCTCTCTCACTCTCTTTTATTATTTATTTATTTTTTTTTTTTTAAAAATGAATGTGTAGCATTTTTATTTCATTCAATAGTTTGCTCTCACTCTAACACACGTGAGTAATGGAAAAGAAATCAAAAATATATCTCGGTGTAAAAATGTAGAAGCTTTTGAACACATTCATATGAGAATCAATGAATACTAATTTCGCCTTCAGGGTGCTTCTACCTCGGTATGTGCAAAATTTAGTACCTTCGGAACGTTTGGATAAGTAACATAGTAACATGGCCACAGATCCTCAAGATTATACAGAGGTTATCGGATGCTCCATAGAGTGGATCTATTCCAGGCAAATAGATTCGCACTTTTTTTTCGCAACCCCCCTCTCCCCTCTCCCACATTATTTCAAAGTCTTGATAGTTCGTGACTCATCAACGTAATTTATTTTCTTCATATTTTATTCGTTTTTGACCAAAATATGAGTACGGTAGGTTACTTCCTCCATTACAATACAAAATTCTAATTTCTGAATCAATTTTCATCACTGTCGGCCAACAGTTCTGTAATCAAATAATGGGTCTGTTGCAAACTTTTGCTACAACGATTAAGAGTGTTTAATATAATGTAAAATCGCCTGAAAAGTCCATTAGTGGCATCAGAAAGTCATACAATGCATAATAATAAACTCACAAGAGGCATTTAATGCAGTCCAAGATGGATGATAAATATCGAGCAATCTGTATGAATTCACCGTGAATATCCAAGAATGGCCAACTTTGACAACCTCACTGGAGGTAGAGGTTATGTGTTTGTTTACGATTGTGATTGGTTGTGATCGATATTAAAAGTCGGCCCTAATGTCACAGAATACTCTAATCAGAATGGAAACTCTAATTCATTTTGTAACATTCTTTACTTCGGGCCGCCATGTTCGAAAGTGAGCATCTTCGGCAATCTTCGGCAGATCTTCGGCAACTGGCCGAGTTGTGATTGGTTGTATAGCCTGAAAAAGCATGTCCGCCATCTTGAGAAGTGAGTAGGCACAGTTGCCAATTTGTGCCAGTAAATTCCAAATCTTGTTTCCATTGGCTCTTATGGGAGTTTCCGTTCTGATTAGAGTATTCTGTGCTATTGTGTCTATAAAATGGCAGCTAGCGCTGTAATGGCAACACTGTTAAGCGAAGAGCATGACGTTGATCCAAGGATGAATTACCGCGGCCGATGTGCGCATGCTCAGTCCTATTCCTTGTAGTCCAGTGCGGTGTGAACTGCGAATCCGATCGCCCGCATCTATTGCATCATAAAGACCATTGGTCAATATTGACCTATTGTTCCAGAGATGGACGCGACCCGACATTCCCGACAACTCTTCAACCTGCACCGCCATCATCGCACAGTAGGTGTGATCCAAATTCGAGGAACATGCGCCGGCATTGGCGGATCCAGAAATCCTCTCTCTCTCTCTCTCTCTCTCTCTCTCTCTCTCTCTCTCTCTCTCTCTCTCTCTCTCTCTCTCTCTTTCTCCCTCTCTCTTTTTCTCTCCCTCCCTCCCTCCCTCCCTCCCTCCCCCTCTCTCCCTCCCTCCCCCCTCTCATTCTCTCTCTCTCTCTCTCTCTCTCTCTCTCTCTCTCTCTCTCTCTCTCTCTTCTCTCCTCTCTCTCTTTCTCTCTCCTCCCTCCCTCCCTCTCTCTCTCTCTCTCTCTCTCTCTCTCTCTCTCTCTCTCTCTCTCTCTCTCTCTCTCTCTCTCTCTCTCTCTCTCTCTCTCTCTCTCTCTCTTTCTCTCTCTTTATTTCTGTCTCTCTCTCCTCTCAATTAAAAACACGTGTTAAAAAGAATGAGAGAGATTTGCGGATCCAAGAATTAGGTCTCTCTTTCTCTCTCCCTCCCTCCTCATTTAAGGTAATTCCAGGATCGATTAGTTCAAATTGTAGACACCATGCTCTAAAAGTACTCGGTCTTTGCCTAAAATTGACACATTTACGCTAAATGTACACATTTGAGGAACGTGGGCACCTGTGAGTATACTTCAGGAATGTACCCTGACATTTTCAAGCTGAAATACTCAAAAATAAAGCCGGAAATTATAGAATACAAAATTCCGAAAAGCCTCAATGAGTGTGACTGCAAGAATGAGGCAGATAGTATCACTCGTACTCACTTAGCTTATGGCGAAATGAATTCCCAATATTACGGCGTCAATTCGAGACTAATTTTGCTTGTTTTGGGCTCATAAAAAAATTCATAAAAAATCACGCAGGTGCCGACGTTCTTGTGTTTTGTGTTTTTCCTTTGTTTCCACTCTAGGTAAACAATAGTTTTGTCTTGATAATGGGTCTGTTGCAAACTTTTGCTACAACGATTAAGAGTGTTTAATCTTATGTTAAATCACTGAAAGAACTGTGCTCCGGTAGTACACCTATTGCTCCGGTAGAGCCGAAGCACGTGCTGATTCAGATAGCTTCGCGGAGCAAAGCTCGGTAGTACATAAGCACGTGCTTCAGGAATGTATACAAAGAAGAGCGAAAAAAGAGCGTGCCGCTACCCAGGATCGAACTGCGGTTGTATCATTCCGGGGTCCAGTGCGTTACCATGGCGGTGCTCAGTGCTTGTGGTAAATATGGCCTGATTGCTGCGTATATAAGGGTAGCGCTCCGAGGCTCACACCCTTTACGACGCGCTTAGTTAAGTGAGCAAACTCTGTGAATATGCTCCTAAATTGTAACGTAGCGTTCTTTCAGAGATCGCCGATGACAAATTCTCAGAGTGAATTGATTTTAAGAGTGAACCCGTTCTACCCTGATACTTAACAGAGAAAAGATGGCGACAGGTCCTGCTAATTGTATGTCATTGCACGTGTTGCCCGCCTACATCGCAATGCCGAAGCAAGAGGTTCGGGACTACTAGAGCATGTGGCTCGCTACTACCGACGGAAAGCCCGCAAGTCACAGAACTTTGCTTCGGATATGCCTCTTTCAGCTTCCCGAAGCATGTATTCGGTAGAGCCAGAACTTTTTTTTTTCAGTGAATCGCCTGAAAAGTCCATTGATGGCATCAGAAAGTTATAAAATGCAATCATAAACTCACAAGAGGCTTTTGATGAAATCCAAGATGGCTGAGAAATATCGAGCAATTCGTATGTACGCACCACGAACATCCAAGGATGGCCAACTTTGACAACCTCACTGGAGGTAGAGGTTATGTGTTTGTTTACGTTGTGATTGGTTGTGATCGATATTGTGAGGCTGGCTTTCCTTGAATGTTCGTTCGTGGTACATGCATACAAATTGCTCGATATTTCTCCGCCATATTGGATTTCATTAAACGCCTCTTGTGAGTTTATGACTTTCTGATGCCACCAATGTACTTTTCAGGCGATTTTACGTCAGATTAACCGCTCTTAATCGTTCTAGCAAAAGTTTGCAACTGATCCATTAGTCGGTTCAAACATGTTTCAGTTGGGGGCACTGTGCGCCAGTCATTGCGTCGCAACTTCGATTTTCGCAGCATCCCCCCTCCCCTCTACCCTTCCCGGCCAGGGAGTGAGTACTTGCTCATCTCACACAGTTGACAAACCCTATAAGTGCCGTGATCTTTCATCTGACGCAATTTTGCACTTGCGAGTAACTCCTTTTTTTTCTTCTTTTAACGAGAAACTTGAAAATTTTGCACTCGGGACTATACGTAAAAGAGTTCCCGTGTTCGACTGTTTCGAAAATGTTTACCTATACGGTGACTGACTGACTGACTGACTGACTGACTGACTCATCTCTCGCTGTGCACTCCGTTCACCTTTATTAAGAACGCTCACGGCTCACCACACTATTGTGAACATTTTTGCGGTCAGAACTCACACCTTCACCGCACAGATCAATGCAATAGTTAATGGGAAAACACGCAATATCATCCCGATGAATTGGATATAAAGTTTGACTGTCACCTTGTAAGAATTGATAATCGAAAGGTGCGTGTGGAATGGATAACTCCTGGACTAGTTTGCTGGACTCTGACTGACTGCATGGTTATTCTCAAAAAACTAAAAAACAAAACAAAAATACAAAAACAAAAACAAAAATGGTTTTCCTTACCAGAAACGTATACAAACGCTAATTTCCAATTCATAACTTAAAACGTTAATAGTTTAAGACCAATTATTTTGGACATTCCCGAGAGGGACATCTTGGGCTGAACCTTATATTGTATCATCATGTTTCTCTTTTTCCAATATATTTTCTTTCTCGCGAAACTCATGACTCATAAGGTATGCTTTATTAGCTAGATTTAGGCTTGCTTTGGATTTAAAACAAAAAACAAAAAATTAAGGAAAATCTTTTTATGAATTTTTCTGATGATGAATTCCTTTTGTCAATAATTTTTTCTCGTTCATGAACTGTTTTTTACATTTTTGTTTAGTTTTTTATGTATGTACGAGATCACTTAAATTATAACCTTATCTTGGAAAACGATCAAAAACCATTTTTTTCAACTGATGAAATTTAGGAAAACCTTTCTTTTCAACCGATAATATTGAGGAAAGAAAAGTATGAAAAAAACAGCAATACGAATACCGAATTGATTACTTTATTCATGCCTAGAGAATCGTCCGATGCATATTGATCGATCCTAGTCGATACATCGATGCGTCAATCAAAACATGTATTGTGCTTCTTTTCCCGTATGATGTAACTCCTCGTCTGTCGAGACTATCTCACTGTCTCGTTAAGCTAGCTACTCCTCTATGTCTTTCCTCAGCTCTCTCTCTCTCTCTCTCTCTCTCTCTCTCTCTCTCTCTCTCTCTCTCTCTCTCTCTCTTTCTCTCTCTCTCTCTCTCTCTCTCTCTCTCTCTCTCTCTCTCTCTCTCTCTCTCTCTTTCTCTCTCTCATCCCCCCCCCCTAGTTAATAGAATATTTTTCGTTGCGGGTCACTTTTGTTTTCGATTTGTATAACTTACTGAGACACGACTCTGTTTTATTCTAAGTTCAACATCGACCTGTAATGTAAACATCGTCTCTCTCTCGGACTAAAACACGAATAACACGGAATAACACGTAGGTAGACGCGGTCACACGCGAGGTGTTACTGTACTGTGTTACTTTCTCCGGAGGAACTCGGAGCCGTATACATATAGCCACGGTTAAATTCGAATTTCATTGCGTCTTTCACGGGACAGTAAAACATGATCAATGCTCCAAGATCAGTGATTAATCGTTACAAAACTGATTTCAAATGTTCTTGCACAGTCAGATCTTGATTTCATCGATCGCCGTTTGAATGGAACTTTTGTGAACTTTTGATATATACGCAAATGAATGAGGTAGGTGCGCCAAATAAGGCCACCCTTTTTTTGAAAGGCTGTAAAAACGGTCTACGTGCATGAAATTTGGCACAAACATGCTTTATATCTTTATCTTCAAAAATATGTAAGGATTGACCCCTTTTTCAAATTTAAATGCATGAAATTTCAATTTTAAAAAAAAAGTGTGCAAGTGGCCTTATTAGGGCCACGGCCAAGGGTGCCTAATAAGGCCACATGGGTAAAAATTGGACCTTTGTGCATACTTGGTGCTATATTTGCTGGAATCAATTTGACGTTAAATGATGTCAATAATCAGCTAGAGGAAAGTATGCGAAACAGGAATATTTATAGGTTATTATAGATGAGTCAAGTTGAATTGAAGTTATGAATGAAAATATACTCCGAAACTAGGTTTTTTTGTTGCGCAAAAAACCGCTAAAGCCTTTGTTACTGACTGACAGCCAGGCAGGCGCCTAACGCTGGGAGTTGGGGAGGTGTTGCATTCCATTCTGCCCAGCGTGGAGACTCTGCGGAAGTCATCATCTGTGCACTGCGTGCTTTTTTACGATTTCTGCAACCGATTTAAGACGCGTGGCCTTATTAGGGTACATGGCCTTATTTGGCGCACCCACCTTAGTTAATGATTAGACCCTGCAGTTTCAAGTTCCATAGCAGTTTCAAGTTCCGCCAGGGTTCAATTAACGGCCAAAATCGGAAAAATGATTCAATATTTTCAAAAAAATTAATTTTATGAAGCCTCGGGGAGAACTTCAAGAGGCTCTATGTGAAAAAAACAAAACAAAAAACAAAAAAACAAAAATACAATGAGGTAAGAAGATATGACAAATTGGAACCATTGAGAAACCCAAGAGAGAATACAGGTGAGCTTTTATTGTAACCGTCGCAGGACTTTGTTAAAACTATGATAGCTGCGGACGATAGGCCTGTATACCTGCTGGTCAGTGGCGTCGCGTGCAATTTGGCAACAATGTATTCTATCCATTTAAACTCATGTAAAAGATCGAATTCAGGGGGTGCACAGTGCACAAGGTAAATTCGATATATTTAATGATTTCAAATGGAGCAGTTGCATTGTTGCCAGATGGCACACGACTCCACTGCTGCTGGTACAACACGATGATGAAGGCTTGTACACTGTACGGGGGAAAAATTAGACACTGCAACGGTTTCATTCGTAATAAGATCGCTTTGCGGATTAAAAAAAAAAAATGGATTCGTTTCTGATTTCAAATTTTTATGGACCGTGACTTGTTCTTGGTTGCAACGCGGCGGCGCTCACTGGATCGAGACATAGATTTTTCGGACACAAAAAGTCTCGGCATTTTTCAACGAGCTGTATGTATCTATATATTTACGAGCTATTTATATGAAACATATCTGATCCAAAATAGTGTTTATTTGCTCGATTGTAATTTTGTAATAAATAAAATCCTGAGGAAAAAAATGGTTACAATGGTTGTTCAGATTGTTTTTATCGTTAAATTATATATTTATGTAGAGGTATATGTTTACCACAAAAATCTATGTATTATATCTTGAGGTATTTAAAAATTAATTAGAAAATTAAAAATAAAGGCATTAAAATATTAAATATTTAAATGAATAATAAAAAGAATAATTTTAAATAAGAGTAATAAATAATATAAATATGTAGATAAAAGAAATATAAAAAAATGACAATTAATTTATTAAAAATCTATTTATTATATATCTAGATAGGTATCTATCATATCTAGATGTATTGTTTATCTAGAGGTATCTATCATATCTAGACGTATTGTTTATCTAGAGGTATGTATTTATCTAAAGCTTGGCATCCTAATTGGTAACCAGCATAACCACCATTTGGAGGAATATTTTAAGTCAGGTTTAAGGTGTAATTCTGACTTCTATCCATTAATTCCCATGTTTTTAAGTGCAGGCGCACACTAGATTCTGTCTTTTTTTTCTGTCTTTCTCGATTTCAAACATACTAGCCGTCATTTTTGCACTGCAATTTTTCCTATCGCTAACGTTTCCTTTCAATTTCTGTTCCAGGTGAGTCTTAAACAAATAAATCGCTTGTTACCAGGTGCTCTGAGGTTTGATCTTTTAGTTTTAAATTTTGTTGGGATTTCGCTTAATTTACTGTCTTACTTTTAACCATTCAATTTTGCATTTGGCAACGTTGTATTTTGTCCATTTAAATCTTCGAGCTATTTTATCTAGAAAGGGAGTTTGATGGGTAACCTGCGCAACCACCATGGAGGATTTTTAGGTTAGGTTTATTTGCGAGTGGTGGAAAATTTTTTTTTCGGAGTCTCAACACAGAACACCGCAAACATGGTCCATGTGGTAACCGTAGCAATAACTAAGTTTTACAATTTTCGACCAATAGCATCACTTATAGACTGTCTTAAACGATCGATTTATCTTTGAAGTAAATGATCGGCACAGATCATATAGGTATATGATTTTCCTTTTATAATCATCCTAACAACTGGATTTGGGTTTTTTGAGATAGAGCACACCTGCGGGCCGATCATTTACTTCATCGTTAAATCGATCGTTATACTGTGTATGAGTGATTCTATTGGTCGAAAATTGTATAACTTGGCCGTTGCTATGGTAACCATCGTTAGAGTTCCCATTTTTTAAAGGTTGCTCATGAATAACCTTTAAAAATCGGGAACTATAACGATGATTACCATACGCAGTGGCGTCGCGTGCAATTTGGCAACAATGTATTCTTCCATTTAAACCAGGGCATCGGACCGCAGAAAAAATCGGTTCGGGTTCGGTTCGCGGTTCACACTTCACGAAAAAAAAGGTTCGAGGTTCGGTTCGGGTTCACGCGACTTTCCGGACCGCTCCGAACCGGTTCAGACATTTGTGAACCGGTTCGGAGCGGTTCGGTTCGGAGAAAATTTGGTCGAGTTCGAATATTTTCTCACTTCAAACCAGAATATTTTCCCCTTCTTTCTTTTTTCAGAAAATTACTGTTACCGTGACTACCTTCTTTTTCTCAAAATGCATTAGCCGCAGTCTCACGTAGAAATCACCTGGTTTGTAGCAAGTGGGCGTGGACTGCAACCCGCGTATCACGTGACTCGGCATGCCACAGACTTTGAGACCCTTATAAGTTCAAACGAATCAGCAGACCAATCAACGTTCAGTTGCTTCAAACTAGTTTAGATGCGTGACTCTGTGTAATCTTTCTATGCGAAAAGTTTGCGATTTTGAGATCCATCGAGTACCTATTCAGTACTCACAGAGTAAATGCTCAAACTTTTTGCTCTTTTCTATTTTCAGGTTTTTTTTTCAAGACCTCGTTTCTAAGCCGATGAACCGGTTCGAACCGGGTTCAGCCAGTCGGTTCGGTTCGGGTTCGGTTTCTCCGCCTCAGTGGAAAAAAGGTTCGCGGTTCGGTTCGCGGTTTGTAAATTCAGCGGTTCGGAGCGGTTCGCGGTTTACGGTTCGGTTCGGTCCGATGCCCTGATTTAAACTCATGTAAAAGATCGAATTCAGGGGGTGCACAGTGCACAAGGAAAATTCGATATATTTAATTA
Source organism: Trialeurodes vaporariorum (assembly GCA_011764245.1). Taxonomy (NCBI): domain Eukaryota; kingdom Metazoa; phylum Arthropoda; class Insecta; order Hemiptera; family Aleyrodidae; genus Trialeurodes; species Trialeurodes vaporariorum. The sequence goes on from VMOF01000388.1 coordinate 6,851,706, forward strand.
ATTTAAATGGAGCAATTGCATTGTTGCCAGATGGCACGCGACGCCACTGACCATACGAACGGCTAAGTTTTACAATTTTCGACCAATAGAATCACTCATACACAGTATAACGATCGATTTAACAATGAAGTAAATGATCGGCCCGCTGAATTTTTATGTATTCATGACATTCACGTAGATAATAATGATTAGAAGAAGGAAAGGGAGAAGAAGAATAAGAAGAGAGTGTATGAACGTAAAACGATATCGATTACTCATGTACTTATTGCTACTGTAGACCGCGGTACGCTTTGTACAATCATAAACTTTGGAATCCATGGATGTTGTTCTACTAATCGCATTACTGTACACCAGTATCAGTACCGATACCGTGGCGTATAGTAAGAACCAGAAAAGACCGTTACCGGAGGCCCTAATCTCACACACGCGTGCCGGTATCCATTTGCAATTTATTAGATGTTTAATTCGAACGAAAAAGATCAGCCCCACTGGCGCAATCAGGATCTATTCCATCTCTCTCATTCCCCATTTGAATGTATAAGTAGGAAAAGGACAGAAAGAAGGGGTTTTATCTCCTTCTCCATCCTTGTCTAACATACGTTTCTTAATGGAGGAAAGAGAGAGACGAAGAAACTCTCGTTGCGCAACTGGGTAGCCCAAGTTGTACGTGTATCGAGTGTAGTCGGGTGGGGTGGTGGAGGGTGAAGGGTGGATAGTTGTCCCAAGAAAGCCTCTATAGGACCCCCCCCCTTCCCCTCTATGAAAGCGCCTGTATTATTCTGATAGAACTTAACGATCGAATGTATGTTCGCGCTGTGTTATTGTCTGATTAGCGTTGAGTTTGCTTTTTGCCTCTTTGCGGCATTACACGCCGTTTGAAGCGATAATGGCGGATCCAGAAATGTATCCTTCTCTCTCTTTTCCCATTAGAATACGCGTGTTAGAGAAGAATAGATCAGAGGCGCAGTCACGCGTTTTTCGCCCCCTCTTCTATCCTTTTCAAACACAAATGCGTTCTCATGGGAAAAGAGAGAGACTATATGTTTGGAAGTTGTTTCAGGAATTTGTCTTTCTCTCTCTCCTTCCATTTGAAAACATTTGTCAGAAAAGATGATATAGCAAAGGGGTCATCACGTGACTATGTAGTGGCGGCGCGTGCAATGTGGCAACGTTGCATCCAGTCCGTTTAAACTTTAAATGTAATACATACCCCGGAGAAGCTGTCACTCGCTTGATGTGCTCATACCTAGCACATAGCTTCATAGCTCAAAATTTGCCAATTTGTTGTCAAAATATTTTTTAAAATATTTTGAAAATATTTTTGTTAACATTTTTTTTAGTTCGCCATTTTTACACCAAAAAATCGTAAAACTTGCCATTCATACACGAATTGATCCCATTCATTGATATTTTCTGTTAGATTAGACCTCCAAGAGCACACGTAATCCACTGTGTTTTTTTTCTTTTTTTTTTCTTTTTTCAAACTTTTAATTTTAGATCAAAAGGGGGCAGAAAATAGTCCTTAATAGTACAGGTATAGATTTATTCACTTTATGATGATAGCAGACCAGTACCCAGATATGAAAGAAATATTTTTAAAACATTTTGAAAATCTTACCGAAATGTTTTCGGCAAGTAAATATTCTAAAAAAAATAAATGTTCTAAATAAAATTTGTAAATATTCTAATATTCTAAAAACATTTAAAAAAAGACAATTTGTTCATGCCAATTAGTTGTCAAAATATTTTTGAAAATATTTTGAAAATATTTTTGTTAACATTTTTTGAAAATGTTTTTTTAAAATATTGACAGTATTTTAAAAATATTGTCAATGTTTTAAAAATATTGTCAATGTTTTAAAAATATTGTCAATGTTTTAAAAATATTTTTAAAATATTTCTTCTTATCTGGGTAGCGGCTCGTGAATTGCGATTTATCGATGTCAACTCCACTGAAAACTATAGAAAAGTATCGATCGTCAGGGGGTGCGATTGAACCGCCGAGAAATCGATACTTCTCTATAGTTTTAAAGGTAGTAGACATCGATTTACCGCCACTGTAGCAGACCATTGTGCGGTGTTGCAGTGGGTTCAGACTTCGACAACAACAGCGGTCGATAGATCAAACCAAGTATAACACTGATCTCCTTCATACAGTTTCGTCCTTTGTCCCCCTCTCACTCCCACCCCTCCTCTCTCACTCTCTTCTACAGTGAGAAAGCCCTTACATGAGACATGACTCGTGTTAGCTGCTTATTACACCCGGAAATAACACTTTACCGAAGCTACATACAACTAAGTACACTCGACTCGTGCATTCACGTATTCACGTATGTGCCCCACTTTTGTTGCACAATTAATGCACAATTGCGCTCACCTAATCTCGGATTCTCCCCGCTCGTTTCTCATAGGGGTTTCAAGAATCCGTGGCTTGCTGAACTGCGAAATCGAAGCTAACAACTGATGGAAGCGCGAGATAATTTTTTTTCAAAATCGAGTTTAAATTAATAGACTGTTACAGAAACTGAACGCTGTAAAACGATGTTTGTTTACATGATGTTTCCATGATAACGTATTTGTTTTTGCAGGTTTGTTTGGTTTCTTCGCGCTATCTTCGTTCGCTTGCACTCTCTCACTAGCGGATTCTCCCTCTTTTTCACAAACAAAAGCATTTGTGAAATATGAAATGCCAAGAAATCGAATAACTCCATCTTCCAAACTTTTCATGATTACAGTCAAAGAGTAAACAAGAGTCGCAATTGAATGGAAGGCCTGCGTGGTCAACGTAGATAAGGGATCCGAACGCGGGCTGGCCTGGGTTGGCCTCTGATTGGCTGCAACGGGTGGAGCAAAAATGACTCGGGGTATAGGGAAAATAACACAGGATTTTCGTTCCGGGGCGTTTATCTCGAAACCTAAGCAAAATAGTATCTAAACAATTTATACGAGTCGATTCAGAAGATTTTTCCGAACAATTTGATAGGTCATAAGTGCCACTTCATTGCAAATTCGAAAAGACTGTTTCAGTTTAAAAGTACGCACAATAGTGAGTTACTCAAACACTGCTCGAACACACGCCAAGCATGTAATCACACTATTGTGCGTACTTTTAAACTTAAAAACAGTCTTTTCGAATTTGCAATGAAGTGGCACTTATGACCTATCAAATTGTTCGGAAAAATCTTCTGAATCGACTCGTATAAATTGTTTAGATACTATTTTGCTTAGGTTTCGAGATAAACGCCCCGGAACGAAAATCCTGTGTTATTTTCTCTATACCCCGAGTCATTTTTGCTCCACCCGTTGCAGCCAATCAGAGGCCAGCCCAGGCCAGCCCGCGTTCGGATCCCTTATCTACGTTGACCACGCAGGCCTTCCATTCAATTGCGACTCTTGTTTACTCTTTGATTACAGTACTTTCTCTCCTGGGGTGGGGGGAGGAGGGGGGAGAAAGTAAATAGGATAAAAGAGGGGGCGAAATCCATTTGACTGCCCCTAATCTGTCCTTTTCTAACAGACGCATTAAGGGTGCCTTTGGTTTTTGACTATGGGTTTTATAGTTCTGGAGATGCAATGCGGGCCAAAAATACTTTGTTTTAAATCAGAGCTGCCGATTTGCGTAGATTTAATGACATTTTCAAATTCACCGAAGATTCCACCGGTTGAGAAAAGATTACATAGTTCAGTTCAATGTATGACTGTAATGCACGAAAATACTCTGATCTGTAATCTTTCCTCAATCGGTGGAAACGCCGTTAATTAATTAAATCATACCGGTTGAGAAAAGATAAAAGACGCTAGTATTTTCGTGCATTACAGTCATACACTGAACTAAACTCTGTAATCTTTTCTCAACCGGTGGAATCTTCGGTGAATTTCAAAATGCCATTAAATCTACGCAAATCGGCAGCTCTGTTTTAAATGGGAATTCTGCGTTGTGACGTTAACTAAGTTGTGACGTTAACGCGATTTCTGGCAACTCTTTCCGAGCGTTTCTCCGAAACTGAGGCGCACTTATAAAACAACTGACGGTATTCTTAAATCTTAGACCTTAATAATTGTCCTTAAGATACATCTTCATTTTCTGTACGAAAAAAAAAAACCACAGAATTTCAGACCCTGGCAACCATGGGCGCACCCAGGATTTTTGTATGGGGGGGGCCAAGTTGTCATTTCATATAGGGGGGTCTAGGGGTCCTCCCCCGGAAAATTTTGAAAATTTAGCTCTTCTTAGACGCAAAATTATAGGCTACTTCTATTCAAAAACTATATTGAATTAACTCTCGAGAAAAATAAGCTTTTCCGAGACTATGCTGTTATTAAGCTGGTTGAAAGACGGAGTCTTAAGGAAATCTAGATTTCAGAAGAAGATCGAGCGAAATTAACAATTAAGGACAATGCTGTCGCGAAAGATGTGTTCCTCCAAGGAAAACGATGTTTCATGACATTGATACTTTTTTTGAACTCATTTCCTTTCCCCCATTTTCTTTTTCTCTCTTCCTATTTTCCTCTTCTCTCCTCTTTTCTTATCATCCTTTGGGGGGGGGGGGAGGCTCGGCCCCCTCTCCTCCCCACAGGTGCGCCCATGCTTGCAACTGATCCACTATCGATGTTAGTTTCGCAAAAATGTTTAGAACTTCTGATGAACCTGTTGAACCAATCAAGAGCTAGTCCCTTAATGGCGCCCAATTACAGAGTTAGAAACTTAACAGTTTCCCACTGTTTTTCACTCTTGGAATCATCAATGATGTTTTTGAACTATCGAAGTCACGGCTATGCAATCCGCGTTCGCTATCATCAGACTCGAACCCGCGCGCGGTGCAATTTTCCTGTGGGTGAGAGTGAGAGCTTACTCTTTTTCTCACTTAACTGGTGCTTTGGCGTGACCTTTTACAACCATTCGCAAGTTCAAAGTCATCTAGCCAACGATGACTCCGCGGGGTCAACATTCAACCAAAGCCATACGCCGTGAACTGAACGTCCCTCGTACCGCGACTTCAATGAACTGACACTGGAAAGTAGCAATTGAACGCGATCCCTCGTGCGGTAGCGCGGACTGAAACGACGGACGGAGGAACGTAGTGAGAAGTAACCACACACGAACAAAAATCGGAAAGCGGGATTGAATCGAACATGGGCGGTGCTTACTGCTTAGATAGGTTAGGTTGCCGGTATCGAAAAATAGAGCAAGGAGCTATAATATGGTTGGAGGAGGAAATTTAAATTGTTCAGTAATTTGCGAATATTAGCGCCCAGCTTGGCGCAGCGCCGCGCCGCGCCGCACAGTGGAGTGAGTCAATAGGAGAGGACAGACAGGGTGTTGCAACTTTACATGCATTTATCTTTTTTTAAGACGCCGCGTAGAAGTTTTAAAGTTGGTTTTTTACACCTTTTAAATATACAGACTTCAATTTGTATGTAATTTTTTCCGTGTGAGCAACGCTTGGGCTGCTCTACAGACGATTTTAGTGCGAAGTCAACAGTTCGCCAACAACCACAATAATGTACTCATCGGTCGCAATCGGTTGTGGTAAAACTCGCGTAGCGTTCCAAACTATCTCACTTACTCTCCCATCACCCCTATGCATACCCATCTCTTTCTAGTTTAGAAATTCGTGTACAGGACCTTGTATTACGACATATTATTATCAAAATCGCATTAAAATGCCTCGAGGAATTCATTTCAGCCAAAAAATTTCACGAAAGGTGTCTCTATATACTGTTTTTGAAATTTGAGTGAGATGGCAGTACATATGGGTCACGTGAGAGCGAGAGAGACAAACTGTCTTTGTTTGGAACGCTCATCACCGGCAGTCGCCATTACTAAAACCCTCTATTGACCCTTCGTGGTCATCTCACCGTCTAAGTGATTTGCAAACCTGGCAAGTATAATGGGAGGACCCTCAAGGTTTTCATATTATTGAAGAGGAGGGTTAAAGACGAAAACATTGTGGAATGTCGAGAAGTTTGCTGAGCATAACGTAGGTATCATTTTATTCGTAAATTATTATTTACAAGGAAAAAAATTACAGCTGTTTCAAAGAAACCATCCAAGCCCTTTTGATCAAATTTTTGGAGCACTGTTTAGCTTAGTCACAATTTTCACCATTGACTTACTGACTATTTATTTACATTTTTGAAGTCTTATAAATCTATACTTACAACAGTAAAAAATGAAAACAGGATTTATAACATGATTCAAAGTTTTCATACTCATGGCTTCGTTATACAAATACTTCACAGTCCACACCGTATCATGTATTAAAATATAATTTAAAAGAAAATAAAAAAGAAAGATCTGCTTTAACTTGCCTTTGAATAAACTCACATAAACTATCCTCCCTAGTGCGTTTGTTGGTTTCTCTTAATGGAAGTATTTTCACGTTCAAAACATTTAGAGCGAGAAAGTTGCAAATGACCTTTTTTGTGCTGTTAGAGTCTACTGCCTCTAAAAAAGAGATATTTTCATGGGACTGATCACTTATCTCGTTGAGATGAAACAAATACGGAATTTTTGAAAATTGGTTCAGTTTAGCACTCATGAATTCCAGTTGAGTGATAGGAGCGACAGAGAGATTATCATGAAGTACCCATTTAAAAGTGACGACGACGCGTGACTGGCAGCTGGAGGAGGAAGAACTGGACCAGTCACTAAAACTACTGACGCTTTGGGCCTAAGTTTTGAACAAGTCTCTCCAAGCTTAGCAGTAGTCAGTTGAAATTTATCCCTGAAACAAAATTAAAAGTAATTTGAATGAGACAGTCTTGACTTCTGTAGTCAAAATGAAACTTTCCTGGTTCTATACTTTAAACTGAGAAAACTTAGGTAGAACTAGAATAATATAGAGTATTTTGTTAATTAAACTACTAAAAAACAGACTTGGTTAAAACACACAATGGTACATGCACGGTTTTCTTTAATTACTGTTCGGGTTCCACCTAAATCTGTTAGATCTGCAATGTTGGATTCTTTTTTTTTTCTATTGACCCTTTTTTATTCATCATTCATTCCAATCAGTAGGCAATAAATGAAGAATAAAGTGTTGATCATTCGAGCATATGTTTGAAGAAATTGGTCTTGGAAAAAATTTTCGCGCTTTATCGTTGCTTCGAGAATGAAGGAACGTATCGTGTTAATCGAATCTGTAAGAAAATGAAATCAGAATGCTGTGTTAATTGAATGTATAGTAGCTCCTTCCCAGTTTGAAGTGTAAAAAACTCTGTGCACTATCAAAGTATTTGGATATCAGAAGGCAATCCTCAATGTCTATTTTTTGAGGTATCTAAGTTATGAAATGGACACAAGTCAAATGCTGAAGATAAAGCAATAGACCAGTCTCATCAACTAGAAAAGTCTTGCCGTTTTGCCTCATCTTTTCAGCTAGCTAAATGGTTGCCTGATATGATTCTAAGTAAGGATCAGAAGGATTTGAGTCACTGATTTGAATGCTGCAGTTAACATTTAATCCTTTGTTAGTTGAGAGTTAGTACAGCCTTTTCTTGCTCAGACTAGGTGATATACTCTTGCACACGGGGTGCGCTCTCACCCGTCCACTTCTTCTTCTCCCTCCATAGCTCAAGTCTACCTTTTACGGTGAATTATCAGCCGTAATACGCGAGCGATGCTGGGACAGCAGAATGTCAAGCTATGTTTCTTACTAAATCTAGCTCCATTTGTATTATGAGTAAGTTGTTTATAATTTCCCATAGTCAAAAGGAGTATGGAATAAGAGGGAGAAGAGAATGGTTGGTAGAAGCAGTGTCCTGAAAGAACAAGAGGCTGACCTTGAATAAAACAGGGAATTGGAGAAAAAAATCTTAAAATGGCGATATCTTACCCTATTTTAAAACCTGAGTTGATACTACTTGTGTGAACATGCATAACAGGGGGCAAAGGATAAGTAGAACATCGGCTCACACATACAGGTTCCAATTCGGAGCCGAGATTCGTAACAACCACAACTGGATCCTTATCAGGTAGGTACCTACAGAGAATCAGGTAAAATTAATGAGTAGAAGAAAAGATAGCAACAAATTAACAAGTTCACAACAAATAAACTCTTCAATGAGTCTGAAAAGTTAATAGGTACTTATTCAAGTTTTTTTTTTCAAGTTACTGTTGCATTTTCGTATTCCATACGTTTCGTTTTTAATATGATGGAAAGTATTAACTTTTTTGGCGTAGCTTCCAGTGGCGTGGCCAGCAGCATAGTTGGGCAAACGGGGTGGTACTCGAGTCCCACAAGTACCAGTTCTTGGGGTTCATAAATTTTTGAATCGTACTTCAACGGTAATCAGACTGGATTTTTCACGAATAAAGTATCATGACTGTTTAATTTAATTATTCTAGACACGGGGTCGTACTTGATTCGTTAAAAATCCACTTTGATCATCATTGAAATATTATTCAAAAACTTTGCGAATCCCAAGTACTGGTACTCGTGGGACTCGAGTACTACCCCGTTTGCTCAACTCTGGCCATCAGTACGCACGGCCGCACGCTCTTTACAAATATTATGCATCAGGCCTCTTCACCGTACTTGATATGTTGCTCTGACTTCTCTGATGTTATGTCATCATTCCGCTTTAAAATGATGACCCTTTTCCTTACGAATCAAACAATTTAATTTTGATTTGATTAAATTAGAAAACTGCATTACAAAAATTAATTCGTTGTGTTTTGAGTAAATTCATAGATTTTTGGAGTTTGTGGTCTTCTGTGAAACTTTGAATGGTTTACAATTACTTTTTCCTCCAACTGCCGACAAACTTTTTCCTTCGAGAATTCTTCAGACTGAGGAACAAATACATTTTTTAAAGATTTACAGTATATGCCTGTCAAGCTACCGTAGACGAAGATGTTGTTTTCCTCCTCTCTTTAAACAAATACCTCAACTAAACTGCAAATATCGTTTTTGCCGAGGACCTCCGTTCCCAATGACAAAGAACGATTTCTGCTCTCCTTCAAACAAAGTATTTTGATTTGGATTCCCAACCAAAGCACTCGGTACATCAAAAATTACAAGGAATTATTGGTTTTTGATAAATGTGTGTGCCGTGCAGTTTGTTCGCGGTAGAGGATAGGTTATTTTGTTTTAACTTATAAAAAATGCTTCGCCACAAAGATAGATATGAGTATTTCAGGATAACTTCAACATTTTTCATCTTCCGATTTTTTTGTTTTTCACGGGAGCAAGCAAACCTTTTATTCACTGTTCTTCTCATTTTTTTGTCTCTTCTTTTTTTTCTCGAATTTTCATTTATTACGCCCTCGAAAATTAAAAATGCACTACTCAATTGTTTCTTTGATAGATGGAGCGAACATGAATGAGCTCATGCTTCTGTCTAAATAAACAATAAATGCCTGCGAAACTATACAGATCGTTTAGTAAAAACCCGAATTATTGGAAGATAGGAAAGAGAGAACTCACCTAACAAACACGTGCACCCAGTTGCTGGGAACACAAGATTCGAGTCTACCTTCTCGAACCACTGGCGACTTCCTCAACTCCATGAGCCGTTTGAATTTATTTAGATGGCTGTTAGGATCTTCTGTTTGATTTTTTACATTCCTGAACCAATAATCTGGATTGACCGGTAACCATGATACTTTACTAGGTGTAAACCCTGCATCAAGAATAGTTATTTCATACATTTTGGTTAAAAAGCTAGTGAAATAGTTTGAGGTCAATATCAAAGGTCAATCAACATTCTAGACTCAGTTCCAAAATTAGTAAGACTTCATATATTTCATTGCGAATCTCACCAATGTTAAAAGGCTTTGATCAAAATGTTAAAATAAAATGTAAAATGTAAAATGTTAAATCAACTCCGTCCTCACGAGGTGTTCTCGCGACAACACGCAAAAAGAAGAAGAAACAAACCATTGACTTAAGCTTTAGGTGGCTACGGCCGCCATTGCGGTCTCGCGTTTGAAAGCATTTTATGAGTTTGGGAGTGGATTTTGTGATTTGTTAGTGCGCTAAGCGTTATTTTTACAGGGCATTACCCCAGTTTCAACCATTGATAAGCCAGGAGCAAACGTTTGCAACAGTTCCATTGTGTAATTACTTTGACCAAGGGCTCATGAGTAGAGGTGGTAGATCCAAAAGTGGTCCAAATCTGTGTTTTTCGTATGCACTCTGAACTTGAAAATTATTAAAGTAAATCAGTTTTTGTCATTCACCCGAAAAAATCTACCTTTAATTAGTTTAACTATTTGGAGGACTATTTACATCATCATTGGATCCGGAGCATGTTCAGAACTCGGCAGCGGTTTTTTTTTTTATTCTGATAAGTATGACAAATGGGTCTGATATTGGAAATTATATTTTTGTCATATTACCGGAAAAATCTTACTTTTGAGTCGTAGGATTTTCCGGAGGACTGTTTATTATTATTCGATCATGGGTCAGGATTAGGACTCGATAACGTTTCTTTTTTATTTTCACTCCTATAAGTGTGATATATGCTTAATCTACGTACCGGCATTATTCGTGTCATCCCACTGCATTGGTGATCTTGATCCATCTCTACTAGTTGTGAGGCCAATACCTGCGTTGTTCGGATCTCTGATTTGATCTCTGCGATATGGTGTGTCTTCCATTCCAATCTCGTCCCCATAGTAAACTTGAGCTATTCCGGGCAGCAGAAGGATGATCATGTTCCCTGCGTCCACCAATTCAGGACTTAATCGGGTAGCGAATCGGGGGTTGTCATGATTACTTACCTGAAAGAAGAAATTGAACTTCAGCAAGAGCTAAACACAGGGTTTTTCGGGTCGAGCGTGAGAAAATTTCAAAGCCGATTTCTCAAATCAAAATATTAGTTTTTCCCCCGTAAACGGTCCTTACAGTACCTTCCCTCTGAGCTAGTTTTTCTAAATTTGGGGGGAAAATGGTTTATTTTTCTTCTTTTTTTTCAATGTTGGCTAAAGTAATCAATTTAACAGTTTCAAAAGTTGTAATTTTTCTTTGAGTCGATTTTTTTTTTTTTATTTGAACGGCGATTTTAAGACTTTTCAAAATTTTCGAGCGTATATGAGCCGCGTTTTAGACTCAGAGACCGGTTAAATTAATAAGCCGAAAATTGTTGATTGAGACAATCTTTATAAAAGAATCGCAGATTATAAACTTTCGAAAAAATGTTAAGGGTATTAAAAGCTGGAGTGAAGTGAAACAAACAACAAAACTCGGAGATTCGCTATTATGTATAGTTTGAGTATGAACTGCACGTATTTTGAATTTTACTTACATGCCAGTTAGCAACACCATGAGGTGGCAATGCGTCGGTGAAGCTTCGCACTTGTGTATTGAAATCATGGGCAGTAAGCTGACGGTTGAAATAAAAACTGAGGCCAAAGTAGAACGAAAAATGAGCGGCTGGATGCGTCGAATTACCGTAGTAATTCAACAGCTCTTCCACTGTTGAATATGCCTCAGTGCAAAAGATCCTAAATTAAATCAAATCAAGAAAAAAAATTAGCGGATAAAGATAAATTCACGGCATAATATCTAGCCGTGTATTTAGTTTTTATCAACACTTATCTCTCCGCAACGTAGCCGGGAGGACTTCGTTAGAATTTTCCCTTGGTCTCTTGATCACTGTACAAAGTGTTTCAAGTTTGGAAAATTCTGGAGCCGATTATCAAATCTAAATTAGATCATTTCCTAAACATAGGTCTTCAAATGCTTCCCCTCTAAGCTGCGATTCGCCAAAGTTTAGAAAAAATTTTACTTTTCTCAAAATTTTGGCTGGTCATCAATAAAATTGTTCTAAAATTTGGCATCTGCCGTATTTTTAGGTGTAAAATTTATTTAGGTCCTTCAAATAATAAAATGTATATCAGTCTAATTGTGAGTATACTTTTCTGATATTCTTGATCATTTGATGGCAACATTATTTTGTTGGCGATGAGAATTTGCAAAATTTGATGAAAGAATCAGAATTCAAAAACCCCATTAAAGATGTTCGATACCTTTCTCTTTTCCATGCGACGTGGTTTAAGTGAGAGAATCTGCACTGAAGTCAGATGCTTTTACCATGACAAACGTCTCGGAAGGTGGGTGAGCGCCGCGCGCCGGCCGTCCAAGTTAGAAGCAGCATTCAAATTTTTTTAGTTGTTTGAATTTTGAGAAAACGGTAAGTGTGTGGGTGGGAAAGGACGCGCCTCTATGGATCCGAATCGAATCCTAAGCGGTCAAAAATGCACAGACATAAAATACCACGAGAATGAAGGTTCCATCTAACATTTTTCTGCGATGGATCTATGACAATCCAGGGGTGATTACTGATTACCTCGCTAAAAACCCCTCTAAAATCATCTATAGTAGCTAGAATAGTTTTTTTCCGACTTTAAACAGATCGATTTTTGACCGCCTAGGATTTGATTTGGGACCATAGTTGGACGCGGCGGAGAACGGACAGTATACGTGCGGTCTAAGTGCGAACAATGGTATTGTTTTATGAGAGATGGACGGTGCGGCGTGATCACCCGTCCTTTTCCAAGAAATGCACCTTGCTCTAATGCCAATTCCTACTGTTCTTTCTCAACTGCGAGCTTAATTTTCGCGAAAACGGTACGGCGAAACTTTTTGGTGCCGTGAGAACTTTTGGTCAGCTCGATGAGCGGCGTCGATCCATGACAAAAAAACAACTTTTGGTAAGGGGCCATTCCCTGAAGGAATGTGCCGGGTCCTTTATGATTTGTATTTAGCTCGAGCTCATTTAAACGAATATGTTCATTGTTCGTCATGTAATCGTCATAAACGAAGTAACAAAAACTTGATTTACTGACCTCACTTTGCTGTCTTTTTTCGAATATTCGTCGATAAAAATCCTCCAATCACGAAAAAGTTGGTATGTCTCAGGCTGATCAAGTGTGTAAATATGATTTAGATGGGCATAATTAGTTGAGCCTTGGAACTCAGGACTTATGTAAGGTTCGTCCCTCAAATGTTCCGCCTCATATATGAACTTGACAGCGTCCACACGGAAACCGTCGATCCCTAAATCCAGCCAGAAACGAATCTCATCCTGCAAAAAGAAAGAAAGAAATATTTATACATTCTAAATACAAGATAGCAGAGAAATTTATGTCTCCTATACTTGAATGTCGCGTTCGATGCGATACATCACTGTCCCAAGTTCATTCACTGTAAGATAATTGACATTGAATTGGAAAAAACAGCTCTAATACCGGGGTGGCCGCTATAGAAGGTGGGTGAGCGCCCCACCGTCCAAGAAGTGACAAGCAGCTTGCGTGACGCCCGCCATGGTAAAAGCACTGACTTTTCTAACTTCAATGTCGATTATGTCACTGAATATGCGTCGCAGTGAAATAATGAAACGGACCGAAAATCTTTATTAGACTTTTTACATGCTGTATACATCTTTCATAATGAAAGTTCTCATCGGCACATATTTTATATTATTGATGCCATCAAACGCTCAAGGATATCAGACAAGTACACTCAGACTGATTCTACGATCATCTTAAGGGATTATTCTAATTATATAAATTACTAGCCGTTCCAAGCACCCTACGGGCGCCCTCCACGGCCAGCATTCTAGGGTTACGGGCTAGTTGGTAGTTGGTAAAAAATGATAAAATGAAACGGAGTATTGGTGCTGAGAATTAAAGAGATGAAAATGTAAGAATGTGAGCGCAAAGCGCTTGCACTTTCTTGTATTAAATAAATAAATAAAAAAAAAAAAGATATTGCCGGGCAATGCATAAAAAGAACTAATAAGACGCGGAAGATACCAAAATAAAAGCGTTGAAAATCGAAGATGAATTATAAAAGAGAAGCGAGTGCTTAAAGGTTACATATAACGGTGACAATCCACGGAAAAAATAAATGCACAATGCGCTAAGAATGTTTTCTTTAAAAAAAAAAAAAAAATTAAATCAAGAGCATACTGCAAAATATTGGGAACGTTATTCAACGATCCCGAGTGATATAAGTCGAAATGATAAAAATTTAAAGAATAAAATGAAAAGAGAGGAAAGAAGAAGAAAGGCAAACGAATGGTTAATACGAAGAATGGGAGTGCGTTAGTCGAGAGAGATGAGCGCGAGCGTCCGTAAGGAATGAGAGAGAAGGTTGCGGGTGCGGGCGAGCGACAGAAAAATGTTGGAGAAAGAACGAAGTAATCAGTGCGCAAGAGATGAGCGACGAACGAACCTCCCCCCTCCACCGCTCTCGCTGCACTGACTCGTCAACTGATAAGGTGAGACTCTGCCGAGCGTAGAGTGGAGGGGAGGGGCAGATCAGAGAATCCAGCTCAGGCGATGGCGCGGAGCATCGCGTCACCTCGCTGTCCGTGCGTCGTGCGAAAATGAGTTTTCACTCTTATTTTAAAATTCATTTTGCGGCGCTCACAGACGACTTTTTCAAAAACTGTTCGGACAGATTTTTTCTAAATACCCTAAGGAATCATCGTGTCAAATTTGAGGGAAATCGCTTCGGCCAATTTTCGGGAAATAGAAAAAACATTTAGGAGGGACGACAGCTTTATATTATAACAAATGAAATTTACATCTTTGAATACGACTGTTACCTTTGAGTAAAATTTTATTGATAAAAGTAGCCGTTTCCCCCCCCCCCCAAACTGAAAAATCTTAGCTCAGAGGGGAATCATTTTAAGACCCATATTTATGGGAAACTATTGTCTTATTTTGACTTTAAAAATCGGCTCCCAAATTTCCTGTCGTTGAACCTGAAACACACCCTGTATTTACAGGCTTGCGCAGAACCATTCCTAAATAGATTAGTCGATGCCTTTAGATGAATGCAGGAGGTGATTCTGAACTGAGGAGCACTTCGGTAAAAGGATGGCTAAAACAGTAGGATTTCAAAGTGTAATTGCTTGAGATTTTGACTAGGGAAACTGGGGTTCCTTAATTATTTAACTATCAGAGCGTGAGTCTAATCGTCAGGTCTCACCTTTCTTCCTAATCTCACACAATAACCTTTGGAAATCAGATTTGTTTTAGCTCAAGCACACCCTATCTGCCTTTTTACCGAAATACTACTCAGTTATTTTCAGTGTTTCTATCATATCAAAAATGTCCCATGAAAAATAAATAATAAATATAACGAGGGATAAGAAAACTGTTCAAAATGACTCACCAATATCGCATTCCGAACACCTTGATTTCTGTAGTTAAGATCAGGCTGCCGATCTGAAAATCCCTTGTAATAAAACTGTCGTCTCCTCTCGTTCCAAGCCCACGCAGTACCACCAAATACACTTAGCTGTGGGGGGGGAAAAAAAAAAAAACTTAGTAAAATTCTAAATGATTTACAATTTTGAAGCCTTTATTATCAGCTAGATGACCTTAATTCAAAGCTCACTGTTAAAATCCCTCAGATAATTGTCATTTTATGCAAACTCTATCTCATTTTTAGAAAATGGGAGGAGACCGTATAAAAATATGTTTGTTCCTCTCATTCAATTTCAATTATTGCTTAACCCCGATGACTGAGTACTGCTCTCGTAAAGGCTGTAGGATTGATATCTAAAGTAAGGGAACATGAACTTTAAAACGGTTTTACAGCATTTAATTTCAGCGCTGTTCTAGTTTCAAGAGCTGTAACAATACACTGAGATTATGTGAGTGCCCTCGTCAAAACTGTGTGCTCTTGTACTCGACCGTTTCCGATTTATTGTACTTTGGTTCGATAAAGCTACTTTTTTTAATGCCCACAGTCTTAATGGGAAGAGAACAATCTGTGATTTTTAAAGTTACCGGCTGCAATATGCACCATTCTTCCCATTATCATCTCAATGTGTGTAAATATTATTCTTGGGAATCATTCACTCGATAAAAAACACAGAGAAAACTTACCCAGTTGTTTGGGACAATAGGTTGCCGTGTTTGTTCATTAAATCCTGATGCATTAGCCCATATGAAATAGTCTGTGTAAGGATCCTCTCTGTTCACGGATTTTTTAAACCACTCGTGCTCGTCACTCACGTGATTCGGGACCATATCCAGGAGTAACTTCATTCCTAAAAATCAAAGTAAATAATTTCAAACCAGGCCATAAAAGTATATTAAATTGGTCGGTGCCATTTTGATATTTTACCGCACTCAAATGCTGCTCTATTGTAATTAATTTATTTATTCCGATCTCACAAATTAGCAAAAGTATAGTTTCAGAAACAGATTCAAGTTTATCATATTTTTTCATCCTTGAATTGATAAATTGTCCAATGATCTTAGCCGTAAGTTCATATTAGAGTATTTTACCTCTATCGTGAATGCCTTGAAGTAGGTTCTTGAAATCATCCATCGTCCCAAAAGTCGGTTCGACTGTCCTAAAGTCAGAGACATCATAACCAAAATCCGCCATCGGGGATTTGTAAAACGGTTGCACCCATATCGTTTCAATTCCAATATCTTTTAGGTAGTCTAATTTTTGAGTAATCCCTGAAAATAAAAATTGGTCATAACCATTCTTTCTTTACACACTTAAATTTGCACAAAAAAAGAAGAAGAATAAAATTTATGGGATCTACGAATTCTGCCAAAAGCAGAAAAGCTAAATATACACCGGGCCAAAGTTACACAAATTAATACAAACTGTAAGTACTAGAGATCAATGGGGCTGCTGCACACTTCTACTGCATGCAATTTACGGGTTAGTTCAGATATAAAAACCTCAAAAAAGAAACGATGGTAGAGATCGTTTCAGAAGTTATGCGGACCAAAACCATAATCTTCGGCAAATTTTCAACTTTTATTTCTTCAAATTAATACCGAATTTGCCCCTGACTTTATTCTTTTGTGTTTCAAGTTTTCCCCCATTGAAAAGTAAACACTCAATTTCATTTTTATTCATTTTCATCGAGTAATATCAGAAATAATGTTGACAAATTCCAAAGATTATCGGTCTAGGTCCGCCTACATTTCTGAAAAGGTCGCTAGCATTAAATACTCACGAAATCCTCTTCCAAACTCAAAAATTGCTTTTGAACGCGCGATCGTAATGCCGGTGTTTGGCTCTAACATTGGGAGATTCATATCTAATCATTCATCGGCGGTTGATTATTATTCTTCTTGTAGTCTTGTGACTAGTTACTCTATGAATCTACCCTTCCAGCATCCAAAGAGTAACAATATTAGGATGCGAATCTTCCATTATATTAGTGCCCAACACCGCAATCATGATCGCGCGTTTTAAAGCAATTTATACGCATTTAAGAGTTGATTCCGTAAATTTTTAGTGTTATCATTGTTATATTTCTGGTGGTCTCTAGATCTTAATCGACCCTTAAATCACTTGCAACAAAATTGTGCAACAGCCTTAACACTTATGTATTAGTTGTATATAGCGTATTAGTTGTATATCATAGCCGTATATCAATGCATTTATTGAAGAAATTCAATAACTTTTACCTTTCAAGTCACCCATTCCATCACTATTGGTGTCCATGAAAGATCTTGGATAGACCTGGTAAATCACTGTCCTTTCCCACCATTCCCTTTGCTGTGCTTGAGAGTTCTCTAGGATAACTAACAGGAGGATAGCCAGGAAAAGGGTAGATCTCAACCGTCCCATTTTTTATTGTTGATTGTGAGATTCGTGGAGGCAGCAAACGTTGTTTTAGTTCCTGCCGAAACAATGGGTGAATAATTTGATGTTAAATGTCCAATCTGCGGAAAAAGAGAGGTGGAGAGGAAAGTTGCTACTTTATCAGTGCTGATGTATTAGTTTTCTTTCTTGCGGAAAAAAAGTAATAAAGTATAAGGGTCATTCGTAAAGTAGGTAAACATTGTGTGTATCTTGAGAGCCAAACAAGATGAATGAAATTTGCAAAAAGTGTCTTAGCCAGCATACTATCAGCTTTCCAATGAATTAGAGTTTATTAAATTTAGCTCACTGGTTCACAAGTGACGTCATTTTTTCCACACTCACCTCTTGCGACCGCGTGCCCACGCGCTCGCTGAAGAGCTTGTTAGGTGTCAGGATTTCTCGATCAGATTCCGTTGATGAGAATGGGTCTGTTGCATACTTTTCTACAACAATAGAGAACCTTGATTCTTTTGTAGAATTCGGAGAAAATAATGATGAGCACATTGAAAACGTTCAAAATCCACTCATTAACTCAGGAAATCACTTCAATTTCAAACAGCCCGCGCTACACTAGACACTATTTGCACCGGTATACTACTACATAGACGGAACCACCGTGCATAATTCAACAACGTCTAAACTACAACATAATGGAATTCACTTCTAAATACATGAATTTTTGGCTGCATTTGCTGTATGGTTTTCTTGGTTTGTCAAAGATTACAAAATAATATAAGAAATGTACGCATCTGAACGAAACATTCCAATGTTTGTAAGTTCTGTTCATGTTCACATAAACGATATGGTTCCATCTATGTAGTTATAAGTCGGTGATATAGTGTCTAGTGTAGCGCGGGTTGTTTGTAATGGGAGGTATTTTCCGAGTTAATGAGTGGCTTTTTAAAGTTTTTAATGTGCGCATCGTTCTTTTCGCCGAATTTTCCGTTAAAAACAATGAGTTATATTGATGTAGCAAAAGTACGCAACAGACCCATTGTGATTGTTAATACTGGCTAATCATGGGTACCTCTTAGAATAACATGTCCAAACGTGAGTTACCCGCGGTAATCCGGTAATCTTACCGTAAAAAAAAAGAAAACAAAAAAAAACAACAATAAAACAACAACAAAACAACAGCTATGGTGAATATTCACGAGCAGTAAATTTCCTATAGTATGGTGATTCGGCTTATAAACAAAGATTCACTGAGATTTTCAAAAGGGGGACAAATTATCGTGTTATGGATTTTTGCCGGGTGAAAAACAGACTCATCTGACAGAGCTCCTTAGCGTGCGCGGAGGTGGGCACGCGGTCGCCAGAGGGGAGTTTGGAAAAAATGACGTCACTAGCGAATCAGTGAGCCAAATTAAAGAAAGGTCAGCTCAGAAAGTCGATAGTGCGCTGATTATACCTCTTTAGCAATTACATTAATCTGTTTTGGTTCTCGAGGTATACACGATGTTTCCCTGCTTTACGAATAACCCTCAACCCTAGTGTGTTTTAAAATAAAATAAGAATAATAATGTATTGACAAAGCTGAGACATTTTCTCAAACGTGATAGATGCGCAAACTTTTGAGCAATGATGGATGGGACCAAAAGTAGTAACTAAGCTATCGTTACTCGTCATTATATCTCTACGTGAAGCTAACGTTTGTTTAGTAATTATGTTAGCAGAATCAAGTCGTTTTATAACTGACAATGAGTTCAATTTTTTTTTTTCGTTTTTTTGTTTTTTTGTCATCACTAATAAAAACGCATCGGTTTAATAACTTGTTAGAATTAATTATTCACTGTTTTTCGCACCATTTCACACTCCCGTATTTGATGGCTCGAATTTCAACTCACGTTATAAAACGCACTTTTTTGCAAAATATTGTGTCGTTGTAGACCCGATGGAAAAGCAACAATCATGAACAACTCATATCTTAATCGAAAATAAACTCGTAGTTACAAAAAAAAAATTCCTCAAAAAAACACCAAACATCTCCGAGCTATCGAATTTCTCGTCGAAAAAAAAAGAAAACAAATCCTCAATAAAATACGAGAAACAATTCTACACTGCAAAGTTTTTAATAAAAAAGAAAAATCGGACACTGCTTTTATGTGAGTAAGTAGAAAATACCTTAATTGCGTTGATCTGTATTTGTCGTCTTCGGGTCAAGACAGAAGTGTCAGGTAACCTAGCTGACACACATAGATTGACTTTGATGGAGTGCACAGATTTATCAAGTTTTGCCGGGATCGTTCCAGACTTATCTTCGGGATTATCTATCCTTCAAATTTGTTTGGATTTCGTAAATTATCTCGAGTGCATCGGGGAAGATCGAGTATGACGAGGAGAAATGATGTCACAAATGATGTCACCGTATTCATTCTGAGGTGCCGTCAAATCTTCCCTCTTCTCAAATCCAAAAAATATGAACCACATCGTATGACGATTGAAGGCTTTTTAGCACTCCTGCAATGTTTTATTAACGTTTAATCTAATCTTGACTGGTTAGAAATAATGCTGGTTTCTTCACAATTTAATGGATTTGTGTTTTTAGCTGCTGACGCGTAGCGATGCGCCCGATGTCACTCTTTCATCTTCGTTGGATGAACGAGTGTGTGTGAGACGAGCGTTGGATGATTGATTTATCTCCATTAATTAAGACTCTTTAGGAGTATCAACACCTCAGCGCAGTAATGCCGAGATTTTGTTTTTTTGTTTTTTTTTTCTACTTTGCTTGAAAATCGATTTATTGATTGAAATGATAATTTATCGATGGAAATTACACTTTCTTAGTAACAAATTTCTGTATTTTTCCGCTGTCAAATATGACGGTTTAATAGTTTTGTCCATCCTTTATTTTTGACGTTTTGACGACAAAATGTCGTTAAATGTCCAATTGATAAGAGGATCATTGGTAATAGCAGTTTTTACAATCTTTATTCCTAGATTTCTCGAATGCTTGGCCAATTTTTAACTTTTTGAATCATTTTTTTTAATATATTAACTGTCAATCTGAATTAATTTGAATAAATAAACTTGTTTGCTAAGCATCCACACTCAATCCACAGCTTTGTTGAGTTAATACCACGATGGTCTCCTAAGCCTTATGGTCTAAACAAAAATAGTCACAATTTTAAAAATGAAAAAATTAATGTTGCAATAGTTTCTCTATAGTTCCCCACCGTAATAGTTGTGAAATACGCTTCAATTTCTGTCTTTGGGCATGAACAGTGGCGTAGAGTTGTACTTTGTCCATTTAAACTCATGTAAAAGGTCGAATGCGAAGGCGTTCACCGAACACGATATTTTTCGATATTTTTCGTGGGTTTAAATGGACGAACTGCAACGTTGCCAACTTGCACGCTAGGACACTGGACATAAACTGGCCATTAACAATTTTGGATCACTTATTGAGAGTGGCCAAAAAATATGGTCATAATATTTTTGACCTATCCTAATTTGGACAAATGCTCCTAAAACCATCACCTACCGTTGAGTGGTGAACATTGCTCCAATAGAAATCTACCTGAAAGCACGTTGCCACTCTAGATAACTGCATATCTAGGGCATAGTTGCCGTTTTGTGTATAATGAATGACATTTTTCAAAACACCGATGATTTTGCCGGCTGAGAAAATATTACAAAGTTCAATCCAGTCCACGACTGTAATGCACGAAAACACTCGCATCTGTAATACTTTCTCAGCCAGTGGAGACATCGATGACTTTAAAAACTTGCGGATATCTTAATAATTAAACAGCAACTGCTCCGATTGAGAAAATATTACAGATCAAAGCATTTTTGCTCAGGACACATATAGTCATATACAATGATACTGAACTTTAATATTTTCTCAACCGGTGGAATCATCGGTGAATAGAAAAATGTCATTAATTATACGCAAAACGGCAGCTCTGCTCTTGGCGTAGGCGGATCCAGCAATCTGGCAACTGCGCATTATTCCCATTTGAATGTATGATAAACAATCGATTCTTGAAGGGGCCCTGGCCCCGTGACTAATTGATGATTTGCCATACAATCAAATGGAACGAATACACTGTTGCCAGATTGCTGGATCCGCCTATGGCTCTTGGGTCTCGACCTAATATACGACGCTTGTTCTTAATTCTCCGACTCCGAGTGGCCACGACTTTTCTTTTAGTCGACGACCGTCTACCGCCCGCGTTTACCTTGCGTTCGCTTCCTGATCAGTTATTAGGGCGTTCCCTGAGTTAAGGTTTCGTGAAACAACAAGTGAGCTCTTCCCCGAAAATGTCAACTTTACCGTAAAGCTGGGTTTCTGGAAGGAGCTGACCGAAAGTTTCTCAAACTTGACGTTCCTCACCTGGGAACACCTCAATTTTTAGCTCGCCTTCCCCTTTCTATACATGTGAGAGCATGCGTCTAGTCTGCATATCCATGTACGTTTTTATACGATTTTATATTTTATCCATGAAAATTTAATTTGGATCTCGTGCGAAGGGAGTTTTGAGCCCTTCACCATGCGCTAATTTTCAATTTAGTTTCGGAACGGACACGACAGCGAATTGGTCTTTCTCCCCCCTATCTCTCTCCCCCCTATCTCTCTCTCTCTCTCTCTCTCTCTCTCTCTCTCTCTCTCTCTCTCTCTCTCTCTCTCTCTCTCTCTCTCTCTCTCTCTCTCCCTTTCACCCTTTCTCTTGTACTCTTGAACGTGACGCGTTCGCAATTGAATCCGTTGCAACGGATTCGCAGGCGAACGTTCGCGAACGTTTTGGCATTTCGCCAGGGCTGCCGTTTTGCGTAGAATCAATGCTATTTTTCAATTCACCGATGATTCCACCGGTTGAGAAAAGCTTACACAGTTCAGTTCAGTGCATGACTATGATAAACTGAAATACTCGCGTCTGTAATCTTTTCTCAACCGGGGGAGTTGTCGATGACTTTAAAAAAACTTGCGGATATTTTAATTAATCAACGGAGTTTCCACCGATTAAGGAAATATTAAAGATCAGAGTATTTTCGTGCATTACAGTCATACACTGAACTGAACTGTGTAATCTTTTCTCAACCGGTGGAATCATCGGTGACTAGAAAAATATGATTGATTATACGCAAAACGGCAGCCCTACATTTCGCAAGGGATTCAAGGTGCTTCGTCATTGATAAATGACTTTCACTGATGTAGTGGGTAAGTGGGTAGATATTGGCCGATGAATGTCCGTGTATCGTTTAAGCTGTAAAATAAAACCATTTTTTTTAGTATTTTCTGTAATAATTCAGAACCATAAATATCACAATAAACAAAGTGACACTCCACGTTTTTTATTCAGGAATCAATGACATTATAAATATCAGAAAAAATAAGAGGAGAGGTTTCTAATAGCACTCACTATAAAATGTTCATGTTTTGGGGAAAAAAATAACATAAACTACGGTGGATTACAAATGAACAAAATCCGGAAGATGATCTGTGCAGGATACGTAGCGTTGCGTCGCAAGGTATGCCACACCAGAGCGAACGCGAACCAGTTTTCGCGTTCGCTTAGGTCAGAGTTGGGCAACCGAATAATCAGAAATAATGAAATGACTCCGGCAACACTGAAAACTGGGTTTGCTACCTGAGCTGAGGAAAGGGAAACACATACGGAAGGTATAGGTCAATGGGTCTGTTGCAAACTTTTGCTACAATGATAAAGAGTGTTGCATCGTATGTAAAATCGCCCGAAAAGTCCATTGGTGGCATCAGAAAGTCATGAAATGCAATAATAAACTCACTAGAGACGTTTAATGAAATCCAAGATGGCGGTAAAATATCGAGCAATCTGTATGCATGCAACTTTAACATCCAAGGATTGCCAACGTTGACAACCTCACAGCTTCAGAGGTTATGTGTTTATTTACGTTGTGATTGGGTGTGATCAATATTGTGAGGTTGGCTATACTTGGATGTTCGTGGTGCATGCATACAAATTGCTCAATATTTTACCGCCATCTTGGATTTCATTAAACGCCTCTTGTGAGTTTATTATTGCATTTTACGACTTTCTGATGCCACCAATGGACTTTTCAGGTGATTTTACATATTATTAAACACTCTTTATCGTTGTAGCAAAAGTTTGCAACAGACCCATTGTAGAATTATTCGTCGAATAATTCGATTGACTCGGCGTTGCCTGACTCACCGAATAATTTCCGAATAATTTTTTGCCCAACTCTGGCTTAGGTATGGCACGGGCTTCAGCCTTAATCAACTCTCATTTGTAAAATTTCAGCAAAATACTTGTTTTCGAACGATTGAACATGAAAAGTAGACCGTGATTCGCGGGCACACAATTTCTGCTGTAACTGGTTGGCACCGATGAGTGTGAAGAAGAAGAAGAACATACATCAATTTCCACCGCTCTCAGACAACCGAGAAGGGGAGAAGGGTTAGGGTGAACTGATGCCACTCAGTGTTGTGAGAAAATTAGGAGGAAGCGGATGGAGTCAGCGATACGCATCTGCAAAATTTTCAGTCCCATGAAACTGCGCTAATACGCTTCTTTGATGAATGTCTCACAAATTGCCTGTCACATGTATACTAATATCGAGATCTCTCACCGGCCGGTTTGAACTTTTTGGACCTTCGACGATAATTTGTAGCCATCAAATTATAGAGCGAAATGATTTATGAGCTGAAATTTTCATATGGATTTGTATAATTTCGTGTAAAAGACGCGTCAACGGTTTGCGGAATTGGATTGGACTGTGAGAAAGGAATTTTGCGGACCAACTCTGTTCATCCACCTACCGCGCAGTCCGCAGTTCATGTGATCGGGTTGAATTTGAATGATCAAGGTCAGTGTTGCCAGGCAGACCAGAACTGGACATTTTTCAATTCTCCGATGATTGATTCCACTGGTTGAGAAAATATTACACGGGGAAAAAAGGCTGGTAGGATGGACCATATGCACTGACTTTGCAGTCAGCTACCAAGTAAATGGTAAATGCAACGTACATTATGGTATAAGTTAAGTTGGTAGATTTTATCATAATTTAGTAAAAGGACATTACCCAAAATGGGCCTTTTCACCCCTGAGAGCGAAATGTGAAATATTTTCAGGGATGATAGAGGATTAAATCAGCGTTCCGAATCTGGCCTATTTTTTGATTTTGGACGAAGGGAAAGGGAGGGAGGGGGGTCCAAAGTTAGACACTTCAAACGCCCATAACTTTTGAACGAATAAATATATGATGATGTACTTTATGCGAAATGATAGATCTTTTAAAGACCTTTCGATTGATGTGTATGATATTTGCCTCATTTTAATTTTTAATCGATTTATCGAAGTTTTTTTGATTTTTTTGAAATCGGGTTTTCCGTTTTTTTAATCATGGAAGTTTGGCAACGCACATCACCACAAATTTTTTCCATAGTAAAAGTAGACGCAATTTGCTAAAAAACGGTTTAAACCGCATGCTGGGGCAATGCTCTCAAGCGGAGTTATGAGGGCTCAAAGTTGGCGCTTTCGCGAAAAAGGCCGCCCCGAGGGGCGTACTACGGGTGATAGAAGTTGGCATAAACTGTTCTTCCCGTCCAAATGACTTGAAATTTGGTTTTCTCAAGTATTTTTTAACGCAGAATTCAAATTTTGCATCAGTTTTTCAAAATTCGAAAATCCAAGATGGCTGCCGACCAATTTTTTCTGCAATTTGGTCGGCAGCCATCTTGGATTTTCGAATTTTGAAAAACTGATGCAAAATTTGAATTCTGCGTTAAAAAATACTTCAGAAAACCAAATTTCAAGTCATTTGGACGGGAAGAACAGTTTATGCCAACTTCTATCACCCGTAGTACGCCCCTCGGGGCGGCCTTTTTCGCGAAAGCGCCAACTTTGAGCCCTCATAACTCCGCTTGAGAGCATTGCCCCAGCATGCGGTTTAAACCGTTTTTTAGCAAATTGCGTCTACTTTTACTATGGAAAAAATTTGTGGTGATGTGCGTTGCCAAACTTCCATGATTAAAAAAACGGAAAACCCGATTTCAAAAAAATCAAAAAAACTTCGATAAATCGATTAAAAATTAAAATGAGGCAAATATCATACACATCAATCGAAAGGTCTTTAAAAGATCTATCATTTCGCATAAAGTACATCATCATATATTTATTCGTTCAAAAGTTATGGGCGTTTGAAGTGTCTAACTTTGGACCCCCCTCCCTCCCTTTCCCTTCGTCCAAAATAAAAAAATAGGCCAGATTCGGAACGCTGATTTAATCCTCTATCATCCCTGAAAGTATTTCACATTTCGCTCTCAGGGGTAAAAAGGCCCATTTTGGGTAATGTCCTTTACCATTCTTGTTGATAGCTGACTCCAAAATCAGCTATGCAGATGGTAAATTCTACCAGTTATTTTTCTCCGTGTACACAGTTCAGTTTAGTTTATGACTGTAATGCCAGAAAATACTCTGTAAGCTTTTCTTGATCGGTGGACTCACCTCAGTAAATTATTAAAATACCCGCAAGTTTTGTTTTTTTTTTTTCGAAGTCAGTGATGACTCCACCGGAACCTCAAGGAAAATGTCTGCTGTTACAAGTAAAAGATTCCTAGTTGTGATAGTGATTCTCCTTCATGCAATCAGATTTTTACCTCGCGCAAGAAAAACTGTCGCAAGTAAACGTGTTTCTTTGATTTTAAAGAAGCGATTTCTCTCGGTGGGTATTCTAACTTCGATCGATCGGTATAACTCTCTGGTTGCCGAAATCGGCACTGAACGCCCGAAAATTACGAATCTGAATTCAATCTCCCTTTATCCATAAAAAACTCAGAACATTCCTTAAATAATAAGCAAATAAACTCTTAATCTTAACATTCAGACACTGCTGATTAGTCTATAGAAGCTAATGTCTGTGTTTGTCTGTTGACTCAAACTTGTCTTAATAGTCTTAGCTGCAAAAACTCTGTTGCCAACGTTCTCTAAGAAACTTCCAATGTACTTTTCAAATGAGGCTCTTGCAAACTTTTGTTACAGGGGATTGAAGAGTTGATTCTTGCATAAAAACCTGTAAAAATGACGATGCGTACACTGAAAAATCACGAAATTCACTACCAAAATCGGGCATAATGGCGGTTCGACGCAGGTATCATGGGAGATTCCTATCTAATTTGGGACATATCTCTGTGTTTCCGCAGAGAAAGTGACAATTTAGACAGGAATCTCCCATGATACCTGCGTTGAAGCGCCATTACGATCTTGCCGTTAGAGCAGTAGTGTGAGTTTTTTACTGAATTTTAGACTATTTTAGTGTGATTTTCGTGGCTTTCGCTGGTTTTTACATCAGATTAGACTATTCATTTCCTTATAGCAAAAGTGTGCAAGAGCCCCATTGGTCCGACCGGAGATCTCAAAACTATAATAGCCATGCGGAACTGCAGAGTCCGACTTTGGGTGCCAAATGGAAAACACAGGTTCAAAGGAAAAACACCAGGGGGGGGGGGTTCTTATTTCTCATTTATTTGTCGTAAAAATGTTTGAAATCAATATTTTATTGGAGCTGGAAAAAGTCGCGTAGCTAATCTTTTGTCTATTCTTTAAATCCTTCCTCTCAGCCACTCGCTTCAAATAAAATCCATCTCAGAGCTTCTTTAATTTCATTTACCCTTTATTTAAACTTATATTATAACCATGAACAAAAGCAAAATTTAACAGTGCATCATATAAAATTTACAAATTGGGTAGACTTTTTTTTAAAACATCCGTTCCTTCAGTCTGTTGTTTTGTTAGGGTTCTTACACAATGGGGCTTTGCACACTTTTGCTATAAGCGATTTAATAGTCGATTCTGGTGTAGAAACCTCAAAAAATAACGATGACAGCACTAAAAACTTCCAAAATCCACTTCTGAATTCGATTAATGATTTTATTTGCGCGGGCGTAATGGTGGCTGAGGGTAGTAACAATGGGAGATTCCCATCCAACAATACTGTAACTCCATCAAGAAGTGACCAATAAGAGACGACTTTCATGTGACACCGGTGTCACTAGGTGTCGCGGTACCATTCATCGGATGTGGATCATCACTCTGATGACTAATTACTCTGTGAATCATCCTTGTCAGCATAGAAAGAGTGACGAAATTAAGATAGGAATCTCCCATTGTTACTGCCCTCGGCCAGCATTACGACCTCGTAAATAAAAGCGTTTATTGAGTTTAAGAGTGAATTTCGGAAGTTTTCAGTGCTGCCATTGTCATTTTTCGAGGTTTTTACACCAGAATCGACTGTAAAATCGCTTTTAGCAAAAGTGTGCAACAGCCCCATTAAAAGATTCACGTTAGGTTTCCGATTGATACTGTTATGTTGCATGTCTTTGCTGTTAGATCGCTCTGACGGTCACTTTTTGATTCCATCTGGCAACGCGACGCTTCAAGTTTAATAACTCGAGCTATAATTCGCAGCTCTTGAGAGCTTGTTCGCGAGCTGTTGAGTGGAGGCCTGCAATTAGGACCAAACGTTCTACCTCCTCCTCACACGTTTTGATGTAATATTTCACAGTCCCCCCGGTAGTCGAGAATTATGGACGATTTTGCTATACGTAAATGCGCTCATTATGTCTTTTTAGAAGGGCTCGGCACTCTAGGCAGTCAGCTGATTTTAAGGAAAGTACTCTTCGTTTTAATAGACTCCGCGTGCATGTGTGTAATATTGCGTAAACACGTGGTTAATTGACCGCTCAATACTCAGTACTCTTCTATGAAGCTCGGCACTTTTCTTCTTATACTTTCAGCTTCATTAAAACACGACAGCTTGTGCTGTGGCGGTGATCTAGGCACGTAGTCCAACTGAATAAAAGGCTGAGTTACTGTTTGGGAAAGGTGCCTGGTGGGGGGGGGGGGGGGGGAGGAGTTTACAACAGATCCTTTCTAAGTTAGAAGAAAAATATCTCTTACAAATCAACTGTTGTATAAGAAAACTGGCGACAATATTCAAAAGACGTTACGTCATATTGACATCAGTGGTGTCAGACTTTCCTGATGTAAATTACAAAGTTTTACTTTAACCCTTTACTGCACGATTTTTTTTTTCTTTCTTATTTCTTTTCGTTCGAAAACATGATTTTTCAATTGATTTTGACTCAAAATGAAAGGGAAAAATATAGTGAAAAAATTCCTAGCATTAATTATTGCGCCCAAGAGATGTGCAAAGTACTAAATTTAACATGAACCAGTATAGGGAGAAAATCAAGGTCACACGGTTAAATATGTTTTCTAATGCTCAGATGGTGCCCAAGGTGGGACCTTGCTTTTTCAGACTTCGGTGAAAAATCGGAACTTTTCCTCGATATGTGCCGGAGGGATGACGACATGGAAAAAAAAATGATATTTTAACTTTAAGAGTTCAAAATGGAGGAAATATATAATGTGCCTCAAGGGTGCCACGGCGCAGTTAAGGGTTAAGTCAAATGGGTTAAATTGGAAAATTATCCGAGGAAGGATTAGCACGATCAAGTTGGACCCATAATCATCTTTCGATCTCAGGCGTACCCCATTGCACTTTCAATCGTCAGGATCACTGAAAGTGTCTTTGTTCAGCCGAGTTAGGCTGACTCGAATTTGGATAATAGGTCTGCGTGATCTGATGGTTAGCGCAACTAACCACTAACCCAGAGGCCCTGTGTGTTCGAATCCCAGCCGAGGTGACAAAATTTGATGGTGGTCAGATCTTGTCACTTTGGATAGACAAGGTGTTCCTCTTTTCTCTTTCACTTCATGTGCCCTTCTTCTTCTCTCTTCAATTTGTTCTATACCTCTAATAATAGATATAGTAAAAATTTCAATTTCTACGATGGTTGTAGGTCCGTATCGGAATTAATGCCTCTTAAGCAATCTTCTAAAAAAACAAAAAAACAAAAACAAAAACAAAAACAAAACAAAAAAAAAAACAAACAAACATTGGATGGCCCCAAGACTTAGGACTGTCAACTTCGGAACATTCAAATTTCGGTCCACTTTTTTTATTGTGATTTGTTTAATCTGCCACCGTCCTAGTCGTATCAACTTTATTCCGAATGAGTTTTAATATTCCAACAATGACATCTTGAAACTATCGCACATTCTTGTATAAAAAGACATGAAAATGAGAGTGGTTTGCAACCGGGCAAAAAGAAAGTCATCAGCGGTTGGTTTTACACTGTTAACCCAGATCACTCCAATACTGAACTAGTCATCGGCTCAAGTTGATAATACCTCTTGACTGATCCATCTCCTTTTCTCTGAGTATAGTAATCGTTCCATTTGACAAAACCATTCATCATTCGTAAATTGCGTCTATAACTCGTAATTCGCGCCATCACGATTTTTATGACGGAACCATTAATTCCTCTCCGACTGACCGACTGATCGTACGACTTATCCATTTTTTTTTTTTTTTTTTTTTTTTTGGTAATCCTGAAGAGAGCCGATCAAAATGAATCACTTTGAATCAGTGGGCCTTTTTTTAACTGTCTTCTTTTCTAATGCGGGAAGTCGTTCGAAGTCATTTTTGTGGACTGGCGTATGCCAAGCAAGGTTGCCGTTTTTCAACGAGCTCGAATGCGATAGAGGGGCTATGCTATGTTATAAGTCCAAGGGCGGCTCGTGAAATGCGATACATCGATGTATGTATTTCTTGGGAGTTCAATTGCACCCTCCGACGATCGATACTTTTCTATAGTTTTAAATGGAGTAGACATCGATAAGTCCTATCCCAAAGTGTACAGCATGGAAGATCTGATTCCGGGTTGTTGAATGAATGTCCATCGCACTCTCTTCAACCGAGGACATGTATGTACATCAGAGATGCTGTTTTGCTTGTAATTAATGGCATTTTTTCAATTCACCGATGATTCCACTGGTTGAGAAAAGATTAGTCAGTTCAGTGTATGACTGTACTGCATGAAAATACTCTGCTCTGCACTCTTTTCTCTATCGGTAGAAACCCCGTTAATTATAATTAAAATAACCACACGTTTTTGAAAGTCATCGACGACTCCGCACCGGTTGAGAAAAGATTACAGATTAGAGTATTTTCAGGTGTTACAGTTATACACTGAACTGTGTAATCTTTTCTCAACCGGTGGAATCATTGGTGAATCAAAAAATGTCAATGGGTCTGTTGCAAACTTTTGCTACAACGATTAAGAGTGTTTAATCTAATGTAAAATCACCTGAAAAGTCCATTGGTGGCATCAAAAAGTCATAAAATGCAATAATAAACTCACTAGAGGCGTTTAATGAAACCCAAGATGGCGGATAAATATCGAGCAATCTATATGCATGCATCGTGAACATCCAAGGATGACCAACTTTGACAACCTCACTGGAGGTAGAGGTTATGTGTTTATTTACGTTGTGATTGGTTGTGATCGATATTATGAGGTTGCCTATCCTTGGATGTTCGTGGTGCATGCATACAAATTGCTCGATATTTATCCGGCATCTTGGATTTCATTAAACGCCTCTTGTGAGTTTATTATTGCATTTTATGACTTTCTGATGCAACCGATGGATTTTTCAGGCGATTTTACATTAGATTAAACACTCTTAATCGTTGTAGCAAAAGTTTGCAACAGATCCATTAATTACACGCAAAACGGCAGCTCTGGTACAAAACTTTTAACTTTATTTCACTTGACACACAGGGAGAAGGAATTTCCAAAGCGAGAAGGGGGCAGATTCCAATGATGAGATTTTGTAGGTCCCTTGAATGCGGCAAACGGATCATCACGAGGTCGGGATCGGGTGGCCGGTTTTGGGTTGGCCGGAATCCCACTACCCAGATGGTGTAGGGAGGAAGGGTAGGTGAAAAAAAAGGGGGAGGGGTCGTGCGAGCAGTGTGGCATACTAGTTTATTACGCGGACATCGCCGGGCAGAGTTGAAAGTGAAAGGCTAGAATGAAATTGTTTGGGAGCCATTGAAAGAGGAAAATCAGCCGAGGACAGAATGGTGAACTGGTTGCCAAAATCGCCGCAACCATTGGTTTCTTGGAAAGTTCCTGAAATTGAAAATAAGGGAGGGGAATGGGGGGTGGAAGTTAATCTTCGCGGGGGATCTCGGCAGAGTGAAAAAAAAATGAAATGCGGAAGTCGAATAGAATGACCGAGGAAACTTATTTGAATCCAAAGGTGTTTTTCCATTCGGTTTCTTGTTTAAAAAACTGCCTGAAATTGATTAATGGTCATAGGAATGAACTCCGGAAGTTAATCTCGTCGTTGGTGGTTCCCGCAGAGTGACCACAAAAAAATTGTACTGCGCGTAGTCGTATACACTGAGAGAATACTTTTTTTAATCCAAGGTGTTTTTTCCAGTTTGTTTGTGTTAAAGAAACTGCACAGTTAAATATTGACTAAGGTAAGTGACCCAAGGGTGGCCATACCTATGCTTGGGGCCAATATGCACGTATAAGTCATGAGAGATAAAAAAAACTAAATATGTCAATTTTCTATTAAGACAGTTGGCTATCATCTGTTAATTTCATTTTTTTAAAAGCCTGTTTTTGAGGTTTTTTTTGCGTTTGAAAACAAGTAGGGTTTTGACATCGCGCGAAACATGCACCTAAGGTGGCCACCCCTAATATTTTTGATGCACCTGAAGGTAAAAACCCCCTTTTAAATCTCATTAATAAGTATTCAAATGCTATTTTATAGTTCAAAAAAGGAATCTAGACCCTAATTACACCAAAAATAATAATGATTATGATGAATTGAAAGTCAAAGGTGGAATCAATTTAAGGGCTTAGCTTTTACGATTGTTTACTTCCATGAAAATTAGCTGAAGACCTGCGAAAATGGACATTTTACCACAGAATAATACAATCAGAAGGGAAACTCCCATAAGAGCCAATGGAAACAAGATTTGGAATTTACTGGCATAAACTGGCAACTGTGCCTACTCACTTCTCAAGATGGCGGACGTGCTTTTTCAGGCTATACAACCAATCACAACTCGGCCAGTTGCCGAAGATCTGCCGAAGATTTCCGAAGATACTCACTTTCGAACATGGCGGCCCGAAGTAAAGAATGTTTCAAAATGAATTAGAGTTTCCGTTCTGATTAGAGTATTCTGTGATTTTACTGTTCCGCGCCGACTGAATCCCCCGATTTTCTTCATTTTTAGAGTGGGGAAGCGATAGCGTCCTGCAACTCAGCACTAACGCCATCTATCGTCAATTCGTGTAATTAACTGAAATAAGCTGGGGTGGGCCACCTTAAGAGCCGAGCCACCTTTGGGTCACACACCTTAAAAGGGGAAATGGAGCTGTTGCAAACTTTTGCTACAGGCTTATTAATAGATGATAATGGTGTAAAACCCTGTAAAAATAACGATTAGCGCACTAAAAAATCACGAAATCCACTCCTTAACTCACAAAATGCTTTTAAACGCGAGACCGTAATGGCGGCCGGGGCCGCGGTTTTCATAGGGGTTCCCTATCTTCAATCAGCGCCATCTGCACGAGTTGTTCTCGCAACACCACCCAAGAAGAAGAAGAAGCATACAATTGTTGTAAGAAAATCGCGGCCTCGGCCGCCATTAAGGGCTCGCGTTTAAAAACATTTTGTGAGTTTGGGAGTGGATTTCGTGATTTTTTAGTGCGCTAATCGTTATTTTTACAGGGTATTACCCCATAATCAACTATTAATAAGCCTGTAGCAAAAGTTTGCAACAGCTCCATTCCTTTAACCCACGGAAAATGTCTGCTGCTACAAGTAAAAGATTCCTTGTTGGGACGGTGATTCTCCCTCATGCAATCAGAATTTACTTGGCGCAAGGAAAACTTTTACAGTGTATAGAGTCGATTCTACGAATATCGCCGAAGAAAGTTGATGCGGTTTCAATGAAAAAAAAATCAGGAATGAAAGAAATGTATAAATTAATAAATAAAATAAGATTGTGCATACAGCTTGTGGTCGAAAGTGATTTTCAAGGTTAGCAAATAGTGAAACAAATATAAACTGCTTCGGAGGAGGGGAGGAGCTATCTACACTGAAAAAATTAAAATGCCGATTCAGCATTTAAAAATGTAGAAAAAGTGTCCGACATGTACTAAATGCTGATTTCACATTATAAAATGCTGATTTCACATTATAAAATGCTGATTCAACAATTGAAAATGCTGATTTAACATTGACCAATGTCGAATCAGCATTTTCATAATGTAAAATCATCATTTAGTACATGTCGGACACTTTTTCTACATTTTAAATGTTAAATCAACATTTTTATTTTGTCAGTGTATTGGACCGTTCAAGATTCCTCTTTTACTAATCTTATTATACTTATGTAGATCGTTAGAGGGTGTTTCAGAAGTGTTGGTGCAGTTAGACCAATAATCTTTAGAACTTATCAACGTCTTTTATTACATGATATAATTAAACGAAAATGAAATGAAGCGTCGGCTTTTCATTGAGTAACGCTTTAAAATTGAAAAGTCAAAGTTGCAGGCAAGTTTTTTCTTTTAATTCAAACGAACAAAAATCGAAAATTTGCCGAAGATTGGCGCTAATCTGTGCTTACTTCTCTGAAACGAACTCTACAGAATACGGATGACCCATACATCAAAAATACCGTCAACTTGGCAATCACGCCTTGGAGTACACTGCAGCAGTATTGATACCCAGCCGCCTCAACTGGAAGAGAGGGTCATGGTGGGTGCGGGGGCGGGGCGGTTTCAGGAAGGCCGGGGGGGGGGGGGGGGGGGGTAAGAAGTCCATAAGCATGCGACTAGATGAGAGGAAAACATGACGCAATGACCATTTGATAGACCACCGACACCGGTCCGCGGTCGCCGGCCGGGCGGTTTGGGCATCACACAGTGGATCAGAACAGCGGATCTGGCAACATCGCAATCCTCCATTTAAGCCTATGATAAATATCGAAGTCTTGATAACACACTGAATACCATCAAATTCAATTTTTTCGCATGTTTTTATATGGACAAAATCCAGCGTTGCCAAACTGCACGCTGCTCCCTGACACTGTATTATTGATCTGCTACGATCGTTAAAGCATAGGCGGATGTATACAGTATTTTTTCCTGTGGCGTAGCGGGCACTTTGGTAACGCTGCAGTTCTTCCGTTTAAACCCATGAAAAAGATCGAACTATCGAGTGTTCGGTGAACACCTTCGCATTCGACCTTTTTCATGGGTTTAAATGGAAAAACTGCAACGTTGCCAAATTGCACGCTACGCCACTGAATTTGTCTGTCTCTCTCTCACACCATTTGAATAAATGTGTTTGAAGAGAGAGAGGGACAGACTCATTCCTGTATCCGCCAGTGAGTTAAAGTTCCCGTTTTTAAGCGAGAGACTCTCTTCCTTAACGTTCCGTATAAGTTTTATCAAGACCACCAAAGTACAATTAGCAATGATATGTTATCTTTATAGTAAGCGCAACCTGTTAAAGGTTTCTATGGAGACCTATAATAATTCAATTCTTCGGATTATGATTATTCTTGTCTAATAAATATCCTTGATATTCCATCTTGTTCGAATAAACTTAATTAAAAATAATAGGTAATTATCTTTAATATTGTTGTAAATTCATTGAATACTCAACAGCCGCTGTTTGCATTTTTCCTTCGAGGGAGGGAGGGGGAGCGACTCTTCGTGAGAGCCTAAAAATTGAAAGCCAGCAATCGTAGATTCTGATATTTCGCAATTTTTTTAGGACGTAGGGCTAGTTTTAACACATGCACAGAAATGAAAAATGTTAAACGTGAAAAAAAAAAAAAAAATTAAAGCTATAGTTAAACGAAATCTAATAAATTTAAATATTACAAGCTTAGTAATGTTAATTTAACAGTTCAAAACAATTTAGATTACTAAGCTCTTAACTCTTTTGCTGCCAGGTTAGGGACACAAATCTCTGCTCGCGCTCGCTCAAAATGAAGGGGCAGGTAGATAAATACTCCTACTCCTAGGTGTTGAATTTGCCTGCGCCGTGAAATGAAGGCGCTCGCTCGGAACATTCTTTTGCAAACACCAACAACTTGGAGTTGATTCTGCGAATAAAAAATTGGAATGTTTTGAAGCAGATCTGCAGTAACAAAAACGGATATGTCGAAGCGTGGTATTAAAATGGTTGAAGAGAAAATGTCTGTACTGGAATTACTGGAATTTTTGTGCTGCAAAAAAGTCGAATCAGTAAAAAAAAAAAAAAAAAAAAAAAATTGTGATTTGATACGGTGTGCGGTGTCCGACACGACACCCGTACAAAACGCCGGAACTTACATTTTAATGAGAGAAAATGCTTCATCGATGCATATACATACGGCATACGCGACATACCGCAGAGCATAGCCGTAGGATATCGTCTTTCTCTCTCTAAGCCCATTTGACTGTGCGTGCGTTGAAAAAGGAAAGAAGCAGGGGCTGAAGTCACGTGACAGCCTCTACATCCATCCTTTTCTAACACATGCTTTTAAATGGGCTAACAATAAGAGAGAGGATATCCTGGCTACGGGCGGCCATGCCACCGCAGAGCATCCCATAACTGCACCGCATATGGCGAACTGTGCAGTTCTACGGCGAATTCAGATCATCACTTGAACCGGTGGCAAGAAAGATTATAGAGCTCTGAGTTCTAGTCTATATACAAACAATAAGACACCGTAAACATTAATATCCATGATCTTTTTTTGTTGCGCCCGTCCGACGCGACGCACAGTGGAGCGAGTCAATGGAAGAGGCTGGTCAAGGCGTTGCGACTTGAAATGCATATATCTTCGTTAATACGCAACGTAGAAGTTTGAAAATGGTTTTGTTGGTTATATTGTAAACATTTCTAGAAGAATCACCCTTTGTAATTTGTGTTTTTACCGTAAAAAAAAAAAAACAAAAAACAAAAAAAACAAAAAAACAAAAAAAAAAAAAAAAAAAAAAAAACAAATTTGTACGTAGATATTTTTTTATATTATTATTATTTATTTTTTTCATATTTTTAATTTTTAATTTATTTTTTATTTGTTTATTTATTTATTGATTTATTTATTTATTTATTTATTTTTTTTTATTTTTATATTTTATATTTTTATTTACATTTATTTATTTACTTTTTTATGTGATATATATTTTTATAGAACAATAACTTAATTGGAAAAAAGACTGTGGAACAAAATAGGATTTGTGTTATTTTTTATACATATATATATTTTTTTATTTTTTATTTTTTTTATTTAATTTTTTTTTTTTTTCATGTATTCCATGTCAGATCTCACCCCTTGACTAGCTCCCAGTGGCGGCTCGTACAATTTGGCAATCATGCTTAAGTGTCATTTAAACCTATGCAAAAGTATCGATATCTTGGGGGTGCAATTCCACCTCCTGAAGATCGATTGTTTTGCATAGGTTTAAATGGAGAGAACACGCTGAATCTGCATTGCACGAGCCGCCACTACTCGCTCCACTGTGCGACACTCCGATGAGTTCCGGAACTCCTCCAACCGACTGTTGCATTTTACTCTTGTACGCGCGACAAACTGCGAAGACTGACGGAGGACGACACGACGTCACGTATACGGTAGGAGCTGCGAAAAAATGAATGCTTTACCTGCTATTTAGCCACGCCGCAGTATCCGCATAAAGTATCCACGTATCTCTGTACCTTCTGGATGCGCGAGATCGCCTTGTCACTTTCTTAAACCTTACATACCAGTGGCGTAGCGTGTAATATGGCAACATTGTGTTGTGTCCATTTAAACTCGTGTTAAAGGCCAAATGCGAAGGTGTTCATCAAACACCCAAAAGTTCGATATTTTTCATAGGTTTGAATTAATAACAATTTTTGATTTAAGGTTAAAAAAATGTAAATGAGGCAAACAAACCAAATTCAGATCGTCCATGCTGTTGCTGCCACACTTTGAGATAAGACTTAAACCATGTCATTCGCTTTAGCTCTTTGGGAACAGATTCCTCAAGCCTTTAATCTTAAAGAGACAATCATCAGCTCCTCTAGTTGAGAGTCTAAAAACGAATCCCCTTTATGTATATGAGAAATAAAGAACATGCAAATTTGTAAATTCCATTCTTAACTATGTTTTAAATTTCGTACTATTTTTAAACGATGAAAATGCTTTAGCCAGAGACAATGTATAATAGAGACCACGCACTATCTATCTTGCCCATGTTTGCGCGAGGTGGCAACTTTTATTTTCGGGATCTCAACAGAGCACCGCAAACATGGACCATACGTTGACTGATGGGAAACGTCGTTGATATTTTTGCTTAGTGAATCCGAAGCACCAAAATTGCATCAGTCAACGTATGGTCCATGTTGGATGGTGCTCCCTTTGTTAATTTCTGTTGAGCTCCGAAAATAAAGTCAGCTACGCGCGCACGGTTAGTGCGTGGTCTCTATTATATTTTGTCTCTGGCTTCAACCCTTTCACGAGAATTGGTACATTTATAATTTACCAAAGTGTACCATTTTATGTAGCATGGGAATTCAATGTTCGAATAGTCGTATTGCAAAAAATTGTGTAACTCATCAAAATTTGTAGTAAATTTTCTCTTTTGAACAGTCTAAAAAAAAACGGGAAAAAAG
>VMOF01000388.1:6894824-6902324 GCA_011764245.1 Trialeurodes vaporariorum
GGACTGTGCACGCTCTAACGGAGGCATCGGAGGCTGCCATCCTCCACGACTCCCGCAGCGTTGCCGAGCCAGTAACCGTCATGCCAGTCGCCGGACCAGCCGTGTTGTCTACCGTGTTGTCTTTGTCTACGCGTTATCGATTCGGATGTGTTTATTTAGTTTTTGTTCATTTTGTTTGGGTGTGTTTTGTTTTCGTTTTGCATTCTCATTCTCCATTTAGCTTAATTCATGTCTCTTCCAGCTCACGACATCGTGTTAAACGTGTTAGAAGTGCCGTTTTCGCGTCGAGAAGAATACGCTCAGAAAGATATTTTGCGCGTCGGACGACCTACGGAGCCTCTTTCTGTTTTGCAAAGTGGTAAATCTGCGGGCAGAACTTACTCAAGATCGTTCAGCACGGATAATTTTCGCAAATGTCAGTGGTTATGTTCAAGCATTTATATGCAATCTTTGTTCTGCTGGCCATGTCTCTTATTAGAAAACATCCCAGGTAAAAAAACTGTGTGGTCCACTGTTGGATTCTGCGATTTTAAAAACCTACAGAGAGCTATAGAGAGGCATGAAAACACGAAAGATCATATTGCCCATTGCTATGGTCTCCGAAGATTGGAAAAAACCTACAATTCCATCAAAGATGCATTGATAGAAAACGCGAGCTTAGCCAAAAAACAGTTCAATGAAAATGTACGCAAAAATCGCTTAGTGATAAAAATTTTAATTGATGCCGTGATTTACCTTGGTAAACAAGAACTCGCTTTCCGGGGCCACGATGAAAAGGCTGATTCATTCAACAAAGGTAATTATAAGGAATTGCTGGATTTATTATTGAAACATTGCACCTCCGAGATCCAAGCTCACTACAAAACTATCGAGTCAGTGTTTTCTGGAGGGTCCAAAACAATTCAAAATGAGTTGATTCAGTGTGTTCAAGAAGTTATTTTTGATCGAATAGAAGCTGATCTGAACGAAGCTCCCTTTTTTTCTTGTCAAACCGACGATACGACAGACTTGACTCACAGAGCCCAAAATTCCTTGATTGCCAGATTTGTGGATGGGCTAGGTCGGATTGTCGAACGTTTTTTGGGGTTTTCTGACGTAAGCGAGGATAAGAAGGCTGAAGGTTTATTTAACGTACTGAATTCGAAACTAAAAAAATTTAATTACGAAGAGAAGTTAATTGGTCAAACTTATGATGGTGCAAGCGTAATGGCAGGGGAGTTGACCGGACTTCAGACGCGAGTGAAAAGTGTAGCTCCAAATGCTTTATTTACTCATTGCAGCGCTCACAGGCTCAATTTAGTGCTTCAAAACGGGACCAAAAGTATTACCGAGTGTCATAATTTTTTTCCCCAAGTCGTTGCAATGTCCTCTTATTTTCATCGATCACCTGCGCGGACAAGTGTTGCGGACCAAATCATAAAGCGTCGTTTCCCTCAAACTGCTGAGACTCGCTGGTCGTCACGCTCGAAAATTGTGCATTTAATTTGCAAGCACTATGATGATTTGAAGGTAGTTTTTAGTACAATCATTGACGACCCACTGCAAAGTGACGATTCACATGCAGGAGCGGTAAACTTTTTAAAAATATTATCAAAGTTCGACTTTGCATTTTTAACTCTGATTTTTAAAGATATTTTTGACAAAGCCGATATTCTTTTTGATATTCTCCAGAAAAAATCCCTAGATATCCGTTACTGTCTCGCGCGTGTTGCGGCTTTTAAAACTGCATTATTGATTCAGCGGAATGAAGATCATGCTAACCATTACTTTTCTAGAGCTGTCGAACTCACTTCTCTGGCTGCAAATGCTCGAAATGCCGGTAACCGGGATATAACTCAAGTGAAAAGGGGACTTTATTATAGTATTATTGACAATATTGTGTCACAAGTGACTGAACGTTTCTGTGATCTTGATAAGCTAACGTTTCTTGAACTTGCCGATTCGTCTAAATTTAGCCAGTACTGCACTAAGTTTCCTGATGCAAGTTTGCAAAGTTTACATCAATTTTATCCCACCATTTTTCCTGACATTTCTCGCCGTAAAAGTGAACTACAAGTCTTGTACGGTGACTCTCTATACCATAAAAAGTCAGTTCAAGGAATTATTGAAGTCATGTGGTCCATGAATTTGCACGAGATTCTGCCAGAGGCCTACAAGGTGATGTCATTAATTGCAAGTTTTTCGGCCACTTCTGTAACCGTGGAGAGAAGTTTTTCCGGGCTTAAAAGGATCAAAACGTACCTTCGCAGTACTATGGAGCAAGGAAGATTGAGTGACTTATCCTTTTTATCAATCGAGAAAGAATTGCTGGATGAACTGATGGCGAAGGACGATTTCTACGACCGGATTATCGAGAAATTCGACTCGAAAAAATGCCGCCGCATTGATCTGAAATTCAAGTTATAACTAGTACCTACA
This sequence comes from Trialeurodes vaporariorum, assembly GCA_011764245.1. Classification (NCBI taxonomy): domain Eukaryota; kingdom Metazoa; phylum Arthropoda; class Insecta; order Hemiptera; family Aleyrodidae; genus Trialeurodes; species Trialeurodes vaporariorum. The sequence goes on from VMOF01000388.1 coordinate 6,897,243, forward strand.
AGGTAAATAAATTTCTGTTCGTTCTTATTACTTCTGACAATTTTTGCTCTTTTTGTGTCTTTTTTCCTTGTTTAGATTCAAATTTAAATGGGTGAGGGAAGGAGGGAATTTGTAGCCAAAAGTGAGCTCAAACTGCATTTTGAGAGACTTAAATTGAAAAAAAATTCCGGGGGAGGCCCCCCGGACCCCCCCCCTGCTGGGGGGGGTTCCCCCCAGACCCCCCCACAGCCTCCCCAATCCCAAAGCCCACGAGCCGCCACTGCATTTAACCATTTGGGGGTGGGGGACCGTCCCCCCCAAATAAAATCCCTCCATCGAGCGATACACCAATCAAAAGGCCTTGGAAAGAGAAAGAGAATGGCACAAACCGGACGTCAATACGATGCTTGTATCCAAAATGGCAGCCGGTCAAAGTTTTTTGGCTATAGGCCTGCAGGGTCATAAGCCAAAAAACTTTGACCGGCTGCCATTTTGGATACAAGCATCGTATTGACGTCCGGTTTGTGCCATTCTCTTTCTCTTTCCAAGGCCTTTTGATTGGTGTATCGCTCGATGGAGGGATTTTATTTGGGGGGGACGGTCCCCCACCCCCAAATGGTTAAATGGCCGCCATTTTGAATAGACGCATCGTAGCGACTTTGGATTTGCGCCAAATTCTTCCTTTTTTTAAGACCTTTCGATTGATGTACAACACGACCCCCCTTTACATTTGACTTTTTTGAGCTACAGCCCCCCAAACTCAAAAATTTTTGGGGGGGCTCCGCGCCCCATTTTCTTTCCACCAAATGATAAAGTGTGGCACATCATTGGAAAGAAGACGTTTTGGGGATTCAGAAAGTTTTTAGTTTTTGAAAAAATATTAATTCAAACCGAAGTTATGGGCCTCTAAAGTATGGGGTAGCTATTTGTCCGCCATTTTGTTTTGAGAGGGGCTACCGAAAATCTGAAAAAACGAAATTACTCAGTTCTTGAGCTCTTTTGAATGATGAAATAAAAAATACCCCCTGCCATTTGAAATATGCGATATATTGGCAACACGGGGTACATTTTGGGGCCTACTCCCCCCCTTAAGGGGGGTGGGAGCCCCCCGATATTTTCTCTGAAGTCGCTTAGGGGTAATAGATTATTCCTGAATTTTTCAGATTTTTACAATCAACCAGGCGCTCTCAGCAAAAGTGTGAACTCATTTCTCGGACACCCTGTATAGAGGTATGCAAAATTTAACGCACACTCCCTCTCACTTTTTTCCGAATTGAAATTTTGATAATCGCACAGTTTTTGCAATTCTTTACTATGTTGAGGGATAAGCGGCTACTCTATTGTGGCTGTTTTCGTTGACCCACCATATCCCGAGGGGTCATCGAAAACAACTCCAAAAGAGTAACCCCTCAACAAGGAAAATAATGGAGAAAACTGCTTCCTAAAATATTAGCTATAAGAAAAAAGTTAGTGTGGGAGAGGGGCTGCATTACGTTTGCCCAACCTGTAAGAATCTTCCATGGTACCTGCGAAGCTGCACCATTACACATGTATTTTCAAAGTAAGTTTTTGAGTCTGTGAGCGAGCTTCATAATTTTCCAATGTCTGTGTCGTAATTTTTGCAGGGTTTTACTCAATCATAAACTATTCAATCGCTCATATCAAAAATTAACAAGAACCTCCATTCAATTTGACCAAAAATCTCCCGACCGATTGATCTTAGTCATCAAGAGTACATGAAACATTTTTGATTTTCGTCAAAACTCCAAAAGTTTTAACTAGTCCTCTTTTCATTCTTCTTCCGGCTTTTGAGTAAGAAGATCCTCTTTTTAAGAGGCGGGAGCGATAACGCGCCTTAAATGCATGAGTATAATGTTCGGCAATGAAAGCTGCGCAAGAAATCATCGCTCCTACGATGAAGATAATGAAAGCTATTTGCAGATCCACTATCGTAAATTTCCGGACGGGTTTCTCACTGGATTTCTCGGGAAGCAGTGAATACCTCATCAACGCAGTGTATCTTGACATCAGATAGTTAATTATTCCTGCCTCCATGTATTGAGTCAATTTCACGTTGAATAGATCAAAGTAAAAAGAGGACCGTGGGGCCAAAAAAACAACTGGGTACGACATAAGGCATTCTTGAACGTGATGAACTCCTCCCTCTTTTTCAAAATCCAAGATTCGATGATTTCTCGAGAAAACATTTTTGAGTTGATGTGAATCAGGTCTCAAAACCGTTAAAAAAGCATCACTTTGCATGACTGATCTTACTGCACGCCACTCTTCTTCAAGTCTGTGCTGAAAAAAGTTGGAAACTCCGTCGGAGTTCTTTTCTACTTCATCTGTTTCTCTTAAATATGTATTTTGCACGAGAGGAGACTCGTTCACGATAATGCTCATATAATATCGATAGTTGTCAACTAATCTATGTTGAACCCACGAGAATCGAGAATCGTTTGAAATCAGTGATGAGTCCATTTTTATATCACTTGACTGAATCAGATCTCCTGAGTCCCGCAACCCTTCAATAGTGTCAATGTCAGGATAACGCACTCTCTTACTTAGTAAAGTGTACATTCCGCTCTGGAAAACGGATGCAATAATCATGGTTGAAAATGTGACCGTCGTGAATAAAATTTTACCTGAAAGTAGTTTTTCGAAATAAGAGTTGTGTTGACTCATGCTAACTAAGTAACGAAGCACCGTAAGGATCGTTGGTGTATCTTCAATCGTGCGTAACTCTCTTTCTCGAAGAACACGTTTCAAGATTTTGGCCAAGAAACGGTCATACATGCGCTGAATCAAAAGGAAAATCGCAACTGTGATTACTATGTAACTCCAAACATCACGAGTAAAACACTGGAAAATAACTAGACACTGCGGCATGAATCCATTTCTAGGGACAGTGAAACAGATTTTTTCCGTTTCAAGAGCCACGGTTATATCGAAATCTGAAAAACTCTCGTAATTGTGTCGCACATCGTACCGTTTCATGTGAAAGTCAATGCCATATTTATTATAGTTGAGGATCATTTCATTAATTCTCTTGGTCGTCAAATCTATGCCTCGAAAAGTGTACGGGGAAGCGAGTTCACCGTTTTTCCTAGTGATCGCATCTGATGCGACATTAGAAACTATCATGTTCCAGAACTCAATATGGAGTGTATGGCCCGTTTCGAAATCAAAATAATCGTCCGGGAAAATAGTTCCATCGATAAACTTCTTTCCATTCATATTTTCCCACGAAAAGTCAAAAAAATCGTCTGGATATCCTTCTTTGAATCCACTAATTTCCCCGACAAATGCATCGTATTTGTAGCAAATGTGTTGTGAGCAAATGATCGTTCGACGGCCTTTAAAAAAACGCCAGATAAATTTGAACACAAACATAAGATTACAGTCCGATAAAAAGCGGTCAATTTTAAAAATCAGGTAGTTCTGAGAATTCCAAACATCATTTCTGCACAGTTTGACCGTGCGCTCAAAAATAGAGTCCGATAAAAATGAATCACCCGTCAAATCCTTGTCTGTAACTTTCATGATGACGTCGCACGTTGTATTTCTGTTCCTCAGACGATACTCGTTATTGTCAGAAAGACAAAATTTCTGCAGCCTCCCTGAAACGAGGAGTTTAAGCTGATCTTTATAGTCGTATGTTCCAGAAAATATTTGGAAATTGTCCGGGCCCAGATTTTGACGATCAGATACAGAATCCAGTATGAAACTGAGAATATCGTGACAGTCGTTCAAGAGGAAAAGGACGTTCATCGGACGTTGATTTCGCACATATTTCAAGTTTTCCAAATTGCTTTTGTATTTTGCAATAGTTACAGGGATTGACACTAGGTTTAGAGCTTTAACAAAAGAATTGAATTCAAATTCTGAATTAACATTGACTATTAGTAGGGATTCTTGTTTTGAGCGTTTGATCATCGTATGACTTACTTTGAAAATAAATTCAGTCTGTTTTTTGACGAGTCCGAGATCTTGCTGGGCCGCGAGAAAACCGTAACCAACATCGAAAATTGGTAACAATGTCAACCAAAATACTTGAATTTCATGAACGTTTGGTAGAAAAGGAACGTATTTCATATTAAAGCAATTGTTCCTTTAAACCTGAATAAAAATAAACTCTTTTGCTACAAGAGAGGAACATTCAAATATTTGCACGTATTCGAATTGTTAAGTATCACTGCGACAAAAATTGAAGCTTATTTTTTTCGCAGATTCTTTTTACTTTTATCGCCTTATCTATGCGCCGCAAAAGAAGCCACTGGGGTTTTTTTTTTCTTAGAAACAAAACGTTGTTTTTCAATGTAACGCCGTTCGATAATGATCTCAAGAGGGTTTTTTTTCGTTTGAGCGTGGATTTCCTGGAGGTCATCTAACTGATTTTTTATGCAAAGAGAGCCTTTCCATCATTTGACAGGTGTCGAGGGCACTAAAAGCAGTTCCAGCCATCATTGATTGACTCTTTTTTATAAGTTTAATTTTCCTTATACATCCTTTTTTTTTTTCTTTGGATGGAATCTATATTGCCTTTAAACGGTCTCAGACTAAAGAACTGTATGTTGTAGCTATACATGAGAAGAAAAAAAGTATGCCTTGTTAGATTGCAAACTTTTTATTTTAATTTTCATCAAACTTAACTAAGTCATACTTGAATTACGTATTCCAAATATTATGTTTGTCTTTATACTGGCTTAGTTCAAAGATTTTTGCTCGATCGCACCTACATATATTGCCCCTTGAAACGGTTTTAAATGTTTTTATTTTGACTGTATGAGAAAAATATTTTAGTGGGTCGGTAGCATATTAAGTGTGAGCAAATGATCAAAATCCATCCCATTAATGATGACTCCAAGTTTTAATATTAATTCCTCCCTTTAATTATATTTTTGGTGTCGAACACCCGCAATTTTGATTTTTTAAAGTCTCTTAAGGGTTGTATATTGTAACTTTAAGGGGTACTTTATTTTGTAGACTAATTATTTGAGATTGTATTTGCCAGTTTTTATCAAAATTCATTGAACCATACCTGAATTATTCGAATTAATAGGATTATGTTTTCATTTGCTTTTATTCCCATATTTTTTGCTC
>VMOF01000388.1:6907324-7109824 GCA_011764245.1 Trialeurodes vaporariorum
TTTTAGGTTCCGTTCATCTCTCGCAAAGAGCTTCAGATCATCAACAAACAGTAGATGGCTCACTTCAGTTTTGGTTTCGGACACTCGTATCCTCTTTGCTGGCTCCTTAATAAGTGTGAAAGTGGGATTAGACTTATACAAAAGAGTAGCGGTGATAGCGAGTCTCCTTGGTATATTCCTCTTCTTATTTTAATTACCTCTGTCTGTGTTGTTTTATGTACTGAGTTGAGGCGGAGCACTGTTGCCCACATGGGCATCATATTTTTGCATGCGTCAATGATTTTCTCGTGTACTCCAATCAATTTGAGTGATTCCAATATCCATGAATGTGGGACACTATCAAACGCTTTCTTGTAATCTACCCATGCTACTCCTAAATTCTTCTTACGTTTCTTGCAGTCTTCAATTATTGCTTTCGATATTAAAAGCTGATCTAAACATCCCCTCGCCTTCCGTCTGTTACCCTTTTGTTCAAGTGGCATACACTCCGCTTCTGTTATGTATTTGATTATCAGTTCAGCAATTACTGCGGTGTATACTTTGAAGGTTGTGTTCAAGCAAGTAATGGGTCTGTAATTTTTAGGATCTCGCGTGTTTTGATTTTTTGGGATCAGCGTTTTATTATTATTATTATTATTATTATTATTATTTGCACATGTTTACACGGGCTACATATTGACACTAATGCTTACACACTATCTTACAATTTTTTTCCTATAATAATTTGAACTATTGCATACTGCTTTCGGCAGTTAATTTCTATTTGACTAGGTCCTAAATATTTACATCATATAGTACATTTATTTGGTATGAGATTAAAGGTCTCATCCTTTAATTTGAATACATGTGTTGGCATAGGATAGAAGAGTGGATGAAAATCACTTGAGTGCTAATCTATCCTTTTCTAACACACGTGTTTGGATGGGAGAACAGAGAGAAGTCGGAGAAGGACAGATCTCCGAATCTGCCAACAGCGAGCACAATATATAAAATAACATAAAGGAACAGATGAATAAAGAAAAAATTGAAATGGATCATAAAAGAGAAAAAAAAAAGAGTACGGAGGTGAATAGAAGATTGAAAGGGAGCAGAAGATTAAGAAAGGAGATGACGACATGAGAAAAAATAATGGAAATCGATGAACCCCATTGGTTTAAATGGCGTCACGTGACTGTGTAAACAAGTCTGGAAGTCGTTCGTTTCAGACCGTATGTCTCTATTCTCCAAACCTTTGTTTATAGAGTCACCTATAACGTCATGGAAGCTTAAATGAGATTAAAAGATTCCCACTCTATCGCTCGGTTCGTGTCGTCCGAAAGTTCGGAATGAGCCCGCAGGAGAGGATCAGGAGATTTTTTCGGACGTTCTGGCAACCCTGCGCACTGCGACTCTGGCCAATATAAATAATTTATGATACAAATTATCGCACAACAATGCCATGCCATGCTGAACCGTTGTGTCTACAGGGTGTGTAAAAAGAAAGGATCAGGGATGAATTTTTCGGGAACGGCTTTGATTTTCGAAAAACGCTCAGACACGTGTTCGCTTATTTTGAGTGGGGCATCTTTAAGGAGGGTTTTCAATGAAAACTTTTCATCTTTGGTGGCTCCCAAGGAGCCGTCCGAGGCGGGGGGCACCACCCTTCTAAATTGCATATTTTAAATGGGGACCCCACATTTTTATTACAGATTCGAAAAGAACACAAAATTCTAAGACTTTAAGTGCAAACCGCATGTCAGTATCGATTTTTGTCTTCGATGTATTGAATCTTAAAGTTCAATATCGACCAAGTTTCAAAAAATCATAACTTCGCTCTAAAAAAGGTCGGATTTTAAAAGACTGAGTGCCTAAAGTACTCTTTAGAACCAGTAGTTCAGACGAAAATGAACTTTTCAAATAAAATTTACAATGTTGCCATTTTTGGGCCCCTAATTTTTTTTCAAAATTATCGAACCTTTTTAATTATTTTTTTGAAAATCGGTCCAAAAACAAGTTTGTCTTCAAACATGTTTACTAAGGGTGAAAATGTGCATAAATACGCTCAGAAATCGTCAAAAGTCTCAAGAAAGCCCAAGCAAAAGATGTAATCTAATTCTGAAATTTAATATTTTTTGAGCCACTTTGTAGTTTTAATGAATAATGCGAGACTTTTGAGAGCTTCTGAGAGTATTTCAGCAGATGAATATCTTCAACGGGCGGCTTCAGAGCCTATATTGCTGTTTTGGACCCTTTTTCAAGAAAAAAGCTTCATACAAATGTTCGATACTTTTGCAAAAAAAAATCAAACTAAGAGCCTGATGAACTCTTAGTTTTTTTTTTTTTTTAAATCCGACTTTTTTCAGAGAAGTTATAATTCTTTAAAAATTGGTCTATATCGAACTTTGAAGGTCGATATATCGAAGACGAAAATCGATATTGACATGCAGTTTGCACTTATAGACTTAGAATTGTGTGCTCTTTTCGAATCGGTAATATCTAATAATGTTGGTTCCCTTTTGAAATATGCAATTTATGTGGGGTGGTCTCCCCCCCCGCCACGGCCCTTGGGAGGCGCCGATGATAAAAACCCTCCTTAAAGATGCCCCCCTCCAAATAAGCGAATACGTGTCTGAGCGTTTTTCAAAAATCGAAGCCGTTCCCGAATCATTCGCCCCTGATCCTTTTTTTTAAACACCCTGTATAGTGTATACAAAAGCAGCGGTAGAGTGATATACATAGAATACGAAGCTCTCTCATCGTGACACCGCGACATGCCCGCCCATGCCACACCGTGCCACCGCGAGCCACCGCCTCAAAGCTTCCGAGCAAAGAACTTCTGCTAATTACTGTCCGAGTGATCATGAGTATCAAACTTACGCTCACCGCCTTTTTTTCTCTAATAAAGGTTGCCGACCCACTGCAGTGCCATAACGCACAACTATAGACCTCGACTCAAGAAAGGGATGAAAGTTTAAAAAAAAAAAAAAAAAAAAAAAAAAAAAAAAAAAAAAAAAAACCATACCGCATCATGGTCTGCGATCGCACGAAGCTATGTAAATACTAAATATAGTGTACTATCAAACCAGATCTGTTGTTTTGCGTATTATAATCAATGACATTTTTCAATTCACCGATGATTCTACCGGTTGAGAAAAGATTACAAAGTTAAGTTGAGTGTATATGACTGTAATGCACGAAAATACGCTGATCTGTAATCTTTTCTCAACCGGTAGAGTCGTCGATATGACTTTTAGAAACTTGCGGATATTTTAATTATTTGACGGCGTAAAAAAAGTTGAGATGAAAGTTGATGAATTTGTGCAAAAAGTACAACTTTGAGGAACTCCGGCACGTGCGAGTACTCTTCAAGAAGATTCGTACTCACTTACCTTATGGTGAAAAGACTTTCCTAACTTACGGCTTTAATGCTAAACATGCGAGATATATACTTCTCATTTCTCTCGGGAGCTTATAGGTTAGGAACATTGGTCTGTTCACCAGAGCCGGTTCATCGATCAGCAGGCTGATCTTCGAAATCATTAGATAAACTTGTGAGACTGGATAAATGAAGGGCTGCTATATTGGTCCCTTTAACCCTTCACCACAGAATAATACAATCAGAACGGAAACTCTGTCGGACTTTGAAGCAAATTCACTTCGCGTCCGCCATGTTGGGATATAGGATGTTTACATCTGGATTCGCGCGCGAAAAAAAAAGATAGGACATGATCCGCGAAATTTTCATTCGGAAATGCCATTAGAATAAAAGTGAGGCTGGAAACTTATGATTTCTTTCCAGAATTTACAGAAATAAATGAGTTTCAACACAAAGCACACACGTCCGCTATGTTGGGATATAGGACCACAGCGTTGCCTATTGGTGCCATTAAATTCCAAAATTGCTTCCATTGGCTCTTATGGGAGTTTCCGTTCTGATTGTATTATTCTGTGCCTTCACTGCATGATTTTTTTTTTTTTCCCCCAACCGAAAATGGATTTTTCAATTCACTGGGTGGTCAAATATATGGGGAAAACAGCAAAGAAAATAATTGGACAGTTTTTCGGTAAAAATTCTAATTTGTCTATTTTTTACTCGTGTTTTAACACCATAAGAAATGGTGCGGGAAAAGAAAAAAGAAATTCAAAATGTTCAAAGAAAGAATAATTTTTTACTTCGATTGGATTTTTCAAAAAGCAAATGCGAAAAGCTTGGTAAAAATAATGAAATTGGGATTGATTTAGATACGGGGGCAAATTCCCCCGCCATGATTTCCATTATTAAATACCACTGGCGCAACCAGGATATCTTCCATCTCTCTCATTTCCCATTTGAATGTATGAGTAGGAAAAGGACAGAAGGAGGGGGTTTTATCCCCTTGTCCATCCTTGTCTAACATACGTTTCTTAATGGAGAAAAGAGAGAGATGAAGAAACTCTCGGTGCGCTACTGTTAAATACATTATAATGAGTGCCGGTAGTATTTTGGAAAATGTTTGAGCCCGTTTTTATGTTTTCTTATAATGTGACACTGGTGATACAATTTAAAATATGTCAAAATATACATTACAATGTCTGGTATAAGGCTTTTTACATCATGAATCACCAGTGATACATTATGCAGTGTAGGGTTAAAGTGTTTATCAAAACGAAGAGCTTTTCAACCAAGTATCCCTCGACAAATCGATTCGATAAGCTATCGGCTGCTTGAAACACTCCGATAGCTTCATCGAATGTAGCGGAGGGACACTTGGTTAAAGAGCTCTTTTTTTATAAAAACTTGAATGGGACCGATAGCACAGTCTTTCATTTTATCCAGTCTCCCAGCCTTATCTACTGATTTCAAAGGTCGGCCCGCAGGAATAAGTAAGCATCCAAAACGACATAATGTGTCCGCGACATTCACCATCCATCAGTGTTAATTTGACTAATTTTTAGTGTTTTAGAATCATTTTCCGCCTTTAATTTCACTTCATCATCGTTTTCTTATGAATTTTGAGACGCCGATTTCAAAAATGCTATCAGTTTTCATTAAATTGGCCTATAGAGTTTCCAAATTACGTCTTCTTAGCAAAAAATTCGAAATTCCGGAAAAAGTATGAGTTTTTAGTAAAAACTAAGGCCAAATTTGAAATCAGCGGGTCAAATAACATGGGGAATCACGCGTGAGGGGTGAGAAAGAGGTATCTTATGATGAGAAAACCTTGTTTTACGTACATAAGTAATGTCTCTGAGCCGAACACACTACGTCGCACTATGGTCCAGACGTCTGGTTTAGGAAGACATTAGTTTGCATTAAAATCGCCCAATATCTTGAAAACGGTTCATCTGACACCAAAACTGGTTATTACAAAAAAGATAGAACGTAAACCGTTTTAACTTTTTTGTAATAACCATTTTTGATGTCAGATGAGCCGTTTTCAAGATATTGGGCGATTTTAATGCAAACTAATGTCTTCCTAAATCGGACTTCTGGACCATAGTGCGTCGCGTCGTTAAGGCGTAAAAATCCGCAGGAGTCGTGAACAGTCAAACTTCACTCATTATTCCTAGAGTCCTTGTATATGAAAAAGTCTCGACACGTGAAGAAGAAGTTGAAGGAGACGTCCACTCTGATTGGTTGGGTTCACCGAGGAGGCTTGTACGTCTCTTCGTAGGGGTGTTCCAACGGTCATTCTGTGGAGAATAGCACAGATTGCCTCATTGAGTTCCGTGACTGCCTAAAATCCAGCTGCCAATCAGAATCTATACCCCGCGTGGCGAGACTCTTTCATATACACAGGGACTCTAGGAATTCCCGCATGTCGACCTCGCAATTTGACCAATCACAGCTTACTTCGTGGCGCAAGTTGTTTCAAAACATCCCTGTATTTATTCACCATACTTTAATGCATCTACCTGTATTAATCTATTCACGCAACAATGTTGGGCGGCGCGTGGGGTCAAAAAAAGGGAGGGCAAAAATCAACAGCTTCTTTTTTCTTTCTTTCTTTCTTTCTTTCTTTCTTTCTTTCTTTCTTCGCCTTTTTCAAAATAAAGTTTGACGCAGGCGGGTGGGGGGATAAATAACCATTTTTTCTTTTGGAACACTTGTAATTTTGACTTGAAAGGGGCTAAAATTTAAAAATACTGAAAATTTGGACTAAATAGACACTTGAAACAATTTGGTTAAGACAATTTTTGATGAATATAAACAAAAGGTGACAGTCTTGTTTCCTTAGTAACTTCTGAATGAAGCAGACAGATGGCGATGAGAAATTGATAACGTTTTTTCAATCTTCTTTTTCTCTGTTTCTTTCTCTTTCCCTTTTCCTTTTCTTCTTTTTTCTGTTTTTCTCGTTCGAAAATTTTTTTAGCCCCCCGTTCTCAATAAAGTGGAGGGGGGGGGGAGGCTATAGCCCCAATAGCCTTTTATACGCGCCGCCTATGCGCAACATCCCTGTATTTATCCACCATACTTTAATGCATCTACCTGTATTAATCTATTCACAACATCCCTGTATTTATCCACCATACTTTAATGCATCTACCTGTATTAATCTACCTTGGTGAGGACGGAGATGGAGTGTATCTTTCTAACTTCAAAATCGCTTTTAAATCACCTTGCGACGAACGGCGAGTCGAGCTATCGAAACCGTCGCACGGGCACGACGATTATAAAAAAAAAAAAAAAAAAAAAAAAAAAAAAAAAAAAAAAAAAACACAAGTGTTGTTTACAGTCCACGCAGTCCAGGTTTCCAGTGTTCCAGGTTTCCCGGACGAGGAATGTCACGTACATTCCACCTCCACTGTTGTCTTGTCCGTTGTCCCCGTTCGCGTTCCGCGTGCGCGAATTCCGAACCGCGCAGCGGTCTCGACTAGCCGCTGTTCCTCGCCGTTCCCTGTTCAAGTGTTTTCGGTTCGTAATCGCGCGCGCAGTCCGATACTTGAAAACATCGGAACTCCAATTCTCTTTCCCTCCGCCCATGTCTTTGGAAGTCTGGAGTCTCGAATCCTCATTCTAATTTCCAACCCGCGAAGAGTATAGCAGTGCAGCGTCTAGACGATATTACACAAAGGTATACAAGCGTCGTTTACATCAACATTTCTATCGGTGTTGTCGAATGGGTCTATTACGAACTTTTGCTGCAGCATTGTAGATGGTTGATTCTTGCGTAAAGTTGCGTAAAAATCACTCTTAAAAGTCGTCAAAAAGTCTCAAAATCCACTCATTGCCTTCACAAATTGTTTGAAGGAAAGCGGTAGATGGTGCGATTGAATTGGGGCGAATCAACTCACACAACATCGATTTTTCAACGAACAACGATAGTTCAATACGAAACTGGCTGTGTTTAAAGGTATAAACAACATTCATGATAACAACTATGTTTTAACGAAACTGACGGTATTTTTAAGTAAAGACGACATTAATGATAACAACGATACCTATCCCAATGAAACTGACTGTGTTTTTAGGCGAAGAAGACATTAATGATAACAACGATATTTCAGTAAGACTGACTCTGTTTATAAGAGTAGATGACATTAATGATAACAACGGTGTTTTAACGAAACTGACGGTTTTTTTTTAGGTAAAGACGATATTAATGATAACAACGATATCCCAATTAAACAGACTTTAGGCAAAGAAGACATTAATGATAACAACGACATCCCAATGAAACTGAATACGCTTTTAAGTTAAGATGACATTAATGATAACAACGATATCCCAATGAAACTGACTGTGTTTTTAGGCAAAGAAGACATTAATGATAACAACGACATCGATCCCAATGAAACTAAATACGTTTTTAGGTAAAGACGACATTAATGATAACAACGACGTTTCAGTTAAACTGACTGACGTGTATAGACGACATTATTGATAACAACAGTACTTTAATGAAACGAACTGTGTCTAAAGGTGTAGACAACATTAATGATAACACCGATATTTCGGTAAAACTGACTGTGTTTATAGGTGTAGATGCCATTAATGGTAACAACGATGTATTGTATTGAAACTGACTGTGCTTAGGTGTAGACGACATTATTGATAACAACGATATTTCAGTGAAACTGACTGTGTTAATAGATATAGATTACATTAATGATAACAACCATATTTGAATGAAACTGACTGTGTTTAAAGGTGTAGACAACATTTTTGATAACAACGATGTTTGAATGAAACTGATCGTGTTTCATCCTTTGCATTGGTATGAAAAAAGTACCTTCAAAAAATCGACCTTCTTTTTATTTCGACCTCTCACAGTTTTTAGTTTTTTGTAGAATTAGCTGAAAATAGGAGTTGCCGATTCTTGCATTGGGACAAAAACCTTCAAAGACAAACATGTGTATCGGCCTACGTTTACGTTTGACGTTTTGTATACAGTGGACGCGATGGACGTTTGTATATAAAGCCTGGATTCCAATGAGACGCAAAACTACGCAACGACGCAACCCTACGAAGTTGAAATACACGCGATCAAATGGGATCGTTCCCAATGCTGCGCAAAACCTTTGCGTCGGAACGCAACGACGCGGCCGAGTTGAACATTTTTCAACTCTTGCGTCGCTGCGCAAGGAGGCTAGACGGATTTCGCTGGCCGCTGCTTGTCGGGTGAGCGTTTGATGAGTCCCGAATCAACAAATGCAACAAGTGAAGAAGAAGAAGCGCTCAGAATTCGGCTGAAACCGCCATTGCGATCTGTGAATCTTGCTGGTGTAACCAAATAATAACTTTTGAGACAACACGAAAATAAAAACATGCAAAGTAAAAGTGAGAAAACGCGCTGTTGTAAATCGAAACTAAGCTAACCTCCTAACACAGTCGAAAGTTAAAATGTAAACAAACCGACTCCATTTTGAGTGTTTGACGCGCGCCCTTTGAAATCCTTGATGCTGATTGGTCGATGCTTCCGTTCATTGGGAACGACTTTTCGTCCTTCGTCGCAAACCTACCAAACGCAACGAACGCAACGCTACGGTGCGCAAGGCCTTGCGTCTCATTGGAAACCAGGCTTAAGGAGTATTGGACAAAACCAACATTATTTGGACAACTTGTATTGGACAAACTGTCTTGTCAGCAGAAAGAGTGACAAAACAATGAAAAAACAAAGAACAACTCAAAAAAAGGAAGAGAAATTGCAGCCATTGTAGGTGCAAAATGCATCCAAAAATTCATCAGTCAACTGCAAGAGTCTTGTTCCATTGTGAGCCGGTGTTCGGTGGAAGCGGTGCAGCGGTGAGCCCGCAATGGCTGCGGCTGGCTCCTTAGTTCCTCTCTCCTCGCAGCTTCTTGGCTCCATGGCTGCATGGTTGCAGATAAATTGAAGTCGTGATATAGATATAATGATGATATAACAAGAAGACACTCGATGGTCCATGGTATTACGGCATCGTCGCCGTAGTCCCACAATCTTATATGATTCGTTTATTTCTGAAAGGGCGCAACAGCATAGGAAAACGCCTGCTGATGTGCCCTTTCTTCAAATCAAGCATTCCTAATTATATGCCAGGCTACAGGTAAGGGGTCATCCATTCGACTACTTTGATTGAAAATATCAAAATGAAGACACGCAAATTGCTTATCTCTGGTTAATGGCGCGATGGAAATCGTAGATGGAATAGCCAATAGTCCCTGAAGCGATAAGGGGTAAAAAGCTGTTTTGTTCCCGCTGAAAGTTTTGAGCCGACTGGTCATCCTCATGTTTCTGGAAATAATAATTGACCATCACAATGGCCACGATGGAGTTCTTGCTAACTTTTGCTATAAGCGATTGAGTTGTTAAATCTTGAGTAAAATCCAGTCAAAATTACTCCGCGAGTACATTAAAAGTTTACGGAATTCTCTCGCAGACTCACAATATGACTTTGAAGTTTGAGGCATGACGGCGGAGCTATGCACTATGCAGGGGTGCAGGTAACAAGAGAGATTCCTTTCTATTTTTAGACCTTTTTTTTGTGTGTTTCAATGAAGAGAATGACCAAGTATCAGACAGGAACCTCCCATGACACCTGCGTAACTCCGCCATTTAAGAGCATAAAGATGGTGGAATGCCTTCTAATTCCTCTCTCTCTCTCTCTCTTTCTCTCTCTCTCTCTCTTTCTCTCTCTCTCTCTCGCTCTCTCTCTCTATCTCTTTCTCTATCTCTCTCTATTTCTCTCTCTATTTCTCTCTCTCTCTCTCTCTCTCTCTCTCTCTCTCTCTCTCTCTCTCTCTCTCTCTCTCCGCGATTGGGATAAGGGCAGAAAGAGAGGCCCTTATCACGTGACTTTCTTTCCTCTATCCATCTTTTTCTTTCCTCCTTAGTTCTAATGAGCGGAGAGAGAGAGAGAGAGAGAGAGAGAGAGAGAGTCGAGCTACATGGGAGACGGGGGAGGGGGAGATGCTGGAGGAGAGGTCTAGAGAAGGACACATTTCTGGGATCCGCCTCAGATTGCCATCAATAGTTGCATTTCATTCCTTTCAATCGCTTCTAATTAAATCCCGATATCAAGAAAGGCACCCGTTTTAATCTCACAACCGCAATCGATTAAAAATGATGTTCATCGATTTTGTGTATTGTTCAATGAAAGCAAATAAATAGCTCGGCCTTAATTTCTCTTTCTGTATGAGCCTTCCGCAGTTTCATACGAACCTAGCTAACTCCACTGTAACGTTTCAAACTTTGTTTTCGAAGATTAAAGTATAATCAAGAACCAATGGATAAGATTTCATCAAAGTTCCGAGGATAATTCTTTAAAATACAAACAAGGATTGCTTAAAGCTTCTTACAAGCTTTTGTCATATCTCTTAAAAAAAAAAAAAAAATAAATAAAGAAAAAACCCGTTTTTACATCTAAATTGACCCTTTAATCGCGAGTGGCAACAAAGTTCAAGAGCTCAATGGGGCAGTTGCAAGGGTCTGAAATATTGCGTTTGTTATAAAGGAAATGATAGTGCTTAATGAGCTGAGAACAATAATGCACTATGGTTTGAGATCGAAAAAAAGTGGCCAAAAATCTGTGGAAAAAGTTTATCAAAAATCATCGTTTTCGACCCTTTTGAGCTTAATTTACAACTCTTCAGTGACACTCCTGGGTTGAAATCCTTTCTTTAAAATGTTCTCTGTGATTAAAATCTGTATTGAAAGTTTTTAAATGATAAATTGATTAGAAATTTACTTTATGATTTTCGGCCACTTTTTGAGGATCTCAGACCATAGTGCAATGGTGCCTTTGGTTTTTTCCTAAAAGTCCCGGTTTTGGAGTTACACAAGCGTAAAGTTGTAAAAAATCGTGGGCGTAGTGACATCACTGCGCGGTATTCCCATTAGAAATAATGTATTTTGGGCCCATCTCCGGACCAATAGAACTTAATTAGGAACCAAAGATTCTTCTCAGCTCATCAAGCACTTTAATTTTCTTGATTAAAAACACAACAATTCGGACCCTTGTAACTGTCCCATTCATGCTTCATTTTTCTGCGGCAAAATTTTTTAACAATCTCATTATTTTACTATAGGCTATATCTGGGTCATAATTTCAAATCGGGCCAATTTAGCTAGCATGCTTCGTGAAAATTTCAAGTCAAAAGTTAAATCCAAAGAGTAATTTTTTACCTTCAGTACTACTTGAAAAGACTTTTTACCAAAGGGTTCCGCTGAATTTCCGATATTTCTCATGTGCCGCGGAAACAGCCGGAAACACATGATGAACTAATGGTAAATAATTTGTCGATTGTCGGTTACGCTGTCAGTTACGTAACCGACTATTTCAAAAGTACTTAATGAAAACAATATTACTTGTTACAATAATCTCTGATGTTGATTTTTAAAGCAAATTACGGCAGTTGAATTGAATTAAAAATTACAGGG
Organism: Trialeurodes vaporariorum; assembly: GCA_011764245.1. Classification (NCBI taxonomy): domain Eukaryota; kingdom Metazoa; phylum Arthropoda; class Insecta; order Hemiptera; family Aleyrodidae; genus Trialeurodes; species Trialeurodes vaporariorum. The sequence continues at coordinate 6,919,144 of VMOF01000388.1, forward strand.
CGGAACTTTGCTGTATTACCTACCTTTTCCGTATATTTAAGTGCCGCTGACTAGGACCATAGGCAAATCACGAGATCGGATTTGTTAGTGAAAAATGTTTCCAAATAAAACCCATTTGCACAGATGTTGATAATTCCTGTTTAGAAAGTTGAAGCGTGGTTGAGAAAATCGTAAGTTACTCAGTTTCACTTTTAAATAAACTTTTAAGATGTTTTAAAACAGTAAAATCCGTGCGTAACCGATAGACATTTTGGAACCGGGGGACAACCATTTTTCACAATTTATGGCATGAAGAAAAGTAATTTCGTAAAAAACGATGGTTTACATGTGTTCTACGAAGTTTTTTGAGCATTTTCACTGTCTTCAAAATTTATTTCAGCCTCAAAATATGGTCAAAAACTTAGGTTAAAAACCAAAAACTCGTGTGGGGGACGCCTCACCGACGGACATTTTGAACCATAAAACAATTAAAATTAGTATTTAAATAACTTTAAAAGCAATTATTACTATTGCTCCTCATAAAACTAAGTTCCTTCGACTTAAAAATCGAAACATCGAACTTATTTGATCTTTTTTTAAAAATGTAATCTTGTTGGGACACCATTCGGCCCGTTTCGAAATTATGACCCATCTCAAGAATGATTGAATTAGACAAGTAGGTTTGAATGAAAACATCAGCTTCCATCCTCATATAAGGCAACCTAATTGGTTAGGAGCAGTAAGAAGCTGATGTTTTCATGAAAACCAATAGAAGAGTCAAATCCAATCTTTTCTGGGACAAGCTATAATTACATTCAAAATTCGTGTTCCCCAATAATATTCAAACTTGAGTGCATTTTTGAGATGCAGTATTCTTTTCTTTTTCTCACACGAAAAAAGAAAATGACAGAATTATCTCCATGTCATGTGACCATGATCTCCAAGGACAATACCTCAAGCCGACTGCCCCTTAAGTTCTCATACGTGAACGTGAGGCAAAACTCAGGTGACCGATACCGATGGATGCTTTCCTCTCAAAGTTGAGGATCGTGTCTACTGTTGACTGGCAGAGTAATGAAATAAATGAGGTCAGAGTTTCCTCTTCTAATTAGTTGTTTCGTGCTTCTAGCTTCTTCTCCTCATTTTCCTTCGTCTCTCTGTTTCGGATGTCATCGATGAGTGGCGCGAGATGTTGCGTCACTGCACCGGTCGCATCACTCATCGCTTCAGCTCACCGTGGTGCATGATGAGTGATGGCTAGCTCGCGTGGTACATCAACATTAAAGCTAAACTGACGCCATCTTCTTAAAAGGGACTCATAAAACATCAGGTAAATACCTAAGAGTAGCAGTTTGTTTATAGCGAAGCTAAGAAAATAAATAAGTGCTGGTTTTTTTTTTTTTTTTTTTTTTATGCATTAACCAAGACATTTTGGTGAGCCCTTCTTAGGTAGGACAAATAAATGTTCGGTACAGACGGTCCTGCATCCATATGATTGGTGTGCACCTACGGCCATTTTTTAGCACACGTAAACGCTCACCATCCAACGTCTTTTGGGGACCGTCTGTACCCAAGGTTATAGATTAAAGAGGTATGCTCATCTGACTTCGCGCTACGAAATCAGTAGCGCGCAGTTCAAAATCCAAATCCAAGATGGCCGGAAAAAGCAGAAAACATTGTATACTCTTTCCAGAAAACATCTGGCTCCCTCTCCAGAAAAGCAGAAAATAGCCCGATGTTTTCTGGAAAGAGTATACAATGTTTTCTGCTTTTTCCGGCCATCTTGGATCTGAACTGCGCGCTACTGATTTCGTGGCGCGAAGTCAGATGAGCATACCTCTTTAATCTATAACCTTGGTCTGTACCGAACATTTATTAGTCCATGGCTCATAAAGATCCATAACCAATTCTCCATACAGAGTATGCATATTTATTTACGGATATTTATTTATGTATGGAAAATTGATTAATGATTATGGACCTATATGCACTATTTTTAACAAGGAGGCCGGGCCCTACAAGAAACCCTATTTTTATTTATTTTAATATACCAAAATCACGACTTTTCTCAGAAGTATGACTGGTGGCGCCATAGCCATCGGATTGAAATTTGGAAAAGTTTCGCCTGAAATCACCCCAAGCCGGCAAATCGTTAGATTTTGAGTTGACACTGAAATGGGTGGTAATCTGGCGATTTTTCAGCCAAATCTGGCAAACACATTTCACGGGTTCAGCGACAGCATCATAGTGCCGTAACGACTTGACCTTTCCACACTCAAACACACCCAAACACACGCAAACACACATACAGCTTCTTTTTTTTTCGTGCACGCATTTGTTCGGGTTTTAATATGAATTGAACATGCTTATGCTTAACACGCTGGACGTCGCGCATGCGCAGAACGACGCGCTCTCGCTCCGATCTTGTTAAGCGTGTCTTGTAAGTCACCTACGCGCACACTATCACCGCTCGCCACGCGCACATCCTGTTGGTGGGAATTCATCTCTCTCTCTCTCTCTCTCTCTCTCTCTCTCTCTCTCTCTCTCTCTCTCTCTCTCTCTCTCTCTCTCTCTCTCTCTCTCTCCTCCTGTTTGAACACTTTTGTTAGAAAGAGACACAGATAGGGGCTAAAGTCACGTGGTATTTTCCTGCCTTCATCTTTCTCTAACTCAAGCGTCTAAATGGTGGGTGAGAGGGAGGGAGGGAGGAGAGAGAGAGAGAGAGAGAGAGAGAGAGAGAGAGAGAGAGAGAGAGAGAGAGAGAGAGAGAGAGAGAGAGACAAAATTCTTGGTTCGCCTTTATACTCGGGAGAATAATAAGGGCTAATCGGAAACTTGTGCGAAATAAAATGTGTTGAGTTATGTAAGAGTCAGTAAGGGACGGACTTTGGACGCATAGTTGCCTGATGGTGGAGGAAAATTACCACTTCTCTCATTTTTAACTCAATTGGAAGTCTGCTTCTGTGAATTAGTGGTCTAGGCAGCTTGTTGCTTACCCAGACCTATAGAATCTGGCAACACTACATTTATTCCATTTAAACCTGTGTTAAATATCGATTCGAGGGAGTGCAACTGTGCTCCCTAGACAGTTCGACCTTTCTCACGGGTTTAAATGGAGGAGCTACGGATGTCGGATTGCTCGCGATGCCTCTGCTGCAGGTAATGTTGAAGATTTTTCTGGCAAACGATCCGGCAATCTCATCACCAGTCCGGATAAGAAATAAATAATAAATCAATTAATAACTCAAGTGATAAAAGACAAATTCTATCGTGCAATATGGCAACGTGGATGTAAATGGGTGTCCGGACCAGGGCTGCCATTTTGCGTATAATCAATGCTATTTTTCAATTCACCGATGATTCCACCAGTTGAGAAGAGATTACAAAGTTCAGTTCAGTGCATGACTATATTAAACTAAAATACTCGCATCTGTAATCTTTTCTCAACCGGTGGAGTCATCGATGACTTTAAAAACCTTGCGGATATTTTAATTAATCAACGGAGTTTCCACCGATTAAGGAAAGATTACAGATCAGAGTATTTTCGTGCATTACAGTCATACACCGAACTGAACTGTGTAATCTTTTCTCAACCGGTGGAATCAACGGTGAATAGAAAAATAGCATTGATTATACGCAAAACGGCAGCCCTGGTCCGGACACCAGCCATCGCAAAGTGGGATTTAGTCCAAGAAACACGACTCGTTTGAAATGTAGCAAGGAGTACGAAAATATGGAAACAGTATAAGGGCGAGTCTTGAGAATGAGTCAGTCGCAAACTTAAGCTATAGCTATAACCTGGTTTTGAACAGAGATTCCCTCCTTTGTAAGTTTGTAAGTACGTAAGTTGACGTAACCGAAACAGTGCGTGCACTTTTGACCCTTTTTTCGCCCTTTTTTCGCCATTCTTTCGCCTTTCTTTCGCCCATCATGTCCTCATTGTGCCGTTGTTGGTCTGATGACTCTAATGACAAAGATAAATAGTTGTAATTACCTAAATTCGATCCAACGCACAGCGAAAGAAAAAAATCGCTAGTAGCATGACACTATGTGAACCAATGCTAGGGATAGTACAATTACCAGAATTCTAGTTTTGGTACCATAAATATTGAAATTTTTTAGGAAATACTAGTTCTACGACCAGATTCTGGTATTAATGTTGAGTCGTGTGTGTATCTTCAAATTCTAAAAACAATGTCCAAGCGGGGTTGCATCAGGCCGAGCCCATGCAACCCCCCTAGTTTAAGCACATGTGTTAACTATTCTAGCTCTCGGCTTGACCTTCAAGCCGAGTAGCCTTTGTTTTCACATGCTGCATCTCAGCTTTCTCTTTTTCGTCCCTTTTCACTTTTCAAATATCCATACTAATTCAGTCGTCGTTTCCAATCTATTACAAGAGCACGCACGGCTCCACACTCCTCCCGCTATAGTTTCCTTCAAATATACAGTCCACTCAATTACCAAGCAATCCGGTCTTTTTACTTATTACAACAAATATCTGGCATCCCCTAACCGGCGTGTCAGAAGCAGCCCGACGCGCTGCGCTTCAATTAACACCAGCATTTTATTGTTAAAGTTCAAGAATGTCTGACGTTCACATATTGTTGTGCTTCCGGTAATACACTAAAAAAAAAATAAACTCTCTTACAGTTAAAAGTATGGACACCATACTTAAAAACAGTTGGTTTGACTGTTCAAATTAGTTAAATTAAGCCCGTGCCGTGTTAATTTAACTAATTTAAACAGTCAAACCAACGGTTTTTAAGGATTGTCCATACTTTCAACAATAATAGAGTTAAAACCACTTTTTTTTTTCATTGTATGACTAGAATTTGTTATCATGATTAGCGCTTTTGTTGCAGTGCAACGTCTCAAAATTATTTTAGTGCAACTTTACAGATTCCGTCCATACCACCTCTTTTTGCTGGATATTTTAAATAAATTGTAGGGAATACACGACGAACGAACACTTTCTCATATCAAAGTTAATCTGGGGGGGGGGGTTAGACCCCTGGAGGGCAACCGTTAAAACTTATTATGAATGTTTACTGAAAAAGTTGTTACCTATAAACTTTTTCTGCGCTGGTGAACACTTATTTTGTATGTTTACTGAAAAAGTTGTTACCTATAATCTTTTTCTGCGCCGGTGGAACGCTCCTCTGAATTCTGGAACTCTCCTATGAATTCTGGAACTCTATACCAAAATCTTCCTTGTCATGAACACGGCGCGGGCGGTCGCGGCTGAGTCTCTGCGCACTCTCCGCCGCGTCGCACTATGGGCTGAGCCAATGTTAAGGGTCGGACATTTCGCTCAAAATCGGAGTTTAAAAATTAAACTTCCGACCAAAAAACCTTGTTCTAGGACCTCAAAAGGATTGGAAAAGAGTCGCATATCTTCTTTTTTTGCCTTTTGTGTTGCTCTGACCGTGGCTGGAAGTTAGCTGTTTTGGAAGTAAATTAATTCCACGTGTTTCTCAGCTCAGGTTTGGTGACTTTAAGTCAAAAATTTTGGCAGTGCTGGTTGTATAAATGCAATTATTATATTTTTTGATGATTCTAGACTACTTTCTGATCAGAAAACACCCCACATAGTTGTTTTTGCTCCCATTATTGGCTGAGAAGAGTGACTTTCTTGAAGACCCTGAAATAAACCATTTTTTGAAGAATAACTAAGGTTTTAGTATCGTACTTGCTTGAACTTTCGTATAACCGAGGTTTTTCCCGACGCCTTACACCCATAGGAACCTGGCAATACCTCACACTTTTTGCGCATCTTTGCGCCAAAGGGTCTTAGAGGGCAAAAACCTTTCAATTTTTGGGTGGCGATTTCCGTCAAATCAAAATCCTCACCTTACCAAAGACCCGATCTGAAGAGAGACGTTGCTCTGTCTATCCCGTCCTCCTGATGAGACTGCAAAAAACTGATTTTACAGCATTTTATCTTCTCCAACTAATGCACAATTCTACGGAAAAATGAAGTGGCTGAACCATGGTTGCCAAATGGTGCAGAAAAATCATAACTGATTACCAAAAGAATCAATGTAAAATGTGAAGACTTTTCTGCACGGCCAGCCAACCACGGGCTGAACCATTTGGAGGGAGACAGGGTTGGGGGAAACAATCTGGTGATTTTCCGGGAGATTCTCGCGTGTATTCGGAAAAAAAAAAACAAAAAACAAAAAAAAAAAAACAAAAACAAAAAAAACTTAGCGTCTTAATTACCAAATCAGTTGCGTTTTTTTATTTCATCGGCAATCGTTCACTGCATTTACATGCTCCCTTTTATTTTTTCAATCATTAATTTTATTAATTACCATGAGTAAATTGAAAAATCGTGATTCGTTCAATTTTGTAAAAATTCCCGTCGGATTTAAAATTACAGACGATTTAGTGATCCACCTCACAGAAAACTTAAATTTAGTTATTCCTATTGCTCTATTGCTTTTAGAAAGTTTGTCTACAGTTTTATGTTTCGGGTGCAAGGTTTTTTTGAAAAGTGTAGTAGGAAACCAGATCGATTCGAGGATAAATAAATATGGAAGCTGACTAGAGGAAGAATTCCAGTTGCCCGGTGAGTTCAAAAAACAAAAATTAAGTGAACTCTTTAAGTCTCTTGTTTACTTTGATCACGATCTCTCCCTGATCTGGGCACTAATTAGGGTTAATCGAAAATTAAGTTTTATTTGCATGGATAATCCTCCTCGTCAATATTTCTGTATGGGACTTCCCCCCCCCCAATCTTTTGGTCTAAACATTTTTTTGAATATTGAAGTATGTACTGATTAAGTTATCGAAAGCCATGGGGGCTCGCAAAAAACGCGTCCTTTTATGTAAAATATTTCAAAGTACCAATGCTAAGCTTCCTTAAAAAGTCCCCATTTTTCAAACATTTTTCTAGGCACGAAAATGCGGTATGGAGTGAAAATAAAGAAATTTACGATTCTGGGAGCTAAAGATTCGGATTCCTCGTGAATAAATAAGTGGAATTCATGTATAACTGTCTAACTTTTTGCACAAATCAGACCCTCACAGCGAAATGTCCGCTGGCCCATTTACTCGATCCACCGTGCGTCGTCCATCTGCTAATCACTCACTTGAGAAAATATATCTTTAGATGAATGACCGAAGACTGCCCGGCTGAGAGTCTGTGACTTGGCGAACTTCCCCTACTTCCGCGATGTGCCCGATGTGCATCTCCCTAGAGTCCCTATATGTAGAGAGTTAAGACAAGAGAAATCATGGGCGCCGCCATTGGATGCGATTTTGCACATTTGTTTACATTCTGAGGCCGTTGTTGTGTTTTGCTCCACAGCAAAGATTACAGTTCCGCTAAGTTTGAAACGATGTAATCTTTCCCTGCTTTTGTTGATCGACATGTATTAACGCTTTTTAATGATTCTTTTGAGATTTTTGGACATTCTTGTGGTGCATTATGATTAAAATTAACAGATTCGTCGCAAATTAACTCTTTTATCTGTAAAAGACCGTTGGTAAACAAAACAAAAGTGCCAAATCGCATCCAATGGCGGCGTCCGTAGAGCCTAAAATTCATCGACCAATCAGAAGTTGACTACCCTCTTGTCTTAACTCTCTACATATAGGGACTCTACATCTCCCAACTGAATTGAAGGAAAGGAAGAAGTGAAGCCGCTTCCATCTTCCATCGATCTCATCCCTCGTCGCGTCGCACTATGGTCCGGATGCCCCAAATCCTCGGAATAAACCTCCAAAAAAAAGGCTATGGAAATGGGGTTTTGGGCCTGAATTATCATTCACAACCTTCCTACGAACTAGTTTCAAGCATTATTTGATTTTTTTCTCTTTTTTTTCTGCCGCACAATGGCACCTAAACTTTGAAGTTTTGGACAACGTCAAATTCTGTCCATTTTACGAGGAATATTATCGAGTTAAAAGTTACCGAATGCATGATCCGATTGCGTTTTCGGACTTGAATTATGTTTCTACAGCCTTTTGACTGTAAGAAAACGCCGTTGCCGATTTTTTAGACAGTTTGGTTAGGGGGGTTTTGGAGCCCAATTATTGCAACTCGAAAAACCCTGATAAATGATATATTTGAGAGAAAAAGTATGTTGTTTCTCGCTGTTTCGCCGCTGAAATATGACTGGACGGTTAGATTAACATATAATCTGATTGGTCAAACCTCAAACGGTTGCTACTATGCGCGACCCTTTGAGAAAAGGCTATTTTAAGTTGAAAACCACCTATATGCGCTCCTACGGATTTTTCGTAATTCGCTATACACGAGAAGTAAACCAATGATGTTTGACTCAAAGTTAAAAATTTGACTGAAACCACTTTGAAGAACTCCTCTCGCGAACATTAATGGACATCAATGGCGAGGTCGTCGCACAATGGTACATCAAATTTCAACTTTTGAACACAGTCTTTTGAACAAAGGTTTGCAGTTGATTTGTTTGAAAATTAGGTGAAACTTGTCTCTTTAAAGCAGAAAGGTTATGATTATTATTTTTCTCAAACTTCTTTCAGCAGAAAGTCAAATAATGCATTTATTGATTTACTTAATCCTATATTATGAGTCCCCCTTTTTCTGATATTAAGGAAGGACTAGTCCTTAGAATTTTGAGATTTTTTTTTTTTTTTTTTTTTTTTTACTTGTTTTTTGTTTAATTTTTCATTTCATTTTGTGATTAGACATGAGATAATTTGTGATTCGCATAGTGTATGTTTATTTTGTGTTTCTATGGAGTCGAAAATTTTTTATTGCTAATTTGTTTGAAAAGTCACTGCCTCTCTCATCTTTGTCTATTTTAAGCATCAGAAAGGCTGTGATTATTATGATTATTGTTATAATTTGTTTTGTTTATTATTTTTTTTTAATATTATTATTATTATTATTATGATTATTACTTTTTTCCAGCTTCTTTGTGAAGAGTCATACATTGTTTCTGATTTTTTCCTATTTTTTGCAACTATTCGTTTTGAGTATTATATATCCAATTTAAGAAGCAAAGTTGTCGATTATCTTTTGTTCAGCTTCGAGCGATTATTTTATTCCAATTTAATATTGATTTATTGAGATTTTATGCTCCGTGACTGTAAGGGTTAGTTACAAACTTCCTCTAAAATCGGTGTCAGTAGGCTTTCTTCGCATGTTGCTTCTTCCATTTAAGGGGAACTTATAAAAGTCAATATTAAAAAGCATTTTTGGGAGGGTCTTTAGCCTTAAATGCTGCCCCCCGGATGATCATTTAGATGTGTGGTTTTTTTTTCCTACCAAAATTTTGTTGTTGTAAATGAGTACTTCCGTAAAATGTTAAACATCACGCCAAAGAAATATGGAAAAGTCTCCGCCGCGGTACAGATGCAATTATTGGAATTTTTAAAGAAATAATTTTTTTTCAAAAAAATTGTAAAATTTCGCCCAAAAATTCATCAAATGTCATTTTTGACTCCAGAAATGAAATTAGCGACCCGAAAAACCCCCGTACCCTTAATTTCATCCAAATCCAAGCAGTCTAGAGGTTTATTCCGAGGATTTGGGGCATCCGGACCATAGTGCGTCGCCTCTGCATCCAAACGCCCAAACAAAGTCCGAGCGACACATGGCGTTTCCGTCCGTTGCACTGCACACTTGCTCAGTGCTCACACCGCGTCGATAGTTAAAATAAGAGGGCTGTGGCGGCTCGCGCAATTTGACAATAGTTTTTTTCATCCGTTTGAATTCATGCACAACAATCGATTAATGATGAAGCACGCTTCAATACCAATTATACTGTTTAACAGAATCAAATAGAGAGAAAATGTTGATGCTAAATGGGTCTGTTGCGTACTTTTGTTACATCAATATAACTTATTGTTTCTAACGCAAAATTCGGCGAAAATAACGATGCGCACATTAAAATTTTTCAAAGTCTACTCATTAACTCAGAAAATATCTTCCATTTCAAACAACCCGCGCTACACTAGACACTTTATCACCGACGTATAACTACATAGATAGAACCATCTCGTTTATGTAAACATCAACAGAACTTACAAACATTTGAATGTTTTGTTTAGATGCGTACATTTCTTATATTATTTTGTAATCTTTGATAAACCGAAAAGACCAGACAGCAAATGCAGCTTATATTTCACGTATTAAAAAAGAAAGTCCATCATTTTATAGTTACGATGTTGTTTACTTGTGCACGTGGTTCCGTCTATGTAGTAGTATACCGGTGCAAATAGTGTCTAGTGTAGCGCGGGCTGTTTGAAATTGAAGTGATTTCCTGAGTTAATGAGTGGATTTTAAACATTTTTAATGTGAGCATCGTTATTTTCGCCGAAATTTACATAAGAATCAAGGTTCTATATTGTTGCAACAAAAGTATGCAACAGACCCATTGCAAGAGCCGCCACTGCAAGAGGGTAGTCACTAGTCAACCTCTGATCTGTCGTCCTCCATGTGTCTGGCGGTTAGCGCAACTGACCGCTTACCCAGAGGTCTCGGGTTCGAATCTCGGCCGTGGCGACAAGATTTGATGGACTCAGATCTTGTCCCCTCAGAAGGACGTATGAAGGGTAGAGTGGATAAAGGGATTATGTGACATTTTGTAAAAAAAAATCGAGTAAGCTCGGTGAATGAAGGAGTTATGATGGTATCTATCTATAAATTTTCCAACTTGGTTCAAAAAAGGTAGGATGTGACCCTACTTTCAAAGCTGTTGCGGTTGATGTTCAGCTAAAATGTCGAAAACGTCCATACTTGGAACTTTAAAGTCGATTTTCTCAAAATCAAAAAAGTGTCACTTAACCCCTTCATATGTGTAATTCTTCCCTCACATCAGTCATATTTCCCTTTCCTTCTCTCTTGCATTTATAGAAGCTTTAAAAACGTAAATATAAGTGTCGATCAGCAAAATATACTGAATACACCGTTAAAAACTCTACAGCACTGTCTAATCCTTCCATTACACCATGACAAAAAAACTCCTCATAATATAAAAAGAAAGAAGTTCAGAAATGCATCCCATGGTTTCGACCTTGGTTTCATTTGTCTTAACCATCCGCCCTCAGGGACTCGAGACTATACAACCTTGTCTTAAAAGGAGTCCCTGACTCCCTGTATATGAAGGAGTCAAGTCAAGACATACGTGAACGGAAGTAAAGAAGAAGAAGGGGTCTGAGAAGCCTGATGGAGACGCGCCTCTTGTTTATATTTTTATCCAACAATCTTCCTGCCAAACATTACTTATACATGTATTCGTGTGTAAGTAATCTTTGTTAGGTCAACCCACCCTTCAATTCCCTTTAGCTTCACTACCTGTTTTAATTCACAGTGAAGAGTAATGCGTGAATTTTATTCTGTCCTGAACACACTTTGATCAATTTCTATCGACAGTTTCATTGGTACAAGCTAAAAATGCCGAAAGTGTCCTCAAAGCTGGGCGACGGGGAATATATGGTTCCATGGATATATAAACAAGAGGCGCACCTCCAGGCTTCATAGACCCCTTCTTCTTCTTCTTCAGTTTTCAGCAGCCAATCAGAGATGGAACCTCATATGGCGAGACTTTTTCATATATAGGGACTCTAATTACACCGTCAGAAACTCTACGACACTGTAATATTTCCATTGCACCAAAACAAAACAACGACCCTCATTATGTATAAAAAAGTTTAAAACAATGCATCCCATAGTTGCGCCCTTGGCAGTGGCGTAGCCGGGGGGGGTGTCCAGGGGGTCTGGACCGCCCCCCCCCCCCTGGACACCAAAATTTGTCTTAAAAAAGGGCATTTTTTGCGTTTTCAGATAAATTTTACCAAATTAGTATCTTTGGACCCCCCCTTGACAATTTTCGGACGTTGGACCCCCCCCCCCCAGAAAAATTCCTGGCTACGCCACTGGCCCTTGGTTTCACTTGTCTTAATTCTCCACACTCAGGGACTCTAGATTATACAACCTTGTCTTAACTAGAGGCTGTTTCAGATAGCTTCGGTTCTGACAGTCCTTTCTTACACGCGCTGAAAGACGATATCAAACCTTCAATCCCGCTTTAATGTTATTATTCTCTAATTAGGGTCTATTTTGTGGCAAAAAGTTCTAACGATTCACGCAGTGAAAGGCGTCAACGTTTTTTACTCATGTAAACAAAGAGCTGTCACTGTCAGAACCGAAGTTATCTGAAACGGCCTCTATCTACACAGGGACTCTATTCTCTATATCTTATTGGCCTGCATCTGGTTGGATGCTAAGCAGCTCGCAAATGCATCGCTCACCGGTGCAGTGCGGATCCGGCGATAGATAGATAGATGGATGGATGGGATGGATGGTGTGCGGTCGGTGTGTCGCGTCCACCGTTTTGGGAGGTAGAGAAAGAAAGTGAAGTCGTCGCTCAACGGACCATCCATTCCTTCCCGCGTGTGGATGGCGTTCCGAAGCTTGGCGTTGGCGAAGCCTTGGCGCGTAATTTCCTCAGCCTTCCTCAGTGGCGTTTACTCTCTCCGTACGTCGAGTTGTTCAGTTGTGCGAATGTGAAGTGTATGTATAGACTGTTTATACCGTATACCGTATTATCGTATACCGTACCCTGCCAGTCCATGTGTCCCGTGCCGACGTGAACCGCCGCCGCTTGCGCAGTTTGATCGTCCTTAAGTCCTTTCGTCGCGCTGCGAATGTATTTTGAAAAAAAAGAGCCCTCTCCGCGTGGTCTGAGCTAGTTTGTCCGTCCGGGCTTTTTCGCGCCAATCTGGTGTACGCCCTTTTGAGCGACGATCTTCTCGCTTTTTTATATCCTTTTGAAAAGTGTTCTTAATCTCACCATTGTTTCGCGCGACCACATCTCGAGGCGCCGAGCGGAGCTGGTCTAATCGTTAACTGTTACCGTCGCGCTTAAGTCTACCGGTTTTTGTTTTTATTTGTTTTCCTTCTTCTTCTTTTTCGATACGTTTATTTATTTATTATTTTTTTTTTTTTTTTTTTTTTTTTTGGCCTACTCTAATTAGCTAAAGTGGTCACTATAGGGACATTTATTTGACGCAGAGCCGCCGTTTTGCGTATATTTAATAACATTTTTCTGTTCATCGATGGTTCCATCGATTGAGAAAACATTACACACACGGAAAAAAAATTACTGGTCGAATCTACCATCTGCGCTGATTTTGGTGTCAGCTATCAAGTAGATAGTAAATGCAACGTACATTATGGTAAATTAAGTAATAAGTTAACTTTTTGGTACATTTTACCATCCTTCAGTGTTTGCCATACTTGATAGCTGACTCCAAAATTAGCTGTGCAGATGGTAAATTCTAGAGGTCGATTCAGAAGTGTAGGTAGGCGCACCTAGACCGATAATCTTTGAAATTTTTCAACATTATTTCTCATGTTACAAAGTAAAAACTACTGGAAAAGAATTTGAGCATTGGTTTCCTACTTTAAGGAGCGCTTTAAAATCAAAAGTTTAAAGTCGGAGGCAAGTTTTGTTTTGATTTGTAGGAATGAAAATTGAAAATTTGCCAAAGATTTTGATCTAGGCGCGCCTACACTTCTGAAACCGAGCTCTACCAGTTATTTTTCCCGTGAGTGCAGTTCAGTGTATGACTGTACTGCACGAAAATACTCTGATCTTGAATCTTTTCTCAATCGATGGAAATGCAGCCAAATTATTAAAATATCTGCAAGTTTTTTTTAAAGCCATCGACAACTCCAACGGTTGAGGAAAGATTACAGGTATGAGTATTTTCGTGCATTATAGTCATACACGGAACTGAGCTTTACAATCTTTTCTCAACTGGTCGTATCATCGGTGAATTGAAAATTTTTATCAATTTTACGCAAAACGGGGCAGCTCTGATTTGACGTCATAGACTATTTTAGTAGACCGATGTATCGTATTGATTGCCGTTCGAGAAACTCTGAATCCAAACACACTCTGGTTCAATTTGTTTTCCCCATAAGCCCATTTTTTAATGGAAATTTAGGATATTATATCAAATGATTTAATGCAACCTTTTTCCGATTAGGAATCCTACGTCCTCGAAAATGATAAATGATTTATTTTCAGTCTTCAGACAAAAGCCAATAACAAAACAAACAAAAAGAAAAAAGTCAAATTACTCAAATTACAAGTAATCTATACAAGACAAATTAAATGAACTAATGAAAATGCCTTAGTATGCCTCGTTCCAAGACTAAAACTGCCAAAATCAGCAGAATATTACGGATTTAACGATGCATTTGGAAGTTGGAATCACCCAATTTTTATTGTTGTTGTCGTGGAATGAGAGGGAATCTGGCGAGAATTCGGGTGATTCCAACCTCCGAATGCATCGTTTAATTCGTAATATCTTGTGGATTTCGTTAGTTTATGTAGCCGTGGAACCGGGCATAAGTAAGCATTTCCGAAAACGTGGAATTCAAAATTGCTAGAAAGGTGGTATAGTTGTAGCCTGAACTTCCATTGAAAAATGCGCTTATGGGGGAAAATACATTGAATCAGAGTCTGTTCGGAACCATGGGGTCCTCACTCGACCTCAGATGGCAATCTTTAAGAAAAAACTCAACCTTCAACTTGTTTTTTTGAATATTGATGCAATTGGTGGGGTCTATTTGCAACTTCTGCCGTAGCATGCTATGCACTACATAGTGCATAGTGCATAGTGCATGGAGTGCACTATGTTGTAAGAAAACGCCTCCAAAATCGCTTTAGGCAGCTTTCCTCGGCAAATTATTGAGACAATTCTGCCCTGGATAATTTTTCACAGGGGCAGCATTTTTAGGTCAAAAATTGGGATAAATAAGAACTTTAAAAGACAATCTCTTCCTATCCACAAAAGAAAAATGTGTTTTTTTTTTCTTTTTTTCAGTTTTTAAATAAATCGATAATTTGCCGAGTAAAGCATATGCCTAAAGCGATTTTGTAGCTTTTTTCTCACTGCACTGTGTGGCGCGCCGAATGTCATGGCGGTGATACGCCCATTTGAGACCGTGAGTAAGACACGGATAAAAAACATGTGATTGCGTTCTATATAATTGTGATTGTAAATTCACTTGCAATCTTTCATGAATTATGTCGAAGTGAACAGAATCTTTAAGGCACGTGGAATCTCTTGGTACAATTAAATTTAAGAAAAACTGGTTGTTTACGAGCATAAATTTGTATTCGAAAATTTGCATCTAATTTCCAATGGGTAAATCCAAGAGAGTGAGCGAGATGGAGCATTTGTTTGGATCCAATTTTGTTCGTTACTTCATATCTAAACCAGAGCTGTCAATTTGAGTATAATTAATGGCATTTTTCGAATGCACCGATGGTTTCACCGGTTGAGAAAAGATTACACACAGTTCAGTTCAGTGAAAGGCTGTGATGCACGAAAATACTCTGATCTGTAATGTTTTCTTAATCGCGCGGTGGAAACTCCGTTTATTTCTTCAATATCCGATAGGTTTTTAATGCCATCGACGTTGACGACTCCACCGGTTGAGAAAGATAGATTTCAAATGCGGCTATTCTCTTGCATTACAATCATACAATTAATGGAATTGTATAATCTTTTCTCAACTGGTGGATTTATTGGTGAATTAAAAAATGCCATTAATTATACGCAAAACGGCAGTTCTGATATAAACACTAAGCAGGTCCGTTGTGTTTCGTTTCTAGCGATTTTGCATCACGGGCAACGCGATGCAATTCTGCGTGTGTTGTGGTGAAGACTGAAACCCCCGCGTAATCTTCAAACAATCTGAAAACACAGAAGCAGATGCAACTCCACAGTTAACGCAACGCGATGTGACGTTTACAGTTTACCCGGAAATCCACAATAATTTGACAACGCAAAGTAACCGCATCTCGGTTATGGGTCCACGGATCTAGGGCTGAGACGCGCCTCTTGGAATAAGTGAAGCTGCGGCGATACTACTTACTACTTACTCGGCGGCACCTTATGACTTCAAGTTGAGTAACTCTCAATTTACGAAAATCTCAAGTTGCGTCATTGTTCAATTATTCATTATAGTCCTCTCGGAGGATCATGACTACGCAATGTTCTGTACTTATTAGGGTGCCAGCGAAACTCCAGTCCCCGCCACCCAAGATACGCTGACTTTCCAAAGTCGGCTCGTAATGTCGGTTTTTTTTTTTTTTTTTTTTTTTTTTTTTTGGAATTTCTCATCTTGTGAGATTATATTATAAGATATTTTCAACTTTGAAAGTTAAACAACAACTTTTCAATTATCCTAAAAATACAGCGATAGAAAAAAAAGCGATAGTCTTATTACCAGATACTACAGTCTTATTACCAGAAGCGCAACAATTTGTGATCGATAGAAAGTCCACTACTTTGACCAGAAAATGCTGATGTTACTGACAGAATATGATCATAGAATTAAAATTTCCTAAAAAAAAAAAAAAAAAAAAAAAAAGGTCAAGAAGTATGGTACAAACACTAGAATGCTGGTAATTGTACCATCCCGTACATAGGTTCACATATTGCCATGCTTCTGGTAATCTTTTTTTTTTCAGTACAAGGGGAAGACTAAAATACCCAAAAAAATGAATGCAGCGATAAAATACTGGAGGCTTGTTTAATTTCATAGTAAAAATGCTATTATATCGCGGAGATAATATGGAAGAATCGTTTTAATAGTTATTTCAAGATCAGATATTTTTTATACTGAGACACCATTCTAGAGCTCACTTTCAATCCCTAGCTGTTAAGTCTTAGAAAGGCAATTTTAAGAGAAAAATTATGGTAACCATTCTGAAGAAAATTCAATTCCAAACTACTTCCATTAGTTCATAGTTGTGTATAATATAACTGTCATGAGATGGTTCTTTTAATCCGAAAACCAAAACCTTCTTCGCTAAATGCCTGGAACTTGATTTCGAAAGTTTAAACCAACAACCATTCCAAATTACTCTTTCACCTCATGTTTAGACATGAATGAGTGAATGTGAGCAAAGACGAGACACATCCTGTGGGAAATTTAATTTTGAACAGAAGTAGAAAATAAAATTTTGAAAAAATATCTCAGGGTTAATCGACCTGCAGGCCGAAAACCACTATAAGTCAAAAATCAGCGCTACAAAACAGGGAAAAAACGCGGTTTACAACAGCTGTTAGAAGGAAACTTGGATTTTGAGACTATTAGATGCTTTCAATTTGATTTTTACACGATTTCACATAGAAGTTGATCCTTCATAACACCGCAGCAAAAGTTTGCAATAGACCCATAGTGGGCCTGTGAAACATCAGGCGTGCTCTACCGAAAAAAATCCGATCTGATATCATTGCTGATTAGCAGCTAAAGAGCACACCCTTTATACTACACCATACTATACGGGGTCGTTCATCTGAATGATCGCAATCGCTTGATTCAGTGATCCAGTGCCCACACTCTAGTCATGCTCTCATGCCCTGCTGATCTTCATCTGTAAGATCAGTCGGAGGGATCAGCATTCAGCTTCGGACCATAAGCGCGCGCACTCTCTTATCTCGCGCGCGCTGACTTTGCGCTGACTCCATACTTAGTTCTTGCTTACCCATAGCCTCAAAGGCAACAAGCTTATATGTGTCCGACTCTGCGTCTCTGAATCCTGAGTCGGTCGCCAGTAGCTCTCTTCCAATCCTCCGTCGCAGAATGGCAGTGCAGCAAAAAAAAAGTTGTCCGCGTACTACAGTGTTGCCAGATCGAGGGTAAAAAGCCGTATCGTCCCCATTTAAATCAATTTAAAACGTACGGCTTTTTCACCCCAATCTGGCAACACTGGCGTACTACGGTGACGTCGGTGACAGCAACTGCTGCGCGCGCTTGTGAGTCCAGGACAGTGTTGCAAAATATACTGTTATAGGCCGTTTATTTCCAGTAAAAATCAATAAAATGAACTGTAGGGAATACCCTACGAACACTTCCTCACATCAAGCTTAATCTAAAGGACCCCCATAGACCCCGCTGAGAAAAATTTCCTGTTGCGTAACCGGACATCTTGTTAATACTTACTTATAACCGGTATGGGGCTCTTGCAAACTATTGCTACAGGGGATTGAAGAGTCGATTTTTGCATAAAAACCTGTCAAAATGACGATGAGTACACTAAAAGATCACGAAATTCACTCTCAAAATCGAGCTTAATGGCGGAGAGGCAGGTATCATGGGCGATTCCCATCTATATTGAGAAAGATCTCTGTGTTTCCATAAAGAAAGTGACGTAATAGACAGGAATCTCCCATGATATCTGCGTTGAACCGCCATTACGAACTTGCCCGTTGTAACAGTTACGTGAGTTTATTACTGAATTTTAGACTTTCTTAGTGTGGTTTTCGTGATTTTCGCTGGTTTTTACATCAGATTGTACTATTCAATTGCTCACAGCAAAAGTTTGCAAGAGCCCCATTCGATAGGAATTCCTGTTGAAATAACCGCAATTCTTGTTGAAACAACAGGAATTCCGATTTAGTAAGTACTGAACACTTAAACAGACGTACGGTTGAATTAACAGGAACATTTTTCTCAGTGCTCCTTATATTTTCTGAGGGAAACTCCATAACCCCCTGTAATATTTTGGGGAAAACTCCCAAGCCCCCTATTATACTCTAAGGGAGACCCCCAGGACCCCCCAGGACCCCCCAGGACCCCCCTTAAGGGATTAATTTTACAAAAGGCTGGTGAGGTGTCCAGGTGTCCAAAAACTTTCCAGTTGAGGAAATAAAACTGTGCTTGTTTCTGCGCCATGTGTCAGTTTCTTCACTGTGCAAATCCTTCCAAAAGTGTTTTAGAGTGGCTATCTGGACACAGAACGATTTAAGTGTTTACTTATATCTTTACTTATATCGTTCAGTGTCCAGATAGCCACTCTAAAACACTGTTCCAAACCATTTTCAATTTTTCAAATGGATTGGTCACAATTTTTATTTTTTTTATTTTTTTTTTCCAAAAAATTCTACAGGTTTAAAAAAATTAGGCAAACCCATGTGAAAATACTCATCAGAGAAATCCACCAAGGCTGTCTACTTGGTGTTTCAAAATCATGTCCCCAAAATCCTCTGTATTCGTGTATTTCGTTGGGCTGTAGAGTTTCCATAAGAATCCATGTAAAACATACAAATTTTCATCTAAAATTTGGCCACACAACTTAAATAAGTTCAAAACAGTGTTGCCAAATATACGGTTTTGGGTCGTATACATACATTTCCCGTAAGAATCAATGTAAACTTTACCAGCTTTCAACCTCAACTTTGGCAACACTGCTTGCGACCGATGCGATGTCCGTCCGCAAGTGCACCATCCATCCATCGGATCACAGCGACCGCTTGAGCTGCCTCGGAGGAGTTTTTTATTGTGTTTCACTTACGGGAACTCGAAACGGTACCTGAGATCGAACCCCGGTCGTTACCGGTGCTTTTTTTTTTCTTCTTTTTTTTCTTTTTTTCTTAACCGACTGAACGCAACCACAAGAGTCGATTCCGATTTGCGATTGCGATTCGTAATCGCGGCAGTTTTGTTTTTGTCCCGACGCGGTAGCAGAGAGCTTCGGCTTCGGTGGCGCTGACTTTTATTTCTCGGCTTGTTTCCACCACGCGCGCGCTCTGTTTGGCTACTAAATACCTCGCTCTGCTACCATCTATTCCGCCCTCGTGCTGAAGTGATCGGTCGATCGTTCTCCCCCCCCCCCCCTGCAATAATTATAATAACTTTGTGATAAAGTCGGATTTTACCGGAGGCTAAGTGGTCGTGGGTGCTAGTAAAGACGTATTGTGCGAATAGTGGAAATAATCGGCATAGTTATCTCTAGAAATTATGATCATAAAAACGACGGATTTTTAAAATTCATCCTATACGATCGGTTGTTTATTTATTTATTTATTTATTTATTTATTTATTTATTTATTTATTTATTTATTTATTTATTTATTTATTTATTTATTTATTTATTTATTTATTTATTTATTTATTTATTTATTTATTTATTTATTTATTTATTTATTTATTTATTTATTTATTTATTTATTTATTATTTTATTTATTTATTTTATTTATTATTTATTTATTTATTTATTTATTTATTTATTTATTTATTTATTTATTATTTATTTATTTATTTATTTATTTATTTATTTATTTATTTATTTATTTATTTATTTTTATTTATTTATCATTTTTTGTTTATTTTTTTTTTTTTCGAATTTTGACCAAAATTGAGAGTGCTTGTACGGATAAAGTGGGACTTTGTACCGCGAACGCCCCGTGATCGTGGGTGCTTGTAAGATGTATGGTGTAATGGATAGTGGAAATGATCGACATAGTTCTCTAGAAATTATGGTCATAAAAACGACGGATTTTTAAAGTTCATCTTATACGATCGGTTATTTATTTATTTATTTATTTATTTATTTATTTATTTATTTATTTATTTATTTATTTATTTATTTATTTATTCATTTTTTTCGAATTTTGACCAAAATTGAGAGTGCCTGTACGGATAAAGTGGGACTTTGTACCGCGAACGCCCCGTGATCGTGGGTGCTTGTAAGGATGTGGTGTAATGGATAGTGGAAATGATCGACATAGTTTTCTACATGTATAATTATAAAAAAGACATCTCGCGCTGAAGTCTTAGAATTCTTGTTATACTACTGGTCGTTTGTTTTATGATTTTGTTTTCGGTTTTTGGCCAGAATTGAGAGATTTTATACGACTCATTAAGTCAAACTTTAATAGAGGATTCAAGGGTGCTAATAAAGGACGTAGAGTGCATAATAACGGTTTCGAACTTTTGACAGACATAGTTTTCTAGAAATTATGATAGTGATAACTACAGATTTTTCGCCGGGTTTTTAGAATTCATATTACGTCGACCGGTCGATTATTTTGGTTTGGTTTGAGACCAGAATTGAGAATTGAGTGCCTATATGAATAAAGTCGGACGTCAGTATAGATTATTCAAAGGGTACTAATAAAGACGCAGTGTACGGACGGAAAGAATTAGCGTTGTTTTCAAGAAAATACTGTATTTACAAAGGGCGGATTTCCCTCCAAATTTTAAGAATTCATTTTACGATCGGGTCGTTTTTTTCGATCTCGGACAGAATTGAGTACTTCTGCAAAAAGTCGAGCTTTACTGGAGTCTTTGCAGGTGCTCGTAAGGCCCTATGTACGGATCGAAAAGATCGACTTGGTTTTCTATGAATTCTAATTTTATAAAAAATCAAATTTTTAAAAGGATTCATAGAACTTGCTTTGCGATTACTTCTGGAACTCAGCATTTTTCAACGGATTTGCTTTTAGACTTTTATCGATCCAACTTTATTTTCGGTTCTAATATCACGTTTTAGAAGGATTGTTGAAGCTGTTATTGAAATAAAAGTGCGTGACTAAATCAAAATACTAGACTTAAACTCGAACGAACATGGTGCGTGGTTGAAAAAATAAAAACGTCTATGAGCTTTTGTAAAAAAGCATAGTAAACTACTAATTTTTTAAAATCGTTTTCGACCGATTCCTGGTTTGTTTTTCCTTTACGTTTTTTAATTTTTTTTAAATCGTCGTTGGCGGTCAATTTCTTCGGTTGTTCGCGTGAGTGAAAATGGCCTTCATCAGCCGCTTCGAGATCTACATTTCGCCGGACTCGACCAAAGTTCGTCAGAGCTTTCGACCGTTCAAGTTAAGAAACAGTAGCAGTGCACCACCCTCACACATAATACATAGTGAAAAATGTAAGTAGACAAAAACAAATTAATGAACTTCGGCACGCATGTATATAGGATCGAAACTGAACAAATGGAACTATCGCAACTTCTACAAAACCACAATAAACCAAGTTGTTTTCCGGGGGTTGATGCATCCTCAACTGATACCTGAGAAAAGAAGGAAAAGCTGAAAAGGAGCAAGCACGATCAGTACAGAAAATGTCAGTCACGTAGATGTAGGTGCGTGTTAGATTTTCTGTGCGGAGAAATTTTTCTGGTTGAAATTACGGAACGTATTATTAATAATGGGGTAAAAAGAAATTCCTTTTAAAATAATAAGAATTTGTATTGATCCAACGAATCTTTCTTGTGATTTTTCTGATTTATCAGAAAATTCAATTAGACCAATGATAATTCTCGTTGAATCAATAAGAATTCTTATTATTCTAAAATGAATTTCTTTTTACCCCAATTTCTTAATACGTTCCGTAATTTCAATCAGAAATTGTATGTATGTTCGCCATTTAAATTTACCAAAAAGGTCGAACGCCTCAGTCATCAGCGATGAGCAGGCATTTCGACCTTTTTAATGGGTTTAAGTGGGGAAAAAAGAATGTTGTCAAATCGCACGCCTGTCGCACTAATGGTATACTATGGCTTTCAAAAGAAAATATCATGAAAGATATTTCGTAATTTAATTTCAAGATTAATTTGAGAAATTTTACGATTTTAAGGTATTTCAGAGCCTCACAATTTTGCCACTTGTAACATTGTGCCTTAAAAATTTAAAACTATGGAAAACGAAAGAAAAGCTCATCAAGAACAATTTCGAAAAATACATCAGACTTGACAGTCCGCATGCATTTGCCTAATGCAAAACCGTGCAAGAGCTTCGTTACACCGTAAATATGTAATCTCAATGCAAGCTCTGGCTTTGGGTGAATTAGAGTCCCTATATACTATGAGAGTTGCGACAAGACTCTCAAAATGAAGAAGAAGAAGCGGATCAATGGAGCTCCCAAGAGGCAAATTGCAAATGGCGGATGGCCATTTGCCTCTGCGCTGTTGCCACTATTTCGCTATCTCTTATAGGTTAGATTCAGATTCTCGACAATAACGGTCGTTATCGAAAGAGATAATGTTCTCCAGAATAAAATTCAAGCAGAGGAAAAATTTACAAAAATTACCGCGGTCACTGTTACTTCAAATGTGTAATGAAAGCGAGTTTGCGAATAGTAAACAAACCCTCCGCCATTTGCATTTTGCCTCTTAGAGCTTTCTTGACAGCCTAAATCTGAGAGCCAATCAGAAATGGATTCAGCAATGGCGCAACTCTCATAGTATATAGGGACTCTAGGGTGAATGGGTGGGGAGGGTGGAGTTTTTTTATTATTTCTTTATTGATTATTTTTTTTTAATAAAAAAACAAAACAAAAAATCTTTTGTGGATGAGATCTTGAAGATTGAAAATGTTGGAAAAGATGAATTCGTTTAGTATGAATCTAATTGTAAGCCAACAATGAAACATCCAAAAGTGGAGTATGTAAGGAGGACAGGTGGCCAGACGTACACTGGATGGAAAAGATAATTTTTCCGGTTATAAAAAGTCATTGTTTGTTTTTGTTTTTTGTTTTTGCTTCAAAAACGTATCAGTGATGGTATTTCCTTGTGAAACCCATGTTTTTCCATTATTGTTTCTTTAAAATGAATAATTTCAGATATTTTTGTGAATTATCTTGCTACATACTGTCAATAATCTTAATTTTTATTCGTAAAATTATGTCCGGGAAATTCCATTTCATCCAGTTCACTGTGAGACGGTTGTTTGGACGGACGCACCTATCCGCTCATCAGACTGAAACAGTCGGTCAGACGAGAGATTGGGACGCACAGAAATATTTCGGCGAGAGAGAAACTTACAATTAGAAAGGAACCACGGTTCTTGAGTCTTGACCCGCCATATTCATTCGGATATTGTGATCTTGGATGTATAATAGTCGGGATCAGATTTGAGTGAAACCGCATCGTGATATACATACACCGACACACTGACAAATGACCACCGCGTGTTTTTTTGAACGTATACATCCGCTCTGATACGCGCGGAATCAGCGTAGCGTGCAATCTGGCAATGTTGTATTTTGTCCGTTTGAGCCCATGATGAAAAACATCGATCGTTTGTGAGTGTGCAGTGAGCGTGCTTATTTTCGATCTGTTTTATAAAGGTTTAGATATGCAATGTTGCTAGATTTGACGCTACGTTACTGCTCATCAGAGTGAAAGATCATTTTTTCGTGACGGTAAGGTTATAAATACGGCCGAAGCAGATTTTTAAAATAGCTTCGCAGAGAAAAGGCTTCAGCAGCTAGTTCTAACGGAGAAGGATTCAGTTGTACCGAATCGCACTACTTCGGCAGTGGCGTATGGAGCTATTTCGCAACGTTGCAGTTCGTCCATTTAAACCCATGAAAAAGATCGAACGATAGGGTGTTCGGTGAACATCTTCGCATTCGACCTTTTATACGGGTTTCAATGGATACAATATAATGTTGCCAAGTTGCACGCTACGCCACGGTACTTCGGCAGAGTAACAGCCGTTCTTCTTGATTTTGCTCTACCGAAGTGGTGCTTGATCTGGTAGAGCTAGAACTTGCTCGCTGCGAAGCAATTTTAAAGGTTGTCGGGTGGACAGTGTCAGGTTGGACAGTTAGTCCATTCGTTGCTGTCCTAACTCACAGTTGGTGCAATGTGACTTTTGGTCCACTAGGTCAGTTTGTCCAGAAAAATAATGTCCAATGGGTCTGTTTGCACACTTCGGCTAGAGCGTTTTAAAGTATCATCGTTGGTAAAAAGCCGTAAAAATGACAATGACAGCATCAGAAAACACCAAAATGCATTAATAAACTCACAAATTGCGAAAAACACTAGACACTAATCAGTAATCACCCCTGTGTCTTTCCACCACATGCACGATATTTCGCGAGATTAGCGCGGCACATTCAAAAAATCACGGCCGACTGTCATCACAGCTGACTTCATAAACAAATAAACAGTAAACACTGACGGCGTATGTTCGAATTATTACGTCTCAATTACCTCAATTCCTCACAAAGGGTTGTGAGAGATACGGAAAACGATATTTGAGTCGAAAACTTATCAAAATGAAACAAGAACACACAGGAGTTCCAATGATGATGATTAAAGTCGGAATCATGCGTGAATTTGCGCGTAATCAATCAGCTCCTTCAAATGATGAAGAATGGCTCAAAGTGATGTCAAAAATCTTCATTTGCTGAAAAGTTATCGTGACTATTTTTCAGTTACTTTTCGGTCACCCTGTATGTATTGCATCTGGAGATTGTACATAGCGCCAATCATCTTATAGTTGGAAAAAAAGTATAATTTCTACTCTTTTCGTTGATTTCCCTTCTTTCACCAAGTTCTGTGTTCACGTCCTAACTCTCAACATCCGTGGCGTCCTCATATCGCTTTGCATGGGCATGTGTTTGAGAGTGTGTGAGTGGTGTCTCTTACAGCGGCGTACTTGCTTCGTCATACTTCGTGTTTGTGAGGGTGTACATATGTGTGTGTTTGAGTGTGTCAAATGAGCATGAGCCTGAGCGATGTGCGCATGCGCTACATCTCCTCTTGCGAATAATTTCCCATGCGCGACTCGTTACTCGCATTACTCGTTACTCATTGCCAGAGGCGTGTCCAAGAATTTGTCTTTCTCTCTCTCTCTCTCTCTCTCTCTCTCTCTCTCTCTCTCTCTCTCTCTCTCTCTCTCCCTCTCCCTTCCTCTACTCTTTTAAACAAAATGTGATGGAATAGGAGGGAGGGGAGGGTTGGGGATATCATGTGACTTTAACCCCTATCTCAGTCCTTTTCGAAGGATGGAACACGTTCAAATGAGGGAGGGGAGAGGGAGAGAGAGAGCGAGAGAGAGAGGGAGGGGGAGAGAGAGAGCGAGAGAGAGGGAGGGGGGAGAAAGAGAAAGAGAGATAGAGAGAGAGAGAGAGAGAGAGAGAAAGAGAGAGGGAGAGGGGAGAGAGAGTGACCCAATTGGATTTATCTAAAGTCTCTTTTGCTACACTTTTATAAACAAAAGCAAGGAATTATATGCTTCTACTGAAAATAAAATCAAGTAACAAAATGATATGGTAATGAATTAAATGAATGAAGGAATAAAATAAATAATGAATAAATAAATAAACTGATAGATATACGTAAATAAAAAATGTGAAAACAAAAAAATTGGAAGAAATCCGTTTACGATCGAGCTTAGGAAAAGGAAAAAGAGGAAAAAAGCGCACAATTTTTAGCAATGAGTGAATAAACGATACTGATTGGTAGCTTAGATGAACACATGGGCATTCTAAAAAGATGAAATATGAGATCCAAATTAAATGGATTATAAAAAATGTATGAAGAACATGTGATATTAAATAAACGGTCGTATAATAGTATCTAAAGTAACAGTAATAATTAAAAGGAAAATCGGGTAATCAGTTATCAATCAATTTAAACATCTCTTGAAAGAACAATAGTGTCTCTAACCAAAATGAGAGCTTCTCTTCGGAAACTCTTGAAAGAAATTTCCAAATTTGTGTAAAATCTCGGTAACTGATTCCAGATGCGACATACCGAGAACAAGGAGAGAGAGGGGGGAGAGAGAGGGAAAGAGAGAGAGGGAGAGAGATTCTTCGTTACGCCTCCGTCACGATTGCTTCAATTTTTTTTCTTTAATCCCCCCTTATTTTCTCTCTTTTTCCCCCGTTTACCCTGGCGCATTTATGCATATCGCATAGCCTCCCGGCCTCTTTCTCCACGCTCTCGAGGCTTCGTCCACGCATTCTTGGAGCCCACCTCTCTCGTAAAACGTTCCCTTTATGATAATTAGGGGAAAATGACAGTTGCTTCACCACTCACCGACTCCTTTCACCTTCAGAAGGGGGAAAAACGTGGTAAAAACGTGGTATAAAAGTGGGCATCATAACCGTAGCGTAGCCAGGAATCTGTCTTTCTCTCTCTTCATCCATTTGATTGGATGTATAAGAAAAGGATAATCATAAGGGCTAAAGTCACGTGACAGCCACTATCTCCACCCTTTTCTAAGAAATGTGTTCTAATGGTTAAAGAGAGAGAAACGTAAATTTATGGCTCGTGGTCGTAGTCATTACACCTACCACAATTTTCAGTGATCAGGAGCATATTCGTCTGTCTTTCTCTCTGTCTCTCTCTCTGCCTCTCTCTCTCTCTCTCTGTCTCTCTGTCTCTCTCTCTCTCTCTCCCCCCTTCTCTCTCTCTTCTCTCCTCTCCTCCCCTTCTCTCTCTCTCTCTCTCTCTCTCCCCTCTCCTCTCTCTCTCTCTCTCTCTCTCTCTCTCTCTCTCTCTCTCTCTCTCTCTCTCTCTCTCTCTCTCTCTCTCTCTCTCTCTCTCTCTCGTGCCATTTGAATGCATATGCGTTAGAGAAGGAATGTAGGGGGCGAAAATCGGTTTAATACCTCTAATATGTCCTTTTCTAACATACACATTCAAATAGGGAAAGAAAGAGAGGGATATATTCCAGGATCCGCGAAAGGCTTGCTGCACATTGAAAATATACAGGCCACAGGGTATATAATTAAAAAGGTACAGATATTTTAAAAATTTAACGGCGATTGCACCGATTGAGAAAAGATTACAAATGCGAGTCTATCGTCTTCCCCTGCATTACAGACAGGAGCTGAACCTGAACTGTGTAATCTTTTCTCAAACGGTGGAATCATCGATAAATTGAAAAACATGTTTTTAAATATACTCGAACGGTAGCACCGCACTGAATAATACAAGGTGTATTTCGCGTTTGTGTTAAAGAAACTGCACAGTGAAATATTGACTACTGAGAAATTCCTTTGACCCAAGAAAAATGTTTAATGCTACGGTTAAAAGATTCCTTGTTGTGACAGTGATTCACCTTCATGCAACAGAACTTTACTTCGCCACTTGAATTGCTTCAAAAAAAATACTACTTCACGCAAGGACTGTCACAAGTAAACGTGTTTCCATATCGCTGTAGTAAAAGTGTACAAGGAGACCCATTGCACAATCGGGACATGACATATTTATGAAAAAAAATTAATGTAGCTCCGACACTTGATGTAAAACCGAAAGGAAAAAGAAAAAAAAAACCTTGAAAAAGACCAGAATGACCAAACTTTTTCATAAGAATTCTAGCCGTTAGTCGTAGATTCCAACTTTGCCTGGTAAAGATCTCTCTGGGACACCCTGTATAAATATGTGATTCCACCTGTTATAACTGTGGACCCGGCGACCCGCTTGATGCGATGAAACGGTCTCGCAGACTACGATGCGTGGACTCAGTCCCCAGTAGTGGTCTCTTCGCGATCAGTTTGCGCCTCACCATGTATGCAATCTATCGAGCACGAATGTCGTAAAGATTGCCGAGGCTCCGCGGAGTAACTTGCAGCTTTGAAACTTGCTCACTGCCAACTGCTTGTATTCGGCCGCGTGCTTACAATTATTACACTCGCGTGAATCGCACTCCGGTCCAGAGCTGCCGTTTTGCGTATAATTAATGACATTTTTCAATTCACCAGTGATACCAACGGTTGAGAAAAGATTACACGGTTCAGTTAAGTGTATGACTGTAATGCACGAAAATACTCGCATCTGTAATCTTTTCTCAATCGGTGGAGTCGTCGATGACTTTAAAGAACTTGCGGATTTCAATTAATCAACAGAGTATCCACCGATTAAGGAAAGATTACAAATCAGAGTATTTTCGTACATTACAGTCATACACTAACCTGAGCTGTGTAATCTTTTCTCAACCGGTGGAATCATCGGTGAATAGAAAAGAATAGCAGAAGAGGGGGGCAAAAATCATGTGACTGCCCCCTATCTGTCCTTTTCATACGCATTCTACAGGGCAAAGAGAGAGAAGGATAAAGAGGTTGATCCAGCTCCCATAAGGAGTGGGCCCCTCGAGTTTTCAAACCAAACCTTTTTAGATCGATAGAACTACCTCTGGGGGTTCTGAAAAGGCCCAGTTTTTTAATTTTGACCCCATAGAGACGGAGGGGCGGGGGGTCAAAGGTGAAACCTTTAAACCGTTACAACTCCCCCAAAAATTAAGGTATCAAAACGAACTTGACGCCAAAAGATAGAGCATACAAAGAGCTTTCTAACCATATATAGGTTTTTAAAATTCCAACAATTTTAAGTCCCATTTTTGGCGATTTTTCGAATTTTCAAAATCAAAAATTTTGATTTTTCGATTTTTTAAGGGAGGCGGATCCTGGCTAGGAAAACAAAAAACTGTCAGAAAAGTAGCGGAAGTAATGACCTTTTTAACAACGCAAACCGCAATGTGGGGAAATGTTTCGTTTCAGAGATATAAGGCCGCAAAGTTGACGCGTCGAGATTTCTAGCGCTTCTCGAGGCGCGCGCGATGCCTGCCGACGGAAATTCACGCACAGGGAAACTGCATGACTT
This sequence comes from Trialeurodes vaporariorum, assembly GCA_011764245.1. NCBI lineage: Eukaryota > Metazoa > Arthropoda > Insecta > Hemiptera > Aleyrodidae > Trialeurodes > Trialeurodes vaporariorum. Next base: position 6,948,268 of record VMOF01000388.1, read on the forward strand.
GAATAAATGGGAGGGGAACATTGGAAGACGCTTCTTATCTCATACATTCATTAGATTTAGGGTTTATACTTCCATTTCATTAACCCCCCCCTTCCCCTCAAAAAAGAAATGAGCTGCGGGGCTAAAACTGACGACGGCGCAATCACACTAATAATCAGAAATTAATGAGATCCAAAAAAAAAAAACAAACAAACAAAACAAACAAAAAAAAAACAAACCACCAACGTGACAACAACCAAACAGACTCACCAACGTGGCAATGTATAAATAAATAAATAAATAAATAAATAGATAAATAAACATAGATGCAAGTTGACGTCTATCACATGCATCTTATCTTTTTCTGTATCAGAATTACGGACAGTCATCGGTAGATACCTGTAGAAGCAGCTTTCCTTCAGGTTAACAGATAATACGCGAGATATACCTACATCCAACGAATGACCCCCTAAAAACGAGTGTTGCCAAATGAACAAGAGTAGTGCAGTAAATGAAACAAACATTTAAACACTCAAACATATGATGTTTAACGAGCAAACATAGGATATAAGAATGTTAAGCTATAGTTATGAATACTGTAAAAAATGGGTTCAATTATTAACCCTGCGCTGATTTATTTATTTATTTATTTATTTATTTATTTATCTATTTATTTATTTATTTATTTTTTATTTTTTTTTATACATTGCCACATTGGTGAGACTCCTTTTTTTTTGTTTTTTTTGTTTTTTTTTTTGGATCTCGTTAATTTCTGATTATTAGTGTGATTGCGCCGTCGTCAGTTTTAGCCCCGCGGCTCATTTCTTTTTTGAGGGGAAGGGGGGGGGGGTTAATGAAATGGAAGTATAAACCCTAAATCTAATGAATGTATGAGATAAGAAGCGTCTTCCAATGTTCCCCTCCCATTTATTCAAGTCATGCAGTTTCCCTGTGCGTGAATTTCCGTCGGCAGGCATCGCGCGCGCCTCGAGAAGCGCTAGAAATCTCGACGCGTCAACTTTGCGGCCTTATATCTCTGAAACGAAACATTTCCCCACATTGCGGTTTGCGTTGTTAAAAAGGTCATTACTTCCGCTACTTTTCTGACAGTTTTTTGTTTTCCTAGCCAGGATCCGCCTCCCTTAAAAAATCGAAAAATCAAAATTTTTGATTTTGAAAATTCGAAAAATCGCCAAAAATGGGACTTAAAATTGTTGGAATTTTAAAAACCTATATATGGTTAGAAAGCTCTTTGTATGCTCTATCTTTTGGCGTCAAGTTCGTTTTGATACCTTAATTTTTGGGGGAGTTGTAACGGTTTAAAGGTTTCACCTTTGACCCCCCGCCCCTCCGTCTCTATGGGGTCAAAATTAAAAAACTGGGCCTTTTTAGAACCCCCAGAGGTAGCTCTATCGATCTAAAAAGGTTTGGTTTGAAAACTCGAGGGGCCCACTCCTTATGGGAGCTGGATCAACCTCTTTCTATGGATCCGCCTATGGGCTCTTTTTTTTTCTCTCGGTCCAGTCTGAACTTATTATTCCCTCGATTGCGCCAGGACGCCGCCATTTTTTAAACGAATCAGAAATTATACGCTGACTTGCTATTGGTTTTTTATGGCTAGCGCACCTATAATATTGATTTTGGATATACCGGAGAATACAAATGAAAGATCATACAATTTTCTCTTATAGCAATAGGCTATCTTACATTTTTTCCGGCTCAAAAAAACTTTTTGAAAAGCTTTTTCAGAAATTTATGTTTTAAATTTTTTACAGCCAGAAATAGTTTTTTAAGAACTTAATTTTTTTACAGACATTTTGTTATTAAAAGGAAAAATGCCGAACTTTCGGATGAATTTTGTCTCATATCGTCAAAAATAAGCAAACGCAATTAAAAAACCAATCAAAGCAATAAAAATATCGAAGAATTTCTAAAACGAATCAGTATGCCATTCAATTTGTTGTGACTAATTTTTACCATTTTTTAGGCTCTAAAAACTGATTTTCCCCAAAATTTGGGTTTACTCTCTCTTTTTCTGCCTGCGTCAATTTTCCTGTCTCCGTCAATTTTCCTGAAGCTTAGCTGCGTGGCTCTTCCTTGACTTATCCAGTCTGTAAGACTGGCTTTTGCATCGTGCATGTTATCACTCAATCACTCATGCCCCCATCAGAACATAGTCTGAAGTTGAATTTGTTTTTCGGATGTTGTTGTTCTCTTCCATCAAATATAACCTTGATCAAAATTATCGCAACCGTCTTTTTTCCGCATTTGAAATTTTTATGTTCTAACGGAGGAGGTAAACATTCTCAACACAATAGAGAACCTTGTTTTTACAACTTCTTCGTCCAGTTTTGACACTACCTTGTTAATGTGTTTATCCGCCTCATTAGTATCAATCATTAGGTCCGAGGTTTTGCGCGTAGTCGCCAGAATCTCGTGTATTTGAGCATCAAATTTATTTTTGCAAATCAGTTATTAGTCGAAAACTAGTTGAAAAACTATGTTTCAAGCCAATTACTTGAAATGCGCAACATGATAAAATAGACCCCACACATTTTCCACAGCCGATCGGAGATCCAGCTCAAAGTTTGCCACAAGCATCCAATTTCCTAGCTCAATTTTGATCGGGACTCATCTCGGTACAACAGCCAACAGTCGCCTGTTGAGCACTGTGTTCTTCATGGTTCAAAGCGCTTTGTTTTTAAACTGATTAACAATATTTGATTAATGGGTCTGTTGCATACTTTTGCTACAACAATATAGAACCTCGATTCTTTTGTAAAATTCGGCAAAAATAACGATGCGCACATTAAAAACGTTCAAAATCCACTCATAAACTCAAGAAATCACTTCAATTTCAAACAGCCCGCGCTACACTAGACACTATTGCACCGGTATACTACTACATAGACGGAACCACCGTGTCTAAGTAAACAACATCGTAACTACAAAATGATGGAATTCCTTTCTAAATACATGAACTATTGGCTGCATTTGCTGTCAGGTCTTTTCGGTTTATCAAAGATTACAAAATAATATAAAAAATGTACGCATCTAAACGAAACATTCCAATGTTTGTAAGTTCTGTTCATCTTTACATAAACGAGATGGTTCCATCTATGTAGTTATAAGTCGGTGATATAGTGTCTAGGGTAGCGCGGGCTGTTTGAAATGGAAGTGATTTCTTGAGTTAATGAGTGGATTTTGAACGTTTTTATTGTGCGCATCGTTATTTTCGCCGAATTTTGCGTTAGAAACAATGAGTTATATTGATGTAGCAAAAGTATGCAACAGACCCATTATATATCTCAAATACGCCTCTTAATTAATTACAATTTGACGTTTAAGCAAAATTCGACTGGAGCAATGTTCACCATTCAGCAGGCGACTGCTGGCTGTTGTTTTGTTGAGCTCCCGACAAAAATGAAATAATTTCATATACTAGGCTCACTTTCATCACACGGGAAGCAAAGCATATGCTGGGTCTCTATTTACGTCTGACATTTTTGAATCGTTGACTCATTATTGACCTTCAAAAACCGATTTGAGCTGATGGGATATTGGTTTGAGGTTGCAAAGATTACAGGATCAGGTCCAAAGATAAGGCACAACACGTCAGAGAAAATGAAGGCACGGCGGGAAATATAATTATTTTATGAACTTCAATCGCTGCCTTACCTTCACGTCGCGCTGTGGTCTCTGAGATTGTCAAAAAGTGACAAAATATCAGAAAGTAAAATTCTCGTAAGTTTATCATTTATAAACTTTCAAAACCAATTTCAAGTTCAAGAAAACACACTTTAACCCTTTCAGACCTGAAAATCCTTTTTTCCAGGAACATATTTTTGACTAATATTGTTGATCTCAGCGCTGTTTCCTCATATAAATTGATGCGCATATTGTACTATCTACGAATCAAAGATTGTCGCGAGATTTTCACGAGCTAAATTTCGCCTTCAAGGTTCTGGTTCGGCCACTCTTCATACTCCTCACATCTTGCAGGCGAGAGGCCAGTGCGGGTGAAGCGGGAAAGCCGTTGCAAATTAGTCCCCCCACTCACACCCATAACTGAAAAAGTGTAAAAATCTCGCGACAGTCTTTAATTCGTCGATAGTACTTTTTTGTTCTCCGTAAGACTATACATGTTATTCAAATGTCCATTGGAATGGACTCCAGGTCTGAAAGGGTTAAAACTTAAAGTGGCTAATTGAAACTAGAAATGTCACTGGAAAGTTATAAATTATAGAAAAAGGTGATCTTTGATGACTTTTTTTTCCATAATTTTTTGCCATTTTTTTTTTTTGGATCTCAGACCTCTGTACGCCGGCCATTATACGCGCGTGCGTCCGGTCGTCCATGCGTCCACGCGAAATTGAGGAGGTTTTCAGACGAAAGGCCAAACACTGAACCTAAAGTGTGCTCGTCATTTTGAGATCAGTATCGTAGTGTAATGAAGATCGTTTAGGTAGAGCACACCTCGCGTTTTATGAGCCCTTCTTCTGAAGAACGCCTCATTTATGCCCCTCGCGCGACAGGTTGCTGGCATTTATCGCCGAGTTAAAAACTTTTACGACCCATATTTCGCTGGATTTTTCTCTGCGCCATCTGTTTGCTCATTCGTCAAAAGGACCATAAATTTTATGTCGTGGGTAAATATTACGTGACATATTACAGATACTTAAGCTTGTTGTAGTACAATAGACAAGGCACTTAAGTCTGCAAAAGCTTCCAACACAATTTCTCCACTCGTATGTTTGCAAAATAACAACTGATACACAAAACCTAGTGCAGTGCATGCCGGATCTTATAACCATTCGAGAAACTTAATAATGAGTTCTCATGTTTTCCACTAATGCTGTCTGTCTGCTAAAGATAAGATTGCCAAAGCGTGATTATTGTCAGTTTTCCCACGGTTAAGATTTACGATTTGAAGTTTCAAGTGCGTTGTACTATAACCTTCCAAAGAAAGTCCTATCGTCGAAACGGTCCTTGCGATTATGTTCTTCATTATTTTTCTAAGAGTTTCAGATTTTTGAAGGTATACTTTCAAGCGACAATGCTGTTAGACTCTGAAATAATCTGAAAGCAAAAAAATTAAAACTAGTCGAGGAATGGAATATTGAAAATTTCTTCCAGAATACTTTCTCTTGAAAGTCATGGTACATGTACATCAGGGTCGCACGATCTTACATTTAATCACTGGGATCAGCCGGAAATGTAAAGTGTTAGAAGTTTATATATAGGTGCTATTATGATAAAGGTCCCTTTTACTTTGCTGTTCAAAGTCTCTAAGAAAGAAAGTAAATGAATGATTTGAAAAAAGGAGCATTTAATAAATAATCCCACATTTAGATGAAGGCCAGATTTTCTAAACAAATCCGTTAGAAAACGAACTATTTTTATTTTGAAAAAAACTGTTGGTACTTCAGACAATACTTCTCACATTTATAATTATTGTTTATATTCGCATCGGATACCTACATTTTTATAGTCTTACATTTCACCTAGGTTTTCGTTTTTATTTGTTTTTTGCATGACTAGCCTGGGAACAGTGCGCAGTTGATTACATGCCCAGCCTGGTCTTGTTATTTGATTGGTTTCTATGATGATATGAGTTTTGGTTCTTTTCCATACTAATTTTACTCATGATAAGTTCGAGTACCTGTTTGTGATGGCTCAAGATTATCACATGATATTCTCGCATCGTGACAAGAGACTCGATCTCTTGGACAATACTGACTGGTTCAAAATTATTTCTTTACCCTCCATGACATCAATACAGAATCACTTCGCGTATAGTACTATACAAAAACTAGAGGGAGAAGCCAAAAACCCAAATCTTGGAAATATTTAAGACAGAAAATCTATCATATAAGTGATTGGTAAAATGCTGGGGAAAACATAGAAGAAATCGGGTCGAGAGGACGAAACGAGTAGGAAACAATATGCACCAATAAACCCTCAGCGACGAAAGTAAACAAATATGAAAACACATGTCCGAAACATCAAAATATTATCGAGTGAGAACATGATTTATTAAATAAAGGCGGCATATACCCAAAGACTGAATTCAATCTGTCTAATAAAGCCGGAAAAGGGACGATTTACAACACACCTTATTCAGGCCATCTTTGTTGTTACTTTGAGTCTGCACTCTGCCGCCCAAGACATTAAGGAAAATGTGTTGAAAACAGTATGATATTGTGATTGCCGTACAACAAGACACACCAATATTTTGAGTCTCCGCCGCGCCGCACTATGGTCTGAGATCGCCATAACGTGGCCAAAAATAAAAAAATCGACTTTGGAATTGACGAAAATGAGGTATCTAGCGATATTCTAAACCTTTTGAAGGGTTTAGAATGGCCAGACCTAGCCTCATCTGATAGCGGCAAGTATCTGATATCACCAGTTGAATCTTATCAAATTGGAAATATGTAAACTTGCTTCAAATCTTGGCTCAACGGAGTTCATGTAAAAATAGTGCCCAAAGATGTAATTTCGTTCTTTTGGCGAAACTGTGGCATGGAAAGGAATCACCAAGGTATAATTAATCACCTTCTACCCTCATATATTTTAGATATAACCCTTTATGCCCTATTTTTGAACTTACAAGAATAGCAGTTTAGTACACGAAAATCTGAACAAAAAAATTCTAAACATGGACTTTTAAATACTTTCCCGAAGTTTCCCGAAAAAAAGCTTTACAGGAAAATGTTCCTCGTGTTTTTCTGAATAAGATACATTCAACAGAGTTGTCCTATTTTGTCCTTTTTTGAAGTTTTATTAGTTTCTTTAAAGACAGTATCCGTTTCATAGGAGTATTATTTTGGTCTGAGATTGCCAAAAAGTGGCTAGAAGCCGGAAATTCGACTCTGAAATTAAGGAAATTATGTACGAGCCGGCATTCTATGGCCTTTGAAGGCTCTAGAATGACTAGTTAGCTTCATTGATAGCAGCAAACATCTGACATTACGTATCAAACCTTTTCAAATTGAAGATAAGTAAACATGCCCCGAATCTCGGCTCAGATACATTCTCGCTAACATAGTTTTCAAAGATGACATTTCGTTCTTTTAGCAACACTTTGGCTGGAACGGAATCACCAAGACAAGTTTCATCACCCTTTATCCTCGTATAATTAAAATATACAACCATTTTATGCCTCATTTACCTCATACCTAAGACTAGACTTTTAAATACCGAAGACACGTACAGGACTTTAAAACGATTGCAAATGCTTTTTCCAGTGACTAAAAGCTGTGAAATACAGTTTTGTTTACTTTTATCCCTTCTTCAAAACTGTTTATCTTGCAAGGTTGCAAGATTTCGCTGAAAAATCTTGGCATTTCAATTCCATCTGTGTTTATTGTTAAGATTTTTCAGTCAAATTTGGCAAGTGGGATGAAATTTCGGGTGTGGTAGGGGGAGAGGAGTTAGACTGAAGGGGGTGGACAGAGGGGGGGGCTGGTCTCTCGGTCTGTTCAAAATCTATCTTATCACGATCAACCAGTCTTGTAAATCTCAGGATTTAAAGGTGGAATGTAAAGGACATTTAAATAAGTAATCAATTTTATAAAAAGAAAAGAAAAAAAAAAAGAAAAAAAAAACGAATTAGTTGGGCACCATTTTGAATCACAAAATTGTAAAAAAAAATCCATAAAATTCGAGTTTTAGGTACTTAAAACATCGGGAAACTGAGTTCCAGGTAAATCGGACTGTAGGCTGTAGGACACTTTTGTTACCGACTAAAAATAGCAAAAACTAAGCGGGCGCCATCTTGGATTTGAATTATTTTGAATGACACTATCAGATTCAAGTTTAGCACTCTTAAAAACACTGATAAAACAAATTTCATTAAAATCGGATGTTAGGCTGAATTTAAATCTCAAAAGAATAGAAAATTTGAGCGGGCGCCATCTTGAATTTCAAAATTTTTGAAAAATTCCTTCGGATTCGAGTTCAGCGTACTTAAAAACATAGGGAAACCAAGTTTCAAGCCATTTGGCTCGTTAGCTGATTTATGGCCACGTTTTGGTGATCTCAGACCATAGTGCGCCGCAGACTCTCCGGAGGGTAACACATTAACACAAAATTGCATGAGGGCCTTTTTTAGTCGTATTTTATTGTAAGGAAAACACTCTTGTATTAACCCTTAACTGCAGATGAGCCCAGATCTGGAACAATTACTTTGAAGCCTTATCTAAAAGTAGGGGACTTGAGTTGTACTGTCGATGCATGGTGGGTCACATGTGGAACAGATACTAAACGAGTAAGAATTGTCGATTTTGTTCTAGAGCGCGCAGCACAGGATAGAGAACGTGCAGAGTGGTTGAAAATAGCTCACTGAAAATCTGATAGAGATTTTCCGATTTTCATTGTTATGTTTGGGAGTAACGCAGGGGTGCCATATACAAAAAAATAACTATTGAAATTTACTAACTTATTTTTTACTACTTTAATTTTTTTTTTTTTTTTTTTTTAGCCTGAAAACTTTATTCTCAGTTGCATGGATACCTAAATGCGGGTAAGGCCATATTTGGAACAATTAATATTCAGGCTCTTTACCATTGAAATATAACGCGGAAAGAATTTTTTCACTATTTTTCCCTGTCTCAAGTATCAAAATTGTACTGAAAAAAAAATTATTTTATTGGAAAAAAAAATCATGCAGTAAAGGGTTAAAAGGATAATATTTGTGTTGGTGATACTGAAGCTTAAGCACCTATCATAGAAATATTTAATTTTTTCTTTGTCAACATTGAGGACACAATTACACGTTTTAATGTCCTCTCTCTTATCACACGTAAACCTACTGGAACATGCCGCGAGTCGACAATTTCGAGATGGAGGTATGGAAGCCATGGTGTGTGGCAGCGCCTGGCTTCTCTGTCAGTCATTTACCGTGACAAATCACCGAGCATTTAGCTTCGAAGCTCCATGAATATTTTACGTAGTTTTCATATGAGTATATGGCGAGTGCAAACTGCCAATTTCTCAAGCTGTTTTCACTAACCCTCCCTCTCCTTCCTCTCCGCCCTCTCTCTCTCTCTCTCTTTCTCTCTTTCTTTTCCTCAGCCCCTCTCCTATTGGCTCACCTTCCGCTAAACGCCCGCCCGTGAGGGAGACCAGCGCGGCGCTCGGTGGATCGAACGATGACATTTTCTGAACAGGATCATGATTTTGTAACGGGTGGGGCATTCAGACGACTTTGAAGTAATTTTTTTCAACTTTTTAATAATTTAACCCTTTAATACATGATTTATTTTTTTTTAATGAAATAATTTTTTTCAGTACAATTTTGATCCTTGAGACAGGGAAAAATAGTGAAAAAATTCTTTCCATTATATTTCAATGGTAAAGAGCCTGAATATTAATTGTTCCAAATATGGCCTTACCCGCATTTAGGTATCCATGCAACTGAAAATAAAATTTTCAGGCTAAAAAAAAAAAAATTAAAGTAGTAAAAAATAAGTTAGTAAGTTTCAATAGTTGTTTTTTTGTATATGGTACCCCTGCGTTACTCCCAAACATAACAATGAAAATCGGAAAATCTCGATCAGATTTTTAGTAAGCTATTTTCAACCACTCTGCACGTTCTCTATCCTGTGCTGCGCGCTCTAGGACAAAATCGACAATTCTTACTCGTTTAGTAGATGTTCCACATGTGACCCACCATGCAGTGACAGTACAACTCAAGTCCCCTACTTTTAGATAAGGCTTCAAAGTAATTGTTCCAGATCTGGGCTCATTTGCAGTTAAGGGTTAAATGAAAAAACTATCCCATCAACAAAAAGGTCTTAACTTCTAGATAGTGATAGGCGTTTCAAAATTTAAAAAAAGTCTATCCAAAGCTGAGAAAAGAGCAAAATAAGGGTGCAACGGGTGGGACAGAAAATGGACAAGGTTTTTGAATCACTTCAGAAAAAGTAGAAACTCTGTGAGTTTTGAAGAGATAAAAATTTGGAAAAAATATCTGTTAAAGGTGAGGGTATAAGCTTTGATCCTACATAAAGTTATTTTCATTTACTAAATTATTTTTCTCTGAAAAACTTAAAAAGTAGCGTAACGGGTGGACCCGTGTGATTTCGTCATTGAAAATACACATCAAACCTGCTGTAACATCAACACGTTTGACCTTATTAGATTTAGATAATATTTTCGTCTCTGGTTGCATTTGAATGCAAAACAAGACTGCTAGACACTGATTTTTAAATTTCAATTTTTGCATATCATGTCCACTTTACTGTTGAATGATCCAACATCTGGCAAAAAACAATTTTAGTTGGGGACAAAAAGAATGTCAGAAGGAGGCTTATCCAGAAATCTATCAACTGCGTTTATTGTTCCCACTTGAATACATGAAAAACAATCGATTAGTAAAAGAGCTGTGGCCACTTTAAGATTCGATTGTTTCTCACACGTTCAAATGGGATGAATTCACAGGGGCGTCGAGAGGATTTTGGGGGCCCGGGGCAAACTGTGCATTTGGGGCCCTATTTTTTGTATCATCCTCCCTAGGGGGTCTGGGGGACACCCCCCAGGTTAAGGGGGGTCTGGGGGGACACCCCTCAGGATAAGGGGGGTTCGGGGGTCCTCCCCCGGAAAATTTTCAAAATCAAGCTTTTAATTGACGCAATTTTAAGCTATCTCTACTGAAAAATTTCAAACAATCACAGCAGTAGAATGTTTGATTTTTACGTTTGTTTTGCCACATAATGTGACAGACTTGAAGATTTTCGACACAAAAAATTCTTTGTTTCGACTTTAATTTCTAAAAATAAAAAAAAAAAAAAAAAAATAAAAAAACACTCATTTTTCAACTTTTCATCTCTCAGCCCTCTTTGGCTAATCACATTTTCATCAGTGTTGGCTGGGACGTCGAGAAAGTTCTGGAGGTTTTGCTACAAACCAGTGGTGCACCGAGAAATTTGCCTTGGCTGGAGAGGGGGGAGGGGGGGTTGGTACGACTCAAACTCCGGGGGGTTTGGGGGGTACGGAATACCCCTCAGGACAAGCGGGGAGTTCGGGGGCCCTCCCCCGGAAAATTTTTTCAATTTTCCTTACCTTCATATTGAATTTTACGGTACTTTCATGTGCGCAGTAAAATTGAAATGCTGAAATATATTTTCGATTTTGCTGCATGAAATCTTTGCTCTTGACTCATAATTGGAGGGAGAAGAGTCAAGTGGAACGTGGTTGAAGGAGCCATGGAATATTCACCGAGGGGTACACTGAGAGGGGGGGTCCGGGGGCCCTCCCCCGGAAAATTTTTACAATTTTCCTTACCTTCATATTGAATTTTACGGTACTTTCATGTGCGCAGTAAAATTGAAATGCTGAAATATATTTTCGATTTTGCTGCATGAAATCTTTGCTCTTGACTCATAATTGGAGGGAGAAGAGTCAAGTGGAACGTGGTTGAAGGAGCCATGGAATATTCACCGAGGGGTACACCGAGAGGGGGGGTCCGGGGGCCCTCCCCCGGAAAATTTTTACAATTTTCCTTACCTTCAAATTGAATTTTACGGTACTTTCATGAACGCAGTAAAATTGAAATGCTGAAATATATTTTCGATTTTGCTGCATGAAATCTTTGCTCTTGACTCATAATTGGAGGGAGAAGAGTCAAGTGGAATGTGGATAAAGGAGCCATGGAATATTCACGGAGGGGGTTCAGCAAGGGGGGCCCCCAATTTATTCGGCTCGACGCACAGGCCGTGAAATTACGTGGTCTCTTCCTTTTCGACCCCACTTTCAAGCACCATGTCATCAGTCACTACTTCTTCCCTCTCTTTTCCCCTTTTCTTTACTTTTCATATTCCCCCTCTTCGCTTTTTTCCCTGTTTTCCTTTTCTCTTTTTCTCTTTTTCTCTTTTTTTCTTTTTTTCTTTTTTCTTTTTTCTTTTTTCTTTTTTCCTTTTTCCTTTTTCCTTTTCCTTTTCCTTTTTTTTCCCCCTTCTCATGATTTGGGGGCCCCCAAAGAGCGGGGGCCCGGGGCATTTTGCCCCATCAGCCCCCCCCTCTCGACGCCCCTGTGAATTCAGGGTTGCCAAATGGCTGCATCCGCCCACGATGTCATTCCGAAAAAAAAAGATTACCAGAAGCATATGACAATATGTGAACCTACGTAAGGATTGTAGGAGATACTGGATAGTGCAATTACCAGAATTCTATATAGTGTTTGTACCATAGTTCCGCCAATGGCAAGAGTTCTGAAGGTCTCCCTCATCCAGAATTCAAGGAGTCGTGCGTTGACAAGAAAAATCCAGTTTTCCGAACCCAGTGAGCGGCGTTCAATCGCCAATGCAACTTTCTTCGAGCGCTATTAACCCGTATCTTAATTTTCGTCTTCCTCATTATGACTCCTTCCTTACCTTCTTCTCTCCTTGCCCCTAACCCCCCCCCGTTCCCCCCTCATTCATTCGTCCGTCTAGTCTTGGTCGGTACTGCGGGTTGCATAACACTTGACCGATGAAGGGCGACAAGTAGGTTGGCTGTTTGGCTTGAAAAACGCGGAAACTCTCGATTGACGATGTATAAATACAGAGAGAGAAATGCGGCATTCGGTGGCAGTTTTAGTCGTAGCCAGAAATTTGTCTTTCTCTCTCCTTTGCCCGTTTGATTGCATGTGTTAGATAAAACACAAAAAAGGGGGCTGAAATCACACACAGAGAAAAATGTCTCCGTTGTTAGAACCGAAGATTCGGTTTATTTTGATCACCGAAGTTTTCAGTGTTAAAGAAACCAAAATTTTCGGTGGTAAGTACATACACTGAAAAAAAATCAGCTAAATTTAACTAATTTTAACTTAAAAGTATGGACACCACTTAAAACTGTTAGTTTGAATAAATGAATTAGTAAAAATAACTCCGTGCCATGTTAATTAACACGGCACGGAGTTAATTTTACTAATTTAAATAGTTAAACTAACAGTTTTAAGAGGTGTCCATACTTTTAAGTTGAAATTAGTTAAATTTAGCTGATTTTTTTTTTCAGTGTAAGACTTCGATAAGTATGTAACCCAAATTCCGCCCCTACCGAATACATACTCGGTACTACTAATAAAGCATTCGGTAGTCAGGACCAAACATTGTGGTTCCTGCAACCGAAAACTTCGTTGATCAAATTTTACCGAAGTATTTTTCTCTATGCATGACGCAGTAAACCGCGTATCTGCTATTGTCGCGTCAGTCATTTGGAGTAAGCCATAGCCGTAGCGAGGAAATTGTCTTTCTTTCTCATTGCCCATTTGACTGAACGTGTTAGAAAAAGATGGAAATAGGGGCTGAAATCACGTGACAGCCCTTTCATCTATCATTTCCTAACACACGTGTTTAAATGGGCTAAGAGAGAGAAACACAATATACTGGCTGTACGGCTATAGGACTAACCATTCATGAACAGGCACCTTATTGTTACGCGGCGCAGAATGAGTCGGCGAAGTTGCATAATGCACTTCCTTTTACAAAAAAAACAAAAAACAAAAAACAAAAACAAAACAAAAAACAGTGAGTTGTGAGATTAGAACTGATCACCACTCACCAGGCGATTCTATAATCCGATCGATTATAAAACAAAGTAATATAAATTAAGGACATCGCTGAAAAATCAATTGTAGAGGCGGATTCCTCATGGAAAAAAATCTCTTGTAACCGTCAGAGTGACTCCTTTTAAAGAGCAAACTTAGTGTTTCATGAGCCATCATTTCGTGAGGAAAAAAAGATAGGAAATTATTAGTTTCCTTGGTATAGTAATATCGATTTATCTCAGCAATTGATACCAACCTCCGTTCGTAATCTAATCGGACAAAATATTCTTTAATATCACTGATGTGATCTCTGACAATCTGACATTTTACTATCTGATTGTGGGTATATTTTGATTTTCGTCGAATCAAGGAATTTTTTGTCGCTCGTTCAGTTTCTAGGCTAAAAATTGGTTGTAAATATCAATCGATTCTCACGAAAGTGTTCAGAAACGTTTTTCATTATGTCTCATGACAAACTGCCAAAAAATTGAAAGAATTTGGTGTAGAAGTTTTAAAGTTAACGAGGTTTTATTCCCATTTAAAATTTAATAAAAACATGACTTTTCCTAAAAGCGATTAGCTGGCGCTATCTATCGGATTGAAATCTGGAAAAGTTTCGCTTGAAATCACCTTACATATAAGATTACACCAAAAAAATCGCTGATGTTTCTTTGTCTATCCGGTCTCGATGAAGCAATAGAGATAAGAGTCGATTTGAGAAGTAGCAAGGAAATTACTGAAAGAGCGAGGAGACTCATGGGTGCTCCATTATCGTACACCTGATTCGCATTGACTCAACTCGAAAGTTATACATTGTTATGACTTTGCAATGCTGCCAGATTTGGTGAAAATATACAAATTTCCCATAAGATTTAAGGTAAATATGAGTATATTTTTCGCAGAATCTGGCAACGCTGCCTAATTGAAAGATATCGTTCTCTAAGCGGCCGCGAGTCAATCGATTGTGGCCAGCTAGACTTTTCATTTCTCTCTCTCTCTCTCTCTCTCTCTCTCTCTCTCTCTCTCTCTCTCTCTCTCTCTCTCTCTCTCTCTCTCTCTCTCTCTTGCTCTTTCTCTCTATCTTCTCCCCCCTTCCCCTGGAGCGATGATAAAAAAGAACGCAAACGAGCCTGAAGATCGAATTCGATACGGTTCCATTTTTATTGATAAATGAGAGACCGCGATCATTTTTATCGATTATAGCTTTCGATAACTTTCCATTTCCGTTTCTCTTGCCGAGAGAGTAACCAATCACAAAAGTCAATGGTCAATGACAATTGATTGACAGACTGGCCGAGTGACCCAATCACATGATTACGATTACGTTGATTACGAATCGATTCAGCGGGTGGCGAGAGTGTAATGGAGGGGTGAGAGGGGGAGAGATAGAGAGGGAGAGAGGGAGAGAGGGGCTGCTCAATCAAACTTTTATCCGTCAGAGAAATGTATAATATGGTAATCGCTCGATACAGAATCCAATGCGTGAATTTCTCAGGAGTACTTACCCAGAGGAAAGAACTTGGGCCGTCGCACACTTTTGCTACTTATACACTGATTGTGAGATAATATTTTTTTTTAATCCAAGGTATTTTACCTAAGGTATATTTCGTTTTACCGCACAGTGAAATATTGACTAAGGGAAAATTCCTTTAACCCAAGGAAAAATGTCTCCTGCTACAAGCAAAAGATTCCTTGTTGTGACAGTGATCCTCTTTCATGCAATCAGAACTTTACTTCTTGTAAGGATAACTGTCACAAGTAAATGTGCTTCCTTGTTTTCAAAGAAGTGATTTCTCTCAGTGTAGAACTTTTGCTCTGCGAAGCTTTTTTAAAAGGCTACTTCGGCTGTACCTAAACTTTGTTTTTTCAATGAATGATATGCCTCTCTCTTTCTATAGAAACACACAGAGGAAATCCTCAAATTAGATTTAAGAATCTCTCATAATATCTCCGTATAGCTTTGCCGCTACGCCTGAAGCTTTAAAGTCATTTTGTGAGTGTGTGAATGAATTTTTCGTGACTTTTAGTGTGCTCGTCGTCATTTTCACTGAATTTTACGCTAGAATCAACTATTCAATCGCTTTACAGCAAAAATTAGCAAGAGCCCCATTATTCTTGATCAAGCTCGTCACTCATAGGCAGTCTTAACAGTGGCGTAGCGTGCAATTTGGCAACGCTGTACTGTGTTCATTTAAACCCATGTAAAAGGCCGAATGCGAAGGTGTTCACCAAACATACAATTCGATCTTTTTCACGGCTTTAAATGGACGAACTTACAATGTTGCCGGATGGGTCTGTTGCACACTTCGGCTACAGCGTTTTAAAGTATCAATTCCTATGTAAAAAGCCGAGAAAATAACAATGGCAGCATCAGAAAACACTAAAATTCAGTATTAAACTCTCAAATTGCGAAGAACACTAGACACTATTCACCCCTGTATCTTTCCACCACGTGCACGATATTTCGCGAAATTAGCGCGACACATTCAAATAATCACGGCTGACTGTCATCACAGCTGACTTCATAAACAAATAAACAGTAAACACTGACGGCGTCTGCTTGAATTCTTACGTTTCAATATCCTCAATTCCTCACAAAAGGTTTTGAAAGGTACGGAAACCGATATTTGTGTTGAAAACTTATCAAAATGAAACAACAACACACAGGAGTTCCAAGCATGATGACCAAAGTTGGAATCATCCTTGAAACTCCTGTGAGTTATTGTTTCATTTTGATAAGTTTTCGACACAAATATGGGTCTCCGCACCTTTCACAACCTTTTGTGAGGAATTGAGGATATAGAAACGTAAGAATTAGAACAGATGCCATCAGTGTTTACTGTTTATTTGTTTATGAAGTCAGTTGTGATGACAATCGGCTGTAATTGTTTGAATGTGCCGCGCTAATATCGTTCACGTGGTGGAAAGATACAGGGGTGAATAGTGTCTTGTGTTTTTCGCAATTTGTGAGTTTAATACTGAATTTTAGTGTTTTCTGATGCTGCCATAGTTATTTTCTCGGCTTTTTACATAGGAATTGATACTTTAAAACGCTGTAGCCGAAGTGTGCAACAGACCCATTCCACACTACGCCACTGATTGTGAGTCTTAACGATGATCGGTCTGACGATGGAGTATATAAATGATCCAGAATGATCATGGCCCTCTATTTGTTAGGACAACTGCATGCATCCGTCTTTCCGATGGAATAGTTGAGCATGATCTTTAAGATAAAAACTATCTTTGATGAATGATGATAAAACGTGATAAGATGCTCCGAATGGCTACCGTGCGACGGTAATTAAATGCGTTTTTAACGATACACTTCGAGCTTCGACGCGCCACGATCGATGTCATAATTGAAACGTCATGCACGGATCGATAGTCACTGACGTGACGCGTACGGCATTTGACGTGTGACGTGTGACATGCGTACGTGTGAATGTGATGTGTGATGCGGTCCATGTGTTTTGTGTCTCTTTTTTCTTTTTGCTTTTTTCGTTGACTCATCCCTCACCGCCGCCCTCGCAAACTTGCAGGCTCTCGCTTCTCGCGCGAGAGAGAAATCGAAAATCGGTGTATCGAGAAGAAATCGAGAGATATCGATGCGTGAACGATCAGGTTGTTTCTAATGGACGGCCATTAAAGTTGTATTGTGTTCTGTGTCCGTCCACGCTGGAATGAAAGGTTATAGTCATGGCATGGTTGCGCAAAGTTAAGCTTTTGTGTTTGAAGTAAATAGACGTGCACGTTTGGTCCTCCCGGACCAGACTTCATCACATTGGCGGATCCGGGTGGGGCGGGGGGAGGTTGCCCCCTCAGCTCAGTCAAAAAGGGGGCAAAGGAAGAGGAAGGAAGGAAGGAAGAGAGAAAAAAAAAGAAAAGGGCGGTCGCCGGGGGGCCAAAAATCCAACCCCCCCCCCCCCGTTTGCCAATGCCTCACCGCCCGTGAAAAAAGCGACTGGGAAAAGATATTACACTGTTCAGATCAGTTAATGACTATGAAAGTACGAAATACTTTGTCTGTAATCTTTGCTCAACCGGTGGAGTTATCACTGACTTAAAAAAAAAGAATTTCGGGTTTTTTTAAGAATTCACGGCGGTTTCATCGATTGAGAAAAGATTACACTGTTCAGTTCAGTTTATGACCATTGAAACCAACTGAAGTCTTTTCCTGGATCATTTTTCTATACGTTCTACACGAAGGTTTTGTCTACACTTTACCAAAGGCGGCGTTTTTGTTTTTTGTTTTTTTGTGTGGACAGAATTTCTCATTCTGTATATTTTAGAATTTAGGAATACACTTTACTAATTTTAAATCTCTAAATTTAATCGCTTTCAGTTTACTTTCTCTTATCTCCAACCTTTCTCTCCATTTTCTAGCACCCTCTCTCTATTCTGAAGCCTATTAAAATAATAATACTTGTTTTTCAATTCTGATTTTTTTTTTTTTTTTTTTTTTTTTTTTTTTAGCTGTAACCCCCCCCCTCCCCTCCCACCACCTCCTTCGCACAGGCGAATATCCGCTAGAAACTGAAGCAGTATCGAAAGCCTCCACTCGCATCCGACCAACCGACCATCCGAATGTCCGTCCGTCAAAAGAGATTGTGCCGATGACCTTTTGCCATAAACGCGAGAAATACGGTGAAATCGTGAGAAATGTGATGAGTGAAATATACACAAGCATACTAGCATATGCACACAAAGCAGCAGCAGCGTATATATACTGTATGCTATGCATAGCATGGCGGGGCAAGGTAGATGAGGTGCGGAAGGGGGAGGGGGGGTCTCTAATTCTGATGTAAAATACCCTGTGTTTGTGCTTTGCGTGTGAATATTCCGGCACCTTGCGCAGAGAGGGAAACGCAAATACTGCCGCAGCTTTCTAAGTCGCGATTAGATTTTTTTTTTTTTTTTTTTATTTTCATTTTATAAGTGAAACGATTATCCGTAACAAAATAGAGGGCTTTATAACAATGGGAGACTGTTATAGGAGATACAGCGGGTGTGAGAGCTCGCTGTCTGAAGTCAGTGTGTGAAAAGGGAGATGACATGTTTCGTGAATGGGATCGGAGATTAGAATATTTTTGCACTGCCATTCTGCGTACAATCGCACAGATTTGCCTATGTGTGAATAAATGTACAACCATTTTTGAATTTCCCGCGAGATTTGGCAGCCCTGATTTGCAGTATGAAACCACACGCAAGGCTGCATGACTGCATATGAGAGAGAGACAAGCGGCCCACGCGTATTCGCGAATTGTTTGAAAGGGCGATGATTTCAATTCAATTGAGAGAAAATGAAGATGTCAGGAATAGACAATAGACGTAGACATAGACATACTCATAGGCAGGAATTCATCTTTCTCTCGATATGACCATTTGACTATGTGTGTTAGAAAAGGAAAGGGGCTGAAGACTTGTGACAGCCTCAATCTCCATCCTTCCTTTACCATAGCATATGCGTTCAAATATGGGCAAGGAGAGAGATAGACAAATTCCTGGCTTTGACTATGGAAGTAGACATAAACACAGACATTGACATAGAAATGGACTTAGACATAGACATAGACATAGACATATGAATGGATCAGGAAGGAAGGTTTGAAGAGCGCAGAGAAGCGGGGTGAAGCTTTCTTTAGCCGATGCGCTCAATCGCACATACAGTGGATCAGAAAATGGATTTTACTTGACATGAAAAGTTTTTGTTTCAATTTGGCAACAATTCTTTTCCTCAGTTTGACTCAGTGTAAAACAATCGAATGCTGGTGAAGCGATTGCCTAACATTGAATCAAATGGAGGATAAACAAGTTTGCGAGATTGCATCAAGAGCCGCCACTGTAATCTTATTGTTAGTGTGCTGGTGTTTTGTGGATATATCATGGCACTCTAAGCGTGCGATTCGTCGGTGATTTTACCGATAGGAACAAAGATTACACAAACCATTGCTGCTTCTGGACTGATTTGTTGTAAATCTTTGATCAATTGGTAGGTAGAGACACTGATAGATTTCAAGTATCCATGAAACCCAGCAGGATTGTGTTTTCCGCATCATTACTGAAAAAAAAAAATAGTTCTGAGTATTTACATAGGCCATTCCTATACTTTTCATTTTTTGTTTCTTTTTAGACCTCAGCTAATTTGTCTTCCTAATTCTTTGTTTCAGGTGAGTTGTACAAGAATCAGATTTTATCAACAAGGGCGCCTAGGTTTGACAAACTATCTCATAAGTATAATTATGTTAGTGGCTTGTCGGTTTTTGTTTTTAAACTGTGCATGATCCGTTGTGCATGCGTGCAAAGGCGGATCCAGCAATCTGGCAACTGTTTATTATTCCCATTTAAATGCATGAAAACAATCGATTAGTAAAAGGGCCATAGTCCCCCTCAAGAATCGATTGTTTCTCATACGTTGAAACGTGATTCTCATATGCGTAGTGGCGGCTCGTGCTATTTGGCAACATTGATTTTCCTCCATTTAAACGAATGTAAAACAATCGATTCTCTAGGAGGCTGTTAGTCTCCTCAAGATTCGATTATTTTACCAAGGTTTAAATGGATAAATTGCATGGTTGCCAAATCGTACGAGCCACCACTGATTTGAATCCACTTATTTTCTGACGGCGCGGGTGCACCGATAATAGCACTTCACACTATATTTTATGCCCATGCATCAGAGTTGGGCAAACAGGAGTGTAATCGATTACACGATTACTGGGTAATCGGCAATCGTCAAATCTTTGGATGATGGTAATTAAATGTATTTTTCATGGATAAATTAACTTTAGGGTATTTTTGATTAGATCTAATTCTTCTGCAATTAATATGATATAGGTTGCTAGCAAAAAATCAGCCCTGATTACCATAAAATCATCCTCCAAAAAAACGACGATTACGATTACTCGGTAATCGTGTAATCGATTACCACCCCCATTTGCCCAACTCTGCAATGCATCAGTGGTGTCTGCACATCATCAATCATATAATAATTACAACACAAACTCATTTCCTGTTCAGACTCTTTCGATTTTAAAAAAAGATTTGATATCCAATCGCTGCATACTTTAATTTGTACATATTTCCAAATGCATGGCGGATGGTTCGTACCTGTTATTAAACTCCCGAATTTGAGCCAGTTTCAGAATCCACTTCGAACGTCTGAAGATTCCTCTTTATAGTCGCAGTAAACCACTTCCTCACTCACACAGGTTGCGCACCGCATTGCATGTTTGCAGTCAAATAATTCGGTCGCAAGTAATGATGCGTTTTTTTATTCTCCGGAGCGCGCACCGGTGCAACTCCAGTACTCCGGAGTGTTTTTTTATTCCGGGGCTCCAGCACCGGTGCGCACCGAAGTGTTGTTTTATATTAGCGGTGCGATGCGCCCGGAGCTGCTCCGGTGCAAGCTCCAGTGTATCGGAGTTTAAGACCGATGCACCGGAGCTGGAGCTCCGGAGCTTCAACACGTGACCGGTGCTGCACCAGACAGCTTCGGAGCAGCTCCGAAAACTCCGGGTTATTGCACCGGTGCGGATTCCGGAGAATAAAAAAACGCATCATAATGTAGGAGCGACGGGCGCTTCAACTCCTCTCATAACTATATCCGTTCTGACTTATGTCTATTTTACGACGTTTTCAAAGACGTCACTAATTTAATCATCGGCTAATGAGGTGTGTATAATCAGAATGTGATCCAGAAAAAAAGAAAGAAACCGTTCTAGCGCGGCTCTGGTAATTTGATTCGATTCAGATGTCACAGCGGCAAATCCGCATGGAAACATATTTTCAGTCGTTCGATCAAGCCTTTTATTTTTAACCGGAAGGCGGACTGGTTAAACATTACCTGTGCTCTTCCGACGAAATATCTGGGTGACTGCAAAGCTATAGGCTCTTCAAAAGAGCGTATCTGATGTTTTATAGCAATGCCCGAGAGAGAAGGAAGAGCGATGTTGAAAATCCCGCGGCAATGAAAGAATATGTTCCGTCGTTGTCAGTTCTAGGCAAAGACTCTAAATTGGACACATTTAATGTACCCTCATTTTTAGGTCCACTCCGATTTTACTCCAATTTTTTTGCAGATTTTACTAAACGCAGTGTATTGTCTTAAATAATTTTGAGAACAGTGGCGTCGCGTGCAATCTGGAAACGTTGTATTCAGTCCAATAAAAGAGTCGAAACGTTGAGGGTGCACGGTGCACTCCCTTGAATCGATATTTTACATGGGATCAAATGGACGAAATGCTGCGTTGCCGCGGCTTGCACGCGACGCCATTGTTGAAACAATGTAAACCTACTCTCCAGAACATTTGTACTGAAAATTATTGAATGCCTTTGATTTTTACATAACCTTAAATCGTAATCCCCTAGCTTAAAAAAAAAAAACAAAAACAAAAACAAAAAAATAAACAAACGAACAAAACGAAACGAAACGTAAAAATTGAAGATTTCATTCATAAAATTTGAAGTTTCCGAAATTTGCGCACGGACTTTGACTTCGACTTTTGACTTTGGCTTGTATTTTTCCGTGCTATCTGACAGCTATGTATATGCCGGAGTGTCCAGTGGACGGTCATGCGAGACAAAGTCCGATCAAAGACTTTTATCTTTCTCTCTCCTCTCCATTTGAAGGCTGGAGTTAGAAAAGGACAGAGATAGGGGCGAAAACACGTGATAGTCAATTGTTCTATCCTTTTCTAACACATGTGTTCAGATGTCCGAAGAGAGCGAGAAGGACAAATTATTGAATCCGCTCCTGAATACGAGGCGCTTTAATGTCCGAGAAAACATCATACGCGAGGATTCAATCGAGCGTGAAAACTCGAACGCTTTGATTTGCGTGAAAGGCCCACGGAGGTGCTGAGTGGTGGGCGCTATGGGTGATGGGTGCTTACTCCTCACCGGTGAGATGCGATGAGACTCACCTTTCAGTGAACGGAGAACGGCGTGACGTCGACGCACAGTGTCTTGAAATGTGACTTTTCCCGGACTCGTAAAAGTTTTGTTTTTTCGCGTTAGAAACGTTTTAACCCTTTTATACTCGCATTTTGGGATTTGATTTTTTTTTTCAATTTTTTTTAGACCCTTCAAAAGGGGACAGTTTTCCAAGAATTTTGATGAGTCACACAATTTTGTGTGTGCAAAATTTATATTTAAATTTCATTGACCCATGGTACTATCGACGAATTAAAGAGTGTCGCGAGATTTTCACAAGCCAAGTTTTGCCTTCAAGGTTCTGGCTCGTCCTCTCTTCATACTCCTCACACCTTGCAGGCGAGGGGCCGGGAAAGCCGTTGCAGATCAGTCCCTTACTCACACCCATAACTGAAAATGTGTGAAAATCTCGCGACAGTATTTAATTCGTCGATAGTACATAAAATGGTACACATGTGCATGCACGAAAAAAAAAGAAAAAAAGAAAAAGACTGGTAGAATTTACCATTTGCATAGCAGATTTTGGAGTCTGCTATCATAAGTATGGTAACTTTTACCATCATGGCAAATGCAACGTATATACCTTGTGGTGAAATGTACTAACAGGTTATCTTAATTTACCACAAGGTACGTTGCATTTACCTATGATGGTGAAATTTACCATACTTGATAGCAGACTCCAAAATCAGCTATGCAGATGGAAAATTCTACCAGTCTTTTTTTCCCGTGTACCACTTACCGTGAAAGGGTTAAAGTTAGTGATTGGGGCTTTTGCTAATTTTGATTCTAAGTGATTGAATATTTAAGTATTGCATGAAAACCAGCAAAAATGACGATGACGACGTTTAAAAATAACAAAATTTACTCATAGATTCTCAAAATGACTTTGAAGTTTGAGACATTATGGCGAAGCTACGCCAGATGTATAGTATGGGAGATTCCAATATCTAATTTGAAGCTTTTCTCTGTGTATTTCTGTTGTGAGAGTGACAAAGTAGATGGAAATCTGCTATGATGCGCATGCATAGCTCCTTCATACTTGCTCTTAAATGGCGAAGCTACTCAAGTGTCATGGGGGAGTTCCTGCCTGATTTGCCACTATTTCTATAGAAACACACAGATGAAGGCAGCGAAATAGGTCGGCATATCCCATGGTACCTACGCAGGTCCGTCACTACGCCTTAAACTTTTAACAAGGACCAACTAATGTTTCGTCCTCTCGGTCCAATACGCATGATGATCGGTGAGCACTTACGGGGGGGGGGGGGGTATAAACCACACGTAACCATCATACTTAAGTACACACCATCCAACGTCCTTCGGAGGACCGTCAAGCCGTAACATAATTTGGTCTAAAGTTATTTTCTAAGTCTGTGAGCGAATTTTGTAATTTTTTAATGTGTTCATCGATCGTAATTTTTGCTGGACTTTACTTAAGAATTAACTGTTCCATAACTTATGGTAATCGATAGTAAGAGCCTCATTTGAGCAAAACCGTGTGATCTGACTCATGCATAGTCATGCAAAAATAAGAATTCAACCCAATTTTAAGTTATTTCAACGTTTACTGTTCATATACTCTTTATTTTAGTTCATGAAATGATGTCCGGGTAATTCAATTTTTGACCCATTGTGAGATGGACGGAAGAATAATTGACGGACGCATATTTTTTGCCGCAAACATCGGTAACGTTCGCGGGTCGAGGCACAAAGGATCAAACCATGGAATTTCTCGAACATAAAAAATATCAAGTATGAAAATCAAGATTATGACCAATAAACCAACGAGCACTGGCGCAACCAGGATCTCTTCCATCTCTCTCATTTTCCATTTGAATGTATAAGTAGGAAAAGGACAGAAAGAGGGGGTTTTATCCCGCTGTCCATCCTTGTCTAACATACGTCTCTTAATGGAGAAAAGAGAGAGATGAAGAAACTCTCGGTGCGCTACTGCCAACGAGCTATACGTTTATCTTAAGTGGCAGTCTAATGAGTAACTGGAGCGTAGCCACCATGGAGGATTTTTAGGTTATGTTTAAGGCGTAATTTTGTGCATGTATTCCCATGTATTTTTATGCAAAGGTCAGAGACGGAAACTTGTTTTGGTCCTGCGTGCGTTTGCTCTAAAATCTAGGTAATAGATGGAAAAAACTACACCCTAAACCTAACCTAAAAATCCTCCGTGGTGATGGTTACGCTGCTGGTTACCCGTTAGATTGCCACTCTAGATAAAAATGTATAGCTCGTTGCAATAAACAAACAGGAAACATAAGAATGGGTCTGTTGCAAACTTTTCCTATGGTGCTATAGAGTAATCGATCTCATGTAAAATCGCGTGAAAAGTCCATTGGTGGCAGCAGAAAGTCATAAAATGTAATAACAAACTCACAAGAGGCATTTAACGGAAATCCAAGATACCGGTAAAATATCGAGCAACCTGTATGCAAGCACCATGAACATCCAAGATGGCCAACCTCAGAACATCGATCACAACCAATCACAACGCAAACAAACTCATAACCTCTGATGCTGTGAGGTTGTTAACGTTGGCCATCATGGATGTTTCACAGTGCGTGCACACAGGTTGCTCAATATTTTACCGCCATCTTGGGTTTCAGTTAAACGCCTCTTGTGAGTTTCATACTGCATTTCATGACTTTCTGATACCACCAATGGACTTTTCGCGTGATTTTACTTAAGATTTGACACTCTTTATCGCTGTAGCAAAAGTTTGCAACAGACCCATTTGTAAAATCATTCTATTTAGAACTTAAAATGAGTCAATGTTATTTGCATGCAAATATGAACACTGAAATATTTTTCAAGCAAGAAAGCAACAACTTTTTTTTTGTCCAGAAAAACTCATGTTTCGACTCAGTGTATGCGGGAGGACACCTGTATGAGAACAGTGCGCGATCTTGCGTCCCTTTTGATGATTCGCGACTTGCGAGGAATGCAAGAGGGTTCTCCACGGGAAGCCAGCCGCGTATCTACCGCGCCCGCCGCACAGTGACTCAAAACTTGGAAACCCAGTACGCCCATAACGTCCCATAACGTCCCTCAAAGCCTCTCTATCGCTATAGTTCGTTGGGAAACACCCGAAAAGAATTTTGGTTAGGACGTTTCGGTTCAAAGCGCAGCTATTTTCTTCTGAAAAAATTTAAAAAAATAAAGAAATAATTTCGAAATGTGGATAGAGTCATTTCTCCTACACATTTCAAACACGAAAAATCTCACAGAAAAGTATAGTGGCTCTCTCCGCACATTTTGGAAAATAGTTTTGTCAACATTTTTTTTACTTTTATTTCTTAATTTTTTGTGTTGAAATTGGCTGCGATTTGAGACGAAAAGTCCTTATCAAAATTATCTTTGAGTGTTTCCAGCATTTTCCCGTTTAAACCTGTTCCTTTTCTTGCAATATAAATGCTTTTAGAACATCTACATCATGGCTACCGTGCTCCTGTGGTGTCTTCACATTCCGTTCCATAAAACCCCTCAATCTCGCTCGTTGGTTTGCATGGCTAAGGTAATGGTTTGTTCTCCAAGTTGCCTAACCACACATTTAAACGGCGCGGCGCTGGTAAAAAGGTAGGCGTGGTTGGCGCCGTAACGCACTGATCTATATGCGATTGATCCTATAGCTAGACTTCGGTTGAAAGTATACACTGATGAGTGATGACTAATGATTTACGAGCGGTTAACGCTCATCGGTGTGTAATTAAATCCATGAGCTGAGAATCATTATATTATTAGAGGTGATAGTAATTGATAGTCCTCGTTTATGATTCTCTCAACTCTCAACCAATGTAATCATATAGCTGTAATCATGAGGTTCGATGTATACATACCGAGCAAATTATGCCGCTCATAACTGAAGCGATAAGTCGGTTTTAGCTCGAGCAATTTGGCAACAATGTTTTCCCTCCATTTGACTCAATGTGAAACAATGGGATGCTGGTGAAGCAGTGTTGCCAGATCTTGTGGCTTTTTTTCTCAATAGAACACATAGAAAAATCTGACAGGATCTGGCAGCACTGGGGTGAAGCGCTGCTTCATTATCGAATCGATTGTTTCACATAGAATCAAATGGAGAAAAAACTTTGTTGCCAAATTGCTTGAGCCACCACTGCGTTAAGTGCGAAAAAGACAGTTCTGTTACGAATGGGCCTTCCCTTTCCGTCACAGTGTCCATTATAATGGATGACCATTTTACATGGATCCTTATGGAAATTCAGAAAAATTGACTCACACAAGAAATCATATGAGAAAAGTTCGTTCAATTTATTGGTATAGGTTTCAGATTACAGTGACACTTCTTTCATAATTCGTGACAGAAAGGGTTGAGTGTCATTTTTACATTTTTACAGCCATTCACTTAACTCAGTTGGGGCACGAGCTTGCATTCGGTTAAACCTCTCAATACCACACCCGAGTTATTCGATTTCGTATATCTACATCTCTCATTGATAGTGAAAGCACTGAAAGCTACTCTAAATCGTTGAAACGTGCAACAATATAGATATGTTTCATCGAGCTCCTTCAATTACTGGTATCGGCAAAATAAACACTTTGGAGTACGAATTAGTAACTACAACATTTTAGCGCCTTACATCTTTGATTTCCTCTGGTAATCTGAACCTGGTTGTAAAATGGAAAATCGGTTCATCTTCAATAAAAACTCATGAAAAGAATCAAACCAGTGGTGGCTTAATTGAGACCCCAAGTTTTCAATTATTTTGCATGGGCTTAAACGGAAGAGATGAATCGATTAATATAATGCTGGAGCCGCAATTGTCTCAACTGTAGAAATGAATCTCTAAATACCGCAAGGGGACATGCCGACAAAACCAAATTTTCTGGGAAAGGAAAAAAAAATAAACCTTTTTTTCTTCCCCCCTCCCCCCTCCCTCTGCACCAGAAAAAAATACTTTTTCTTTTGGAAGTCGCAAATTTTACCTTTAGGCTCAATGAACCGATTTGAAAAAAGTGAGTCTTATTTAAACGAGACTGAATTTTCGGCGGTTTACAATATTTCAGTTTTATTGATTCGGTTCACAGCAGGCTTTCCAATGTATGATCAGGTGTTTTCCCGAGCGACTCGAAGCCGTTATCTCCTCTGTTGCCAATACAGTGGCGTAGCGTGCACTTTCGCAACGTCGCAGTTCGTCCATTTAAACCCATGAAAAAGATCGAACTATCGGGTGTTCGGTGAACACATTCGCATTCGGCCTTTACCATGGGTTTAGAAGGACACAAAACAATGTTGCCAAATTGCACGCTACGCCACTGTTGTCAAACTGCAGCTCCTCAAACTCCGTCAAGTAGCTCATGTTAAGATCTTTGATTTTTCGTCAATACCGGTTTTCTACTACGTTTTGAACGCGAGGAAAAATAGTGGGCAGGGGGTTTTTCCTTTGAGCCCTCCATAACTTTTGAAAGTGGGGGAGAAGAGGAGTCAATAATTGCGGTTTGCGCCGTTTTTCATTATTTTTGATGGCATATCGATTCGAATGAGAAAGATCCCCTTTTTATTTGAAAAAACGATAATGCCCCCCCAATAAATCTCAAGGGGGGGGGGGGGTCCCCCAGAATATTTTTCGGGTTTAAAAGAAACTTTGGCTGAAATGAGGGTGCATGTATCTTTGCGTTTTTCGAAAAAATCGTCCGTCTAGAGGTTAAGGGAGGGGGGCGTACTGTTGAGAAATTGTGTATCGTTACCTATTTATTGCAATGAAATTCTGAGATGTGTAGAGGAAGGAGTTATTAACCAAATTTAGGAATTTAAGTTGAAGAGTTTTTGACGTACTTTTTACTAAGAATCTTTTTCAAGATTAGAGCGGTTGTCCCAGCTAAAAGAATTTCTCTTGTCCCTGCTGGAATTTCGAGTGGAGTCCCTTTTGGAACTATCCCTGCTAAGGCTCCAAAGTGCGATTGTAGTGTGAGTCCCTTCTGGGATTGTCCCTACTGGTACTGCGTTGGTGGTTATATGAACCTCTCCTAGAGTTTTCTCTTCTTCAGTTTTGTACATCAGTATGATACGTACTTATCTCTGCTTCTACTGCGCCTATCATCCCTTTGCCTGTCCTTGCTGCTGTTTCTCTGATGGTCGCAGAAATTTTCATTCCTGTTATCTTTATTCCAGTTTTTAGAACGATCTTGAAAATATCTGTCTCTGCAGTAGGCTACCAGTAAGTAAGTGAAAAGTAAAGAGTAAGAGTTTCACCGAATTTCTGTGTTCTACAAACCTTTCGGTCAAAAGCTGCTCTACCAAATTTCAATGCAAGCGAGCCATCAAGTTATTCAAAATGGGTCTGTTGCAAACTTTTGCTACAACGATTTAAAGTGTTCAATCTAATGTAAAATCACTTGAAAAGTCGATTGGTGGCATCAGAAAGTCATAAAATGCCATAATAAACTCACAAGAGGCGTTTAATGAAATCCAAGATGGCGGAGAAATATCGAGCAATTTGTATGCATGCACCACGAACATACAAGGATGGCCAACTTTGACAACCTCACTGGAGGTAGAGGTCATAAGCGTAGCGTGACCGAAAAAAGTGGGGGGGGGGGGCTAAAAAGTGAAAAAGTGATGACTTTTTTTTTTTTTTTTGCTTCTCGTCTCAAACGGATGTTTAAAATTACCTAGAATTACTAAGTCGAGTGTTTTTAGCCCCTCCGTATTAATTTTGCCCCGATTTTTAGCCCCTCCACCTAAAAAAGTGGGGGCTATAGCCCCCCTACCCCTGATACGCTACGTATATGGTAGAGGTTATGTGTTTGTTTACGTTGTGATTGGTTGTGATCGATATTGTGAGGTTGGCTATCCTTGGATGTTCGTGGTGCATGCATACAAATTGCTCGATATTTCTCCGCCATCTTGGATTTCATTAAACGCCTCTTGTGAGTTTATTATTGCATTTTATGACTTTCTGATGCCACCTATGGACTTTTCAGGTAATTTGATATTGGATCAAATTCTTAATCGTTGTAGCAAAAGTTTGCAACGGACCCATTAATTGTTTTCGCTCCTCTGTTTCCGAAAACAAGACTCGTTTTGTCCTCGTGTGCGCTGCTGAAAGAGTGAGAGTCTGCATTCGGCACTTGTCAGACGAGTGTGCACAATTGCGCAATAGCGACAGTAAAAACAATAAAAACAATGGATGAGCACAATCTAGGTTCTATATTTCTACTTGTAGGATCCACCGACCGGTCGCGGCGGCAGCTGTACAAAGCGCGCAGTTGATGCGAACTCGAGGCCGAAGCCAAAACAAAATCGCTCCAAATTCGTGTCCAAGACCCAATTTCATCAAAACAAACTGTCGGACGGCCGCGTCGGCCGTCTTGTGATTTTTGCGGTCATCGATGTTTAATAAAACTACGCACGGATCGGAATCGTTGAATCTGCTCTCGCGTAATTGCGATCAGCATGTGATTGTAAAGTCTCGGCGATTCTACCGTTTTTCTTGGTTCATCTGATCTGAGCAGAGACAAATAGAGACGGGGCGCTACGCTAAAATACATAGGGAAGATTTGAGGCACACTGAATTTCCGGGGATTCAACAAAATAACATGTAAGACAACAGTCAACACCTTTTGACGTCGCTTGGTGTTGAACGGTGACTTTCGGAAAACACGGGGGATGGGCGGGAAGTGAAGAAGAGGGTGCTCACCATTCAACACCATGCGACGTTGACTGTTGTTTTGTTGAGTCCGCGAGAATTCAGAGTGCCTCTGCTGCAGCCAGTTAGTGCTCCGTCTCTATTTGTCTCTGTGATTTATCCTCTCTAAATTCGAATTTCAAATATTTTCCTTATTGGTAATGGTAACTATAAGGACACAAATTTCATTCCTGACTTGCTCTTTTAATTTTGGTTGAACTTCAAAAAACCAACGAAATACTTGATAGCCGCCATCTTGCGTCATGAATATTCCATAAGCTTACTTATACCAAGACGAACACTAGCCTCCCAATCTCAAACAGAGCAGCCGGGTAAATGATCACTGACGGCATTGCTCATGAGCAAAATACCGTCTGTAATCGTAGTCACTCTAAAGCTTGACTTGAGTGTCATCGATGACGTTTGGTGAGCAACGGTGTTCAAAAAAGTTGGACTTTCTGGCGAATATAAATTACCAGCAATGAAAATCATGTCAGCTTAAATTTAAAGCTTGTCAAAGTTGCTTTGATCTCCTCATCTCGCTGAACTAAAACTACCGCTTGCTCTCTGCTATAACACTGAAAGACGAACAAATACTCGTATTTATTTAACCATAAACTCTGCGTTGCAAGTCCTTGGTTTGAGTTTTCGCTCTTTTTATCTCTTAATCCGTGTCAGTAGGCACTCGTATCCAATAGGACAATACAGTCGGAATAGCGAGAAGCTGGTTTACTTATATGCAACTCGAAAGTGTTTTCTCCGTCAATAATTTAAGACGTATTTAATTGCATTTTCGAAAACCGGTCCCGAAAAGCAACTAGTCGAGTATATAACCACCGACTTGTTATCATTTGTCCATCTTTAGCCTCACAATTAGATAGATCCGACTTGTTATTAGTGAATCATTCTCTCTGTGTTTTTGACCCCCCACCCCTATCCAATGATATATCAATCTAATAAAAAGCAAAATAAATTATCCCCCCCCCCCCAATAAACCATAATTACAAAAAAAAAAAAAAAAAAAAAATCGTATAAATAAAAATCATATTTTCATAAAAAATTATCATGTTTGGCCGTTAAGCTTGATTCAAAACTTTCTTGTGACATATCTAGGTTTGAAAAGAGTCCTCGATGAAAAAATTGTACAGAAAAGACAGACACGACACTTTATTAAAAAAAAAAAAAAAAAAAAAAAAAAAAAAAAAAAAAAAAAAAAAAAGAATCATTCGAATAAAATCATGTATTCATAAAAATTTATAATGTTTGAAAATTAAGCTTATCGTTTAGTTTAGTTAAGACTGTAACTTGGTTAGCATTTGTTACAGCGTTTTGATTCCTCATTTTTAAAAGCGTCAAAAGTTTTCAAATCATTTTAGTTAAAAAATATTGTTTGGGAGAATAATTTGAAAATCGGGAATCCACGTTTCTAAAGAGCTCAGCAAAGGCGGATCCAGCAATGTGACAATTTTGTATTATTTCCATTTGAAAACATGAGAAACTATCGATTAGTAAAGAGGGCCACGGCCCCCTCAAGAATCGATTCTTTCTCATACGTTTAAATGGGATGAATTCATGGTTGCCGAATCGCTGGATCCGCCCATCAAGCTCGGGAAGATGGAAGTTAGAAAAGTTCTTAATTAGGTCCTGCGAAGAAGCTTCCGATTTTGCCCGATTTGACAACACTGCGCTGTCATAGCTTGAATTGGGATTAATGTTTTCGCGGTCTAATTTAGCGGCA
Source organism: Trialeurodes vaporariorum (assembly GCA_011764245.1). Taxonomy (NCBI): domain Eukaryota; kingdom Metazoa; phylum Arthropoda; class Insecta; order Hemiptera; family Aleyrodidae; genus Trialeurodes; species Trialeurodes vaporariorum. The sequence goes on from VMOF01000388.1 coordinate 6,980,105, forward strand.
CTAATTTTGAGCGTACAGCTTAGTTCCGTTGCCTTCTTTGCTGGTTAACGCCGCGTGGTTGGTTTCGGTGGTTAGATACCATTTGTCGACTCGAGTTCTTGTTGCCCATTAAAGCCTTCCCAAACATCATAAACGCGAACTTTATTCCTATATTCAACCAAAACAATACTTTTATTTTCATGTTTCATGGTGACATATTTCAACCCTTTCAGACCTGAAATTATTATTGATCAGTAACGGATTTCTTACCTACATGGTTGATCTTGGTGCTGTCTTTTCATCTAAATTGATATGCATATCGTATTTTTATGTTTTCCATAAGAATACGTGTTACTCCAATGTCCACTAGAATGGATTTCAGGTCTGAAATGGTTAATGTGATTTTTCTTAAAAAAAAAAAAAAAAAAAAAAAAAAAAAAAAAAAAAAAACAAATTAAGATGAATCAATTTTAATTAATCGCATTACTAAATTTTCGAACTCACTACTACACAACGCAGAGTATATAATGTGGGCTCCTGCATAACACGTCTCTGTATAAACACTATAAACACTTCTAGAAGCATCTGGATTCACGAGTGAGTTGGATGATCAGTCTGTTATTCCGCACTAGCGGATCTAGGAGCCTTTCCTTCTCACTCTATAGCCTGGCTATACCCATTTGATCGCGTGTGTTAGAAAAAGACAAGATTAGGGGCAGTCACGTGACTTTCGCCCCATCTTCTTTCCCTCTCTAACACACGCGTTCAAATGGAGAGAGTGAGGGGGGAGAAGGGAGAGAGAGAGAGGGGGGAGAGAGTGGGGGAGAGAGAGAGAGAGAGAGAGAGAGAGAGAGAGAGAGAGAGAGAGAGAGAGAGAGAGAGAGAAAAGGGCAATCCATCATCCATCGCTGGATTCGCCAGTGCTGTTCCGTGTTTATCTTCCGACGCTGCCTCGTCAAACACAAATTGGGATTCTCACACATCATGCGTCGAATTACTGGATTCCAGCGCGTTTTTACTACTTTATAGCGCATCCGCGCCAAGCGGTTAAGCGGCGAGGCGCGGCGCCAACGTCCAACGGGCGTGGGATCGCGTTCAAAACGTCTCGCCTGATGCTGCACGCTCAAACGCCTCGGAATCGACATCTATGAGATGCCATTCTCTTATTAGTTCCTCGTTTAATTGACCATCATAGATAAGATGTGTATCCAGTGTATCATGAGGATTTTATTGTTAGATTATGAGTGGTCGGAACTGTCGCGCTGTTAACATGCGAAGAGCGAGGAAGAGGGAAGTGGTTATACTGTTATATTTTTTAGGCGAGCGCGAATTTTGGCTTCGGCTGAAAAAAATTAAGTTGACTTCAAAAAAAAAGCTAAGGCTTTTATTTTGTCGGTTTGTTCGAAGGTTACAGATTAAAGAGGTATGCTCATCTGACTTCGCGCCACAAATTCAGTGGCGCGTAGTTCAAAATCACTGCAGGCAAGATGACTGACAAAAGCAGAAAATGTGTAGTCTTTGCAGAAAACATTGGGCTGTGCTCTGTAGGAAAGCAAAAAACAACCCAATGTTTTTTGCAAAGAGTATACGTTTTCTGCTTTTGTTCGCCATCTTGCCTGCAGTGATTTGGAACTGCAGCCACCGAATTTGTGACGCAAAGTCAGATGAGTATACCTCTTTAATCTATAACCTCGGGTTTGTTTGTTGTTTTTCCTCTTTGAAAGATTCTTTTGGGATTTATAGACTTTCTTGAGGTGTATCATGATTACAATTAACAGATTCATCGAAAATTAACCCTTTACTACATGCTTTTTTTTTCAATAAAATAATTTTTTTTCAGTACAATTTTGATCCTTGAGACAGGGAAAAATAGTGAAAAAATTCTTTCCATTAGATTTCAATGGTAAAGAGCCTGAATATTAATGGGTCTGTTGCAAACATCTGTTTGCTACAACGATACAGAGGGTTTCGTCATATGTAAAATCGCCCGAAAAGTCCATTGGTGGCATCAGAAAGTCATAAAATGCGATAATAAACTCACAAGAGATGTTTAATGAAATCCAAGATGGCGGTAAAATATCGAGCAATCTGTATGCATGCACCACGAACATCCAAGGATACCAACCTCACAATATCGATCACACCCAATCACAACGTAAATAAACACATAACCTCTGAAGCTGTTAGGTTGTCAACGTTGGCAATCCTTGGATGTTCAAGGTGCATGCATACAGATTGCTCGATCACGGAAAAAAAAAACTGTGGTGAAAATAACCATACGGATACCTGATTTTGGCACCTGCTAGATGTTATGGTAATGTTAACCAGAAGTATACTATGTTTTGACTAGGTACTAGGTGATGTTATCTGATTGTATGTCGAATTTACTCAAAGTATCGGTAAATGTACCATACTTCTGGTCAAGTTTACCATAACATCTAGCAGGTGCCAAAATCAGGTATCCGTATGGTTATTTTCACTAATCTTTTTTTCCGTGATATTTTACTGCCATCTTTGATTTCATTAAACGCCTCTTGTGAGTTTATTATTGCATTTTATAACTTTTTGATGCCGCCAATGGACTTTTCGGGCGATTTTACATACGATGAAACACTCTTTATCGTTGTAGCAAAAGTTTGCAACAGACCCATTGTTCCAAATATGGCCTTAACCGCATTTAGGTATCCATGTAACTGAAAATAAAGTTTTCAGGCTAAAAAAAAAAATTAAAGTAGTAAAAAATAAGTTAGTAAGTTTCAATAGTTGTTTTTTTTGTATATGGTACCCCTGCATTACTCCCAAACATAACAATGAAAATCGGAAAATCTCTATCAGATTTTCAGTGAGCTATTTTCAACCACTCTGCACGTTCTCTATCCTGTGCTGCGCGCTCTAGGACAAAATCGACAATTCTTACTCGTTTAGTATCTGTTCCACATGTGACCCACCATGCAGCGACAGTACAACTCAAGTCCCCTACGTTTAGATAAGGCTTCAAAGTAATTGTTCCAGATCTGGGCTCATCTGCAGTTAAGGGATAACTCTTTATTCGTAAAACATCGTTGGTAAACAACTGCGATAGTAAACAAAAGTAAAATCTTTATCTATCCACTGGCGTCTGTAGAGCCTAAACCTCATCGACCAATCAGAAGTTGACTACCCTCTTGTCTCAACCCTCTACATATAAGGGCTCTATTCACACCAAGACTCTCCACGCCCGAAAGGATTTCCGATTGCGCTTCACTATATTTTCATGTCTCTGAAAGGCAAGCACGGAAGCTTTTTTTTTTTTTTAAACTCTTAATACACTCACTCACTCTGATATAGTGAGCGTATGAAGCGGAGGTTTTAAGGGCGTAAGATTTCACTCCACAAATCAAATCAATCGTCATGTGAGACAGAGTGAGATAGTAAGACAGTGAGACAGTGAGACAGAGTGAGATAGTGAGACAGTGGGACACGCATGCTCTCATATGAAACACGAGTCGGGGGATTTATGGGAGCCAACTCGCGAAGCAACAGGTGGAGAGACTGCCGGTCACTAAATCAAACCAATGGCCAACGTTACACGTAAATCAACGCCCAGATTGTCTATACGTATAAAATGCAGTCTATGTCTATTTCTACGCCTTTCTAATTTCTGACTCTCGTGGGAATAACACATGACACATAAGCAAGCCATTTAATGCGAGAGACTATACAACAAAAGTGAAAACTTGCTTATGAATGTGCGTTCCTTCACATATGACTGGAAAGTGGCAACTTTGTATATAGCAACCTTAGATGATCCCATTTCATAATCGTAACTTGGAAGTCGGTATAGCACATAAGATATAGCAAAAATATACACGTATATTCGATGAATGGGACTGGACCGAAACTATACGGTTTCTTATATCGAGACCCCAAAGCGGATTCAGGAAGTATTTCTCCTCTCTATCTCTCCTTCAGACCGACCGCCTATTTTAACGCATGTGTTAGAATGAGATAGAAGTAGTGGCCATCGCGTGACTTTCGCTCTTATCTCCGTCTTTTTTTAATAAATGCATTCAAAAGGGCGGTCAGATTGAGAGAGAAAGACTCTCTGGATCAGTGAAAGACCTTCATTCCTGAATCCGCCATTGATCAAGAGGCAAATCATCGATGCCCCACTCACTGTTTAGTACTGTTTTAATTTAATTTTGGTTGATTAACGGAACGAATTTAAAAACTCATTAGCACATTGGAGCTTATTTATTGATCTCTCGACATCAAGTTTTTAGAATAGAACAGTAAGATGAAATATTTATAAGCCTGGGATCAAATAATGTTGCGGGTTGAGGGTCCCTCGAAATATATTGGATGGTGCGTACTTCAGTGTAAGTTGCGTGAGGTTTTAACCCTTTTAATATACCACGCCCGAATTATTTGGTTTCGTATCTCTATATCTCTCACTGACCTGACTCACTGAAAGATCAGCTGAGAATCAAAGACCTTCGTTCTTTTCCGTTTGACCTACTTCTACCCCTTATTATAGGCTCCTGACCGTTTTTTCCCAGTTTCGTTTTCACTTTCTCTTGGCTCGGTGTGATTTTCTCAAGATAACAAGATCAATCAAGATATTATGAAGGACATTTAACTCCAACTTGCTTTGTTTCCCTTTTATTTGTTAAACTCAAAATCAAAAGTTTCCGGACAGATCCACTTGAAAATGGTTTGAGATGAAGGTGCGAGTGAATGGAGCTCTCGAAAGGTTTTGCTACAAGCAAATGGATTAGCAATTTTAGAATAAAAATGCTGCGAAAATGACGATAAGACCATTACAAAGTCTAAAACTCACTCCTTTTGCAGAGAAAACTTGGCTTGAAGTTTCGGGTGGTTACCTTTGCATGTATAAGCAACCTCGGATTCGCACCCCAAGCAAACATCCGCCATCGTGCTTGTTGACAATCGGTCAAAGTTTGTTTCCCCTTTTGAAAGATTCGTGATTGTCATCAAGCAAAGATTGAAAGATGGCGGCTGTTTGTTTGGGGTGTGGATCCGAGGTTGGTGCAATGGTGCATACATGCAAGGGTGGCCACTCAAAACTTCAAATTCATTTTTCTGTGTGAGGAGTGAGTTTAGACTTTTTCAATGGTATAATCGTTATTTCCGCAGCATATTACACTAGAATTGCAGTCCATTTGACTGTAGCAAAACTTTGCAAGAGCTCCATTGTGTTAGGGATTACCCTCGTGGTAGAGAGGAATCTTTGAGCCACTTTTTCTCTTTTCCCTTTAGCTCACCAACGAATTTTTTTTTTTTAGATAATGAATGCAGTTTATTCATTATCAGAACATGAAAAATTCCTCAAGTTGAAAAAGAAACGATAATGACGATATAATTTTTTTTTTACATTTTACAAAGAGTGAGAGAAAAAATATGAAAAATAAAGGATGATGAAAGAGCTGTTTTGCCCTCTAAGACCATGTGGGCGAAACGAGTCTGTCGGCTGGGGGGGGGGGGGGGGGGAAAAAAAAAAAAAAAATTAATAAATAATTAAATAATTAGAAATTAGTGTCATTCGTCGTTCTTCATCTGGACTTTTCAACGTGCATAATATGTATGGTCCTTTCCTGTTCCGTGCATAGCGAAGACGTTGAAAATTTCATCAAAATGAAATAGCCAAAGACTCAGCTTGACACCTCTGTAAAGTGGTACGTGTTGATAACGATTTTCTTGTGCCTCTAGGAAGTGGTGTATCTTTTACCTTGCCCGAGGTACGTGAAAAAAAATGTTGGCCTCTTGAAACTGTGCACATTACATTGTTGCCCGTTAGAAAATGGACGTTTACCTCTCGAGCTAAGCAAGCAAATTAGGACACCGGTGACAGCAATCATCCTGTGTAAAATTCACAACAATTTGGATAGTAAAAAATAATACAATCTAGATTATGGGTTTAGCAAAGCCTTTTCAAAAATTTACGAAATGAATATTGTAGGGGTGGCAAAACAGTATGTCCAATACATTTTTGTTCCACTTAACGGTGCAGTGCAAAAAAGTTCGTCCACACTCAAATTTGTCCGATACGCCTTGTTCACTAGTTCGTCGTCCACTAAGTATTTGAAAACTTCCAACGTAAACTCAGGCCACAACACATTTTGTCCCCATATATGCGAGAACTCAATTTTGGACATTTTCTTACGTATAGGCATTATTTCACTGAGCGAAATGTGACTTTTGAGCGGACGAACATTATGGACCAAAAATGACAATGGATCAACTGTGTCGTTGGACAAAAACGATTCGACGAACGTTCTGGCCACCATTGAGGGTTTATCAAAACATTTGCGAAATTTACAATCTGCGTTATGTTCACAAAAACTGTTTTGCCAAATGGGTCTGTTGCAAGCTTTTGCTACAACGATAAATAGTGTTTCATCGTATGTAAAATCGCCCGAAAAGTCCATTCGTGACATTAGAAAGTCATGAAATGCGATAATTAACTCACAAGAGACGTTTAATGAAATCCAAGATGGCGGTAAAATATCGAGCAATCTATATGTATGCACCTTTAACATCCAAGGATTGCCAACGTTGACAACCTCACAGCTTCAGACGTTATGTATTTATTTACGTTGTGATTATGAGTGTGATCGATATTGTGAGGTTGGCTATCCTTGGATGTTCGTGGTGCATGCATACAGGTTGTTCAATATTTTACCGCCATCTTGGATTTCATTAAACGTCTCTGGTGAGTTTTATACTGCATCTTATGACTTTCTGATGCCACCAATGGACTTTTCACGCGATTTTACCTGAGATTGAATACTCTATAGCGCTGTAGCAAAAGTTAGCAACAGACCCAGTATATAGCAATTCCATTATTTGGCTAAATTTAGCACTTTTGTTTTTTTCGGTGTTGTTCTGCATCAAGTTATGATGATCCACCTGATCATTCGTAAAAAAAAAAAAAAAAAAAAAAAAAAAAAAAAAAAAAAAAAAAAACACTTCTAAAGATCTTAACTCACTACTGAGGGGCTCACCAATTAATGATTAATGATGATTAATGATTGGAGTTACTATGAGCTCGGTAATATCAGACTTATCACACTCACAACACAAAGACTCTCGACAACCCTGTTTTTGGAGCCTCCTTAACATGCCTTAACATGATGGTACCGAAGAGTGAGCACTTAACACGACCAATAACACGACTTCTTTTACCACCGAGAGTACCTGCGCAGAGGAGCACGACTGTTACCGTTGGGAGTTGGGAGTCGTGGCTCTTGCAGACTCGTGTATCTCCGTGAGTATGGCTCTGAGCGCCAACGGTTTTTTCTTATTTTTCAGGCGCGCAGTTTTTATGAGCATTGTTGCCATAGACCTGTTTAGTGATGACATCACGATCAAAATTGGATCCAAACAAATGCTCTATCTCGCTCACTCTCGAGGATTATTAACCTCTAAGAAATCAGATCAAAATGGGTCTGTTGCATACCTTTGCTACAACAATATAGAACCTTGATTCTTGTGTAAAATTCGGCGAAAATAACGATGCGCACATTAAAAACGTTCAAAATCCACTCATTAACCCAGGAAATCACTTCAATTTCAAACAGCCCGCGCTACGCTAGACACTATTTGCACCGGTATACTACTACATAGACGGAACCACTGTGCATAAATAAACGACATCGTAACTACAAAATGATGAAAGTCCCTTCTAAATACATGAACTATTGGCTGCATTTGCTGTCTGGTCTTTTCGGTTTATCAAAGATTACGAAATAATATAAGAAATGTACGCATCTAAACGAACATTTACAATTTTATAAGTTCTGTTTTTATATAAACGAGATGGTTCCATCTATGTAGTTATAAGTCGGTGATATAGTGTCTAGTGTAGCGGGGTTGTTTGAAATGGAAGGTATTTTCTGAGTTAATGAGTGGATTTTGAAAGTTTTTAATTGCGCATCGTTATTTTCGCCGAGTTTTACGTTAGAACAATGAGTTATATTGATGTAGCAAAAGTACGCGACAGACCCATTGTCGAATGCAAATTCATGATATAGAACAAGAGATAAACAAGTCGCAATTGCATTGAAGCCAGCTTGGTCAATGCTGATAAAAGTCGGCTTCTGATTGGCTGGAAACGGAGGGAAATCGAGGGTCCAAAATTTTGGCTTGGAAACTAACACGGGGTTTTCGTTCCGGACTTAATCGAAACTTGTGCAAAATGCCTCTAATAATTAATACGAGTCGATGAGCCCATATCCTAGAAGTTTGTGCCCATAAAAAACGTGAGTATGAGACAAAGACTAAACATGACTTTCTTCGATATTATTGTGATTGTAAATTAATGCGTGGTGTTCGGAAATGTTATACAGGGTGTCCCAAAATTGATAGTAAATATTTTTACCACGTATTTTTGGGGCCAAAATAAGACTTTTTTTCCCTATGAACACGTGTCCGAAAATGCCCCCCCCCCTCGAGCTACAGCCCCCCAAAGTTTTAAAAAAAATAAGTTTTTCTTCGATTCTAGCAACGGATCTCCGTAAAAATGGATGAAAATTGGTTTCGAAGGGGAAATTTTTGGCGTTCTTTCCGATTCCGGGGTCGAATATTTCCAAAGAGCCAAGCAAGGGGGGGTTTTAGGGGGTTCAAATTTTAAATTGAATAATTTTTTAGTGTTCCGTAAGAAAATGAGAAAAATAACAAAAGAATCTAATGGAACAAAACAAAAAGGGAAAATTTTTGATCTCTTTTTTTTTTCATAAGACGCACGGAAAACGAGTAAAATCGATTTTTCGCCGGGAGCGCACAGCCCGATAGCGCTGTTTCAGTGCCGCGTTGCGTCGAGTCGATCGTTGAGTCAGTTGAGTGCACAGAGCAGCGCTATCGGGCTGTGCGCTCCCGGGGAAAAATCGATTTTTCTCGTTTTCCGTGCGTCTTATGAAAAAACACAAGAGATCAAAAAGTTCCTTTTGTTTTGTTCCATTAGATTCTTTTGTTATTTTTCTCATTTTCTTACGGAACACTAAAAATTATTCAATTTAAAAATTTTAACCCCCCTCAAACCCCCTTGCTTTGGGTCTTTTGGAAAATTTGACCCCGGAATCGGAAAGAACGCCTAAAATTACCCTTGGAAACCAATTTTCATCCATTTTTACGGAGATCCGTTGCTAGAATCGAAGAAAAACTTATTTTTTTTTTTAAAAATTTGGGGGGGTGTAGCTCCGAGGGGGGGGCATTTTCGGACACGTGTTCATAGGGAAAAAAAGTCTTATTTTGGCCCCAAAAATACGTGGTAAAAATATTTACTATCAATTTTGGGACACCCTGTAGAGATGTGATAATTTTTCAGGTACGTGAAATCCAATGGTGTAAAATTCGAGAGAAGTTGTTGTTTACTAGCTCGAATTTACGTTTGAAATGTTGGATCCTGTTTCTAATGGCAAAAATTTACGAGAGCGAGTGAGATGGACCACTTGTTGGGATCATTTTTTTTTTTTTTTTTTTTTTCGTGACGTCGCACTAAACATGTCTATTGTTTTGGATGGTTATTCGATTTTTCCCATTTGACTTAATGTTAAAAGTTGGGAAATAGGAAAAAAAGGGAAAAAAGTAAAAAAAAAGTAGGGAAATTTGGCAACATTGGTATGGAGATTCTACATGCAACACGGACGCCGGACGGACAGACGGTACGGATGGACAGCGGGTGCACCACATAACAAGAACATCAACAACAACACTACCAACAAAAACAACAGCAACAATAATGGAGACGCGACCATCGACCAACCCAAAGCTCAAGGGGCCTCCGTCCAGTCCAAGTCGAGCGTTGCCTGGTCAAAGAATCGCCGATTATCCTATCAGCGTCAAGATTTCGTAACGATTTTTTTTTTATGCCTGGTAACTCCATCGGCTCATCTCATTCGTCCTTGAGAGTTATGATTTTCGTAACGTTTTCGATGACCGGTGGATATCGTTTGGAAAGAAAGGACTCGTGGCTATGAAGTCCCCTTTATCTTGAAATAGAATAGTTGGGATAACCCTTTAACTACCGCAGGTTCAGGCTACACGAAAAAATGGGAAAATTTATATCTTCCTTTAGTTGGTATAGATAAACGATAAACCGATAAACGTTGGTCGTACTTAGTGGTGTTCATTTTGCCTATCTCGGTAATTGAAGGCACTAAATGAGACAATTTACTTATTTTTTATGCAGTATGGAGTAGCTTTTACTGTCAATGAGAGATCGATCCACGAAAAATGTGTAACTAAGGCGCAGGCGTGGTGCTAAAAGGGTTAAGGGTTCTTTGAGCTTGAATGCGGAACCAGCAATATCGGGATTGTTTGTCAGAGTTAGATTCAAGCTCTTTTGACAAAAAGTGAATAGGCCTTTGTACACGCCCAAACGGATCTGATCAAACTTCAGGATTGCCAACTTGTCACTTCAAAAACGTCAAACATGACTGTGACCAAAACACCTCAAAAACGGGTTATATTGGTTTTATCAATACCATCTAATTCCATACCAGGTCACTGAGGTTTTTAGGTTCTGTAACTAGGTTGTCTACTTTTACATTAGTTCTTATGGGGGAAGTGAATTTTTTGAAGTCTTCGACGTTTTTCGGTCAGTTGCAGGCAAAATTGACCAAACAGTCAGTCTCAAAGAACGATTTTTAGTGATAGATTTCGGCTTATCGCGGTTGCTCTGCTTAACCAAATTGTGTGAGCGTGTACGTAGGCCTTTTGGCACGGACCGGACCAGTGGCGTACGCAGGATTTTTCTTGGGAGGGGCTCGCACTGATGAGCGTTTGACTGAAAATTGTTCCCCCCCTTCCCCTCCACCCCCAAAAATCGGAGGTCTGGGGGGGCTTTAGCCCCCATAGCCCCCCCCCCCCCCCTGCGTACGCCGCTGGACCGAACTGACTCGTGCCTTGCTCTCCGGTGTCTTGAAGCTGCACCGATGACCAATCGGCAGTGATGAAGACGATATTGCCACGTTAACCTATGAGATTTATCCGTGCCGAAGATTAATAGGGCCACAGAATAATACAATCAGAAGGGAAACTCCCATAAGAGCCAATGGAAACAAGATTTGGAATTTACTGGCACAAACTGGCAACTGTGCCTACTCACTTCTCAAGATGGCGGACATGCTTTTTCAGGCTATACAACCAATCACAACTCGGCCAGTTGCCGAAGATCTGCCGAAGATTGCCGAAGATGCTCACTTTCGAACATGGCGGCCCGAAGTAAAGAATGTTTCAAAATGAATTAGAGTTTCCGTTCTGATTGTATTATTCTGTGATAGGGCCTCTTTATGCCCCTAATGCTCAAGCGAACGGTTCTGCAAACATTTGCTCACGAAATTCCACCATAAACTACAATCATAACTCTTCCATAAATTTTAATTTTTTGACTAATTGTAAGCAAACTAAAATTTTGAATAGTAGCGTAAAATTTAACACGCTAAATTCAAACTTTGTCTGTATTTTTCATTTAGACTCAACTTTACTTCGGAAAAGTGAAATTATCTGCACCCAACCTCAAATTTGCAATCCAACGGAAACCATGTGAAAACTAGGAAGGTTGTGGAAAAACCGTAGAAGCTGGAGGAAAACTGATGAAAAATTTGGATTCTTCGACTTAAATACTTTATAGACCACTCTAAACTTGTTATTTCCAAAAGTTTCAGGATAATTTGACAAACTTTTTCTTAATTATCTACAAGGAGAAACTGTCAGCATATGGTTCGTCCATAAGGAAAGTTTGTTAGCAAATGTCTGCACTCAGTAAAAATCCTAAAGCTCAGCCTGGTTAAAGCACGAAAATTCTTTTTGCTCTGACGCCTCTGACCTTTTTTTCTGAGCTCATCGAATTGGTCGAATTTTGCCTGAGGTATGGAATAGGATGACACAAATCGTACGACAAGGCACGTATAGACATCGGATTTTCAGCGGATCCAGAAAACGAAACGTAACCCTCATCACACAGGAACAGCAGCCCCGCACAGACGTAGATTGTCCTCATTTCGCCGCCGCGGTTTTTACCCGCTTAGCCGCCCGCCCGGGCCGCGAGTGTGACTTCGCCTAGACGGAGGAGGCGGGGGGGGACCAAGAGGAAGGTTCAAGGGGGGGGGGGGAGGGGCACAGCACCTGAGAGCCGGCGGCCGGCCGAAGCCGAAGCGGACGCGGACGCGGAATGTAACATTGGAAACACGGACGGAGCACGATGGAGCCAAACCACGGACATTTCCGGACATGCATCTTGAAACAAAAACCAAGGATACATGCAGACACTAAACGCGGAAAGATGAGAAAAATTCAAGTTTCGACATCAGTTTAGATAGATAGATAGATAGATAGAAAGGTAGAGAGGTAGATGGATGGATGAAAAAAACAAAACAAAGTATGGAAAAACGAAATACAAAATAAGCAAAGAAATGAATGAATTATAAGAACAAAAATAAATGAAACAATTAATATAATAAATGCAAAATAAATTGAAATGTGCCCATTGTGCACCACCCAAAAGCATTAACCGGGTGGGTGGAACAAAACAATAAAACAAATGAAAAAATAGCGCAAAAGATAGACAGTAAATAAAATTTAAAAAAAAAAAATAACATTAAAATAAACAGTAAAAATTAATTCATAAATTTTAAATTAATTGATTTATAGGAAAAGTAAAAGTTAATAAAACATACTAAACTATAAACTGAAAAAACTTGGGTATAAATAAAGAAATAAATCAATAATAAAAATTATAATTAATAAAATGTACTGCATTAAACTGAAGAAACTTACTATAGAATAATAATTGAAAAAAACAAAAAAACAAAAACAAAACAAAAGATAGAAAGTCAATAACTTTAATCTAAATAACATTGATCAAAAGTTAATGACATCATCTGGCTTACGATGGTGCGACCCTAAGCTACCTTTATAACTTTCAGCGAGCTTTTAATGGGGCTATTGCACACTTTTGCTATAAGCGATTTAATAGTCGATTATGGCGTAAAAACCTCAAAAATAACGATGGCGGCACTAAAAACTTCCAAAATCCACTCCTAAACTTAATAAACGCAGTTATTTGCGGGAGCGTAATGGTGGCCTAAGGCACTAACAATGGGAGATTCCCATCTAACAATTCTGAAACTCCATCAAGAAGTGACCAATAAGAGACTACTTTCATTTGACACCGGTGTCACTTGGTGTTGCGGTACCATTCATCGGATGTAGATCATCACTCTGATGACTAATTACTCTGTGAATCATCCTTGTCAGCATAGAAAGAGTGACGACATTAAGATAGGAATCTCCCATTGTTAGTGCCTTCGGCCACCATTAGGCTCGCGCAAATAACTGCGTTTATTGAGTTTAGGAGTGGATTTTGGAAGTTTTTAGTGCCGCCATCGTTATTTTTTGAGGTTTTTACGCCATAATCGACTGTTAAATCGCTTATAGCAAAAGTGTGCAATAGCCCCATTTAGAGGTTTGATGAAGTAAAGTAAGTTAGTTTTCACAAATAAAGGTGGACACTGAAATATTTTTTGTAATCAAAACGAGCGTACATTTTTAAAGTCCGGAAAACTCCATATTTTTGATTCACCTGTGCGGTGGAGCTCACCTCTGCTCCTTCCTCCTTACCTCGACTCGATGCCTCCGCAAGTCCCGTCCATGAGTCAGTCGCCCCGTGTCTTCCTCGTGCGATCCATCGGAGTCTGTATCCACGGAATCTCTCTCTGTTGCCCTGTGTTTTCGTTTTTCTTCTAATCTTTTTGTCTAATACTCTCTATATCCTCGACTGGACTCGATCCGCATTCGCGCTTTTACGATCGGAATTCTGACGATTTTCGTCAAGTGCATCACAGACACGTTCTCACATCCGTTCGTCTCGTGCGTTTTGGTTTTTGATCCTCGATACTTTTACGATTAATACAATTGATTCGATACGTGTTTGTCTTTGGATTTGACGATTGATCGTCACAATCCTTTAGTATTTGTGCCACATTTTTTTTTCTTTAATTTTTTGTTCTGTTTGCGTCAATCTCTTTCATTCTTTTCTTTTTCTCATTTTTCCTCCGTCGTGTCAGATCAGATAATTAGTTTTTAAGTCCTGTTATCGAGTGATTACCTATTTCCTCGCGGCTGTTTTTTTTTATTTGAGTTGTGTGCAAAGTGCTCGAAAAGTTTGTCTTTGTCAACCCTTGCGGATTAATTTTGCGTCATCATTATCGGAGGAGTAACGATCAAATTATACTTTAATGAAATGTGAGTACGGATTCTCTTTTGTATCTTTATGACTTTATGCCATTGGGTTTGAAGTGCAGAGTTTAGTTGCGTTACGCTTTTTAAGTTTTTCTTTTTGTTGGGTTGGTGTCGGGTCTATTTCAAAGTTGCGCAGCTGTGGCTTTGAGCTTTGACTCGAAAGGCTCCACCGATCATATGGTTTTGCCGTTTTAATTTTAAAAGTAATTCCTTTTCTTCGACAAAGTTTCGATTTGATTTGGGGGGGGGGGAGGAATACAGATAGCCTTCTTTTTTTCTTCTTCTTTTTTGGCTTCTCATGCGTTTGACCTCGTTAAACTCTAACCGAGGTCCTAGATGATCCTAATGTTCTTGTTTTATTTAAAATTTGGGAAAATGTTGGTAGATAAACAGACGGTTTACTTTTTAGCTCTTTTTGTAAGGCAAGAACTGAGAAGTTTCGAACTTTCATCTCATACTTTTTTCTCTCCTGGAGACACTATTTAACCCTTTCTCTACCTATTCTCTTATAGAGGACGTTTGTTGACATGGATTTTTATGACATTTCAAAAAAATTGACATGCACGTGAAATTATATGAGAAAAAGTCATTCGATTCTCTAGTGAAGGTCTGAGAGTTGTGAAACTTTTTTGCAGCTCTGAAAGGGTAAACGTGGGATTTTAAAGTTCTTTTCTATTGGAAACTTTAGTTCAAAATCTCAGTTTGTTGACGCTTGCATCAATGGCTTTCTAGCGCACGCCATTGAAATTGAAATTGCTAGGCTTCAAGGGCTCTCACGTTTAAGAGACATTTTTGGGTAAACTGAGATTAGTAGGTATAGATACGCGGATTATTCTTCTGTGACACATTTTTGTACTATCAAACGCTAAAGTTTGGCAGTGAAGAATGCGAGATAGCTGTGATATTCCCGTGTAATCAAAGCAACCTTCTGCGCTCGAGTGCATTCTTGAGGGTCAAAACTTTTGCATTTGTCAGTACATTGCACGCGCATAAAAGGATTTTGGCTGTATCGCTGTATAGCGTGCCTTTGCGTTTTGAATATTTATGCAACTGTCTCTCTCACACTCACACTCTCTTTCTATTGGATTGTTGATCATTACTCTTTCCGCTAAAGGAACGAAACATCTGTAACTACACATTTTATTTTTGGAGGAGAGCGCGGCCTTAGGGGGGTCCAGCTATCCTATCTATTTTTAAAACTGTATTCCTTACCGACCCCTGACTGGGTTCAGATGGTGCGTGTGCGTGCCTTAACTGCATCGTGTCACGTGTGGTAACGAACACGAGTGCCCTCTGACGCACTGTAGTCTGAGATCGAAAAAAAGAGGCCACAATCAGCGAAAAAATTAATCTGCAATCATAATTTTCCTTTGAACCATTTGTCTACCGGCGGTTCAAATTTGTACCACCAAATTAACATGGTTTTAAATGTATTTTTAGAAAAATCACTATGCACATCAAAGTAAACGAGAAGAGTTTATTCTATTGACTGAGATTGATAAAAAAAAATGTGTGAGAAGGGTTTGTAGTAGGTCCGGGTTTAAAGGGTTAAGGTCACTTTCAAACTTTCCAGTGACATTTTTAGGTCTAGCGGGGCAGTTACAAGGGTCTGAATGGGGCTCTTGCAAACTTTTGCTATGAGCAAATAAATTGTCCAATCTGATGTTAAGACCAGCGAAAATCACGAAAATCACACTGAGGAAGTCTAAAATTCAGTAATAAACTCACATAACTGCTATAAAGGCAAGATAGTACTGACGGTTCAGCGCAGAACCGCAGGTATCATGGGAGATTCCTGTGTATTACGTCACTTTCTCTGCGGAAACACAGAGGTACGTCTCAATTTAGATATAGGAATCTCCCATGATACCTGCGTCTCTCCGCCATTAAGCCCGATTCTGAGAGTGCATTTCGTGATTTTTTAGTGTACTCATCGTCATTTTTAAAGGTATTTATGCAAGAATCAACTCTTCCATCCCCTGTAGAAAAAGTTTGCAAGAGCCCCATCGTTATGTTTTTTTTGTAAAGAAAATGAAAGTACAATTGATGAGTCGTCTTACTGTATTGCTATAATGCGGGTTAACTTGCCTCAAAAGTTTTGAATTGGTGTGTTTTTTATACCTATAAAGAAAATGAAAGTACTTGATGAGCTGAGAACAAAGATCCCTTTGATTTCCTAATTCAGTCCCATTGTTCCGGATATGAGATTTTGTCCCAAAGTACATTGTTTTAAACCGGAATTCCGCGTAGTGACGTCACTATGCACACGATTTTTGACAACGTTACAAGTTTGTATCTCCAAAACCGGGACACTTAGAAAAAAATCAAAGGCTCAGAGATTATAGTGCCACCGCGGACTATTTATAATTCAAGGAGCCTCACTTTGATTGAAGCTTCATTTCAGGGCTGCCGTTTTGCGTATAATCAATGCTATTTTTTCAATTCACCGATGATTCCACCGGTTGAGAAAATATTACACAGTTCAGTTCAGTGTATGACTGTAATTCACGAAAATACTCTGATCTGTAATCTTCCTTAATAGGTGGAAACTCCGTTGATTAATTAAAATATCCGCAAGTTTTTTTTTTTTTTTTTTTTTTTTTTTTTAAAAAATCATCGACGACTCCACCGGTTGAGAAAAGATTACAGATGCGAGTATTTTAGTTTATTACAGTCATGCTCTGAACTGAACTGTGTAATCTTTTCTCAACCGGTGGAATCATCGGTGAGTAGAAAAATCGCATTGATTGTACGCAAAACGGCAGCCCTGCTTCATTTTTAAAATGTGGATTTACGCTTCTCCAAACATAAGCCATTCTGCTGAAACTATTGGAATTTTCGCAGAAAAACAATTCAGATTGACTGGCCGTCGTAGGTGTGATAAACTTGTATAAAGGACACCGCGCTTTGCTTATGGGAACTGGCTCCCAGTCAAATTTTTTTAAATTGAAATGTGTGTCGTAAAAGTGTCTCCTGAGAAAAAGCTCTCACGGGCGGAAAAAAAAATAATGACAGGATTTCGAGATATTCGCGTCTAAAGTTGGGGACTATTTGCCCTCCGCCTCGTATTCTCGTACGTAGCAGGCCGCTTAACTACTACGCCAACTGGAAACCTTCTCGGTCGAATCGCCCGACTCAGCGCGCATTGATATTTGCAGTCCCTCCCAACTGCTTATTTGTTTACCGCACACCCACTGCTCTGCCTTGACCACTCCCTCAACTGATTACTTACCTACATCAACATTTTCTTTTTCTCTGCGAACTATCTGCTCTCTCTCTCCTTCTCTCTCCCTCGTTGTAAATGTAGTTCCGATTAATAATAGTTCATTGTTGTTTCTCTCGCAATATTTGACACCTAGTTTTTGCGTCCTTTTTTTTGTTTATTTGTTTATTTCTCTTTTATTATTCATGGATTTATTTATTTTGATTGAGGGGGAAGGGGTCGTTAGCACACGACGTAGTGGTTCATGAGCATTATACTATCGTTCTACTTCCAAAGCGATGTTTCAAGCGATGTGGTACAAGTTTTCTAAAGAGTCGTCAAAAAAGAAAAAATGAAAAGAAATAAACAAAAACAAACCTCTCCCCCCCCCTAAAAAAATCAAACCAAAGAAACGTAATTTTTGACAAGTGTATAGAGCCGTACTGAAGTTTAATAGGAAAGGGGGGTCGGAGAGAGAGAAAAAAAAATGTGCCACACGAACGCGGACAATCGTGTATCTTGGTGGATCGATGGCTCCTCCATAAAAATCTACCAAAAAGAATCGATCCGATGGCGACAGTGACAGCGGCGGATCGTGAACAATCAACTGAATTTTCCATCCCATTTGAACCTAAGGAAATGTATCGATTATTCGGAAGCCCAAATGAACAGTCTGAAGATCGACTCTCTCTTGTAGGTTTAAATAGAGGAGATATCGAAACAAACATCGCTTTGGAAGTAGAACGATAGTATAATGCTCATGAACCACTACGTCGTGTGCTAACGACCCCTTCCCCCTCAATCAAAATAAATAAATCCATGAATAATAAAAGAGAAATAAACAAATAAACAAAAAAAAGGACGCAAAAACTAGGTGTCAAATATTGCGAGAGAAACAACAATGAACTATTATTAATCGGAACTACATTTACAACGAGGGAGAGAGAAGGAGAGAGAGAGCAGATAGTTCGCAGAGAAAAAGAAAATGTTGATGTAGGTAAGTAATCAGTTGAGGGAGTGGTCAAGGCAGAGCAGTGGGTGTGCGGTAAACAAATAAGCAGTTGGGAGGGACTGCAAATATCAATGCGCGCTGAGTCGGGCGATTCGACCGAGAAGGTTTCCAGTTGGCGTAGTAGTTAAGCGGCCTGCTACGTACGAGAATACGAGGCGGAGGGCAAATAGTCCCCAACTTTAGACGCGAATATCTCGAAATCCTGTCATTATTTTTTTTTCCGCCCGTGAGAGCTTTTTCTCAGGAGACACTTTTACGACACATATTTCAATTTAAAAAAATTTGACTGGGAGCCAGTTCCCATAAGCAAAGCGCGGTGTCCTTTCAAGTTATTATTATTTTCCAAGTTAATGTTTAATAATGGAGTTGAATCGGTGGTTAGTTGAAACCTGTCCCTACTACACTCCTTCAGATTTTACACCAAGGCCCCTGCGCAGCCAGTTCTACAATATTGTCAGTGTTTCTCGTTCGATCAGGCAACACCGCGGGTCCGCGTTCGGTTTAGTGTTAATAAGGCAAACAAACGGAGAAGTGTAGAATTAATGTGCGTCACCGTAAGTACGTCCCATCGCAAAGTCAATATTTGTCATCTACTCAAAGAGGGCTTCATAATGAAGTGAAGGATATACTTTTACTCTCACTGTATGCGCTGTAAGCTCAGACAAGTTGGTCTGGGTTCTGGTTAAAGACCAGACAAGAGTGCGTGGGAATGGGCTGGTTGTGTCGCTATGTGGATTTATAATTCTATACAGAGAGAGGAAGACGTTTGGTAAGTTTGTTTAGGGGTGGGGGGGGGGGGGGGGCGGTGGTTCTATTCTTTGTTGGTAGAAAACTTTTAAAAAAAAAAATAGAATAATAAAATAATGAAATAAAATAACATAAAGACAAAAATGCAAAATAGATTGATGAAGAATGAGTCTTTCACAGAAAGACATGGAATTTTAGTTTTGCCTGATTCCGTTTGAACTCAGAAATATTCAGAAGAAAATATACATATGTTAAGTACGGAAGAGGTCTCATTCATTGTTACCTCTTAGCTAGTGTTTACTCCCCCCCCCCCCCCCCGTGAATTGACCCTCTGGTGTTTGAAATTTTAAGGAGCACAGCCTGTACTTACTTTAACAAATTAACCACGTATGTCCGTTTAAATTATTAATTTAATTTTTTGGACATTTTGTAGAACTTAAAATTTCAACAACTGCCTCGCAGCTTAACTTGCTGATATTTTAAAATTTCGACTGATCGTGAGAATTGCGGTGTGTTTACAAGTCCACTGCTTTTGAGGACATCCAGTGGCGGCTCGTGAAATGTGATATATCGATGTCCACTTCATTTAAAACTATAGAAAAGTATCGATTTCTCGGGGGTTCAACTGCACCCCCTGACGATCGATACTTTTCTATAGTTTTAAATGGAGAAGACATCAATATATCGCATTTCACGAGCCGACACTGAGGACATCCCTCTAAAAGTCACTGATTTCTCACATCAAGAGTGAGTCCAGTGTGTCTTCCCCCCACCCCCCACCCCTTCTTCCTTTCATTGAAGTCTATCTTTTATGGAAAAGAATCCACGCAGTATCACGCAGCATCAAATTTTATTTTTATCAGACGAATAGACCACAATATAAAACAACCAAACCACTTGAATCGTGGCACTAGCTCAATTTTGGCGCCAAAAATGGACTTGAACGGCTTCTATGAGCTTTCCAGAAGCTTATAGTTTGATCCGCGCTTTCGACTCTGAAAGTCTGAATGTGAGACAAACTATAAGATCCGTGAGATCAGCGATTGCATTTAGACGGATCCAGAGGCGCATGAGAATCGGGATGGTTGTCCCACTGACGATGACAGTTGGGCCGTAGTTGCCAGATTAGGACAACAAATCATCAGATTTCTCATCAGACACTAGAATCATTGCATTATACAGTCGGGGATCAAATTCGGGGATAAAAAAGGAGACGTCTCCTTGAATGAAGCCACCCGCTGCACTTACCTCAATGAATTTAAGCATTGCAGATGGCCTACCTCAAGGAGTCGTCTGACATTATTTTCGTCTCCGACTGTACATATACGTTATACGCTTGTCCCATTTTGAACCAATCAGGCTCTGCGTTGGATTAAACATTGAACAAGATAACTGAAGGTGATTCCTCACCGGTTTGAAGTGAGATTCTGGCTCAATAGATAGCGCTACTTGGCACTTTTTGAGAGTTTGACCTTGAAGGCTCATTTTTATTTCTGGAAGCAAAAAAGGGCGTCTCCACTGGAACTTTGTAATTTATTTATTTTATTTTTTTTAATTTATTTATTTATTTATTTTTTTCAATTATTTTTAAGCATAATAATTACAACAATATTGGTCCTAAAGATTGACGAAGAACACAAGCTCCGAAATTTTAGAAAAATCTTAGGCTATGCAGGGGCGTTTTATCTCGTGATTTAACTATACCCTACATAGTTTTATATATATTTCCAAACTTTGGGTGCTTGATTTTTCCATCAATCAAGGACCAATATTGATGACATGTTGCTTAAAAATTGAGTAAAAAAATGACGCAGTGCCCGTGGGAATGCCCTTTCTGATTTTATTGCTTTCAAAAACAAATTACAAGCCTTCAAAATCGAAGTCTCCAAAAGAGTGGTAGAAATGACCCTTGCGAAAAGTCCAAAGCATTGGAAATCATGAGTTCCCATGCAAAATTCATGAGAACGCATCATCATGACTCTCTATGGGTTTCTCATGGGAACTCATATGAAACCCATGATAAACCCATGATTTCCTATTAGATCCCTTGATTTTCATGGGAGCCCATGATTTTTCGTTGGTTCTCATAAGCTCTCGTAGATTTCATAGAATTTTCATAGATTTACTAGGAAATCGTATAATATTTGTCATGGGTTCATATTTGTGAGAAGTCATGATTTTCCATGCAAAGGCCAAGATTTCTCTATGATTTTATCAAAAGCTCGAAAAAAACTCTGATCTGTAACTTTTTCTCAACCGATGCAATAATCACTGACTTAAAAAAAATAGGGATATTTTAATAATTTAGCGGAAAATCCACCGATTGAGAAAGTACTACAGATCAGAGTATTTCCATGCATTACAGTCATAAATTGAATTAAACTGTATAATATTTTCGCAACCGGTGAAATCATCGTTGAATTGAAAAATGTCATTAAACATGAACGAAAAAGCAGCTTTGCCCACCTGGAGACAGTGATGATCAGGCAACAATGAACGGGACAGTGAGTGCGTCTGATCGTGAGTGAATCCAGACAATCAGAGCCCAGACAATCAGAATTCAGACAATCAGATTCGAGTGCAGGTCAGAGAAGAAAAAGATTAAATAAGAGATGAAGACAATGGACGGTTTGGCGACTTGGCCGCGGGAATCGTGTAGTGCGGGTCGCGCAGCACCGGACTACAGACTATAGAGTATGGACCCGGGACTAGACCACGGGTTGGGATCGGGCTAGACCGGACCGACCGGACGGCCGGGTGGACTAATTAACCAGGGGCAATTAAAGCGAAAGAAAGTGGGACACGGGTCCTCTCTCATTGTTGTGTCGTGCCTGCACCGACACTTGCACAGGTAGACTTGGAGATAGACGGGAGCCCCAAAGACGCTATACAAGACGTTGCTTTTGGGATCCAATCTCGCGTCAAAGCCGCGTCTGTCCGGGTCCATCGATGACGACACGATCGGTGATTGGTGATATCGTTGTGACATCGTCAAAGTGCGAACAACAATCGAGTCGATCCAATAATCAATGCTTATTTTTGATACGTGAATGTTTCCAATGGGTCTGTTGCAAACTTTTGCTACAGCAATATAGAGTGATCAATCTCATGTATAAAATCGCGTGAAAAGTCCATTGGTGGCATTAGAGAGTCATAAAATGCAGTATGAAACTCACGAGATACTTTTAATGGAATCCAAGATGGCGGTAAAATATCGAGCAACCTGTATGCATGCACCACGAACATCCAAGGATAGCCAACCTCACAATATCGATCACACCCAATCACAACGTAAATGAACGCATAACCTCTGAAGCTGTGAGGTTGCCAACGTTGGCAATCCTTGGATGTTGAAGGTGCATGCATACAGATTGCTTGATATTTTACCGCCATCTTGGATTTCATTAAACGTCTCTCGTGAGTTTCATACTGCATTTAATGACTTTCTGATGCCACCAATGGACTTTTAATGTGATTTTACTTACGATTTAACACACTCTGGATATCGCTGTAGCAAAAGTTTGCAACAGACCCATTCTATATTCAAGGTGATTCGTCAACTGTCTGAAGACAGTGAGATTATGAGAAGGACAAACTATTGGCTTTGTACAGTCCACTCGCTTAAATGGATATTTTGTATGGATTTAAATGAACGAATGGGTCTGTTGCAAACTTTTGCTACAACGATTAAGAATGTTTAATCTAATGTAAAATCACCTGAAAAGTCCATTTGTGGCACCAGAAAGTCATAAAATGCAATAACAAACTCACAAGAAGCGTTTAATGAAATCCAAGATGGCGGAGAAATATCGAGCAATTCGTATGCATGCTCCACGAACATCCAAGGATGGCCAACTTTGACAACCTCACTGGAGGTAGAGGTTATGTGTTTGTTTACGTTGTGATTGGTTGTGATCGATATTGTGAGGTTGGCTATCCTTGGATGTTCACGGCGCATGCATACAGACTGCTCGATACTTATCCGCCATCTTGGATTTCATATTGAACGCCTCGTGTGAGTTTATTATTGCAATTTATGACTTTCTGATGCCACCAATGGACTTTTCAGCCGATTTTACATTCTATGAAACTCTTTTAATCGTTGTGGCAAAAGTTTGCAACAGACCCATTGCTGCGTTGTCAAAATTTATATACGCGACGCCGCGCCGCTGCATGTAAGAAATACTGCACCTCGCCGCATATACTTTTCTTGTATTTTCTTTTCATTAAAGTTTTTATCGGTCGTTCTGTATCCAGATGTGAAAATGTATCAAAAGTTAGTATGGTTACTTAGAAAGGAATGAGGAGTGGGGGCAGTACTGTTTTCAATATATGAAAAGAATATAATCCTGGCTGTATTTTCAGCCACCAGCATCAGTAGTTAAGTCCAGTTGTTTTGCATTCGTGCGCACGCATCTTACTGCATTCTTGGTCCCGTTAGATGGCTCCTTTGTCTAAGTCGTTTAATTAATTCAACGGAATAAATGAATGTGCAATTAAATGCCTTTACAATGCGGAGCTAGTCCTTGACAACCGAACCAATCGGTTGATCGACCAAAAAAAAGAAACCAGACTCTATCAGATTTGAATGCGGAATGAGAGGTAGAAAATCCTGTTAGTCAATTCAGGGATTATATTCATCTTGATATTTCAAAGTTGATTTTCTCTCTCTCTCTCTCTCTCTCTCTCTCTCTCTCTCTCTCCTCTCTCTCTCTCTCTTTCTCTCTCCTTTTTCTTCTTTTAATTGACGGTGAGAGGAGGAAAGTGCGTCATCGATTTTTTAGATTCTTTATTCCTCCACGAAAAGACGCTTTGAATCACTCGAGGAAATTTCCCCGTCATCTAAAATTATCAAATGATAAATCTTTTTTTTGTGCTAAGCGACATTACTTCCCTTCATTTTCATCCAATGTTTGAATGTTTTATTGACTGTGGACCTCTGGATTTTCCTCTCTTTTTGTGTGTAAAAAAACAAAAAAAAATAAAGAATACCTTTTTCGGAAGTGCTTCCTAAGCGTGGACTTCGGTGTCTCTACAATTATTATTGGTCTATAGTTGCAAATTTTTGCCACGCTAACAAAAGTGTATACACGTCCGAACTATCATGCGGGGAACTCCTGTCTAATTTGTCGCTCTCTCTGTTGAAACAAACAGAGGAAGGCCTCAAATTATAGATAGGAATCTTCCATGGTACTTGAGTTGCTCCGCCATTACGCTGTAAACTTTAAAGCCATTTTCTGAGTCCGTGCATAAATTTCGTAATTATTAATGTCCTGATAGTAATTTAGGCTGTATTTTACTCAAGAATCAACTATTCAATCGCTTTTAGAAAAAATAAGCAAAGAGCTCCATTAGATGCATGGTACTTACAATAATTAATAAATTGGACCTCAATTTAGCTTTTCATCAATCATCAGTCAACAATAATAATTAACTTCTTCATTTACTATTTTACTATATACTGTTTTCCATCCTTACGGGGAAAAATCATAGAATTTACCATCTGCGTAGCTGATTTTGGAGTCTGCTATCAAAGTATGGTAAATTTCACCAGATTATGTTAAAATGCACCAGCAAGTTACCTTCATTTACCGCAAGGTACGTTGCATTTACCGCATTATCGTTAAAATTTACCATACTTGCTAGCAAGCGCCAAAATCAGCTACGTAGGTGCGGTAAACTCTACCAATCTTTTTTTTTTTCGTGTAGGTAGCTGATTTTACATTTTATATGCAAAACTTATTTTTCATGATTCAACTAACGAGGCTTTACGACCATGCGTGAAACTAACCTAACGGTAACTATTAATTCAATCAAATCAGAAATCACTCGCCTGCCTCTCAGGCATTTTTCTGTGTGCGTCTACAAACGTCTTCATCTCTTTTTTTCTTAATTCGGTCGCGTCGCGGCGGCATTCTGTTCTGAGTCACATAACCTGCGAATGATCCAATCAACCAGTCATCCCACATATTATCACATCTTCCCGCTGCCGGATACTTTACATTCCAGTCTCATTTTTTTTTTTTTCAGCATCATTTAATGTATTTCCCGAATCTATTCCTCGTTACCTGTACGGTGTATACCTATGTATCTTTTATCGGTGTTACTTTTTTTTTTATTTTTTACTCATGTTCCAAATTTGGTCTGTTTCAGGTGAGTCAGAATCTTTTTGATGAATGAGTCATATCCCGTTCGGTCGATGGGTAAGATTCATGATGCATGATATTTAATATTCGTAACGAGTGAAAGACGAAGACTCGTTTGGTGATTAACGAGGCCGACTATTCTAGAAGCGTATTTTCGCGACTGATCCGGCGAATATTCTGGTTTTAGTACCGCGCAAACATCCCGCAATTTTGTTTATTGTGGTTTCGGGGCATTTTTGGCATCCAATGCACCAGTCAGTAGTGTAGCTTGCAATTTGGCAACTTTGTTGTTCGTCCATTTTAAACCCATAAAAAATATCGAACTATTGAGCGTTCGGCGAACACCTATGCATTTGATTTTTTACATGGGTTCAAAGGGCACAACACAGCGTTGCCAAATTGCGCGCTATGCCGAGCCACTGGCATGCACCCGCAAAGAAGTTATGGGGTTCAGACAGGCAACACAGTAAACAAGAGTCGTTATGGGATTGTTGATCTTTTTTGCAACAGGCAGTGTTGCCAGATGGAGGGTAAAAAGCCGTATCGTCCTTCATTTAAATCAATGTAAAACGTACGGCTTTTTCACCCTAATCTGGCAAAACTGGCAACAGGCGATTTAAGGGTAGATTCAGTTGTGAAACCATGAAAAAATTACGTTAGTAACACTACAAATGTGAGATTTTGGGGAGGGCAGTCAAACCGTTGAACTTTTGACCGTTGAACCGTCGACTTTTTGTATGATCTAATTTAGCGTCCCTGTAAGTGTAAGTTGAGAGTTAAGAAAAGTGAAATCATAGGTGCCGCCATTAGATGCGTCCCTGCAAACTCTCTACATTCTGAAGGCCGTTGTTGTGTTCCGCAAAGATCACAGTGCCGTAGAGTATCTAACGGTGCATAATCATTGCTGACTTTTATTGATCGATTGACGTGTTGATCTACATTTACTTATACGCTTTTAAAGATTCTTTTGGAAATAGTAGGCATTCTTGGGAGTATATCGTGTGTAAAATTGACAAGTTTATCGCAGTGGCGTTGCGTGCAATGCGGCAACGTTGCACTGTTTCCATTTAAACCCATGTAAAAGGTCGAATGCCAAGGTGCTCACCGAACACCCAATAGTTCGATATTTATTGTGAGTTCGAATGGACGAGCTGTAACGTTGCCAAATTGCACGCTACGCCACTGGTTTATAGGCAATTAATTATTTTTTCCGTAAAATACCGTTGGACTCCTCCTTCGTTTGTTAAACAAATACACGGAGAAAAATTTATATTAGGGGCTACCAGAATTACTTCTACGTAATAGTTAAATGTAAATTCTGGCATCTCTGAAGATATTGCTATGGTTTCAACGAAAAATGTACTTTGAATATTGCCAGAAATCTGATTAAGAATACGCGAATGAACATTTAACTATTACGTAGAAGTAATTCTGGTAGCCCCAAATATAAAGGCTCCGTGTAATGTGCAAAAACGCACCCAGTGGCGGCGCACTATGGTCCAGAAGTCCGATTTAGGAGATATTAGTTTCCATTAAAATCGCCCAATATATTGAAAACGGCTCATTTTACATCAAAAATGGTTATTACAAAAAAGTTAAAACGGTTTACGTTCTATCTTTTTTGTAATAACCAATTTTGGTGTCAGATGAGCCGTTTTCAAGATATTAGGCGATTTTAATGGAAACTAATGTCTTCCTAAATCGGACTTCTGGACCATAGTGCGGCGCCCGTATTAGAGCCTAAAACCCATGACCAATCAGAAGTCGACTACCCTCTTGTCTTAACTCTCTATGCACAGGGACTCTATAATTTAACTGAGCAAAACGAATCAGTGCCAAATTTTGAGCTTTAGCCACTGATGCTGGAGGGGATGATGAGATGGGTCATTGAGGAATAATAATATATGCATGCGGATATTCGCAAACTCTTTCTTGGCACCTTAGCTTTCATTGATTCCTCTTGGCAGTCGTTAGGGACCAGTTTGTTCTTTTTGTTTTGTGTTGTTTACCCTCCCCCCCCCCACTTCCCCACATTTCTTCAGAGATTCTATCCGTATCCTAGTCTTATTCTTGTCTACCCACTTTTTTTTTGTTTAAATTTTTCTTTTCTCCCTCGAGGTTGGTCGCCAGTAAATTTTGTAATAGCGCTTCATCTGGGGTTTTTTTTTTTTTTTTTTTTTTTTTCGCTGGCAGTTATAAAGCTCATTTCCTCCCGGTGTTGCTAAATTTAAGGTTGAAAGTGGTTTATCATACATTGAGTATTGTGGAACTATATACAGCCTGAAGCATCCGTACATCTGGCAACGTAGCCGTAGCCGGGAATTTGTCTTTATCTTCCTTTCCCCGCTTTTCACTGCGTGCGTTAGAAAAGGATAGGGGCTGAAGTCACGCGACAGACTCTTTCTCCATCCTTCTCTAACACATGCGTTTAAATGAATAAAAAGAGAGATAAAGACAAAGTCCTGACCACAGCTGTGTCTGGCAACACTGTTTTCTATATAGCAAAACCACCTGCACGGAAAAAAAACTACGGTGAAATTAACCATACGATAGCTGATTTTGGCACCTGCTAGATGTTATGGCAATGTTGACCAAAAGTTTACTATGTTTTGACTAGGTACTAGGTGATGTTACCTGATTGCATGTCGAATTTACTCAAAGTATCGGTAAATGTACCATTGTACCATACTTCTGGTCAAGTTTACCATAACATCTAGCAGGTGCCAAATCAGCTACCGTATGGTTAATTTCACTAATCTTTTTTTCCGTGTGTTACAATTACCGAATAGCACGTCCCAAAAACGTCCTGAAAACGTCCCAAAGTGGCCAAAAATTAGAAAGAAAATGTTTTATCGACTTATCATTTTAAACTTTCAGGATCAAATTCCAACATAGAGAAAACTTTTAAAGATTAATTTAAACCTAGAATTATCACTGGAAAGCTCTAAATTAAATCAGCACTTTCAACACCATGGCTGAGCTTATTCGTTCACCTAACTCGCACTGTCTCACGCACGATTTCAATTTGGTACAGATAGTAGAAGTTACCTCAAATGATTCACACTAACAAAATAGTGCATCATCGAGCGCCTTCAATTTGAGGGATAGGCAAAATTAACACTGTAAAGTAGGAATAGTGAACTAACCACTGACTTTAAGTGAGCCACCGTTGATTTCTTGTATACTTAGACCTGCGGGCTGATCATTTACTTTTACCGTCTATTAGTGACGTTCTGACGCTTTTGGTCTAGAATTTTAATACGTGACAATCATTATCGTTGTATGGTAACCAAAGTTAAATTGTCCGGTTTAAATAAAGTATGAAACTAAAGCAGTGAAGTAGCGTGCAATTTGGCAACGTTGCAGTTCGTCCATTTAAACCCATGAAAAATATCGAGCTATTGGTTGTTCGGTGAACACCGTCACGTTCGACCTTTCACACGGGTTTCAATGGGCATACTACAACGTTGCCAACTTGCGCGCTACGCCACTGAACTAAAGCTAACGGGAAACTTGACTGCGATTAACATATAGCAGCTGCCAAGTCTTACAATGACCGCAATAGAGTCACTCATGTATACAGTCATAAATATCGGTTTAAGGTAGGAGTAAGTAATCAGCCTGATGGTCGTGAAAGTGCTAAAAGGTAGAAAACAATGTTTTTTGATTAATATTTTTTGCTTCCTATTTTTTTCACTTATTTATTTATGGCCACTTTTTTTTCGATCTCAGATTATAGTGCGCCGTGACCTTGCATTTTTTTTTAACTTTTTTATTTCTTTTTATTTTATGATGTGTGTCATCAACTTATCATTTAAATGCAACGCTTGCCAGAGGTCGTTTATCGAGATGGCAGTGGTCACGTGATCACTCATTCAACGGTTCAACGTCTCCTGTTAGTTACGATATTGATTTCGATGCAAGAAGAAAGTGACCTGCATAAAATCTACCCAAAAGTCTTAATATAATGGGCAATCAGCGTGCGATTAACGCTGAAAAAGAGCTCAATTAAAATGAGGTATTTGATTGGCTGAAGAGCGGAGTGTGCGTCTAAAAACTTGTTTCCGTGTGGCGAATTAACATTCAGTTATTCTTACGGTGCAATTTGCTCTAAATCGGAGCGAAATTATGTTTTCATTGCCAAGTCTTGTTCTCACAGTTTCAATTTCTTATGGACATTAAAAAGTAACTCCAAACAATATATTTTTGCAATGTAATGGTCTGTTAAGCGCCTTAAATTTCTAGTATAGGCAAAATGAAGACCCCTGAGTAGGAACATTTAACGAATACCCAATTTTTTATATTTCTTACTTATTATATTTTATTTCTTTATCTTTATATATTTAATTAACATCGAGTTATTCTTACGGTGCAATGCGCGCTAAATCGGAGCGAAATTATATTTTCGTTGCCAAGTCTTGTTCACACAGTTTCAATTTCTTATGGAAATAATCCATTAATTTAATAAAAAAGTAACTCCAAACTATAGATATTTGCAATGTAATGGTCTATTAAGCGCCTTAAATGTCTAGTATAGGCAAAATTAATACCACTGAGTAGGAACATTTAACCAATACCCAATTGTTTATATTTCTTACTTATTATATTTTATTTCTTTATTTTTATATATTTTCGGTTTAAGAGGAATGCCGCTTGATTACTCATCCATCTCAATTCCCTAGTTTTCGATGATGAGCTTTCACGTGCTATGCTACGTCACCAGACTTGCTTGCTTACTTCAGCGAGGCCCGTTTATCGGCCACCGGGCCACGATCAGAGCGCACTCGCTGCAGTCACGGCGCACAGTGGTCTGAGATCGAAAAAAATGGCCGAAAATCAGTGAAAAAAAAAAATAATAATAATAATAATAATAATAATCAAGAATCATCGTTTTTGACCTACTAACTTTTGAGCTTAATTTAAAACTCTCCAGTCACAATAGGTAAATTACTGGTCAATCGAGTGTTTCCTGATTGAAATTGGTATTGACAGTCCATAAAATGATAGTGGATGAGAAATTACTGGTCAAGAGTGTTTCCTGATTGAAATTGGTATTGAAAGTCTATAAATGATTAATTATGTTTACTTCATGATTTTTGGCCACTTTATGACCATTTCAGACTATAGTGCGGCGGCCGGATCATCGGCCGTTTGCGTAACGGAAGGAGACGAAAGAATTTTCGTCACCAACATCGCTGAGGCGCATTACGTCCCTCCGCATCGCACCATGGCCTTTAATCGAAAAAAGTGGCCAAAAATCTGTCGGATAAAAATTCATTAAAATCCATCGTTATCGACCTTTTCAGCTTGATTTCCAACTTCCATGACCTTTGATCGAAAAAGTGGCCAAAGATCAGTCGGATATAAATTCATTCAAATCCACCGTTTTCTACCTTTTACGCTTGATTTCAAACTTTCCAGTGACATTTTTAAGTTTCAATTACTATAATGTTAAGTGGACTCAGTAATGGAGCTATTAT
This sequence comes from Trialeurodes vaporariorum, assembly GCA_011764245.1. Taxonomy (NCBI): domain Eukaryota; kingdom Metazoa; phylum Arthropoda; class Insecta; order Hemiptera; family Aleyrodidae; genus Trialeurodes; species Trialeurodes vaporariorum. Next base: position 7,010,912 of record VMOF01000388.1, read on the forward strand.
GATAACTTTAGCTGTAAGCGATTGAACATTGATTATGTACATACCTGTAGGTAAAATCCTCTGGAAATTACGATGACCACATTAAAAATGAAGGAAATACACTCTCAGACTCACAAAATTTCTTTTAATTTTAAGGTATAATGAAATAGCTACGGAGGTAAAATAGGAAATTCCTATCTAATGTATATGAGGATATCCTCGCTGCTTGTTTCCATCGATAAAGAGACAAATTAGATAGGAATCTTCGACGATACCTGCATAGCTCCGCCATTTTTACTCTCAAATGTTGGAGCTTCGCAGGTTTCATGGGGGATTCCTGTCTAATTTGTCATACTATCTCTGAATAGAAATACGCAGAGGAAAACCACAAATTAAATAGGAATCTCCCATGGTATCTGCGACTTGCGTATCGCTCCGCCAATACGTCACAAACTTTATGAACTTTACATTTCTTAAGTCTGTATTAATTTCGTGTATTTTACTTGTGCTCATTGTAATTTTCTCTGAATTTTACTCATGAATGGTTCTGTTTCAAAATTTTGCTACAACGATTAAAAGTGTTTAATCTAATGTAAAATCGCCTGAAAAGTACATTGGTGGCATCAGAAAGTCATAAAATGCAACAATTAACTCACATGAGGCGTTTAATGAGATCCAAGATGGCTGAGAAATATCGAGCAATTTGTATGCATGCACCACGAACATCCAAGGATAGCCAACCTCACAATATCGATCACAACCAATCACATATCGTAAACAAACACATAACCTCTACCTCCAGTGATGTTGTCAAAGTTGGCCATCCTTGGATGTTCGTGATGCTTAGCTACATGCAAACTGCTTGATATTTCTCAGCCATCTTGAATTTCATTAAACGCCTCTTGTAAGTTTATTATTGTATTTTATGACTTTCTGATGCCACAAATGGACTTTTCAGGCGATTTTACATTAGATTAAACATTCTTAATCGTTGTAGCAAAAGTTTGCAACAGACCCATTAACTATACTTATTTAATAGCTTACAGCAAAAGTTAGCAAGATCCCCATACTGCTTGATCGGTCTTGAAAGTGCATCGTTACTTAAATGATAAATTGATAAGAAATATTTACTTTCTTATTTTTAGCCACTTTCTGACATTCTCAGACCTTTGGTGCGTCGGTCGCATCATTCATTCAAATAACGCCTCCTCTCTTCGCTCTCCTCCCAACCCTCCCCCCTTCCCCTTTGCCCCTCCCCTCCCCCCCGCACTACCGTACGCAGCCCTACAATCATTTTAGTAGGTAAATGTAGTATTGGGTAATCCTGATTCTGATTTTACTCCAACGACACGACCAGTTTAGTGAAGCTCGCCCGTCTCTGCGAAATAGTCCATGCTCCAGGCTTAATTTATGGGATCCATCCTCGCGAGATTATTTTCTGACGATGGTTAGATAGATCTGAATCAAAGCCCACCCTCGGTGTTCTATCTTTCATCGCTTTGCATCGTCTTACTGTATTGCTGAAATGCGGTTAACTTGCTTCAAAAGTTTTCAAATGGATTCACGTTAAATGAAGCTGGGATATTGTTCCTTAAATTCAATTATTTACTAACTAACAAACAAAAAAAGAAACCCAAAAAAAAAAAAAAAAAAAAAAAAAAAAAAACAAGTCTTATCTCACGTTCAGGGAATTAATAATATAGTTGTACTACCAATAATAAAGTGGTTGCAAGGGTCTAAAAATGTTGTGTTTTTTGTAAAGAAAATGGAAGTACGTAATGATGAGCTGAAAAGAAAGATGCCTTTGATTTCTAATTAAGTCCTATTGTTCCTGAGTTGAGATTTTGGCCCAAACTACAGTGTTTCAAATGGAAATTCTCCGAAGTGACGGCAGTGACGCCACTATACGCTCAAGATATTTTACAATTTTACACGTGTGTATCTCCAAAACCGGGACAGTTAAGAAAAAACCATAGGCACCATTGTTCTCAGCTCATCAAACACTATATGTATATCATTTTCTTTATAAAAACACATTCAGACTCTTGCAACTGCCCCATTAGGAGACCGTTTAAATTGTCTTCTAAACTCCCCTAAAAACAAAATATTGATTATGCCGTTTGTACGTATTATCCATGGAAATATTAATAATGATATTACTAGAAATATATGAATGCACATAGCCGTAACCAGGATATTGCCTTTCTCTCTCTCTCAGCCCATTTGAACTCATGTGTTAGAAAAGGATGGATATAGGGGCTGTCACGTGACTCCAGCCCCTGTTTCTGTCCTTTTCTAACACATGCATTCAAATGAGCTCAGAGAGAGAAAGACAATATCCTGGCTACGGCTATGTGAATGCAGGTATATCAACCGGATTATCGGGATGCAGTTTTGTATGTGAGGGGCTAATTTGAAAAGGGGCACATCAGTTATCGATTTCCTATAGTCCCTTGTCCCATGGGCGCCCGGAGGGGGGGGGGCAAGAGGGGGCACTTGCCCCCCCTGGAATCCAAAAAAGTCAAAATTTCACGATGAAAATGAAAGGAAAAAAGAAAATGAAATTAAAATGACAGTTAATCAAAGGAGTAATAGTTGAGAAACTTCATTACTAGTTTATATTGTAATTTTAACTAATTTTTTGCAAGGAATAATAAATTATATATTTTTTTTTTTACTATCGTTATCATCTTTCGTCCCTTTATCCATTATATCAAACACGTCAAAATTGTTATTATTCTTTGATACATACCTAAAATGGGTTAATAATAATTGTACACTGTTTGAGTTTTCCTTTTTTACACGGGGGGGGGGCCCTAGACCTTCCGTTGTGGTTCAACAATTTTGCCCCCCCCCCCTCCTTGGAAATTTTTCTGCGGGCGCCCATGCCTTGTCCTTTACCAAAGCCAATAGGTTGGCTCCACCTAAATTTATGGTGTTCAAATATAATCTAACTTTTAGGTTGAGCCAACCTGAATTTAGGTACTGTGTACTGAATTTTTTTCCCGTGTATGCGGGCATTGCGGACGTGCTCTTTTCGAAATCAGTCATCCATCTATCTCTTCGTTTTTACCAAAAAAGTTGTTGTCTTCTTGTTATTGCAATATTTTATTTGTCTACATATCATGATCAAGTTTTTGCATGTACTAATTTTGTTACTATGCACGAAAAAAAAAGAAGAAAAAATTGCAGTTTCTGCATAGTTTGGAAAAGAACGATGACCGATGAAATTGCGCAAGCGCAAAATCAGGTTTATTATCCTTAATTAGGGGTCCGTCGAAATCACGAAATGCGTGAACAATAATGCTATTGCATTGGCAAACAGCTTCAAAACGAGCTGACTCATTGAGACTCCCAAAGACTAATTGCAAATATAATTTCTTCTCTAGAGCAGAAGAGACCGCGTTTAAGACGTATTACGTAAGATAAGCGGATCATTGCGTTTTTTTTCGACGCAGTTTCACTTTAGGTGCGGGTTGATTTAGAGGTGACGACATCGACGAGGTGTTTTTATTTGCAGATCGGTTGTCTCTTCTTAAAAAAATAAAAAAAAAAAGAAAAATCGAGGGCAGCAAACTGAGATTTTTTTAAAAATGAAATAGTTGAGTTCTAAAGCAGAATAAGCAGCTAATATTTCTATCTTGTTGTCCAACGGGGCTCTTGCAAACTTTTGCTGTGAGCAAGTGAATAGTCCAATCTGATGTGAAAACTCACAAAACTGATATAACGGCAAGATCGCAATGGCGGTTTAACGGAGGTATCACGGGAGATTCCTGTCTATTATGTCACTTTCTCTACGGAAACAGAGATAGTATATGTTTCAAATTAGATAGAAATCCCCCATATTATGATACCGGCGTCTCTGAAGCCTGATTCTAATTGTAAGAGTGAATTTCGTGATTTTTTAGTGTATACTCTTAGTCATTTTTACAGGTTTTTATGCAAGAATCAACCCTTTTATCCCCTGTAGCAAAAGTTTGCAAGAGCCCCATTAAACAGATGTGTGGGAAAAGGATGGAATGAGAAGCTATCACGTGACCCATTTCCCTGTTCTTTGTTAGAAAAGGTCATTGCGCGATCAAATTGCCAAAACCCGAGAGAGGGAAAAACATTCCTGGATACGCGTTTGAGGTTAGAAATAAGACGAGACCGCAGAGGTAGGCAAGGGGGTGGCGGCCACCCGGTGGCCCCCTTCCGAAGAGAGGTAAATTAGCTTTCATGCAAAAATTTGGGAGAGGAAGAAGATCTCTTCCCCAGAGGTCGTGACCTTCAAATTAAAATTCTACCGTCTCACAATAATCAGAGAGTCCCCCGATAATTGTGTCGGTGTCTCCGTTTAAAGAAAGGCCGAATAAAAACAAAAGCGTGCTCTCCAAGGATAATTTGAATGCAAAAGAAATGCTGGTTTCTCGGGTAGAGAACATCTGATGTTTCGTGAGCCGCTTCCTTCCGGGGGCCTCACTTTTTCAATAATGCACGTGACTCATTATTTCGGCGCACCTTCGCACGAACTGTCTGGTCATTCGAATGATCCATGAGTTGAGTGGATGTCGGTCGGGATGAGTCTGACTCTGAGAGGAGATTTCAAAGACGAGATCCGGCTCGCGATCGGACGCTAATTTGGCGGGACGAAGATCGCAATGACAAAGGTGCCAAACGCGCTCCGAAGACGAGGCGATTATGGTGTAAGACGTCATGGCCCCCCCCCCCCATCGCACCACCCACCCACATCATGAAGGATAAGAGTCATGATAAAATGTTTAGAGGAGCATTACAATTTATCAACTTAGGATTCTTGAATGGTAATTTTATGACACTGAAAAAAAGATCACCAGAAGCATGAAAATAAGTGAACATATGTGAGGGATCTACAGTACAATTATTACCAGAATTGTGTTTGTACCATATTTATCGACAATTTTTAGGGAAGTCTCGTAGATAGTTCGATATTCTTCTAGAAATCAAATGAATTAAATTCAACGTTGTCAGATTGCACGTTTCGGCACTGACTGATTGTAAAAATTATGTCTACCCAGTTTTACTTATAGTATGCCATAGGTCTACCTTTAATAGGGCTGTTGCACACTTTTGCTATTAGTGATTTTAATAGTCGATTATGGTGTAAACACCTCGAAACATAATGATGACAGCACAAAATCTTCCAAAATTCACTCCTAAACTCAATAAACGCTTCAACTTGCGGGAGCGTAATGGTGGCTGAGGGCAGTAATAATGGGAGATTCCTGTCTTAATTTCATCACTCTCTCTATGCTGACGAGAATGATTCACAGAGTAGTCAGTCATCATCAGAGTAATGATCCACATCCGATGAATGGTAATTTGACACCTAGTGACACTGGTGTCACATGAAAGTCGTCTCTTATTGGTCACTTCTTGATGGAAGTTACAGTATTGTTAGATGGGAATCTCTCATTATTACTGCCCTCAGCCACCATTACGCTCGCGCAAATAACAGCGTTTATTGAGTTTAGGAGTGGATTTTGGAAGTTTTTTAATGCTGCTATCGTTATTTTTGGAGGTTTTTACACCAGAAGCGACTTTTAAATCGCTCATAGTAAAAGTGTCCAACAGCCCCATTTGAATCTAATAATTTCGGGGAGTGAATTCATCGGAATCATTAGATGGCAGTTTGTGAGCAGCAACTACCCAAGTACCGGTGTATTGCGCCGTTGTATCTGATTCCGTTCTTGTGGCATGGCAGACCCCCTCCTCACTCTTAAGACTCACATTTCTTTTTAATTTTTTCGGTTCACTTTCACCGTAATTGGATCACGGCGGTATTGAAGCGACTTCGGTGAAACCCCCCGAGCTTGTATCTTGTATGAGAGGCTCATCCCAAAGCTTCGATCATACCTCCCCTCCTTCTCTCCCCATTCCCTCTCCCATATCCTCCTTGTCTTTCCTTTCTTATCTATGTTCCAAGAGGATTGTCAGATTTCTTGAGAAAGCAGCAACAATCATTGGCGGATCCAGCCCTCGCGAACAGGGGGTGAACTTGGGATTTTTGCCCCACTGAGATCCCCTTTTCCTTTTTTCTCTCTTTCTTTCCCCCTTCCTCCCCCATTTTCCCTCTTTTTTGGCCGAACGGGGGGGGGGCGATCGCCCCCTTCGCCCCCCCCCTGTATCCGCCAATGGCAACAATCTCTCCTCTTAAATGCTAAAAGGACGCTAAGTGTATAAATCAACGAGCCATGTAGATAGAGAAGATTTGTGGGAGGTGAGACTGAGGTAGCACAAAGGAAGCCATGATGGAAAAGGTTAGGTTAGGTTAGGTTAGGTTACATCTTTCAAACAGGCTCGGTTTGTTTGCCCCATTTTTTTTTTTTTTTTTTTTTTTTTTTTTTTTTTTTTTAACCTTTAATTGCTTAGTGTCAAATTCATTTGAAATTGGTTTTAACCGAAAGTTTAAGTGTTTTAAAGTGGCGATATCGATCTAACTGTTTCTTTTGGAAGGATTTGTACCATGAAGGTTAGGTTACATCTTTCACGCAGGCTTGGTTTGTTTGCCTCATATTTTTTTTAACCTGTAATTGTTTTTAAAAAAATTGTGTCAAATCCATTTGAAATTGGTTCTAACCGAAAGTTTGAGTGTTTTAAAGTAGCTATCAGGGCACAGAAATCGATCTAACTGTTTCTTTCGGAAGGATTTGTACCATAAAGAAATTGACTCATAACAGAAACATGCCAAATTTTCTCACCTAGATTGTTTTATTATAGAATTCTGTGTCCAGATAGTCAATTAGTCAATCTGGAACACCTGCATGCCCTTTCGTTTAAAATCAATTTCAACTGTATCAATTACAATTTTTGAATTGAGGTTACATAATATGAGGCAAGAATCAGATGCTGCCTCACTTTAGACTTGGGACTTGTAATTTAATTTAATTGAATTTTACATTTATTCCTCTTTTCCCTTGATTTTTTTGCGTATTCATTGAGAAAGTCACCCATAGCATCGTTATATCCTTATATCGCTGGGTTTGACCCAATTTTTACTGGGGTTGGTTTTACACTGAAAAAAAAAAGAAAATAAGAAAAAAAAAGATTACTTCGCAGAAGCACAATAATATGTGAACCGAGATAAGGGATAGTACTGTTAGTGTAGAATTCTAGTTTTTGTGCCTGACTTTTGGACAATTTTTAGAGAATTCTATAGTACTGTGATCATGTTCTGATAGTAACTCCGGAATTTCCTGGTGAATGTACACAAGACTCTCCGCAGATTGCTTATCGTGGTGCTTCTGTTAATATTACTAAAATTTAGGAATTATTTTTTTTTTTTTCATTAAGCATTAATTTTATTCTTCTTTGGGTACAGGAAGATTGAATGATTAACGAAAGATAGATTTGGCTTTAAACCAGAGTTGCCGATTTGCGTAGACTCAATGACATTTTTAAATTCACCGATGACTCCACCGATGATTACATAGTAGTTCAATTCAGTGTATGTCTGTAATGCACGAAAATACTCTAATCTGTAATATTTTCTCAATCGGTGGAAACGCCGTCAAGTAATTAAAATAGAACGGTTTAGAGAAAATAAAGGATGCTAGTATTTTCGTGCATTACAGTCATACACGGAACCAAACTCTGTAATCTTTTCTCAACCGGTGGAATCTTCGGTGAATTTCAAAATGTCATTAAATCTACGCAAATCGGCAGCTCTGCTTTAAACATCACAGTATCGAAGTAAGCGTATATACCTACCGCAAAGCTTCGTCATTGAAACGGTCTGGCAACCGTTGGCTGTGTCTTTCATTGAACCTCTCAAGACCACGACCATAACCTCGAAAGGAATCGTAATAACTGAGAAAGTGATATCAACATATTTTTCTCTCCCCCTCTCTGTCTTTCTCTTCTTCTTTCTCCTACTTTTGAGAAGATGATTCCCAGTGCCCTCTTCGAAGGTTATTACAATTTTACCAGTTCTGTCGCGTTTCAGTCGGGTATATCCAAAAATTAATGGAATAAAAGACCTGCCCCTCCGTACGCGGATCTCATATAGCTTTGTGCCCGATTGAATTCCATAAATTATATAGGCACTGAAAGAAACTATAATTATGCTTGTTCCCTTAACGGTAAAAATGTCAATCCTGTTGTTCCTCTCAATGACAGGAATCTGGCAAAATTGCGGTAGTCAGTTTTCTCTTCTTTCAATTTGTTCAAACTTAAATTGCGGAGTCATAAATAATCTAAGTACCTATAGGTACTTAAATACTGTTTTATTTTTTAGGAATTTTTTAGGCGATTTAGGCTGCAGCGATTTTGATTAACAGAGAAACGAAAAGGAAGTAAAACATTGAAGCTTTGGCGGATCCAAAAAATCTGTCTTTCTCTTTCTTCTTCCATTAGAATGCGTGCGTTGGAAAAGGACAGATTAGGGGAAGGTATACGCTCATCAGGCGAAAGGCTCTGGACAACCACAATGTTGATTTCTCAAAAAGAACTCATCCGTTGTTTTTTTGGGACCTTCTTCCGGAAATGGCCCTAGTGTTTAATGCGCTCTCAGTGGTCTCAGTTGATAAATGAGCAACTACGCAACTAGCTTGGCAGGATTTTTGCCCGCGTGGGTCTTTGTCTTACAATTAGTCATAGGCGGATACAGGAATTTGTGTGTCCCTCTCTCTCTCTTCCCATTTGAACACATGTATTAGAAAAGGAAAAAAGAGGGGGCCATCACTTGAATTAAACCCTATCCTCGTCCTCCTCTAACGCACGTATTCAAATGGGAGGAGGAGAGAGAGAGAAAGAGAGAGAGAGAGAGAGAGAGAGAGAGAGAGAGAGAGAGAGAGAGAGAGAGAGAGGAGAGAGAGGAGAGAGAGAGAGAGAGAGAGAGAAAGACAGACAAATTCCTGCATCCGCCTATGGTTATTAGAGAATCATAATTAAAGATTGGTAGATTGATTACTTGATTAATGGTGCACAATGATCAAACACTTTGCTCAACTCCTGCTACCTATACTCACCGCACACAGGAGCCGATGAGGATTCAAGGTGTTTGAAGTTCCCCGTTTGATGCATTTATGGCTTGATGGACGGCTGAGCGAAGCTGTAGAGTAGAGCTTGCTCCAGGTCGATTCCCTGTGTCCCGCAGGCCCGCACATGTTGGGCATTTGACGGTGAGAGGGGCGGGGGGGGGCTTACCGCGCACCACTGCTTCTGCCCCTGCAGCGTGTGGAGCAGGCAACATGCTGCGCGCATGGAGAGCGCAGCGACACACACTGCTTCGAAACAGGGATTTGTCGAGGCACAAGATGTTCTATAACGAGGCATACATTTTTCCAGAGTGACAGTCCAAAGGGTATTTTGCGTAACCAGCATGAAGGTTTTTAGGTTAGGAATATGTATTTTTCTGCATTTATTTCCATGTATGCACCGAAAGCACGCACTGGATTAAAACATATTTCAGCCTCTGCTCGTTGCATCTAAATACATGGGAATAAATAAAAAAAATTACACCTTGAACCCAACATGATAATTCTCTATGGTTTTTACGCAGGTTACCCATTATAGACCACCACTCTAGGTAAATAAGTTGAACATATTTATGAGGGTATTAAAATTGACTATAGACTGTTTTAGTGGAGCTATATATCGTACATCGATTGCCGTCGGAGGACCAAGGACCCATGGCTCCAAAAAAACGATGGTCGTTTAATGTATTTTCCCTATAAGCTGAATATTAAAACAATTACAAACTAAATGGCCAAAAAAACATCTTAGACAAACTAAGGAATAAAATGGGAACTAGACCGACAGTAAATAGAAACTTCCGAGACGTTTCGGTGCACTCACAGCACCATTATCAATCGGAAAATTATAAAAATAAAAACAAAATACTCAGAACGAGGAGCACACAAGTCCCCCAGACCCCTCTTCCAACATGAGTGGAGTGTGCTCCTCGTTCTGAGTATTTTGTTTTTATTTTTATAATTTTCCAATTGGTAATGGTGCTGTGGGTGCACCGAAACGTCTCGGAAGTTTTTATTCATTGTTGGTCTAGTTCCCATTTTAATCCTTAGTTTGTCTATAAGCTCAATGTTGAACGGAATTTTGGATATAAAATCAAAGATTTAATGCAACCATTTTGCGATTATGAAGTCTACGTTCTCGAGAATGCTTAATTATGTCTGATTCCACGATTAAAACGGCCTAAATCAAAAAGATAATACCTCTATAGATTAAACGATGCATTTAGATTTTGCCCTGGTAAAAATGTTCCATGAACTCTGTTCCAATTTTCCATGTGGACATGGAAATCGCCTTGATTTCCATGTAAATTAGGTTGATTTCCATGTAAAATAGGTTGATTTCCGTGTGAATTTACACGGAAATCACTGTGATTTCCATGTCCACATGGAAAATTGGAACAGAGTTCATGGAACATTTTTACTAGGGTGGAATCACCCGAATTTCCGCCCATTTCGGAACAACAACAAAAACATTTGGGTGATTCCAATCCAAATGCATCGTAAATCGCAGTAACATCTTGTTGATTTCGGCAGTGTTAGTCATGGAGCCAGGCGTGCTTAAGCATTTTCGAGGACGTAGAATTCAATTGTTTGAAAAGTCACATTATAATTGTTTGATTTAATTGTCGAAGTTTCAGTTTAAAAATGCGCTTATGAAGAAAAACATAGAAAACAGTATGACTGACTCATTGAAATACATTAAATCATAGAGTTTGTTTGGAATCAGAGGTCTTCGGAAGGCAATCGATATGTTATATATTGCTCTGCTAAAACAGTCCATGTCCTTCGTTACAGTGCACTGTTGACCTACTGACCTTGCGCTTGAAACGTGTCAAAGTCGTATCAGTGGCTAACTGTCGACTTTTCATTACGTCACATCGAATGGAATACTTGTGTTTCCAGTAGCGCAACTTGGGTCTCTCCCTTCCAGGGCTGCCGTTTTGCGTATAATTACTCAAATTTTTCAATTCACCGATGATTCCACAGGTTGAGAAAAGATTACACAGTCAAGTTCAGAAAATGAATGTAATGCACTAAAATACTCTGGTCTGTAATCTTTTCTCAACCGGCGGAGTCGTCGATGACTTTAAAAAACTTGCGGATGTTTTAATTAATTAATTAACTGAGTTTCCACCGATTGAGAAAAGATTACAGATAAGAATATTCTCGTGCAGTACAGTCATACACTGAACTAAACTGTGTAATATTTTCCCAACCGGTGGAATCATCGGTGAATTGAAAAATAGCATTGATTATACGTAAAACGGCAGCTTTGCTCCCTTCTCTCTCATTCCCTCTTTGAATGTATAAGTTGAAAAAGGATGGAAAGAGGGGCTTTTATCCCCTTGTACATCCTTGTCTAACACATGTGTTTGACTGGAGAATAGAGAGAGATAGAGAATTTCTCGGTTCGCTACTATGTGTTTCTCATCTATACTTTTGTTTCTTGTATAGATTAGAGTCCCTATATATGAAAGAGTCTCGCCATACGAGGTTCCATCTCTGATTGGCTGCTGAAAAGTGAAGAAGAAGAAGGGGTCTATGAAGCCTGGAGGCGCGCCTCTTGTTTACATCTTCATGGAACCATCTTCATTCTTCACTGCTGCCCAGCTTTAAGGAAACTTTCGGCATTTTCTGATTGTACTGATGAAAGAATTAGAAATTGATGAAAATGTGTTCAGAACAGAATAAAATTCACGCATTACTTTTAAAGCAGGTAGTGAAGCCAACGGGTATTGGAGGTTAGGTTGACCTAACAAAGATTACTTACACGCGAATACATGTATCAGTAATCTTTGGCGAGAAGATCGTTGGATAAAAATGTAAACATCAAGAGGCGCGCCTCCAGGCTCCTCAGACACCTTCTTCTTCTTCACTTCTGTTCACGTGTCTTGACTCTTTCATATATAGGGACTCTATAGTATAGATGTATGTCTCGAAAACTCTGGGTTTTGCTCTACTGTGCGGTGGATTCGGAGCGTAACGCATCGATGCGGTTCGGCAGCAGCGCCGCGCCGCGCGGCAACGGCCGTTGTTTGTTGGTCGTTGGTGTTCGTTGGGCGTTTAGCATTCATCAAGCGGACAGTTGTGTGTGAGTTGAAGTTGAAGGTCAGTTGATGACCAATGACCAGCAATGGTCCCTGATGGTGCGGTGGCCGTCGCGGCCGAAGCCGGAGAATCGAGCTCGGCGGAGTCGACCACTCCACTCGGCAATCATCGCATCCCGCGGCCTCAACTTGGACACGAGCGACTAGTCTCTCTAGTTTTACGCATCGATGCCAAGTCGAACGAAATCGTCTTTTGTCTTCCGCTTGAACTCATGCGAAAGTATCGATTCATCGCGATCCATTTTTTGCGACTTCAGTCGAGCCTCCGCTCTTGGGAAGGATCACTGTCAAGGTATATGGAAGAACAGGTATGGACAGGAGGCGGAGCCTATCTCAGTAGGTGACGGCTAGGTGACGGCTACGTCACAGATGTTCTAGACGGTCGCGATAAAATTCGCCTACCCCCATCTCTCGCTACTGCAGTAGGTGACGGCTACGTCATCGCCAAAGCAAGTGTGTCGTCATCATTTGGCGGGAAAACTCGAAAGCCCCTTAAACCCCGCCTCCTGTCCATACCTGTTCTTCCATATACCTTGGATCACTGTCCTATCTATTTATAGGGAGGTGGTTTGATACCGGAGTCCATGCGTACACTGAGAAAAAGCTTTGGGCAGGGGAACCAAGGTCTGTGGTGAATTATAGTTGCTGAGGCGTCTTTGGGCAGGGGGACTAAAATCTTTGGACAGAGCAATCAAAGTCTTTGGGCGAGGGAAACCAACTTCCAACGACTTTGGTTGCTTTGTCCAAAGATTTTAGTCCCCCCACCCAAAGACGCCTCAGCAACTATATAATCACCGCAGACATTGGTTCCCCTGCCCAAAGCTTTTTCTCAGTGTACTGTTTGAATAGAGCAATACACTGGCGCAACCAGGATCTCTCCCATCTCTCTCATTTCCCATTTGAATGTAAAAGGACAGAAAGAGGGGGTTTTATCCCCTTGTCCATCCTTGTCTAACAAACTTTGTTTAATGGAGAAAAGAGAGAGATGAAGAAACTCTCGGTGCGCTACTGGAGCGATACATCATCGTATCGATTGCAATCCGAGGAAGTTATGTACCGGGTTTAACATCCGAAATAACGGGTTGATCCTCCAAGTGGCGGCCCGAGCAATCTGGCAACAATGTATATTAAACCCCATTCAAACCCATGTAAAATATCGCTTAAAGGAAGTGCACCTACAATATTATGACCTTTTTCATGACTTTAAAATGGACTAGATGCAACGTTGCCAGATTTCACCCGCCGCCCTTGATGCCCTCTAGGTATATGAATTTATCATTCCCGGCGGGCCGATCCTTGAAATTCACGACTTTTGGGTAGACTGGATAAGAATGGAAAACGGTGATTGGTGGAGACGAGTCACGTGGTTGCCCAGTCTAATCAAAATACGGAATGGATTAGATAATTTATCGGGCAGTCTTGGAGTACCCGATAACTTATCTAATCCATTCGGTATTTTGATTAGACTGGGCAACCACGTGACTCGTCTCCACCAATCACCGTTTTCCATTCTTATCCAGTCTACCCAAATGTCGTGAATTTCAAGGATCGGTCCGCGGGTGTCTTATTAGTCTCTTGTAGTACTTGGGGGTCATTCCACGTTAACTGCCCCACCCGTTACCTTTTAAAACTATTGTTTTCATCCCAAGACTGTAATTTGTCTACTTTTTAGCGATGGAAAGGGTGGTAAATGTCTGACCTCTTTCTCCTCCATAATCAGGGGCGTGCCGAGGGGGCGCATGTGGGTACCTTTGCCCCGGGCGGCAAAATCAGGGTGAACAACCCAAAAAATCAAAACAAAAAAAAAAAAAGTAATCAAATTTGTAATTTTATTCGCGGACGGCGGTAAGATTGCATTCAAACCACGGCACGCCCGCCCCTGCTTCCAATCTCGAAGCAAATAAAAACTTGATTTTTGAGAAATCCAAAAAATAGATTTAAAATGTGAAGGGTGGGACAGTAAACCTGCGATGACCCTTAGCCTAGAAACCTAGTTCCTCTTTTCAATCAGAGTCTCATCATATACACTTCTCTTCCAGTTCAATTTATTTTAATTATTACGTAAAATTAATTTCTATATTTTTGCGCTCGGTAACTTTTGGCAACACTGCGTGGACCCTCGGTCACAGCTCCGGCAAAACCGCAAGTAATCGTGCGACGAGACGTGAAGCAGGGCTGCCGTTTTGCGTATAATCAATGCTATTTTTCAATTCACCGATGATTCCACCGGTTGAGAAAAGATTACGCAGTTCAGTTCAGTGCATGACTGTAATAAACTAAAATACTCGCATCTGCAATCTTTTCTCAACCGGTGGAGTCGTCGATGACTCTAAAAAACTTGCGGATATTTTAATAATCAACGGAGTTTCCACCGATTAAGGAAAGATTACAGATCAGAGTATTTTCGTGCATTACAGTCATACACTGAACTGAACTGTGTAATCTTTCCTCAACCGGTGGAATCATCGGTGAATTTAAAAATGCGATTCATTATACGCAAAACGGCAGCCCTGGCGTGAAGAACGGTAGAAATGTTAATTAGCATGGAGGAATGGGTTGGCGGAGCCGTGGGGGGAGGGGGAGGGGGAGGGGGGAGGGGGAGGGGGAGGGGGAGGGGGGAGGGGGAGGAAGAATTCTTCAGGAGAGTGGAGGAGCATAGATGGGAGTTTTTTGAGGAGTCGCTCGCGGTGCTCGGTGTTCGGTGGCCGGGTCGGAGGTCGATGCTTGGTGCGCTTCGTTGGTCGACGGATTCTCAAACACTCAACACAGTCGCAGCAAGACTGTGTCTAGGAGGATCGGTGCATGGTGAGATGCGGTGAGGTGAGGTAGAGGTGGTGAGAGCGGTGACTGTTCGGTCGGTAGTCAATTTCCCGTTTGCGGAAATGCGGATTTAGAGCTCGCGGATGCCGGGATGCGGGAGGAAAGGAATTGATGTCGGGTATATCGGATATCGTCGGACGCCTTGAATTTCTTCGCGCAATCACTTTTGCCCCAAGTTCAAGGTTAGCTTATGTTGACTGGTCGTGAGTGCGGAGACCCGAAGTTGATTTGCAGTTCATTGAAAGGAGAGGGTGTCTGTCCAAGTGTGCGCTCACTATAATAAGTGGCTCATCGGTGAGGTTGGATAAGTGGGCCCAAAAGTTTGTTCGATACGGAAGGTCTTTTGTTCTCGACCTCTAGTTGCGAATCCTCGCTTCTAATTGGTCGAGACCAAATACCTAACATATACTCCAGATGTGTCCGCGACATTCACCATTCATCAGTGTTAATTTTACTAATTTTTAGTGTTTTAGAATAATTCTACGCCTACAATTTCACTTCATCGTCGCTATCTTACGTATTTTGAGACGCTGATTACAATAATGCTGTCAGTTTTCATTCATCAAACTGGCCTAGTTTTTACGTAAATTCGAAATTACGTCTTCTTAGTAAAAAATTCGAAATTCTGGAAAAAGTATGAATTTTGAGTAAACACTAAGACCAACTTTGAAAGCAACGGGTCAAAATACATGAGAAAACTCGCGGGAGGGGTGAGAAAGACGTATCTTATGATGAAAAAACCTGGTTTTACGTTCATAACAGCTGGACACACTATGTCGTCAAGGCGTAAAAATCAGATGTGGCACTAGCTATCTCGCCAATGTTAAATCTTGTTGAGCGCCTTCATTGCTAAAAGACATACACTGGCCCACGATTCGTTTATGTTTCGTTCGGCGAGCAAGAAACTCATCGGAGTCGTGGACCGGTGGGCCGGAGTCAGCTGGCTCACGCGATTTTCGTACTCTGGAATGTAAACAAACCGTGGGCCAGTGTATGTTTTTTAACAGTAAAGGCACTGAACAAAGTTTTAGCCAGTGCCATAACTGCACTATGGGTAATCTTTGGTCGAGACTCCACCGAACGTCAAGGAACAAGGATCGTCCGCTTCCAACATTTTCTGCGCCAAAAAAGAGAAAATACTCTTTGGTAGCGCTGACAAAACCTTCGGTAGAAAAATGACCCATACTTTCGGTAAGCCAACCAAATCTTTGGTTCACCCACACGGAAAAAAAAGGTTAGTGAAAATAACCATAAGGATACCTGATTTTGGCACCTGCTAGATGTTATGGTAAACTTGACCAGAAGTATGGTACATTTACCGATACTTTGAGTAAATTCGACATGCAATCAGGTAACATAGCCTAGTACCTAGTCAAAACATAGTATACTTCTGGTTAACATTACCATAACATCTAGCAGGTGCCAAAATCAGGTATCCGTATGGTTATTTTCACCGCAGTTTTTTTTTTTTTTTTTTTTTTTTTTTTTTCCGTGCAGCAACCTACCACAGTGACTTACTGTCTTTAAGACAGTAAGTCACCATCTCTTAAACACTTATGCACTTTCTTTTCAAACCAATTTCCACTGAATTAATTACAATTTTTGATTTAAGGTTAAAAAAAATGAGGCAAACAAATCAGAACCAGATCATCCATGCTGTCACACTTTGAGATAGGACTTTTAACATGAATTAGCCTCTCTATTGCCATAGCTCGTTGGTTATAGGTTCTAGTAACGGGAACGGAAATTTGTCTTGTCTGGCAAAAGTTACGTTTCAATCCTTTGTGAGTCGTTTTGCTGTGCAATGACGCAATACTTTCAACACGATGACTCGCAGCAGGGTCGGGCGGTCAAAACACAGCTGTTTAACGCACATGTTTTCCTCTTTCCTCGATGTAATGAGGCGACTTTCTAGTTGTCTCACACGTTCAACTACAGAGTTAAATGCTCCATTTGAAAAACGGAGCATAGATAAAAAATTAACGCGATCGAGAGATGCGGATGTAATTTCCGTCTATGTCGTGCAGTTATTCGATGTATCTTTGTACTGTTAGTTTATTTAATCTAAAAAATGTCTATTTTATCTATTTTTGAAGCATCAAATATTTACCTCAAGAGTGTTGAATAAATACATTTCCTTCCTGTATTCCGGGTTGCATCCATCAGGCTTTGTTTTTTTTTTTAAACCAACGGTTGCGGTTCCTTGCTAGCACAATGCACGAGTAATCGGGTGCCGGACGACGGTGACGTATTATATCTGCATGAATGGGGATCTTGCTAAGTTAGTTAGGTTAGTGTGATTGAATAGTTCTTTCTAGCTTAAAAAAACTAGCGAAAATTACGAGGAGCACATTGAAAAATTACAACAGTCATTTACCGAGTAACAAAATGACTTTCAAGCGTAAAGCGTATTGACGGAGGCAGAGCTCGTTTCAGAAGTGTAGGCGCACCTAGATTATAATCTTTGGCGAATTTCCAATTTTTATTCCTTCAAATAAAAACAAAGTTTGCCTTCGACTTGAAATTTTTGATTTTAAAGCGTTCCTCGATGAAAAGCCAACGCTTAAATTCATTTTCATTAATTTTCACTTCGTACCATGAGAAATAATGTTGAAAAATTCCAAAGATTGTCGGTCTAGGTGCGCCTACACTTCTGAAACGACATCTATCCAGGTACTATGGGAGATTCCTATCTAATTTGAGACTATTCTCTGCGTGTCTCTATTGAGAGAGTTGCAAATTACACAGGAATCTTCAAACTGTAAGTTCTTTTCATCTAGCATTTTAAGAAAATGAAATGAAAAAAAAAAAGGTGTGCAACAGACTCTTTGTGACTGCAAGGTTTAAATCCTAAGAAAATAAATAATAAATAAATAATAATAAGTAATATCCTCGTCCCATTCTTACTCCAAACTGTAACACCTCTCTCAATGGACTTTTCATATCTTCGTGTAAATTGATTTCTTCTTGTGTTTTTTTTCTTCCTTTTCCGTTGCTTTGCTCTTTTGCTAATTTATCTGATTTTTCCTCTGTTGCAGGTGAGTCTATACTTAAATCGGTCGAATGTTATGCGAGCAAGGGCTGTCAGGTTTGACAACATTAGTTAAGATATTTTAATTGAAATGCTGTAGTCTTGTCAAGTTGAGTGTTTCAGAATTTCACGTCACGCTTAAAACAAATTCCTCACAATGAAACTATCTTAATTGATATTTTTCACGGGAAAAAGTAGCTAGTCTTTCACCGGCGGTATAGTATCAAACCTTGTCTAAAAATGCTGCTTTGTCTTAAAAGAGCGACCAGTCGCAAAATGAACTAAAATAAAAATAGGTTTCACTAGCTCATTTGCTTAAATGAACCAAAGTCTGTGAACTTGCACTCGAACTGTACGCTGCGATAAAAACAAAGTTCAAGTAGAACCGTAGCAGCCTTTTGAAATTGCTTCACAGAGCAAAAGTTCTAGCTTTATCGGAGCAAGTTTTGGTTGTACTGAAGCACTTCTTTGGCAGAGTAAAAGCGAGAAGAGATGATCGTGATCGAAGCTGTTGCTCTACCGAAGTAGTACTTGGGTACAACTGCAACTTTCTCTGGTAGACCTAGAACTTTTGCTCTACGAATCAATTTTAAAAAGCTTCTTCGACTGTACTTAAACTTCGTTTTTTTAGTGTAATTGAGGGAGCTTTTTGGACAAAGTCTCTGAATTGCACTCACAGTATCGCCACTTTCTTGACGCCCCTTTATCGCAGCATGTACCCTTGATTTTATATTATCTTATTTTCACCCTTTCAAGCGAAGTGGCCGGTACACGTGCACCATTTAATGTAACATGCGGGATTCAATGTAATTTAAATGGACTTTTTGCAAAAAGTTGTGAGACCCGTCAAAGCTCTTGGAAATTTCTCCTCTTTTGAACGTTCTAAAAAATCTAAAAAAAAAAACTTGGATCCCCAAATTCGTGGTTGAAAGGGTAAAGAACGCATCAAATACTTTCGAAGTCTACAAGACACATTTTAACAGTGCTGAATAAGGTGAACATTTCACCAATTAATTACTTTTTTGTCCGTGCAGATGATTTCTTCATTCAGATACTCACGTCTACCTTCCTTCATTATCATTATCATTATCATTCAGAAACCCAACATCGAGAAAATCTGGAAATTATTCTCCTTTGTTATACCGATCGGAGCTTCATTTTTCTTCTCTCATATTTTTTTTTCTTTTTTTTTTCTTTTTTTTCAAGAATCAGCTTTGCTCTCATACTCTATTCAGGTTACGGAGGTAGTAAAAGTAGACGGATGATGCCTACTGAGCACGATATAATTATTGAGATACGCGCGCCGGTATGGTATGGCATGGGCATCAGCTAACCTGAGCAGCCGCCGCGCCGCGCTGAGCAGTACCGGAGAGGAAAGTGATTTACCAGTGCAGCGAGCGGCCTCGTCTTCGTCCTAAGTGTTGCCAAATCACACGGATTTCCCGCCAAAGAACATGAACAATACCGGCCAAGTTTTAAGACGTTCCTTTAAAACTAGAGTCCTCATATGTAGAGAGTTGACCCTTTTACTGCCAGATCATAAGTGCGGTAGCCACCAGGCCAAGTCCAAAGTCCCCGAGCTTTCAGGTTACCAGAAGAAATCAAAGTCATAACTCGCTCAAATTCATCGGTTAGTTAACCCTTTCCGTCACAGTTTCCCATCTAAGGGACGACATATTTACATGGAGTCTTATGAAAATTCGGAAAAATTAACTCACGCATAAAATCATATGAGAAAAGTTCGTTCAATTTAATGGTATAGGTTTCAGATTGCAGTGACACTTCTTTCATAATTCATGACAGAAAGGGGTTAACTCTCTACACATACAGGGGCTCTTGTCACCAGAATAGTAACACTTTCAAAGACACGAATTTTATTTTAAAAATTTGACATCGATGATTTCGATTATGCCCGTTTGACTGTACTCGCCCATGATAGATATTGACCGCCGTATTGGCGGCCTCCGCCTATTCGTGCTCCGCAGTGTTTATTTTGTCTGTATCGTTAATTGAAGGAGCTCGATGAAAATTTATTTTCCAAGTGTTATTGATTTTAAGTAGCTTTTTTTAGTGGAAATGAGAGCTAGAGGAACAAAATCAGTGGGTAGTTAAATATTCGTACTCCGCGGAATTCATTTTGCCTATCCCGATAATTGAAGGCGCTTGATAAAAAATTATTTTGCAAAAGGTAACGATTTGGAGTTGCTTTTACTGTCAATGAGAGCTAGAGGTACCAATTCAGTGGGTAGTTAAATATTCGTACTCCGTGGTGTTCATTTTGCCTATCCCGATAGTTGAAGGCGCTCGATAAAAAATTATTTTGCAAGTGGCAACGATTTGGAGTTGCTTTTACTGTCAATGAGAGATAGAGGTACACATTCAGTGGGTAGTTAAATATTATTACTCCGCGGTATTCATTTTGCCTATTCCTGCAATAAACGTGTAATTACAAATGATAACAAAATTATTAAGTCGCCAACAGCTCACTCACACTATAAAAAGCCTTATTCAGGAGAAAGGCAGAGCAAGTCTTTTAAAAATTTAGAAATATCCCCTTCTCTGAGGATAGATTTAAGTTCCCAAGAATTAAAGGGCATTGAATAATTGCACTGAAATTGAATTTTCATAGAAAAGAAATCATACAATTTAATCTATATGGCAACATTGTAATCACTCAAATCGGCTTCTGCTGGGTCTGACGGCGGTGGTCGTCAGCTCGGCTTCGAAAGTAAGTCAGGTTCTTTCCCATGAAACTGGTCAATTGAAATGAAACAGATCGCGATTCTGTTCTGCGGGTTGCAGAATGCGGGGTTTGCAGGGGAACGGGGGTATTGTACTTGCTTACGTACTTAACATGGGCGGATACATAGGGAATTGTCTTTCTCTCTCTCCTCCCATTTGAAAACGTGCGTTGGAAAAGGACAGAAGAGGGGGCCAAAGTCGCGTGATTGCCCCCTCTGGTATCCTTTTCTAACGCATAAGTTTAAATGGAGGGAGAGAGAGAGAGAGAGAGAGAGAGAGAGAGAGAGAGAGAGAGAGAGAGAGAGAGAGAGAGAGAGAGAGAGAGAGAGAGAGAGAGAGAGAGAGAGAGAGAGAGAGAGAGAGAGAGAGAGAGAGAGAGAGAGAGAATTCCCTGTATCCGCCCTTGCGTACTTACCAGATAGCCATATAGCAAGGCCTCGTCGCGTCGTTTGTTTGAGCGATGATTGATGCGTTTGCGATGACATTGCATAAGCGGCCGGAGCCGCCATGCCACAGGGGGCCCTGCGGCCCCGGTTGAGGCCAATGGCCCCGCGCGATCTATCAACTCCAAGCTCATACGCACTCTCGCACTGGGTCACCGATCTTACAGTCCACATTTTAAACTGAAAGAAGGACACCGTAGCGTACTTTCTGAGCCCGCATAGAGTTTGGTCCTCCCAAGGTATGTACTTAGGATCAGTCATCAGTGACCCAAAAGTGCACCACGCTGACCGTTCTGGCAGTTTCCAAGAAAACTCCGATGTTCTTTCCCTGCGGTAAAAATAATCATTATGTGATTTGTCGCCGTGAAATTGAGCGAACCGAATCGCAAAATGATACCATAATGATACCATGATTTTATCTTAATGATCTTATATTGGTATGAATGGTATGATAATGATACCATATTGATTTGTGTCATTATGATAAGTATTAAAATGATATTATATTAACAATACGGTTCTCATTTAGCGCAATACGATCGCATAATGTTCATTTTTACCATGGCTGCAGGGATTGCAAGTTAAATTCTGGCTATAATGTGGCCAGAAATTCCGACTTTTCTTACACGTTGTTCAGGCCGAAAATGCCAGACTTTCTGGCGAGCACTAGCAAAAATCTGCATAACAATACCAGGAATTAATTGCTCGATAAACTTGCCAAATTTTATTTTTGAGAACTGCTTACTAAACAGAATTTTGCTTTTCGGCTTTTTATCAGAAAAGTTTTCTCCTTGCTTGTCAATTAGTTAAATCGAACTTTAGGTGCCTAAAATACTGTCTTAGTACAGCGTTTTAGTAGTGTTTAAGTTTGCCGATCGGGGACCTCTGATTCCAAACAAACCGCGGATCATGGGCGGAGCCAGCAATTTGGCCCATTTGAATGTATGAGAAATAATCGATTCTTGAGGGGGCCATAGCGCCATTTCTAATCGATTGTTTTTCATACATTCAAATGGGATGAATCCACAGTTACCTAATTGCTGGCTCCGCCCATGCCCATGATCCGTGGATCAATGTAATTTTCTCATAAGCGCATTTTTATGAACAGGAATTATTGGGATATTAAAGCAAGAGGCTAATGCAGCTTTCTTGCGTTAATGAATTTTAGTCCTCAAAAATACAGAATTATGCCTGCGGTTCCACGACTAACACTGCCGAGATTAATAGGATATTACAGATTAAGCGATGCATTTGGAGGTTATAATCACCCGAATTCTCTCCACAATACCTGCGCCCATTCCACAAACAATAACATTTGGGTGATTCCAACCTCCGAATTCATCGTTTAATCTGTAATATGTTGTTTATTTCGTCAGTTTTAGTTATGAAAGTAGGCGTAATTCATCATTTCCGAGGACTTAGAATTCATAATCGCAAAAGGGTCGCATTAAATGTTTGATATAGTGGCCTAAATTTTCTGTTCAAAAATATGCATAGATGGGGAAATTCCATTGAATCAGAGTTTGTTAGGAACCAGAGGTCCTCGAACAGTAATAATTGAGAGGATTTATTGCTCTATGAAGGTCTATAGTTGAAAACGATCAGATTTGCATTAGGCCTCTGTTAAAATTTCGCGCGAGTGATCTCATATTATTCAATTTTATGATGAGCGAGAGTATGAAAAGGAAACGAACGGATGTATGCTTGCGCGGTTCGCAGCTGATTACATCGTCATCTCTACTTCCGTTTCCGCCGTCTCGCGGGTTAACGAATGATGGTGATGGGTGACGCGACGGGGCGCAACGGTGCGTCAACGCAAATCATCAGAAATCGTCCCTCTTCCTCCTCAGCATCAATCGATATTACGATGTATCGCGATCAAACACTCATCACATCAAATCTGCAGTTTTGCGTATATTTAATGGCAGTTTTCAACTCACCGATGATTCCATCGGCTGAGAAAAGATTACACAGTTCATTTAAGTTTATGACTACTAAAGCACGAACATTATCTGATCTGTAATATTTTCTCAACTGTTGGAATCATCGCTGATTTAAAAAAAACCAAAAACAAAAACAAAACAAAACAGAAACAAAAACATGCAGATATTTTAATTATCTAACTGCGATTCCACCGATTGAGAAAAGATTAACGATAAGGCGATAAGAGTAGGTACAATTAGAGTCCCTATATACTATGAGAGTTGCGCTATTGCTGAATCCGTTTCTGATTTGCTCTCAGATTTAGGCTGTCAAGAAAGCTCCAAGAGGCAAATGCAAATGGCGGAGGGTTTGGTTACTATTCGCGAAGTCGCTTTTATTACTGCACATATTTGAAGTAACAGTGACCGCGGTAATTTTTGTGAATTTGTCCTCTGCTTGAATTTTATTACGGAGAACATTTTATCTCTTGCAATAACGACCGTTATTGTCAAGAATCTGAACCTAACCTACAAGAGATAGCGAAATAGCAGCAACAGCGCAGAGGCAAATGGCCATCCGCCATTTGCAATTTGCCTCTTGCGGGCTCCATTGATCCGCTTCTTCTTCTTCATTTTGAGAGTCTTGTCGCAACTCTCATAGTATATAGGGACTCTAGGTACAAAAGGTGAAATACTTTTAAGGCCTGTCAATATGTTTCGCTTTGAATGTTTTTCTTAGATCAGAAGTATAGAATGCCGCTAGGAAGTTATATTTAATTGAAAACGCAGGGAGTTTTGGTGATATTTTTTTTTTTTTTTAACGATAGCATAATTTATTTTAGAGGCTCCGTTATATGTTTACCAACAGTTTATTTTGACGATAACCATCTATGCCACACCAATATTTTCTTCTTAAACCATTGGAATTCAACGAAAGTTGGACTGAAAATCTTCACAAACCTTTTTTTAATTACCTACATTCCTCCGACTTTCGGTCACAGGAGAAAAGAACCCGGCGGATACATCAAATGAATGATGATCGTTTCGTGGCCTATTTTATCCTCGTTGCGATGCAAAGCAATGTTGCCAGATGTTCCTATAAATTATCAATTTTTGATAATTTTTTTTCCTCTTTTTGCCTCTTTTTTCCCTCTTGTTTTCCTCTTTTTTTTTTTTTGAGTGAAATGGGATAATTATCCGAGAAATTGCAACACTGGATGCAACCCTCTCCAACGGACTTTGATTACCGAGTTGCTTGGTTGCGTGGCCATGAACCATACCAATTCCAATAACTTTCTCTCCGCTGCATCATCACGATGACCACTCTCAATTTTTTTCTTTCTTTCTTTCTTTTAATTTCCTTCTCTAGACCACAATTTTTAAATTATAAGGGGCGTTTTTGCTTCTACTTCTAAGAGTTATGGATTAGTCGGCGCTCTTCATTGTCCGCGAGACCACTGATATTTTTCTCGAATAAGCATCAAAGCGCTCATAGGGAGCAGTGTTGCCAGATTGGGGTGAAAAAGCCGTACGCTTTACATTGATTTAAATGGGGACGATACGGCTTTTTACCCTCGATCCGGCAACACTGATAGGGAGAGAGAGTCTAGTCCAAGATGGATCTTCAAGTTCTGCCACTTGAGGCGACCGACACACGATGGTCTAAGACCGTAAAAAAATTGGCCAAAAATTGGTGAAAAAAAAAAAAATCATAAAAAATTATAATCTTTGACCTTTTTAACTTCTTCCCCAGATATGAAGAAATATTTTAAAAATATTTTTTAAACATTCACAGTATTTTCAAAATATTGTCAATATTTTAAAAACACTTAAATAAAAACATTTTCAAAAAATGTTAACAAAAATATTTTAAAAATATTTTCTAAAGGCAATTTTTTTTTTTAAAATATGTTTTTTAAAATATTTTAATTAAAATGTTTTTGTTAAAATGTTTCAAAAATGTTTTGATTTTAACAAAAACATTTTAGTTGAAATATTTTAAAAACATTTTAAAAATATTTTTGCTTTTTGAAAATATTTTGACAACTAATTGCCTCGAACAAATCATGTTTTTTAAAATGTTTTTAAAATATTTAGAAAAGGTTACCGAAAACTTTTCGGCAAGATTTTCAAAATGTTTTTTTAAAATATTTCTTTCATATCTGGGTCGCAGACGTTTCTATACTCGTTAAAAGTGTTCTCAGTGATTAAAATTGGTATTGACAGTTTATATTGAAGACAGATTTTTTTATAAGAAATTTACGTTTTGATTTTTGACCAATTTACTGACGATCGCATCGTCAGATCATAGTGTGACGCACTATCGTGTAAGATCGAGAGAAAAAGGCAAAATATCAGCGAAAAAAAAAAAAAAAAAATCATAAAGAATCATCATTTTCGACATTTTAAGCTTAGTTTAAAACTTTTCAGCAACATTTCTAGGCATAAAGTACTTTTTGAAAGTATTGTCTGTGATTGAAATTGTTTTTGGCAGCTTATAAATGATGAATTGATGCTAGATTTAATTTCTGATTTTTTTGCCACTTTTTTTACGAGCTCAAGCCTAAGTGCGACGCCCGACACAGGTCTGGATTGAGTTGAGTCGTTCACAAGTCGCCAATAACGCAGATGGTTGATGGTTGATGGTCAGTGCAGTGGTCGCGCTGTCTGCTAACCAATTGGACTACACCTTCGTGAGAGGCTCTGTTGCCTCATCAATCATCAAACTCAGTTTAAATGGCTGAAGTTCAACCCAAGTTCAACCTAATAGATCCAGGGGGCCAATCATTGACTATACATATATCAACTTCTTTGAAATCAGCTCATCAATCCGAATAATTTGGTACAAATCTCCAGTCTATTCCGATAATTGGAGATTAATTATAAGAGTTTTAATCTTACGGAAGGGTTTCCACGCCAAATGCATCCTAAATTATACAATCTGTCCTAAGTTTACTATCGAATTGTTCACATTTGTGAGCTGAGTAATAATTTATGGTTAAAATTGCTCCATTTTGTTAGATAGTAAAAAACTCCAGAGTTGCGGCGCAAGTGTGAGGAGACTCAAGGGTGCAGAGCTGCCGTTTTGCGCATAATTGTCTAGTGGTATTTTTTGTTTCACCGATGGTTCCACCGGTTGAAAAAAGATTACAGAGTTCAGTCCAGTGTTTGACTGTAATGCGCGAAAAAACTCGCATCTACAATTTTTTTTTCAACCGGTGGAGTCGTCGATGACGTTAAAAAACTTGCGGATATTGTAATTAATTAACGGCGTTTCCACAGATTGAGGAAAGATTACAGATGCGAGTATCTCCATGTATTACAGTCTTACACTGAAGTAATCTGGGTAATCTTTTCTCAACCGGTAAAATTATCGGTGAGTTGAAAAATGTCATTAATTATCTATACACGCAAAACGACAGCTCTGCAAGGGTGAGATCAAGTCTTGGATCATCTTTTGTTCTATACCTTTGACGAGGATTCAGGCATAGCATTGTCAAATAATGAGCTCATAGGCAGAGCTGCAGATTTGCGTAGATTTAATGGCATTTTGAAATTCACCGAAGATTCCACCGGTTGAGAAAAGATTACAGAGTTTAGTTCAGTGTATGACTGTAATGCACGAAAATACTAGCGTCTTTTATCTTTCCTCAACCGGTATATTTTAATTAATTAACGGCGTTTCTACCGATTGAGAATAGATTACAGATCAGAGTATTTTCGTGCATTACAGTCATAAATTGAACTGAACTATGTAATCTTTTCTCAACCGGTGGAATCTTCCGTGAATTTCAAAATTTCATTTAATCTACGCAAATCGGCAGCTCTGCTCATAGGTAGTGCAACCGCCTAAAATAGTGAACAGAGTATAGTTTTTTCAAACTCATTATGTATAGCAACCCATCTGCATGACTAGATACGACTGATCTGATTTGGATTTGATCGTGCAAAGCGAAGACAGCAATCAAAACCATTCCTCGCGGGTTTCCATGCCGGGGTGGCCTCTAGGTGAAGGCCCAGGGGTGCTTCGACTTCATCACCCCCCCCCCCCCCCCCCCCCCCCCCATTGCTCTCTTCTCTAATCCACGGTCAGCTTGCTGGCGCACGCCGAAGATTCCTTGTCTATTACCTACCGCTAAAAGGCGCTGAAGGACCGGAAGATGATGGATCAAGAGGGGGCCAGGGGAGTTGTGAGAGAGGGGGGAGGGAAGGGGTCGTCCTTTTCTCATCTTAACGAACATCCGATGGATAGGCGTATCTTTCTCACTCTGCAGAGGATAATTTATCTACGCATGCGCAAACCATCCTCCTCCTTCTTCTTCATCTTCTTCTTTTTCTTCTTCTACCAGCTCAATTTTCAACACTGATTAGCCGGGAAGTCAAGTTATTTTGGTTCCACCGTTTTGTCGTCGTAGATTATTCAACCATCCACTGTTGCAATGTGTGTTGTGTTCTGTTACAAATAAAAATGGTTGAATCATGACGATGGTTAATCCTCGTATGCATATACCTATACCTACTATGACTTTCAAAAGAAAGTCATCTCACCGAAACGGCCCTCGATTATTTTGGCCATTATTTTCCAAAGAGTTTTTGATTTTTTAAGCTATACTTTCAAGTGGCAATGCTGTTAGACTTTGAATCACCCGAAAACTTCAAAAATGTTTAAAACTGGTCGAGAAATGGAATAGTTAAAATATCTACCAGGATACTTTCTTTTGAAAGTCATAATACATACATGTAGATTTGTCATTTCATTAATTAACCCTTTAACCCTTGTGAGCCTAAGGGGGGGCACATTTGTACCCCAGGCCAGTTTTTTTGACGCCATTTTGTCAAAACTGCTCAAAATTTTTTGGGACTTCATGATATTTTAAGTTAGGATACTTAGAACACGTCTACCAAATTTCATTAATTTTTATGAATTTTTGTCGATATTATAGAAATTTAAAGTGTTGGGGTACAAATATACCCCCCCTCGTCCTGCCAGTTTTAAGTTTGGAACCATCTATTACAGTGAATTTTACGGAAATTTTATGTAGATTAAGAATATTAAGTCAGATCATTGAAAAAAATTGGAAATTTATCAAAAATGGAAAAATAATATGGTACCTCATTTCATTTTTTCCATTTTTTTTATTTTGACATTTTTTTAAAAGTAGGTGTAAATTTGGCAACATAGCAAAAATTTACTCAAATTTCACATAAATTACTCTCTTAGGGTACTAAGTACATAATCCATCCATTAAAGTTTCAAAATTATTGATACTGACTGTGCTGCATGAAAATATCCTTGGGGTACAAAAATACCCCCCCCCCCTTAGTCCTTTGTGTTGCCGAAATACCTTAGGCTCACAAGGGTTAAAGACCAAGTTAGCTCACATGAACGTCACTTTTCCGTTTGTATAGAGAAGGTAGTTAACTGTTCGTACTCGGGGGAGTTGGAATTGCATATACGACGAATTGAAGGCGCCAGACGAAATCTCGTATTTTTATACTACATCGAGAATCGTGTTTATTCGGAATCCTGATACTGGAACAATGTAAAATAGACTAGAGGAGAAAACCGAGTATATTCGGGCTTTGTCCATAAGGGGTTAAAGGCTAAATAGTAAGTAAATGTGCCACAGCTGCAGCTGGAGAAGTTTCGCGTTTGGAATCAATTAACTTTCCACTTATAGTGATCTATGATGTGTCCAACTCTTCGACATATTTCCCTTGTTTTTCACGTCGTTTTTCACTTCAATTTCGATACACAGACGATTCTTTTATACGAAAAGATAAAAAATGAGGCATGACATTTTAATTAATTACTATAAAATTTTAATTCTACAAGTTTGTCGTGCAGAGTAAGATGATTATTAGAGATATTTGGCAACAGATGAGTCGCTTGACCCGAGATTGAAGCCAGTGAAGTAAAATTAGAGATAATTGAAGAGAAGTTCCTCCGATCTCCGAACACCCCTTCGCACTTCCTTTCTCAATCTTTTCTGCACCTTATCTTGTAATCCAGGTGTATTCTTTTCTTATTGTCTTGAAAAACGTAGAGGGGGGAAACACCACCTTTCCTCTTGTTTCTTCCTTAGCGCATTTTTATCGGGAATGCGTATGTGTTGTCAGCGTTAACGGGATAACACCAAGTTTGCTCTATTGTAGTTATCATAATGAGGATAAAAATGGTGATCCAAAAGCGCATCTGATTGTGAGACCAATAAATGTTCGGTACAAACGGTCCCCGAAAGACGTCGGATGGTGAGCGTTTACGCGTGCTTTTAAATGGCCGTAGGTGCACACCAATCATCTGGGTGCAGGACCGTCTGTACCGAACATTTATTGGTTCCTGGTCTTTTGTGGCTCAGTCTCTTGTCATCAACCTTTTGTGTGTTTAGTGTTTTCGAAGGAACACGTAGGCAGATCGAAAAATCTGTCTCTTTTTTGACAACTTTTTAGACTTTTGAGTTTCAATGTAGTTTTTACTCGCTGCTTGATTGTTTAAAAACCGGCTTCGTTGGTCAGTTGCAAAGGTCTAAAATTTTGTGGTTTTTTTTTTTTTTTTTTTTTTTTTTTTTTTTACATAAAGAAAACAAAAGTATTTGCTTAGCTGAGAACGCAGGTGCCCTTTTTACTTTCTCACTCTAATGAAGTTAGAAACTGAGAAACTATTGCGATGGCGCAGATGTCTGTCTGTCAGTAGCGCATCGAGAGTTTCTTCATCTCTCTCTTTCCTCCATTAAAAAACGTATGTTAGACAAGGAGAATAAAACCCCCTCTTTCTGTCCTTTTCCTATTTATAGATTCAAATGGGAAATGAGCGAAATGGAAAAGATCCTGGTTGCGCCAGTGCTGTCTGTCTGTATCCCAGCTTAGCTTTTGAACTAATTGTCCATATACGTCCAAATTTTGCGGAGAAGTTGTTTTTAACGTTCCTCAGAGGGATTATTTTTGTTTATTGTTTTGTTTTTTGTTGTTGTTTTTTTGTTGTTGTTTTTTTGTTTTTTGTTTTTTCGAATTTTTAAATTTTAAGCAAGTCATGGAGGATAAAATTTTTCCATTAAAATCAATGTGAAAATGGGTAAACGATGTTCCCGGATGACCGCTTTAAGTTGAGTTTCTCTAAACTGCAATTTTTCTCACTCAACCGGACTTGAGTATTTCTCAAGCCCAAATCAATTTCAGTATGTCTCAATCAATGGCGGAACCAGCAATTTGGTGACTGTGTAATATTCCCTCTTGAATGCATGAGAAACAATCGATTAGTAAAATGGGCTCCTCAAGAATCGATTTTTTTCAGACGTTCTAATGGGATGAATTCATTGTTGCCAAATTGCTGTATCTACCTATACATATAATCTACATGATACATGATATGATACATATGATACATATGAGTAAAGTCTCCGAATTGCTCTCTTGCATGGTTTCCGATGTAAATGTTTGGGACGGTTGATCTGTGAGACATCCGGTATTATGACGTCACTCTAAGTCTAACAATAAGTCCATTTTCTAATACACGGTGCAATTTGGATCTAAGAAATATTGAGGTTAATGACCTAATCAGTAGAAAGTTAGTTCGAACAAAACACCACAAGGACTTCAAAACAAAAGGGTGAAATAATAGCTCTGAACTATACTGCAGTGTTGCCAGATCGAGGGTAAAAAGCCGTATAGTCATCATTTAAATCAATGTAAAACGTACGGCTTTTTTACCCCCAATCTGGCAACACTGCTATACTGGCGAGTGAGCATGAGCAAGAGTCATAGTGTAATTTGTCTTTCTCTCTGTTTTCCCATTTAAACGCATGTGTTAGAAAAAGATGGAGAGAGGGACTGTCACGTGACTTCAGTCCCTGCGTCTATCCTTATCTAACACGTGCGTTTAAATGGGCAAAGAAAGAGAGAGGGAAAGACGTATTCCTGGCTTCGGCTATGCAGTGTGTATCAACATTCAACTGAGACCGAGAGTGCGCAACACGTGATTAATCTCAATACGTATGCGACCAGACCATAACCCATAACCTGTGTATTGTGTCTCGAATTTGTATCGATATGACCGCAGATCGGCTTGCATTATGGCATAGCGACTCGCGACTCGCGCAGCATTATGGTTGTATGGCTTTGAGTGTGACAGGTCCTGTTGGGGTCTCTGGTCTCGCGCCATGCATTGTTGTCGGATCTCAAGCATTGGTAGATCCAGGATTTTGTCGGTTGGTCTCTCTCCCTCCCCTCTCCCCCTCTCTCTCTCTCCTCTCCCTCTCTCTCTCTCTCTCCCTCTCCCTCTCTCTCTCTCTGCCTCTCTCTCTCTCTCTCTCTCTCTCTCTCTCTCTCTCTCTCTCTCTCTCTCTCTCTCTCTCTCTCTCTCTCTCTCTCTCTCTCTCTCTTCCTATTTGAGCACGTGAGTTGGATAAGGACAGAGATAGCGGCTAAAGTCACGTGATGGCCCTATTTTCTATATCATTTTCCAACACGTGTGCTCAAATATGGAAGAAAGGGAAAAAAAGACAAACTCTTGCGTATCCACCCATGGTCTCACGACTAAAGAATAATAGATAGTCGCGTCAGCTTGCTCCTATTTGAGCCTATGCAAAGGTATCGATTATTCTTAGATTCGATTGAATGGGGAGGTTGCACACTTTCTTCAATTGTTTCACTTTTTATCGTGAAAAAGTCGGGACGTGTTAAGTGAAGAAATGATGCCATTTTTGAAATCAGCGTCCCCAATTCCTCCAATGAGCACGAATTAAATCGAACTAAATTAATGAGAAAAATCATCGAAAAACATTAAAATCCAGTTAAAAAGAGCATTTGATATTTGGTGCATCTCCCGGACACTTATCAAGTCGCAGAGGAGGCTTACTAAATTGGTTGTGCGTCAACGCTAGTAATTTTAAACATAACCTCAAAAAGTACGTCCGCCATCTTGAGAGGTGAGCAAGCACGGTTGCCATTTCGTTCTGGTAAATTCCAAACTTTATCTCAACGGGTTCTTAAGGAACTTTCCGTTCTGATTGTATAGTATTCTGTAGTTTTATGATTTATTATTTGTTAATTAATTGTATTCTTTTTTTGATGAAATGTGGCAACTCTGCCGCGGGCCGCAAGAACGCGCGAAAGAACCGCGATCGCGCGGCGGTGGTGGTCACAGTCTTTAAGATTAATAGATGGCTTTTAAAGTCATGCACCTCTGGAACCTCAGCTGAGGCTCTAGTGTCTGGGGTTGCTCGAAACCAGCTTTGAAAAGGGAGGCCATTATTTTTATGACCGCTTCATTAAGGCCGCGGCCGCGGTCCCAGCACGACGCTACGCGACGCGACGCGGCGGACAGAGACGACAACGAGTGAGGCAAACGATTCCAACGAACACAAAGATCAACGATCAACGATTTACTAGGCTCGATGAATAACGAATAACGAACAACGAACGGATAATGAAACAGCTTATAGGTCTCGCGTCGCCAGTTGCGTCGTGTCGCGTCGTTTGGAATCGATCAATCGATCGTTTAAAACTCGCTGTTACAAGCGATTATCCCGCGTCGCGCGTCGGTCGAGTCAGCGTTAAAGCCACCAACAATTATCGGAGCGATATATCGATCGCTTTTTTTTTTTTTTTTTTTTTTTTTT
This sequence comes from Trialeurodes vaporariorum, assembly GCA_011764245.1. Classification (NCBI taxonomy): domain Eukaryota; kingdom Metazoa; phylum Arthropoda; class Insecta; order Hemiptera; family Aleyrodidae; genus Trialeurodes; species Trialeurodes vaporariorum. Next base: position 7,043,566 of record VMOF01000388.1, read on the forward strand.
TTTTTTTTGCAAGACTCCTCCGTGTAAATATTACCATTTGCCGTGAAGTTGATTTAATGACGCTGCTAAAGACAGTATATCAGGGATCATCGGGCGGAAAAGAAATATCTGGAAACTCGTGGAGCGTAATCTGTAATCTTTTTTTTTGTTTCGTTGCGCGGTTAAGACAAGGACGCACATTGGACGGAAACGTGGAATTTTTCGGACCCAATTTTTTTTTCTCCCCACTTCTGAAGGTGTTCATTAAACGCCCAAAAAGACACTGCACTGCGACCATTTTTGATATATTGTGTCCCTTCATAAATTATGAAATTTCAAAGAGTTTTATGCCCTTAGTCAGATCCAGGGCCTTTCTCCCGAAATTCTCATACAGCACTTTCGTGTCCAGCTCTGTTGCGCCAAAGATGGGCCTAATTTTATGATGATTGCAAATTAAGAGTACTAAAATACTAACCATAAATGAGGTGGTCCCTGCATTATCAGCCCATGCGCGTATTTTATGTGCTGTTTTAAATGACCGCAAATTAACCCGAAACAATTTTTTTTTTTAAATTTGTTCCTGGATTCTCTTCAAAGAAAGTTCAAACAGTAAAACCGAGGAAAAATTTACCCATTTCCGTAATAGATCGACGCGTTATTTGCAAATGAGAATGTCGAATTTTACCTTGTATCATAAGGTTTTCCAGTATGCACTGATGAAAAAAAAGCGATAGTCATATTATCAGAAGCACAACGATATGTGACGACAAAAAGTCTAGTACTTTGACCAGAAAATGTTGGTGTTAATACTAAATTATGGTCATAGAACTAGAATTTCCAAAAAAAAAAAAAAAATTCAAGCACTATGGTACGAACATTAGAATAATTCTGGTAACTGTACTATCCCTTTAAATAATAGGTTCACGAACTGTCATGTTTCTTAATTTGTCTCTGTGTGTGGCTGTTTTAGCAGCAACCGCCTCAAGCAGTGGCGAGGCGTGAAATTCGGTAACTATGCATTTTCTCCATTGAAATTCATCAAAAAGGTCGAAAGGTCAAAAACACTTCGCAGTCATCGGCGATGACCATGGGCGAAACTATTAAGGGGCTAAGGTGCATCTGGCCCAGTCCAGACGGCGGAGTGGCCCACCCCAGGAATTTGGTAATGAAGCTAAATTTTCAAAGATTTCCGGGGGAGGACCCGCGGACCCCCCTACCAGTGGCGGCTCGTCAGGTGTAGTTAGTGTAGTGGCACTACACCTACTTTTTCAAGGTTTTTTGTTTCTTTTTCTTTTCAAATTTTAAAAGATAATGGTCGCTCTTGATTAAAAATGATTGGGATTTCGGAGAACTTATTGAACTTATTAAAACTCTTGTAAAAACAAAGTTTCTTAACGTTTTCATGTTTTTCAATTTTTTATTTTGATATTTAAATAAATGTTGGTCTTTAAGGCTTAAAAAAAGATGTTTTTATTGCAGGTTTTGCTCGAAAATTTACTTACATTTTTAATTTTTTTCCTTTTTTTAAGTTATTAAGGGGGGTTGATATTACTTTATCGTCGCAGGAGAACTTTCGTGTCACGAAATAGTTAAAACTAGCTTAAAATTAAATCTGAGGCAGGTCAAATTTTCGAAAATTTAGTTGGACCCCCACAACTACACCTAATTTTCCAGTCACGAGCCGCCACTGCCCCCTACTGCTGCAGGGGGAGTCCCCCCAGACCCCCCTTGAGGATGTCGAACATGGCCTACTCCAGCGAAAATCTCTAGTTTCGCCCATGGCGATGAACAGGCATTTCGACCTTTCTAATGTGTTCAGGTGGGGAAAAGGAACGTTGTCAAATCGCACGCCACGCCTCAAATAGCAAGTTAACTTATAAATGTGATAAATTATTAATTTTACAGCTTAAAATGAGTAAAATAATAAGGATTTTTTTTTTTTTGGAACAAAATATAAAATATCAACTCTACAATGTTTTTAAAGAATGTTTTCGGGCTAAATTCTATGTTTCTATCCAGTGAGCGGCGAAGTCTTCACTTCGATGACGATACTATCAGAGCAACATCGATGCTTTTTGCAACGATGTATGTCAATATTCCCATTTGCCTCAGACGTACGTTGCTTTAAAACGACGCTGAGATGATTTGATAGAAGCGCTCCGCTTAGAACAGAAATAGCTCGACTTCCTTTGAAAATACAGATTTTCAAAGCATGCTTTACTCATAAAAATATACGGCAGTTCCCATAACGATGAACTTTTACTATCGTCAATCGATCTTCATGCATGATGCTTCGATTAAAGTGTTGATACTTTGCTTTTTAGAGGGTTAATTTTGGACCATTATTATCCTAGGTCGTGTGAATTATGGTCAGCGCAAGTGGCAAAGTTGCTGTAAACCCTTTAATGATAGGAGTGATGTTCTCGCACTCCTAACTATCCTATTTGAAGATGATTTTTATCGTGTATACCCTTACAACTTTTGTTACTGAGAACTGATTTGGATGATTTTATACAGAAAGGAAGTGCTTTTGGATGTTTAAAGTTCCTAGAACCTCCAGAAGACACTCGAAGGAAAGAAAAACCTTCTTATGATCTTGAACAGGGGATCGGCGTAAAAAAATAACTATATTTTGATTAAGAACTTTAGCCGTTCAAAACCTTTTTTTTTTTTTTTTTTTTTTTTTTTTTTTACCATGTTGATTATGGAGTTTCTAAAAATATTGCCGTCAAGATTGTAATGTGAACTTACACTCTGAAAAAAAAAAGCCATAGTCATATAATACCAGATTCTTGTCATATTACCAGAAGCACAATATGATAATAAAACGACAGAGAGTCTAGTACTTTGACCAGAATATTGTCATAGAACTAGAATTTTTCCCAACAATTTTCAAGAACTTTGGCACAAACACTAGCATTCTGGTAATAGGACTCTTCCAAACTTTTGCCATAGGGGATTACAGAGTTGATTCTTGCATGAAAACCTGTAAAAATGACGATGAGCACACTAAAAAATCACGAAATTCACTCTCAGAATGAGGCTTAGTGACGGATAGACGCACGTATATCATGGGAGATTCCTATCTAAATTGAGCCTTATCTCTATGTTTCCTTAGAGAAAGTGACATAATAGACAGGAATATTCCATGATACCTGCGTCGAACCGCCATTACCATCTTGCTGTTATAGCAGTTATGTGAGTATATCACTGAATTTTAGACTTTTTTATCGTGATTTTTGTGATTTTTGCTGGTTTTTACATAAGATTGGACTATTTATTTGCTTATAGCAAAAGTTTGCAAGAGCCCCATTGCACTATCCCTTACAAAGGTTCATATATTGTCATGCTTCTGGTAATTTTTTTTTTTTTTTTTTTTTTTTTTTTTTTTTTTTTTTTTTTTTTTAAGTGGCACGATTTTAGTAGGATCTGAGCTGAGGTTTACCTCCGGCTTATTCATCAGCCTTGGAGACTCGGAGTCCCAGTCGAGTCGGCTCGTCTATAGTTCTTTCATGTCGGTGGGCTTTGATATTACAATTAATACTAAAGTACTTACAGCTCATGGTTCTCGGAACCTTTACCGTGGGTAGCGTTTGTATACATATAGCGCATGCAGCGTGCGTTTTGATTCCGGCCGGCGCGCGGCGCACTATGGTCCAGGCGACGAAATTAGCTAGACAAAAGTCAAAATTCCAAGGTTGGCAAACATGAAAACTGACCTCACTATGTGATACTACATATCATGGAGTATCTCCTCATAAACGGGTTTGCCATGATTATCACTGATATGGCCGTGGCGAGCTTTTTTCTGCGACCGCGCGCGGTGTGTTTATTTACGATGTTTACTGTTCTGATTGTCAAAGCGTGAAGTGGCCTACGTTGACCGTGTTTTTTCCAGAGTTGGCCGTTTATTTCCCAATTTTTTGCATTTTGACGTTCTTCCTGAAGGTAAATTGAGTAGTTTCAGCCAGATATTTGTCAATTCCAATGAAAATTATGTCCAGTACAAGTGGTAACAGACAACAGTCAAATTTAAACGAATTTTGCCATAATTTTTGCACTTAAAGTACGCTACGAATTGTGGAACCTATTGGAACCTCACCAAATGTGGCTGAAGTCATTCTGAAGACCCTTGGCTTTGCCACCTTGCCTTCATAATTGCCGCCGATTGCCGCCGAAAGAAGTTATGAATTTTTTTCGTCACCTCTAATGAGATAAAATCGGTGTTTTTTTACATGTCTGTATAGGGCTCTTTTTCATACCGTGTATCGCAGTGACGTCGTGGCAATTTGGCAGCATTGTATTTCGTGAATTTAGACCAATGAAAAAAGTCTGGGTATCGTAAGTGCACAGTGCTCTCCCCTAAATCAATATTTCACATGGGTTTGAATGGATTAAATACAGCGTTGCCAGATTACACGCTACACATCTGACATTCATGTAGGTGATTTTTGAGGTGTTCTACGTAGTTCTTGATATTCCTATTGACTTTATGGAAATTTATTTTGACGGCAGTTAAATGCATTTAAAAAGCGTTCATTTAACTTAGATTATGATGTTTTAGTTCCAATGTTATCATTGTGAATTAAAGTTAATCAGTGTATTTTAAAGAGATATGACGAGTGGATAATTTGACGTCTTAGCTTTTCAACCATTGGAGCCCCTGGAAAAAGCCGATATCTGTACGCTTATTGAATTACCTTGGAACTGATATTTTATGTTGGTCTAAATGGAAGAAATGCAACGTTGCCAAATTGCACAAGCATATTGGTGGATCCAGTAATCTGGCAACTGCGCGTTCCTCCCATTTGAATGTATGATTAATGATCGATTCCTAAAGGAGCCAAAGCCACGTGCCTGTAATCGATCGTTTCTCATGAAATCAAATGGTAAGAATACACTGTTGTCAGATTGCTGGATCCGCCAATTTTTGAGGGTAGCTTACTTTGATCTCTAGCTGTAGATATTTTGTATTCTCATTTACATTGTATATTTTCTTCCTCTGTCGATTTTTTTTTTTTTTTTTTTTTTTTTTTTTTTTTTGGTATTCTTGTAATTAATGAATTAAATGATTCATTACAGCAGTTGAATTTTCCATTTTTATAAAAAGTTTTAACGATAAAGCTGATTTTACGAAATTAACAAAATTGAATTTTCATTATTCCCCTCCCCCTTCATTAGAAGTAATTGTGCTTGTTACCATTGGAGTAAATATTTAATTAATGTAACTCTTATTATTACTTTGACTTATTTTCGCCGATTAAAGAAGAGGTTTATAGATCATACAGCAGAGGAGACTTATTTGCTTCTTTTTCTGGCGTTTACTTTGCACTATTTGTGTATGTAAATTGACTTTTATAAGGTTATATGTCACAATTTTGAAAAAGTGACATCAAAAATGGATTCAGCGACCTAAAAAACCCCCGGTGACGTAGTTTTATCCGCGCATGTTAGCTTGAGGACTTTTGTCTAGTTAATTTTGGCGCCTGGACCATAGTGCGGCGCGGCGATGCGATGGGGAGATGGTTCTATGACGCACGCGCGTTGGCTGCCAGACGAAGGATAGACGGTGAGGTGGCCCCGGCCTTCCCCTCCCCGGACCCGCTCGCAGGTCCCCGGTCCCCGGTCCCCGGTCGCTGACGCTGAAACTGAAGTATCTGTTTGCTTTCACCTGCTCAAGGTGAGAAGCCCCAGACTGCATTCACTTCCGTCCCAGGTTATTTTTTTTTTTTTTTTTTTTTTTTTTTTTTTTTTTTTTTTTTTTAATATCAATTTTCCCTCCTTTGTTTTGGGTTCTTTTATTTCCATCTCTCACTCTCACTCTCTCTCTCACCCACATCGTCATCCTTTTCCCCCTCCTCCATCTCTCTCTCTCCCTGTCACTGAGAATCAGCCAACCGCGTCAAGCCAGGCCGCGGTGGGTTTATTCATTTCCCGGCTGCCTCTTCGCCCATTGTTGCCATTCGCTGCACCGAAAAAAAGAAGAAGAAAACGGCGAAAAACACTTGGGTAGCAATGACAAAATTTTTGGTAGAAAAATGACAAAGGAAAAGACTTTAGTTGAGCCAACCAAAGTTTTGGTTCACCCAGCAGCATCTCCTCAGCAGTGGCGCGGCGTAGCGTTAAATTTGACAACGTTGTAATGTGTCCATTTAAACCCATGTAAAAGGTCGAAAGCAAAGGTGTTCACCGAACTTCCAATAGTTCGATATTTTTTATGAATTTAAATAGACACATTACAACGTTGCCAAATTGCACGATACGCCACTGCTCAACTAAAGTCTTTTGCTGGGTAATTTTTCTATCAGAGGTTTTATCAGAGCTACCAAAGCGTTTTCTGTTTTTTCTGTGCGTGTGGAACGGACAGAACTGGTGGATTTTTAGGGGGTGTAAATAAACGGTCTCTTTAACCCTTTCTGATCCGAATTTAATCTACCGTTGGGAAAAACATATATTTACTCATATTTTCCCCCGCCGCCCTTGTATCTCAAATTCACAAAAATTTTAAAGGAAACATGTTTATTTCAAACTCATTACAAAGTCTAACCTGTCATATCAAGACCTCCAGAAATTCTTGGAGGTGTATGGATTCAATTTTTTCCACGGGTTTTAATGGACGAAGGGCAATGTTGCCTGCAGTGGCGTATCGTGCAATTTGGCAACTTGATAATTTGTCCATTTAAACATATGTAAAAGGTCGAATGCGAAGGTGTTCACCGAACACCCTGGAGTTCGATCTTTCTTATGGATTTAAATGGACGAACTGCGACGTTGCCGAATCGCACGCTACGCCACTGTGCTCTATCACTGACCACGATTGATATATCTTCCTAATTGACAACGCGGCCTCAGTTTAAGGACCCTCGAAATTTCATCTCATTTTTCAATCACATTTTGACTTTGAAACGCTATCATATCAGATCGCGGCATCGAAATTGAGGAGCAGATGAATCTATCTGTCTCGGACGATGTCTGCGTGATGTATAAAGTGTAAATGTTTTTGTGATGACACACAATGCGCCGCGTGCTTCCTGCATCGTGTTACCGAGATGACCTAGAAATTTTCTCGCGTCGTGTCTTCATTAATCATTTAATTTTTCGTTCAATTTTTCGTTCAATTTTTCTAGCCACAGACACGCTCTTTTGATTAATTGTTTTATTATTCTCGAGTGCACGCAAATAATTAAGCGTGGTTGTCATGAGCCTTTTTGAGTTCCTCTTCCTATACACGAGATTTAAGGTGATTCCAGGTGAAACTTTTCAAGATTTCAATCCGATGGATAGCGCCACTAGTCACTTTTGGGAAAACTGAAAAGTCATGTTTTTGGCATTTTAAATTGAAAACAAAGGAAACCCCGAAACAACCAAGAATGTCAGCACATGTGTAATTTGTTATGGATTTTTTTAAGTCCAAAACGAGCAAAATTGGGTGAGAATTAAAGCCGTAAAAATTAAGAAATTATTTTCGGCATAAGCTTACATTAGTGCTTGCAAGTAAGTGAGCGTGATACTATGTTTTCCTGCCTCACTCGCACTCATTGAAGCTTATGAGAATTTCGTATTTCATAATATTTTAGGATTTATTTTTGAGTGTTTTAGCTTGAAACATTCAGGTTGAAGTATGCTGGTAGGTGCTGACGTTCCTCATGTGTGTACACTGAGAAAATAAATTTCTGATTGAAATTACAGAACTTATTAAGAAATTAGGTTAAAAAGAAATTCCTTTTAAAATAATAAGAATTCTTTATTGATCCAACAATTATTCTTTCTAATGATTCTTCTGAATCATCAGAACGTTCAATCGGACCAATGATAATTCTCGTTGCATCATTAAGAATTCTTATTATTTTAAAAGGAATTTCTTTTTAACCTAATTTCTTAATACGTTCCGTAATTTCAACCAGAAATTTTTCTCCGTGTATTTTAGCATAAATTCACCAATTTTAGCCAAAACCGTTGAATTTTTGAGCAGCGCGACGTGGTGTCCATACGGTTCGAACTATTAATCTACTTTGGAATCATCTTTAGTCCTTTCTTTTTGACTAGTATTCGCATACATTATTTATTCAGGAGGCCTAAACGTATATGATTCTTCAGACTCCTGCATTCTGGAAATACGCAATATGCATCACAATAGTACACGAATAAGCGACCGAAGGAAGATCGTGAGAATCAGGATTCTGTGTGTCCGTGATGATCGCGGTCTCGAATCGAAATCGATCAAAAGGATGTCGCGCAATTATCCTGTCTGAATTTATGATCATATCGTGTTCAGTTTTCACGCATGACGTGGCGGGAAACCACTTCTGTTTAGAGATTCTTCTTCGCTCCTGCTTCCGGTCTGACAATGCCTGGACCGTGGATGTTGTTGACCCCCTTGCACCTTTTTGTCCTTGACGCTATCATAATGAATCTTATCTCTGCATACAATTCGAGGATGAAAGACGGTTAACCGAGAAAGGATTCAGGTTAAACGCTGCGGAGACGCAGGTCATATAAAAATAAGGGGTTTCTATTATTGTGTTCAGAGCGGAATTGGGTGTGTATCCGTTAAATGAAACCTTTAATCAAACTGAATATACTCATAGCGGTCGACTTAAAGTAACAATCTTTAGGTTGTCTGATTAAGGTGATTCCAGGCAAACATTTTCCAGATTTCAATCAAATAGGGCAGTTGTAAGGGTCTGAAAAGTCGTGTTTTTTATAAAGAGATTATAAGTACTTGATGAGCTGAGAACAAAAATGCCATTGGTTTCTAACTAAGTTCCATTGTTCCAGAGAAGAGATTTTGACCCAAAATACATTGTTTTAAATGGGAATTCCGCGTAGTGACGTCACTACGCACACGATTTTTTACAACTTTACACGTGTGTATCTCCAAAACCAGGACATTTGAGAAAAAACCAAAGGCGCCATTGTTCTCGGCTCATAAAGTACTATCACTTTTTTGATTAAAAAAAAAAAAAAAAAAAAAAACTTTCAATTTCAGACCCTTGCAACTGCCCCATTGTTAGCGCCACTAGTATATAAAGTTTGAGGAAAAATTAGTGTTTTTGGCATTTTAAATTGTATTCAAAGAAAAAACGCAAAATCCTAGAATGTCAGCACATGCGTAATTTTTTCATGGATTAATGAGACCGAAACGAGCAAAATTGGTTGAAAATTAAATCCATAATTCATTAAATTCATTTCGTAGTAAGCTTAAGCTTAGTAAGTGCGAGTGAGTGCGAGTGATACTATGTTTTTCTACCTCACTCGCACTCGTTGAGGCTTATGGAAATTTCCCAATTTCATGATAATTCCGGATTTATTTTTGGGTATTTTAGCTTGAAACTTTCAGGTTGAAGTATGCTCGCAGGTGCTGACGTTCCTCAAATTTGTAGTCTTAGCGTAAATTCGTCAATGGGTATGTTGCGTACTTTTGCTACATCAAAATAACTCATTGTTTCTAACGTAACATTCGGCGAAAATAACAATGCGCACATTAAAAACTTTCAAAATCCATTCATTACTTCTGAAAAAACCTTCCATTTCAAACAACCCGCGCTACACTAAACACTATATCACCGACTTATAACTGCGTACATGGAACCATCTCGTTTATGTAAACATGAACAGAACTTAGCGAGTGGCGTAGCCAGGAATTTTTTCTGGGGGGGGGGGGGGTCCGGGGTTCGAAAATGGTCATGGGGGGGGGGGGTCCAAAGATACTAATTTGGTAAAATTTGTCTGAAAACGCAAAAAATTACCTTTTTTTTAGGACAAATTTTGGTGTCATGGGGGGGGGGGGGGGTCCAGACCCGCTGGACCCCCCCCCCCTTGGCTACGCCACTGGAACTTACAAACATTGGAGTGTTTCGTTTTGATGCGAACATTTCTTATATTATTTTGTAATCTTTGAAAAACCTAAAAGACCAGACAGCAAATGCAGTCAATATTTCATGTATTTAGAATGGAATTCCATCATTTTGTAGTTACGATGTTGTTTACTTATGCACGATGGTTCTGTCTATGTAGTAGTATATCGGTGCAAATAGTGTCTAGTGTAGCGCGGGCTGTTTAAAATTGAAGTGATTTCCTGAGTTAAGGAGTGGATTTTGGACGTTTTTAATGTGCGCATCGTTATTTTCGCCGAATTTTAAGTAAGAACCAAGGTTCTGTACTGTTGTAGCAAAAGTATGCAACAGACCCATTTTAGCAAAAACTGTTGATTTTTTGAGCAGCGGGACTTGTTGTTGACCTGACTGTCCAAACTATTCAACCCCAGAATCATCTTAAACCTCTTACCTGAGTTTTCTCTAACACAAACGAGCTCTCTACCACTAGAAACGGCGGCGCTTCGTTCATACAACCAACGCCTGCCGTGTAAACAATAAAAAAGGTGCGACTGATGCGGTGTGTGAAATCTTTGGACCCGCCAAAATCCCGCGACCAAAATAAAATCACGTTTTCGTCTTTTTTCAAAGGAAAATATAAAATAGTTGATCCACCGGCTGATACGATGGAAAGTGACAGTAAGTAGACGGTGTGTGTTGCACGTGACCATTCTTAAATATTTTCACTATTTGTACCGACACGGTGCATCGGCTTAAGAAACGATGCTAGCCTTTCACCATGGTCTGATTGCGTGAGATCGTCAAAAAGTGGCAACAAATCAGGCAGTAAACTCTTTATCAATGTATCATTAATACCTTTCCAAGACTGGTTTTAATCTTCGAGAGCACTTCTAACCAGTGATTTAATCCTATAAATGTCACTTTAAAGTTTTAAAGTAAGCTTTAAAGATCGAAAACAATCAGTTTTGATGAATTTTTCCACTGGTTTTGGCAATTTTTTTTTTCGATCTTACGCTACATGGCCTTGGTTTCCAGGATTTTAGAAAATCCTTTAGATGTTACATTTACTTTGCTGTTTGAGAATCTGAGGATTCTTTTTTCAAACTCCTGACGGTAGCTGATTTGAACTGTTGTTGTTTTTGCCTTTTTTACTATTATTATTATTGTTAGGTACCATGTATCCACCGATGAATCCAAAGCACCGCACCGCACATTGGACCAAAATGAGGATTTTTTTCGGACATGAAAAGTTTTCGTTTTTTGCTGTTGGAGTCCTAAACTTCACATTTTCTTTCTATAAGTGTAAGAACTATGTCTGATTCATTTTAATCCGTAAAATCGTTGATTAAGCCCAGTTTATAATTAAACTGTCAATTGATTATGGATTTTATTGAATCCAAATACTTTTTCATCATTTCAGTTTCATTTCGAGCTATCTATTAGTTCTTCTCAATTCGTTCTATTTTTTGACAAATCGTGGCTATATAGTTTGTTCTTAGTTTTCACTTCGTATCACTTAACCCTCTCAATACCACGCCCTGGTTATCTAATGACGTAACTCAAACTCTTATTGACATTGTAACGTACTCCATATATTATTAGCATTTGCATGAATAATGTCTCATCGAGCGCCTTCAATTTACCAGGATAGGCAAAACATCGCAGAGTACGAATATTTATAATTACCCACTGAAATTCGAGCGAGTCGTATGATTTCTTCTGGTAATTAATCTGAACCTGGGATCAAATAGTGTTACGGCTTGACGGTCCTCCGAAAGACGTTGGATGGTGCGCACGTAAGTATATTTGCGTGTAGTTTATACCCCCCGTAAGTGCTCACCAATCATCTGCGTGCGGAACTGTGAGGACACAACACTATTTGGTCCTTGGTCGTAAAATGCGGTTTACCTCGGTTTCCTTAAAGTTTGCGAGAGTACAGTGGCGGATCTGGGGGAGTGGGTACGGGGGTACGTCCCTCAGAAGCTTCAAATTTTGCCTCTTTTTTTCAACAGAATATACACAGGCCAAAATTTATATATTTATTAATGTAACGCTTCAAAATCAAAAATTCATTAGCGTGTGCCCCTCAAATTTTCTGGGTCCGCCACTTGCACTGCAAGGGTATAATGAATAGGGACGAGCTTTTGGGAGGCCCTTTGATTGCTCCTGATGGGCGTCTGTCGTCCTATGCAGAGCAGAGTCCCTCCATCAGTCTCACCCTCATTAGCGAGCAGAGAGGAGTGTTCATCTCCTCTCCCTACCATCAAAGGAGCTGCCCCCCTCACTCTCCCCTCTCCCTACCACGCCGGCCGCCATGCCACCGGCTGATGTGAGTCATCGATAAAGATCGCACGATTTCCGGAAATGTTCGGAGGAGGCGGAAACGACTTTAGCGATGGCGATGATGGCGTGGCGCGAAGTTTGAATTTGTATGAAATATCATCCGTTTCCACGCAACCGTCGCTCGTCGCGTTGCGTTGTTTCATGCTCCTCTCCTCAGCCATGTCTTTTGCAACCAGAGCTGCCGATTTGCGTAGATTTAATGACATTTTGAAATTCATCGAAGATTCCACCGGTTGAGAAAAGATTACAGAGTTTAGTTCAGAGTATGTCTGTAATGCTCGAAAATACTAGCGTCTTTTATCTTTTCTCAACCGGTATATTTTAATTAATTAACGGCGTTTCCACCCATTGAGAAAAGATTGCAGATCAGAGTATTTTTGTGCGTTACAGTCATACTCTGAACTAAACTCTGTAATCTTTTCTCAACCGGTGGATTCTTCGGTGAATTTCAAAATGTCATTAAATCTACGCGAATCGGCAGCTCTGTTTGCAACTGTGGACATGATGATCATGAAGCGGTGTATCAACTATCAAATGATGCGGCATTGCCGAACGCCAAGGAGAGCAGAAAAATCTAAGGTGTTTCAGGTTTAATCCTTTCCGTCACAGTGTCCATCTTAGTGGACGACCATTTTACATGGATCTTTATGGAAGTTCGGAAAAATTTACCGACACATGAAATCATATGAGAAAAGTTCGTCCAATTTAATGGTATATAGGTTTCAGATTTCAGTGACGCTTCTTTCATAATTCGTGACAGAAAGGTTTAACGTCAGAAAATTTCAAAATTGATTTTTCAAGCCAAAATAAGATCTTTTACCGCTTGTAAACATGCTCGGAAAAAAGACTGGTAGAATTTACCATCTGAATAGCTGATTTTGGAGTCCGCTGTCAAGTATAGTAGATTTTACCATCATATGGTAAATGCAACGGACCGCATTGTGGTGAATTAAGATAACTTGTTGGTACATTTCACCACAAGGTATGTTTTATTTACCATATGATGGTAAAGCGCAGCGTTATTCCTGAAAGCTTTGAAAAACTTGCTGATTTCTGCCGCCCGTGGACCATGCGACAGACACTGCGAGTAGCGACTTCGAGTCCCTTCTCTCTCTCTCTCTCTCTCTCTCTCTCTCTCTCTCTCTCTCTCTCTCTCTCTCTCTCTCTCTCTCTCCCTCTCCCTCTCTCTCTCCCTCCCTCCCTCTTTCTCTCTCTCTCTCTCTCCCTCCCTCTCTCTCTCTCTCTCTCTCTCTCTCTCCCTCTCTCTGCCCTTTGGACTGATCCAACAAGCGTCTTGACCCTCCGACTTATTTAAAATCCAAGCCTCCTCCGGGCCCGAAGAACTCTTTTGGGTCATCGCCAACTTTTCGCTGCTCTCCAAGCGAGCGTGTATAGTTATGTATCGTATCCCCGCGTCCCCGTCGAAAGGAATGCCTCGGGCATTCCTTTCGATTTTCAATTTAAAAAACGCCCACTCGCCGCACGATGGATCGAAATTGTCTCGATCTAGACGTAACTGGATCTTAAAAAACTTTGGGGGAGGGGAATCAAGATTAACCCCTTTCATACCTGGTGTACATTTCAATGCTCATGCGAATCTTATGGAGAAAATGAAATTATGATGTGCACATCTTTTTATGTGAGAAAATTGTGCCCAGATCAGCAATGATGCCCAAAAATCCGTCCACTTCAGGTTTGAAAGGGTTAAATAAGCAGTTCATGGAACGAATAAATCCTTGTTCAATTATTAATATGCACTGCTTACAATGCAACGAGCTATTCCGCTAATGGAGGGGCTATGCTTTGTTCTAAGACCTACCCCAAAGTGTGACAGCATATATGTACTATCTGATTTCGGTTTGTTTATTTTTAAACCTTTCATCGAAAATTTGCAATTAATTTAGTGGAAATTGATTTTGAATGAAAGAGCAAGTGTTTAAGATTGGCTATCTGGACACAGAATTTTAATACCAAACCATGAATCCAAGTGAGAACATTTTGCTTGTTTCTGTCAAGTGTCAGTTTCTTTAGTTTCTTTATCGAGCAGATTTTTCCAGAAGAAAAAGTTATATCGATTTCTTTGTCCTGTTAGGTAGCCTTTGGTCTGTAATCTTTTCCTCAATCGGTAGAGTCACCGTTAACTTATTAAAATATCCGCGAAGTTTCTTAAAGTCATCGACGGCTCCACTGGCTGACAAAAGATTACAGATCCTGGTATTTCCATGCATCATAGTCATTAACTGAGCAGAACTGTGTTATCTTTTCTCGACTGCCGTGAAATCATCGGTGAATTGAAAAATGTCATGAATGGGGCTGTTGCACACTTTTGCTATAAGCGATTTAACAGTCGAATCTGGTGTAAAATCCTCAAACAGTAACAATGACAGCACTAAAAACTTCCGAAATTACAATCTTAAACTCAATAAACGCTTTTATTTGCGAGGGCGTAATGGTGGCCGAGGGCAGTAACAATGGGAGATTCCTATCTTAATTTCGTCACTCTTTCTATGCTGACAAGGATGATTCACAGAGTAATTAGTCATCAGAGTAATGATCCACATCCGATGAATGGTACCGCAACACCTAGTGACACCGGTGTCAAATGAAAGTCGTCTCTTATTGGTCACTTCTTGACGGAGTTACAGTATTGTTGGATGGGAATCTCCCATTGTTGCTACCCTCAGCCACCATTACGCCCGCGCAAATAAAAGCGTTTATTGAGTTTAGGAGTGGATTTTGGAAGTTTTTAGAGCTGCTATCGTTATATTTGGAGTTTTTTCCCCCTGAATCGACTATTAGCGAATTTTCGCGACGAATATATGCGACAAAACCATTGCCAACCTACGCATGACAACACTGTATGACACGAAACTGGATCGTGTTTTGCGAACTTTTTCGATGTTTTCAGTCATGGATGGCATCAATTTGATTTTGAATTCAAGTCCGGAGGTGAATTCGAAATCTAATTGATGCCATCGATGCCCCGAAAACACATCTAAAAACACATTTGAGTTTCCTCGGATATGTAGTTAGGTTGGTATTGTTTATGATATTCGATCGCGAAAATTCGCTTTATTAAATCGTTTATAACAAAAGTGTGCAACAGCCCCATAATACTCAAAACCGCAGCGCTGCTCACTGTGCGGCGAGATATACAACGAACTTGGCCTCTCAGTTCCTGTTTTTCTTCTTCTTCTTTCATTTTGTCTTTTTTTCTTCTTCTTCCAACTAAAACGCGTTTTGTTACCGCCGATTGCGGGATCCCCGATGACTGCATGTATTCACTGACCCAGTGATGGCGCACCCTATTCTTCGAAAGAGAATATTAATATTCGTAATCGGTAAATTGCAGTTACTCACGCGTAAATGACTCAATAATGTGAACTGCGGGCGGGATGCGAACTTATTTTTTTATGGGTGATGGGAGGAGTCGATCAAGTACATAATCAAGGCGCTTTTCGCGTGTAAGGAGAGAAAATATTGGATGAGCTCGTTTCCAAAAATAATCATCGTGTTAGAATGATGATTTCTTCCGTTAGAGCGCACCTGTTGTTACATGAGCGCATCTTCCTGCAATGTCTTCGAATTATAAACTGTTTCCTCCGTTTAGTGATGGATTATCCCGAAAATGGGTCATCGTGCGAACGATGAGTGTAGTGAAAAGTGAGACCGTAGTTATAGTGGCCGAATTCTGAAGAAAGGTCATTTCACTCAAGAGTTTGACCAATAGTGGGGGAGGGGGGATCGCACCTAAAAAAACAGACTTGCTCTACAGCGCTGATAAAATCTTTGGTTAAAAAATGAAAGTGCAAAAGTATTTTTAGTAGAGCAAACCAAATCTGTTGGTCAAAGGTTCTGTTATTTTGCTGGGTGAATTCTCTTCAGTTATGCGTACACATTTTTTTTTTTGGTTTGGTGAACAAAACATTTGCTTTGCTCTGCTAAAAAGACTTTAGCTGGATCATTTTTTAACCAAAGGTTTGATCAGCGCATTCAGCGCTCCCACAGCGCCCCCCTCCCTTGTGCGGTAATCGTGAAATATTTGGATGGTAAAGCATCCATTCATCAATTATAATTATTAAATGTGATTTTTACGGATCTAAGCTCGCAGATAAGAATTGTCTGTTACCAATTACCGGAATGTTATATTTCTCAAAATTGTTGTTCATAAACCGGAATTTCGGTTGTTTTGAAGGGAGTTCTGTTTAATACTTTCCTGAACGGGATTCCGGCTATTGTAACAGGCAATATTCTTCTCTGTGAAATAAACTTGATGGTGATTTCAATTAGACCCAGTTCTTCTTCAATTAATACTTATAATGGGTGATTTTTCAGAAATCAGCCCTGATTATACTGTAAAACCACCCACCGGAGAAATGACAATTACGATTACTCAGTAATTTAATCGATTTACAACCCTCATTCGCCTAGTTCTAATTTCACTTTATTCAAAACGGGTTGTACCTGCACGTATTTAGAAGTATTTTTTTCTGCCTGGCGTTGAAGTCTATTTTTTAAGAACGCAAAGATGGCAAACTATGTGTGAGAGAGAGCAGGGGTGTCATTTCAAGTTCGGCTTGGGGGGGGGGGGGGGGGGCAAAAAATCTTATGACTTTTTTTTTTTTTTTTTTGCTCATCATTATAATTTTCGGCTTGGAGGGGGCAAAAAGTCGGATAACCCTTTTTTGTTTTTTTGTTTTTTTTGTTTTTTTTTTTTTTTTGCTCAAATCGGATGACTTTTTTTTCTTTGCTCATCGATATAATTCGTGCCAGTTTTTGAGCCTGACTTCAAATGTTTGGGGGGGGGCAATTGCCCCCCTGAATGACGCCCATGAGAGAGAGAGAGAGAGAGAGAGAGAGACATATTTAAGTTAAAAGCCTCCCATTATTAGTAGCCGCACTGCCACCATTTGCTCGCGCATTCAAAACAATTTCGTGATTTTAGAATTATGATTTCGTGAGTTTCTAGTGCTCCCGTCGTTATTTTCGCTAGTTTTTACCGATGATTAATCGGCCCTTTAAATCGCTTGCAGTAAAAGCTTTCAACAGCTCCATATTCGCGAAAACCTACAAACGCGACATTTTTTCTGCTACCTATATTTTGTCTCATTTTTCCCCCTTCTATTTTAATTTTGACTCTTTTCTGTATATTATAAGGTGTTCTTATTTTAACGTTAAACCCATTTTGGCTCCCAATCAGTATTGACTGATTCTTTTTTTAAAAATACGGCAGCAATATTGCCTATTCATTGTTTAAATGTATCATACTCAACTTAAAATATTCCATGCTTCGAAGGGATTCTGAAAACTTATCACCAACATAAGAGCTGTGGAAAAAAAAAATAAATAAACCCCATTAATCAGCCAAATTAATCCCTCATTTCCCGCGTATACTTCGTCCAACGTACCCTATTCAATTTCGAGGAAGCATATCAGATCAGGCCAAACTGGAACTTTAAGAGCACCCTGTCCATCAAATCATAACGAGCTTCCTCGATCTTACTCGTCTAATGACTCCGCGGACAAAATCAGTATATCCCTCTCTCTCTCTCTCTCTCTCTCTCTCTCTCTCTCTCTCTCTCTCTCTTTCTCTCTCCCTCGCTCTCTCTCTCTCCTTCCCTCACCCATGTCTCTTTAACGATCACTCGAGTTCCAGTTCACCCGATTTTGGGTCGAACTGGAATGCAGCGAATTGCGGAGAAAGTGATTCTCATTTCTCACTCACTGATGAATGATGATCAGCTTACCGGTGTTGCCGAATTTGGCGCGAAATTCGAAAATTTCAAGTTCAGTCATAGAGGAAAAATTCGAGGAAATTCCGCCACGCGGCACCACCGCTGAGTTGAGCTCGTCAAGAGATTCCAATTAGCGAAGTTACTTGTAAATGTGTGTGAGTGAGTGTGTGTGTGTGTGTGAGTGCGTTTTGCTTTTGTACCTGTGCGTATACAGTACGTACTTACTTCTCGTCAGAGGCCACCGGGCCGCGGCCGCTGTCGCTGCGCTGGCCTCTTCAAATTGTTTTATTAGCCTCGGAAAAACAAAATGTCGGCCGTTTATAATAATTAAGTCAGTCAAATTTGGAAGAGAGGCCTCTTCAAAATGGATCCTCTCTCCTCTGTGCATCGCCGCGCCATCGCCATCGAGGACTCGGCCGTGGCCAAAAATGAACTTCTTGTCAGAGCTGGCCGTAATTCCTTTTGCACCTTAATGAGAGCGACAGCCTGATTTTCTTTTTCTCATTTTATGACGCCGTTCTGCAATGATGTTTTTTTATTAGAGCTCGTTTGTATTCTGTCAGTATGAATTAATGACCATGTTGGACCGCGTTTAATAAGGCGGTCTCTCGATAGGAGGCCTATACTACATCAGTTGCATTCTTTCAAGTGAATTAGCATCGTGGATGAATTAGCCTATAATTTTACTGAGAATGGTTTGAACTTTTAGCTCTTCTCCCCCCCCCCTCTCCAAAAAAAGTATTCTATTTTGGGTTAAAATGAAAAAAGGACAGTGTAACCAACTCTAATTTTTTTTTTTTTTTTACTGAGAAGTGTTTATGGGAGTAGCCGTGTTTCAACGCTTTTTTTGTGTGAAGCTACTCAAAATTTTTGAGATGTAAGTTATTCTACATAATTTAAACTGTGTACTATGGTCTGAGATCGTCAAAAAGTGGTCAAAAATCGGCCAAAAATCAGAAAGTAAATTTCTTATCAATCCATCCACACTGAAAAAGAAATATTGCTAAAATAACTGCAAGGAAAGCTAATTTTGCAAGTCTGGAATGTAAAAAATCGTGACAGTAATCTAATATGGTTAAAATAACAAACATTATTCTGGATTACAGTTTTTACACAAATTTAGAATGTGGTCGTAACAAGGAGTGAAGAATGCCATATCAGAAAGAAAAAAAATTACAAGAATAACAATCCAAAATGCTAAAACAACAAAATCTCTAGCCAGCTAATTTAGCAACTAACTGTTTAGCATTTCTAACGAAATAAATTGTTCATTTACCTACGCTCACGCTAAATTTTCTCAAAAAAAGTAGTTGTAAATTTTGCATTCAATATTTTATTATTCCAGTATTTCTCTTCTTTTAAGTGAATTATGAACTTCACATCTGATATCTTTACTTATCTTTATTTTTTTGTTTTTGTTCTTACTTACTTATCAATAATTTTTTTTTAATCGTGAATTCTCTTTTTTTTTTGTTCCAGGTGAGTCGAGCTTCTCTTTTGCAAATTTTTTTAGTTGTGGTCCATTCACAATTTGGTAAGGTTTAGAATACATTATACATGATAGCTCCATCCTGAATTATTTAATTCGATTCTATTGATTTTTTTTGTACTCATCGTCATTTTTACAGGTTTTTATGCAAGAATTTATTCTTCAATCTCGTTCAGCAAAAACTTGCATAAGCCTAATTGCTGAAAGAAACACGAAAGAAATGAATGGTAGAGCGCTCATCTTCTCTTGAGCGCCTTCATTCTGATTGACGCAAAACGCACGACGTGTCACATTGGCGCTCATTCAATCTGATCAATCACATAGCTTTTATCTGCCTGATTTCCAACCAATCACTCATCTCAAATTGCTCTCCGCAGGTACTGAAAGTGATAAATTGAAACCACCCGATGACCGCGACCTCTTCTATCAATTCTACGTATAGCTGACATGTTTTCCTATTCTTTGCGTCTCATCATTCTTTGCGTCTACTCTTCCGGGCCATCGCCTTTGTCATTTCAAATGGGGAAATAGACTTATTAGCAGACCTGGTCATCTCGGGGTCTTCCTAACGCTTACAATGTAGAGGGTTCTGAAAACGTCCCAACTGCTCTTTTGGAGCATCCCCAATGTTATTTTGAATAGGAAAATAAACTTACGAGCATAACTCTACGGTGACTTTTGATAGACCTTGAATTCCGCGAACCAAAGCTATCAAAGTTCAGATCTTAATCGGAATGCAAGGCTGCCGTTTTGCGTATAATCAATGCTATTTTTCAATTCACCGATGATTCCACCGGTTGAGAAAAGATTTCACAGTTCAGTTCAGTGTATGACTGTAATAAACTAAAATACTCGCATCTGTCATCTTTTCTCAACCGGTGGAGTCGTCGATGACTTTAAAAAACTTGCGGATATTTTAATTAATCAACGGAGTTTCCACCGATTAAGGAAAGATTACAGATCAGAGTATTTTCGTGCACTACAGTCATACACTGAACTGAACGGTGTAATCTTTTCTCAACCGGTGGAATCATCGGTGAATAGAAAAATAGCATTGATTATACGCAAAACGGCAGCCCTGTCGGAATGGCATCCGTCCTGTCTCTCAGTATAATCTATTGATGATCGTAAAAAAAAGTGTCATTAAAACTTGCTATTTAATTTTATCATTACGAGATAAAGTTTTCGCGCTAAAATTTTGAGAGAAACTTTCTTTCAAGTAAGGGTCAGTTTTTCGTTTCTTTTTTGTTTAGTAGAAGATTTTGCATTTTACCGGTCGCTCCTTGTTTTTCGTTCCTATTTACGCGCGCGAGTTAGTTGACTCTTTTGATTCAGTGTTCATAGTTCAAATCAGGTCTAATTGTTGGTAACTTCTAAGCGTTTTGTGGTATCAAAGTAGTTTATCCTTCCGGGATTTAATCAGCGTTTTGTGGTATCAAAGTAGTTTATCCTTCCGGGATTTAATCAATGACTTTTTTGATCAGTGTTCATTGTTCAACTCAGGTCTAATCGATGGTAACTTCTAAGCGTTTTGTGGTATCAAAGTAGTTTATCCTTCCGGGATTTAATCAGCGTTTTGTGGTATCAAAGTAGTTTATCCTTCCCGGGGTTTAATCAATGACTTTTTTGATCAGTGTTCATTGTTCAACTCAGGTCTAATCGGTGGTAACTTCTAAGCGTTTTGTGGTATCAAAGTAGTTTATCCTTCCGGGATTTAATCAGCGTTTTGTGGTATCAAAGTAGTTTATCCTTCCGGATTTAATCAATGACTTTTTTGATCAGTGTTCATTGTTCAACTCAGGTCTAATCGGTGGTAACTTCTAATCGTTTTGTGGTATCAAAGTAGTTTAAACCTTTCGGGAATTTAATCAGCCCCTTTTGTGGTATCAAAGTAGTTTATCCTTCCGGGATTTAATCAATGACTTTTTTGGGAAAACAAGTTTTTATTTAGTTTTTCAAACTCAGGTCTAATCGGTGGTAACTTCTAATCGTTTTGTGGTATCAAAGTAGTTTATCCTTCCGGGATTTAATCAGCGTTTTGTGGTATCAAAGTAGTTTATCCTTCCGGGATTTAATCAATGACTTTTTTGATCAGTGTTCATTGTTCAACTCAGGTCTAATCGGTGGTAACTTCTAATCGTTTTGTGGTATCAAAGTAGTTTATCCTTCCGGGATTTAATCAGCGTTTTGTGGTATCAAAGTAGTTTATCCTTCCGAGATTTAATCAATGACTTTTTTGATCAGTGTTCATTGTTCAACTCAGGTCTAATCGGTGGTAACTTCTAATCGTTTTGTGGTATCAAAGTAGTTTATCCTTCCGGGATTTAATCAGCGTTTTGTGGTATCAAAGTAGTTTATCCTTCCGGGATTTAATCAATGACTTTTTTGATCAGTGTTCATTGTTCAACTCAGGTCTAATCGATGGTAACTTCTAAGCGTTTTGTGGTATCAAAGTAGTTTATCCTTCCGGGATTTAATCAGCGTTTTGTGGTATCAAAGTAGTTTATCCTTCCGGGATTTAATCAATGACTTTTTTGATCAGTGTTCATTGTTCAACTCAGGTCTAATCGATGGTAACTTCTAAGCGTTTTGTGGTATCAAAGTAGTTTATCCTTTCGGGATTCAATCAATGGAAACCGAATTACTAATCAGAGATTACTTCACAGCTCTAGTAATACCCGAGCTAACCAGCATACTTCGGAAGCCGTCCCAACCCTCGAGTCAAGGCAAACTTACCAAGCTCAGTGGAGTTCAAAGCGCCCTTTTCCCCAACATTGTATCAAGGAAACTTGAGAGTGAATCGTCGGATAAAATCGTTCAAACAGTTGGTGAAATGAATTCAAAACATGTGTCGTTTTCAGAATTTGACTGGCTTTATGAAGAAAACGTATGCTGCGGTCTATGTCGCAAAAGACCTGGCAGTAAATTTAATAGTAAATGTAAAAGTGAATTGTCCTTGACCGAAAACTCGTCAAATTTCCGTAGCAATCGAAGCTTCCTTCATCGTCAAAAAGTGAGTAGCGGTGTCATTAGCAAACCTGACGACCAATATTTTGATCGGGAAACAATATCTGATATTAATAAAGAATTAAAAAATAAAGTCTCTCCCGAAAAAATCGAGCCCTTCAATATTTCAATACCTCTTGATGAACAGTGCGTCAGAAAGGTCGAATCCTCTGATTTGAAAAGAGCTCAAAGTTTTCATTTCGTACCGAAATCCTTGGAAGCATTGCCGACGGTAGTATCTCAAAAAGATTACGAAGCAAATTGCAACTCCCTTACTTGTCCAAAAATGGAAATTAATGTCATGAGAATACCTGAAAATCGAAGTTTTGATCGAAACATTAGACCCGTCAATGTTTTAAGACCTCCAAATGGGCAGTGCCTCAGAAAGGTCGAATCTCCTGATTTGAGGAGAGCTCAAAGTTTTCTCCACCGACCCAAGTCTTTGGAAATGTTGCCCAAGGTAGTATCTCAAAAAGATTATGAAGCAAATCGTAGGTCCCTTACTTGTCCAAAAATGGAAACTAAAGTCATGATGAGACTACCTGAAAATCGATGTTTGGATCGAAACAATAGACCCGTCAATGTTTCAAGACCTCCAAATGCACAGTCCCTCAGAAAGGTCGAACCCGCTGTTTTGAGGAGAGCTCAAAGTTTCCATTTCGGACCCAAATCGTTGGGAGTGTTGCCCGAGGTAGCATTTCTAAAAGATATTGAAGCAAATCGTAGCTCTCTCACTTGTCCAAAAATGGGAAATAATGCCATGAGAATACCTGAAATGCGAGGTTTCGATCAGAACATTACATCCGATAGCAGTGAAAGTCTAAAATCTAAATCTTCTGGATCTTCAATTTTAAAGAGAGCTAAATATTTGCTCCGTCGACCGAAATCACCTGAAACGTTGTCCAATATCCCAAAAATAAAAGCGTCTCGAAATAAGTTCGAAAAAAATCGTAGCTATGTTTCTAATCAAAAAATGGAATTTAATGTCATGGAAAAACCTAAAAACCAGTATTTTATCGGGAAACAAGATCTAATGTTGATGAAAAGTTTTATCGGGAAACAAGATCTAATGTTGATAAAAAGTTAAGAATTAAAATTTCGCCCGAAAAAATTGCGCCCTTCAATGTTTCAATGCCTCTTGATGTATACTGCGTCAGAAATGGCAAATCTGCTGATTTGAGGAGAGTTAAAAGCTTTAATTTTGGATCCAAATCGTTGGAATCGTTGCCGAAGGTAGCATCTCAAAAAGATTATAAAGCAAATCATGGCTCCCTCACTTGTCCGAAAATGGAAATTAATGTCATGAGAATACCTGAAAAGCGATGTTTAGATGGAAACGTTAGATCCGACGACATTGAAAATTTAAAAACTAAATCTTTCGGATCTTCAATTTTAAAGAGAGCCAAATATTTGCTCCGTCGACCAAAATCACCTGAAACGTTCCCCGGGATTCCAAAATTGAAAGCGTCTCGAAACGAATTCGAAAGAAATCGTGGTTCTGTTTCAAATCAAAAAATGGATTTTAATGTCGTGGAAAGACCTGACAACCAAAATTTTGGTCGAAACACGAATTTTGATGGTGTTGAAAAGTTTCGTTTTGAAACATCACGCGAAAAAAAAGAGTCTCTTTTTGTTCCGAGATCTCCAAAAGAGCCGTGCTTTGAGAACGACAAGTCCGCCCTTCCAAGGAAAACTCAGACTTTATATGACCGAAAACAATCACCGGAGATAAAATCTCAGAAAGATTCTGATAAAACTCAAGGTCAACTTCATTACCATGAAGCTGGAATCAGAGTATCAAGAAAACCTGAAAAAGAATCTTACAATCGGTTCATTCGATCGAATTCAGTAAGGAATTTGCATAGCGGCTCTTTTTCACCAGTCAAATGTCCTGATGTTTTGAGCAGCTGCGTTCTATGCCGTAAAAGAAATGAAAGTAAATTCATCAGTCGTCCTACGGAGTGGACGAATGGATCTTTCAAAAGCAAACACTTGTCTACCTTACCTGTCTGTCAAAGGACAAAATCTTACCATGGGCGCCCAAGTAAGTTTTTCCTTTTTCGATCCACGTACGTTCTTACACGGAAAAAAAAAAACTAAGGTGAAAATAACCATACGGATATCTGATTTTGGCACCTGCTAAATGTTATGGTAATGTTAACCAGAAGTATACTATGTTTTGACTAGGTGCTAGGTGATGTTACCTGATTGCATGCCAAATTTACTCAAAGTATCGGTATATGCACCATACTTCTGTTCAAGTTTACCATAACATCCAGCAGGTGCCAAAATCAGGTATCCGTATGGTTATTTGCACTAATCTTTTCTGTCCGTGTACTTTCGGCCCTGTTTTTACCGCGGTAAATTGAGACACTAGAATATACCTTTTAGTCAATTCCAATAGCGGCTCTTGCTACTTGGCAACCATTTTTAAGAAAAAAAACTTTTATTAGAAAAATGGCGTAGCAAAATACTTTATAATAGTGCGAACCAAAACTTCTGTGCTCTAACTAAAGGGGTTTTGCTGGGCGAATCTTAAAATTTGGTTGGCTCAGCTAAAGTCTTTTTCCGGGTCATTTTGCTACTAACGCACGGGAAAAAAAGATTAGTGAAAATAACCATACGGATACCTGATTTTGGCACCTGCTAGATGTTATGGTAAACTTGACCAGAAGTATGGTACATTTACCGATACTTTGAGTAAATTCGACTTGCAATCAGGTAACATCACCTAGTACCTATTCAAAACATAGTACACTTCTGGTTAACATTACCATAACATCTGGCAGGTGCCAAAATCAGGTATCCGTATGGTTATTTTCACCGTAGTTTTTTTTCCGTGCGGTTTTGTCAGCGCTTACCACAGTGTTTTTCTCTGTTTTTATGGGTATTGTCATGCCTTTGAGCTCACTTAAAACTTTCATTTGCTCAATAAAAAACACCGATATTTATACAGCCTTGAATCAGTCCCATTTCATGACTTTAATAATATTCCTCTTATTATGACCACCTTTCATTACCGTAATACTTAATACTATTCTCCTCTTTCAAGCACACTTATATTGTCGTAATTTTTTAATCACGAACTCCCCCCCCCGAACCGTTTCTCTTGAGTCCGTGATTTGTGGTACGTGCTCAGTTGCTGCCCCACGAACGCGCCAAATTTGGGCCCGTTAACCCCCCCCCCCATGGCCCCTGCGTGCTCTCCATCACCGAGTGTACCTTCCCATGGTCTCTCTCCGTGCCGGTGAATTTTTTGCAAGGACTGTTACTTGTTCTCCTTATAAATCGCCTCATTAAATACGATAACAAAGATTCGGCGCTCTTAGAATGTTCCTGTTATTATGATGACTGCATGCGCGATGCGCGTGCGCAAATGACGCTATTATTTTTATTGTGCAGTCTCAACTCATGTCCAATCTCACCTGACGTAACGGATGAAATCATATTCTTGAACCATGGATGGGAGAGGAAAGTGGGGGGGAGGGGTTGAACTGACAATGAGAATAAGCTCGATTTTAGTAGAGGAACTGCACAGTGAAATGTTGACTAAGGGGAAATGGGTCTGTTGCAAACTTTTGCTACAACGATTAAGAGTGTTACTCTAATGAAAAATCGCCTGAAAAGTCCATTGGTGGCATCAGAAAGTCATAAAATGCAATAATAAACTCACAAGAGGCGTTTAATGAAATCCAAGATGGCGGAGAAATATCGAGCAATCTGTATGCATGCACCGCGAACATCCAAGGATGGCCAACTTTGACAACCTCACTGGAGGTAGAGGTTATGTGTTTGTTTACGTTGTGATTGGTTGTGATGGATATTGTCAGGTTGGCTATCCTTGGATGTTTGTGGTGCATACATACAAATTGCTCGATATTTCTCTGCCATCTTGGATTTCATTAAACGGCTCTTGTGAGTTTATTATTGCATTTTATGACTTTCTGATGCTACCAATGGACTTTTCAGGCGATTTTACATTAGATTATACACTCTTAATTGTTATAGTAAAAGTTTGCAACAGACCCATTCCTCTAACCCAAAGAAAGTGGCTGCTGCTACAAGTAAAAGATTCCTTATTGTGAAAGCATGGGCGCCCGGAGCGGGGGGCAAGAGGGGGTACTCCCCCCCCGCCCCTGGAATTCAAAAAAGTCAAAATTTCACAATGAAAAATGAAAGGAAAGAAGAAAGCGAAATGTTAATCAAAGAAGTAGTGGATGGCAAACTTCATTATTAGCTTATTTTGTAATTTTAACTCATCTTTTACAAGACGAATAATAAAATTATACTTTTTATTACTATCGTTTATCATCAGTCGTCCCTTTATCTATTACATGAAACATGTCAAAATTAGTATTATTATTTGATAGACCTACAAAAAAGAAGTAATAGATGGAAAACTTCGCTATTAGTTTATTTTGTAATTTTAACTCATTTTTTGCTAGGCGAATAATAAAATTATACGTTTTTATTACTATCGTTATCATCAGTCGTCCCTTTATATCTATTAAATCAAACATGTCAAAATTAGTATTATTATTTGATAGACCTACAATGGGTTAATAATAAGTGTACTCTATTTGGATGAAAAAAAGTTTTCCCTTTTTCCCTGGGGGGGGGGGGGTCTCCCAGACCTTCCATTGGGGTTAACAAATTTTGCCCTCCTTGGAAATTTTTCTGCGGGCGCCCATGCGTGACAGTGATTCTTCTTCATGCAACAGAATTTTACTTCGCGCAAGGAAAACTGTCACAATGTAAACGTGTTTCCTTGTTTTTAAAGAAAGTGATTTCTCTCTGTATAGGAGCTTTTTGAACGGCGATTTGGGCTATCAAATCAAACAATTAATGTTACTTTTTGCGGTTATGAATTCTATTCCCTTGAAAATGCATAAATATGCCTAGTTCCACGGCTAAAATTGCCGAGATCCACAATATATTAAGTGTAAATAAGCCGATATAATACATAGGATATATTATTTTCTTTTCACCCTAAATCTCGTCAGATTCTCGCCTGTTCCACGAAGACAACAATAATAACATTCGGGTGCTTCCAACGTCCAAATGCTTCGTTTAATCTGTAATATCTCGTGAATTTCTGTAGTTTTAGTCCTGAAAGCATTTTTGAGGACGTAGAATTCATAATTGCAAAAAGGTCGCATTAAAATTGTTTGATTGTATAGCCGAAACCGTTCGAAATTGCGCCCTAGCTATTGCAGTGACGATTCTATTATACGAAGTATTATTTATTATCTATAGTAAAGGTGATGTATGGTTAAAGAAAACCCAATTGTGTTAAACTATTAGTCCTGAATTAAATCTGCGTACATACTTTAGTAACGTCAGATTTTTCGCTGGTCTCGTCAGACGCGCATTTTTGGGAAGGGGTGTGGGGGGACCATGAGTTTTTGCCGTTTTTGGAGGGGAACAAAAAAAGGGGAAACAAATTTGAACAGAAAAAAAAACTAGAGGATTCATGAATCAGGTTTCGAATTTGCGATTAATATACTTGTTTCTAGTCGAGAATTTACTTTCTCACGACATTTTCTGAGCTCGATTTTCTATTTATGCGTGGTTATATCTTTTCTCTTGAAACTTTATCACCGTTGTCCAGGTATCTCGCGCCCTTTCAGTATAACTTTTCTTTGTCTTTTTCCCAGTTCTTCTTTTACTTTTAATTAGTCGAATTTTTTAAATAAAAAAGGGGGGAAAGAAGCTTGGTGATTTACATCCTGGTGGTTCACTTTAGCACTACAGCTAAACTGGATTTTTTTTTTTTTTTTTTTTGCCCCGTGTTTTTTTCACGGTGATTTATGAGTTCACATTTGTTTTTGTTTTTGTTTTTTCCACTTTTTTATACTCGCCCTTGTTACACAGCTCATCGGCAAATTTATGGAATTTCCGCCCAACCATGGATTTATATAATCGGCATTGTTGCTGGGTAGCCTAGACGGCGCGCGGCGATGAAATCGGAGATTCTTCGGTGGGAATTCGCTGTTTTCTCAACAATCGGTGACAAAGCAACAATTTTGCGCTTGTGAATTCATACTAGCTCTCTAACTTTAGTCCGTTCTCTTGTAGCATGACAAATTTTTAAATTTTCGTCCGTGCAAAAGCAGTCGCTATAGTTAAGCACAATGGGACAAAGTATGGAATTTCCCGGACCATTCATTCATGGACATAAAATCAATATTATGAGCAATTAATGGCAAGATAACTGAAAACTTAATTTAATAAGCGGTTTCACAGCTTAAATTAGTAGGATAACATTGTTTTTTTTTTTTTTTTTTTTTTTTTTGTTTTTTTTTTTTTGTTTTTTTTTTTTTTGTTGGTTAATCTGACAACATTGCAGCTTTTCCATTTAAACCTTCGCAAAATATCGATTGAAGGGATTTCACTGGGTATCTCCGATAGTTCGACCTTTTTCATGCGTTTCAATGGGAAAAGTCCAGCGTTGCCATATTTAATGTGTCACCACTGCCAGTTAAGTTTGAATGATATGCGCGTAAGGAACAGTAGTTTTATCTCTGATCGAACTTTATCGGTCTATGTATCTGATCAGATTCGCATGATTATCACAATAGCGCATTTTAAAAACTTGAATCGCAGAGATTTGATGGAACTCACACCGCGTGGGTATAATAATTTATATTCAAGTTTATATTACTTTCATTAACACTTTCTTATTAGGGTTTCTCCCTCTCCTCTTCCCTTCCAAACAAGTGTTAAAGTGCTAAATTTGTTGTTTTATTGTCTCGTAGTCATGATTTTTTAA
The DNA here is from genome assembly GCA_011764245.1 of Trialeurodes vaporariorum. Taxonomy (NCBI): domain Eukaryota; kingdom Metazoa; phylum Arthropoda; class Insecta; order Hemiptera; family Aleyrodidae; genus Trialeurodes; species Trialeurodes vaporariorum. The sequence goes on from VMOF01000388.1 coordinate 7,072,726, forward strand.
TCGCTCTCGGCTCCTCATTTTTTTGAAAATTGTTTCTTTCCATTCTTCTTCAAACTCTTCCAAATTACTGTATTACCTTGTCTAGACTCGCGCGTGCCTTTCAAGCGACATTAATGCGCAAATTCTCTCCATCTCTTTTTAACTCTTTTTTTCCATCCCAGTCTAAACTTCAACGTTTCAATATTTTAACTCTTTCAGCCCAGTTCATCTCTTTATCTCGCAATCATCGCAATTTCCTTATAATTAATTACTAAACTTGCAAAGTTCAATGTTTGTGAGAGTCCATCAGATTGGAAGAGATATCCCGTCGAATGGCTCGAAGAATTTTTTAGTCGACTTATAGACTCCAGCAAGAGCTGTAATATTGCTGTGTCATACTTTGTTCTGTCTTCGGGGAGAATTCTTTTACAACAAATAAAGAAAAAGAAAAAGTAAACAATTATTACAATTTAATTGAGAGTTTTATTTTGTTCCTCTATTGCTCTTCCAATATTTTTATTCATTAGAGCTTGGCTCTTTAATTTTATCCTAAACATTTAATTTCTTAAAATACTGTGTACTGTGTACTTACTACTTATATTACCAAATATATATAAATAGGGTACTTGCAGTACTATACTTGCGGTAACAATAATCTGGCAGCACTGAATTTGACAACGATAACCTTTCTACATTTAAATCCATGAAAAATATCAATTTATTGGGTGTTCGGTGAATACTTTGGAGACCGCCAGACCCTCTTTCGGGGTTAATTTTACAGTAGGCTAGTTTCAGATTGTCTTTGCAAATTTTCATCAAAATTCAGCAAGCTATACATTTTTGAAATATTCAAATTTTTCCCTATTTTTCCTCATTTTCCCCACTGATTTTAATGGAAACCTTTTATCCTACATAACTTGCTTATAGTTTGAAATTTTGAAAAACCAAAAAAAAAAGTCCCACCGGGAAATGTTAAAAGCAACTCATCCACAAAATTTGGGTGCATATATACATGGAGCTTTGGTTCAAAAGTTATGCTGGGATACAGACATCTGCGCCATCGCAAATACTTTCTCGATTTTTAACTCCGTTAAAATATGTTAGAAAGTAGAAAAACGTACGGAAGCGCGTTCTTATACAGCCTTTGCAATACGTCGTTTTGCACAAAATTATTGCGTTTTGTTTTGCGTCAATCGACTCGTTTCCTTCAATGAACTTTTTCTCGTCACACTTTTACCGTAAAGTGTGTAAAGGTCTCATCACACTACCGATGAACGTAAAAAAAAAAAAAAAAAAAAAAAAAAAACTCGCGCGTCTTGGAGTCGCCTGCCTGAGCTGCTTGGCGCTTTGGCGCTTCGGTGAACTCGCGCTTCGAGAGAGCGCAATGCGATCACTTTGCCGCGCGCTTCGGTGCGATGAACGATGCACCGTTTTTTGGTGCGCGGCGGTGCACCAATGTAACCGAGTATCCACGCGCCGGTGCATGGTGCAATCATGCACTGGACGCTTGACGCGACGCTCTTCCACGCCACGCCCGCGCCCGGCCGGGGACGTCCAGTGAGCAGCGAGCCATGCAGATTGTAGACGCATCGGATCGAATCATCTCAGCTTCGCGCGCACCCTCGCACAAAGAGTTAAAATAAACGGTTTTAGTGTGAAGCCGATCGGTTAGCCAACAACCAAAACAATGCACTCATCGGTCGCAATCGGTTGTGATAAAACTCGCGTAGCGTTCCAAACTATCTCACTCACTCTCTCTCCCGTGACACCCATGTATACCCACATCTCTTTCTAGTTTCAAAATTCAAATAGTTTTTTTTTCTTCTTCTTCTTCATCCATCGCGCTTTTTTGAAGATTTTGAGGTGTTATGATAGCTTTTATAGCTTTTTTGTGGCTATTTTAAAGCTGATTTCCACATTTTGCTTTCAGCAAAAATAGTTTGGTGTCGTTATTGGACGCCAATCTTCAGATCGTGGTGCCCAAAAATGTAGTTTGGTGGCGCCTGGCTACTTCTTCGGATTTTGAGCGCGCTCACTTTTGGCCTTTTGTACTTGTTGATTTTTGGCCATCAAAAGTGTCATTTCTGTACCCACTGTGCTTCAGTCGCGCGCCAAAACCGCGAGTCTCGACCGCGGGAACAAAAGGATACTGCTTCTCGGTTCGCATCACACAGTGGACCGGAAATTAATTATATGTTAGACTAGGTCATGGTTCGATGGGAGAAACATGAATTTTCGTAACAAGATCGAATGTTGTTCTGCGTTGCAATGTCTGCTCGAATCAAACCGTTTTTGACTTCTTTTTTGAAAATCATGATAACGAAATGATAAAGCGTTTGCAGCAGGCTGATTATGAACGATCGTATAATCGTAATGCTATCGAGTCGATGATTGAGTGCGTGTTATCTTATGAGCGGTGCCATTCCGAAAGGTTTCATTCCGATAGAAACCCTCCCATCTCTACGGAAATTCTCCGATTGCTCAGGAGTCATCGGAGAATTTCCGCAGAGATGGGATGGGTTCTATCGGAATGAAACCTTTCGGTATGGCACCACTCATAAGAAACACGCACTCGATCATTGACTTGATAGCATTACGATACGATCGATCATAATCAGCCTCCAGGAATCTTATGTACCCCTTGACTCATAGAAATGAAAAAGAAAAAAAATTAGTTTGTTTGTAAAATATAAAACATTTTGTAGATTTATAAATGTTCGGAAGCTATAAGAGGGCACCGTTTCGAAAAAAGAATGCTGATTTCAAAAACAATCAATATTGAGATCTCGTTTGTATTTAGAAGGGGATAAGGTCAGTTTAGTTTAGCCCTTTTAGAAAACACAGAACAAACAGTTAAAAAATGCTTTGGTTCGACTGGTAAAACCTTTGGTAGAAAAATGATCCAGCAAAAGATTATTTATTAGAGCTAACCAAAGGTTTTGTTTGCCCAACTAAAGAGATTTTTCTGGGTGAACCTACGATTTAACTGGCTCAACTGAAGTTTTTTACTGGGTCATTTTTTCTACCAAGGTTTTGTCAGTGCTATACCAAAGTGTTTTTTCCCCCTGTTTTTCTCTGTGCAGATCTGAAATGCTGAAACATTTAGTTTAATTTATTTTGCAAAAGCATGTAAGTATTTTGAACTTATTAGTTACTTATAAAGGTGTGTGATAAACATTTTATGGAGCATGGTGCCCTCTTCAGGATGGAGGCACCAGTGCTGCCAATTTGCGTAGATTTAATGACATTTTGAAATTCACCAAAGATTCCACCGGTTGAGAAAAGATTACAGAGTTTAGTTCAGTGTATGACGGTAATGCACGAAAATACTAGCGTATTTTATCTTTTCTGAACCCGGTATATTTTAATTGATTAACGGCGTTTCCACCGATTGAGGAAAGATTACAGATCAGATCAGAGTATTTTCGTGCATCACAGTCATACTCTGAACTAAACTCTGTAATATTTTCTCAACCGGTGAAATCTTCGGTGAATATCAAAATGTCATTAAATCTACGCAAACCGGCAGCTCTGGGAGGCACACACATTTCACGAACCGCTGACTGATGCTCACACTGCACTATGGTCTGAGATCGTCAAAAAGTGGCCAAAAATCAGAAAGTGAATTTCCCACAAATTCATCATTTAAAAACTTTTAATACCAAATTCAATTACAGAGAACACTTGTAACAAGTAATTTAAACTTAAAAGTGTCACCATAAAGTTTTAAATTAACCTTAAAAGGTCGAAAACGATGATTTTTGATGACTATTTTTCACTGGATTTTGGCCACTTTTTTTCGATTTCAGACCATAGTGCACTGTGCGCCGGCTTGTTCCGGTTCAATTATCATTCTTCTATCGCCTCCTCATTGCTAATCTAGTCGTCAGATGATCCGAAGCATCCGTATACAGAAATTTCGCCTTTTTTGCACTCAAAGCTTTTCTGCTTTTCTTTCTCTCTTTTTATTTTAACGCTTCGCTGAGCCGTGCTAATGCTAAAAAAAAAAAAAAAAAAAAAAAAAAAAACTGAGCTTATAGCGAAGCTCTGGTACCGCGGAGGAAATGTCGAGAAAAATAGTGCATTCCTCCGACAAGGGCGTCTTGATCGCAGAAGAGCCACTCATGCGGAAGGATTTCATATATTGAAGTAATTTAACCTTAACTGTACCATAATCCTCGAACGAGCGGGCTTTTCAACAGTATGGTTTCGGATTGAGATCGCGACGCTGAAAACGCATCGCAAACTAGCGCAGCGATCCAATTGAGGCTGGCTTCCACTGCACATTGGATCAAAAAGTGGAATTTTCTGGACCATAGGTGGAGCCAGCGATTTGGCAACAACTGTGCATTCTTCCCATTTGAATGTGTGAGAAACAATCGATTAGAAATAGAGCCACGGCCTTCTCGAGATTCGATTGTTTCTCATACATTTAAATAGATCGAATCCACAGTTGCCAAATTGCTGGCTCCGGACATGTTCCGGACATAATTTTACGAATAACAATCAATACTATGTACAACAGGATATAACAAAGATAATTGAAAAAAAGTGTATAATCACAGTAGGGCTTTTTAGTCTTATAATATGGTTTCTGAAAGAAAATATCAACGCTCAAATGTTTTTAAAACAAACAAAATTACGTATTATCAAAAATGAATTAAAGAAATTTTCCAGTATCCTGCGCTGTTTTTCCGACAGAAAAACCGAAAAAAAAAGAATAACATTTCGATTATTTTTCCAGAGTAAAATAATAGCTTCTCATGTCCGGAAAAAATTGTGTGTCGATCCAGTGCAATGTGCGCTGGAAGAAGAAGCGAAAGAAACATAACGTTGGCTCCTCCGCAGGTATCCGAATTTAAAACATAATGCTGTCACATTCTAAATAGCACGCTTGAAGTTTTTGCGTGTGAGATCGAAGAAAATGGGGGGGGGGGATCAGTGAAAAACAAGTAATAAAAACTCATTGTTTTCTATACCTTCTCAGCTTAGTTTAAAATTTTTCACTGAAATTTCTAGGTTTAAATTACTTAGTAAAAGTGTTTTCTATTATTGAAATTGGTCTTAAAAGTTTATAAATGATAAATTCGTGAGAAATTCACTTTTTGATTTTTGACCACTTTTGGACGATCTCTGACCACAATGCGGAGATTATATACCAGAATTTTTGAACCTTTGATGGATGACGCGGTTCAGAGATGCGGCGATGTACTCGAGATAAGCCACGCGTTCAAGCGTGCAAGGAAATTCGCAATTCCTCTTGATATCAGAATGGGTTTCCGTTTTTCCGCGTATACGTATATAGTTTAAGCAGGAAATCAGAAGAACAGTTAGGTTATTGCCGCCATCACCTCACGGGCCTGTTGAATCCGCGATGCGAAGTGTGGGGCATTATTAAAGTTGGACTTTTCGCGGTCAGTTATTTCTTAAACGGTGGACAATGGACGTCATGGTCATCACGCAGTGTTGGCTCATAAATGGGTCTGTTGCAAACTTTTGCTGAAGAAATAGAGAGGATCAATTCTATTGTAGAATCTGTTGAAAGTATAGTTGGGTGCATCAGAAAACTGGCCTAAATTATCTCTCACTCTCCGTGATTTTTTAGTAATAGTGTTCACTTGCTTGATTTTTTATGGGTTTTTGATCCCAAAACGAGGAAAATAGGTTGAGAATTAAAGCCTTTATTTTGGAAATTTATTTATAGGACCATATCGGGACGTGTTAAGTAGAAAATGTATAATATTACTTTTGAAATCAGCTTCCCCAATTTTACTAACAATGAGGAGCACGATGTAAGGTGATTCCAGGTGAAGCCTGATTTCCAGATTTTAATCTGATGTATAGCGCCACTATACAATACGTTCGTATCGGAAAATCGGAAAATCGGTGCAACGGATAGAGCACTGGTTACGGGAGTGGTAGGCTAACAGATCGAGTCCGGTAACGTGTCACTTAACTTTTTAACTGGGTAATATTTTTTGAGAAATTACTTAGTCCTTGGTAGAAAACCAAAGATTCGTGATAAATTCACCGAAGTGGGTTACGGATGCTACTGGTATTCGTGGTAAAATTACGTAGTTCTTGGTAAAGAAACCAAGGTTCTTGGAAAAAATACGATGTAAAACTTACCATCCATGCGTAGTTGCAATCACCACGATTCGTGAGTATCAACATGAACTCCGATTCGCTGTAGTGACAATCGAGTTATTGTACTCGCAACAGTAGTTTTTTTTATGGATTTTTGAGCCCAAAACGCGCAAAATTAGCTGCGAATTAAGTAAAACCTTACATTATAAACTGTGTATGTTATTCTGGTTATTCATTTCACCCAATGGCGGCTCGTGCAATTTGGCAACTATGTTTTTTTGCCATTTAAACCTATGCAAAAGTATCGATAACTTCGGGGTGCATTGCACCTCCTGAAGATAGATTGTTTAACTTAGGTTTAAATGGAGGGATTACGTTGTTGTCACATTGGACGAGCCGTCACTGATTTCGCCTATAAGCCTAATGAGTGCGAGTGATATTATGTTTATCTGCTTTACTCGCCCTCCTTGAGGTTTATCGTAATTTTCGTATTTCCGCAATATCCCGGCTTTATTTTTGAGTATTTCAGCTTGAAACTTTCAGAGAATAATCTCCCTGAAGTATGCTCGCAAGTGCCGACGTTCCTAAAAATTTGCACTTCTTTCGTTCATTTCATCATCAAGTTGAGCAAAAAACTGTTGACTTGCTAAGCAGCGTGACTGCGCGACTTTTAGCCTTCGATTGGAACTAATCGACCCTGGAATCACCTTAAGCAGTTCAGAGCAACTTTCACAATCGAACATCGCGAATTTTGAAGTTTCTTTCACTTCCACGAAGGCTTTAATTTGAAGTTTCGAAAATGTCGACTTCAATTTGAGTTGTAAACCGTCTGGTCGGTTGGATCGCCACAGTTCGTTGGCGAACACTAATTCACTGATAATTCCACCGGTTTGGAAAAGATTTCACAGTTGAGTTCAGTGTATGAATGAAATTCACAAACATACTTGGATCTGCAAATCTTTTCTCAATCCGTGCATAATCGTCGTTAAATTACTTATTAAAATATCCGCAAGTTTTTTTAAAGTCATCGACGACTCCACCGGTTGAGATAAGATTACAAATGCGAGCATTTTTGTGCATTACAATGATACACTAGACTGAACTGTGTAATCTTTTCTCAACCGTCGGAGAGTCATCGGTGAATTTAAAAATGCCATTAATTTTACGCAAAAACGGCAGCTCTGCTGTAGAGTTTCGCGACTGTATTATTCATACGTCATCGTAAACTGCGCATAGCGGATCCAGGAAATCGCCCTTCTCTCTCTCTTTTCCCATAACAATGCACGTGTTTAGAAAAGGATAGAAGAGGAGGCGAAAATCACGTGACTGCCCTTAATCTGACTTTCTCTAACACACACGCTCTGTTGGAAAAAGAGAGAGATGGAAAGATTCCTGGATCCGCCAATGCATCTGCGTCGGTAGTATCAAACGCAAAATTTTCGGCCAAAGAATTTGAAATTCGTGGCGAATTCTCGTGTAATCAAAGCAAACCTTCGGCGCTCCACATGCATTCTTGGCTGTCAATACTTTTGCGTTTGCTAGTACATCGCGCATTTTACGAGCCGCCACTGATCGTTATATCATCATAATGTGTGATCCACCGATGGTATTGAGAGTATAGGAAGGAGATAGGATTCCGCTCATCAATGAAAAGCCAAAAAAAAAAAAATAAAAAAAAAAAATAAAAAAAAAAAAAAAAAAAAATAAATAAATAAATAAATCAATAAATAAATAAATAAATAAATAAATAAATAAATAAATAAATAAATAAATAAATAATTTTCCTCTTTCTTCCTTTCAACCTAACTTCACTTTTGCCCCAGAAAGGCGGGGAAGTGGGTAACCTGGCCTGGAGTACTCTCGTTGAAGGCTCCAGTCTGAGATGCATAGAGCTATATACCGTAAAATGAATAAATAAATAAATAAATAAATAAATAAATAAATAAATAAATAAAATAAATAAATGTCGAAAAAACCGAAAAAGTCGGCATTTCTCACCGCAGACGGACGGGTGGACTGTGGATTGGAATGGATCCTCGATGCTCTCTCTCTCGCTCAATCGAAAAACTTTCGACTCGCAAAAAAATTTTAAAAAAAAAACTAAAAAAAAAAAAAAAAATCGGCATTACGCCGCGCATGCTCGGCGCGGTGTCGCATCGCGTCGGTGCAAGTCGCGAATACTCCAGGTGTTCCTCGAGTGTTTTATTAATTCCTTTTGTGCGCTTCCCCCTCCCACTCCCCCCCCCCCCCCTCCCCCCTCCCCCACTACTCGATCCCCCATTTTCTGAGTCCCCCGGCCACTCACTGCCTTTACCGAGACGTGTTAGTGTGAGTTTATAATAGAGAGATGAGTACGATAAAATTGGGTACGAAAAAAAAACACAGTTAAAAAAAAAAAAAAAAAAAAAAAAAAACCAAGGAAGAACCGCTGCGCTGCCTGCGACGATTTCACGTTTAATTAAATTGTGGATTGCGCGCGGGCACGTTGCGTCGCACAAGTGGATCGGAACATGTATTTTCCCGGTCATGGAAATTAATGTTGTTTGTTTTATTTTTTATTTTTTGTTTGTTTTTGTTTTGTTTTGTTTTTTTTTTATTTTCAAAACATTTTAGTGTAAACATTTTCTTGAAAAAATAATGTTGTTTGATCCAGTTTAAGCTCTAATTTGAATGATTTAAGAAAATCGTATTCTAGATGATTCTAGGTTATGGGTGGATCTAGAGGGGGGCCACGGCGGTATGGGCCCCCTTGACCCCCAAAAAAAAAAAAAAAAACAAAAAACAGTAATAAGAGGAGGAGAAAGAGGGGGGAAAGCAAAAGTAAAAGAGAAGGGAAAAAGAAAAGCCTTTGGTAAATTAGACTATGTTTTACGGGGGAGGGGGGTCGGGTCGGGTCTTAATTTTAACCACTAGACATCCATTTTCTATGAAAATGCCAAGAAATTGGATAGCTGGCGCATTCGGGCGGGATCATCCACTTTTACAAACAAAAATTAAAATGAGGTAGAATAAAAATGAGGAGTTAACCGTTAAAAGATGCATCAAATTGGCATTAGAGAAGATTAAATTTTCAAAATTTTCTGGGGGGGGGGCCAAACCCCCATTGACTGGGTGGTGTCCACCCAGACCTCCCACTCACGTTACGAAAATGGCCCCCCTTGAGACTTTGCTGGATCCGCCCCTGTTGTAGGGTCGATTAGTTCAAACCGTAGACACCACGTCGCGCTGCTCAAAAAGTCGATAGTTTTTGGCTAAAATCGATAAATTATTCATGCATAAAGTACAATTAGGAACTTCGACACCCACGACTAAGCTTAAACACTCAATAGTATAAAAGCCGGGATACTAAGGAAAGACGAAATTTCCCATACGCCACAATGAGTGCGAGTGAGGCAGATATACAAAGTATCATTCGCACTGATTAAGCTTATGGCACAATATCTCAGTATGTATAATCTGGATGTTTTTTTTTTTTTTTTTTTTTCATTGGTAAAATTATATCCAATAAACACAATTTTTCGATCCATTGTGCGCTTGGGCTCCTCCTCCGTTCACACACTCACACCGACTCGAAAAATACGATGTAAATACATTGGTATGTAATTATACGCATGTATAATGGGATCGGAGTGTGCGTGAGCCGTCAGCTCGATTGGTGAAAGGTGGGGAAGAAGGCGCAAGGACGCGAAAAAATACTCGAAAAACATCTGATTGTGAGACAGACGCTGCGACTGTGTGTTAGTATTCCTTGTGTTTGTGTTTGTGCGTGTGAGTGTGTGTAGCTCTCTCGGTTCTTGTATCGTGCGCGGTGTGACGACGCTTGCTCTTGTGTGTGACTGCGTGTGACAGTGTTAAGTCAGTCAGTCGCCGAGGAGTGACACAAATCCGACATCATCTCGCGTCGCGTCGCGTCGGTCGTTATGCGAATGTATCGTTCTTTTATCGCGAGCGTTGCGTCGACGATGTCTCCGTCGATACGTGTTTTCGTTCGCTAATCGATGTGTTTTTCCTCCTTCTCTCCTCCTTTCTCGTTCGTCGATACTATCGATATTCACGCGATTAATCGAAGTCCCTTCTGGTTGTTGCGGTGATCTTTTTCTTTTCCTCTCTGAGCTCCGTGTGTGCCATCTTCACTCTCCTCAGTCGTGTTTACCTCCTCAGCCAAGGATTACTTACCTCGCGCACATACCTGTTGAGTTGCCGCTCCAAGCTAGCGGCCGGAGTTGATCGATTTAGTGTTTTCGTGTTTTCGCGTGTTTTATAAAGGTGCTGGAACGTTTCGGAATTGGGATTTTATTTGCTGTCACTTATGATGTTTGCAAAAGTTGAGATTTGATAGTGTGTTTTTTTTTTTTGCTGCTTTGTTGCCTGTAACCCATTCCCGTTGTAGTATCAATTTGTTTTTAACTGTGCTAGTTCATTAATTTTTATCTGTTTATTTTCATTTTCATTTTTTTTTTTTTTAAAAAAAAATTCTAGTCGCGTTTTTGAGTTTTCTGTGTCGTGTAAAGTGCCGATTTTTCGAAGCGTTTTTATCAAAAAATTTGAGTCCTGGCTTCGAAAATAATTTTATCTTGTTTTTAAAAGTAGTTTTCTAATATTCTGTGATTTTTCGTGGGGTTTTTTGTGTGATAGTAGAGCGTTTTTGTGATTTAATAATTTGTGTTTTTTTTTTTATTTTTGATTTTTAATATTTTATTTTAATAATACTAAAGTTATTTGAATATAAAACCGCTAAAGATAAATAGAGCCTTTTAATATTGTTTCTCAAATTTGATTAGTCAAACAAATTGCCGCGAGTTAAGTCTGTGTACCAAACACCGTTGAATTCCACACTTTTTTTTATTTTAGTGTATTTTCTGTGTCTGTGTGTGAGTGTCGTGACTGACCCATCGCTCCCGTACTTTGAATGGTAATAGTTAACGTCCGTGGACCAACGTTGCAACTATAAATCGGCCTAATCATGGTGGCAGGTGAGTTAGTTCGACTCAGTGAGTTTTCATTCATGAATTTTTTTTTGGCATTGAGAGTTGAGGTCCCAATGACCGACAGTGAATCACGTGGAGCCAATTCTGTGCTCGCACAATGGGGCTCTTGCTAACTTTTGCTATAAGTGATTGGATGGATGATTCTTGGGTTATACGTATCCAGCGAAAATTATAACGAGGTTATTAACAAATTACGTAATTCACTCACAGACTCACAAAATGACAAAATGAGGTTTAAGGCGTAGTGGCGGATCTACGCAGGTGCCACGGGAGATTCCTATCTAATTTGAGACTTTCCTCAGAGTCAGTGGCGTACCGGAAACTTTGGGGGCCCCCGCGAACCTTCGGTCGGTGGAGCCCCCTACATTTTTACACAGTGAATGGAGGGTCTATAAAGACACCCCCATCTAGAGGGGGGGGTACGGTTCATGTCAGGTTCGGAACTGTGAAATAGGCACGTAATGCTTTACTTAACCCTTTAACAATCAGGTATCACTGTATCAGGTTGCATGCAAGAAGGGAAGCCATAACTGGATCTTTATAGTAGCAGTAGCGTAGCGTGCAATGTGACAACGTGGTATTTTGTTCATTTAAACCCACGTAAAAAGTTGAATGCAAAGGTGTTCACCGAACACTCAACACTTCGATCTTTTTCATGGGTTTAAATGGAAGAACTGCAACGTTGCCAAATCGCACGCTACGCCACTGTATAGTAGGTAGTTAAATATTCGTACTTCGCGGTGTTCATTTTGCCTATCTCGGTAATTGAAGGCACTAGATGAGTTACGAAAACGAATAACTCCAGCGCGGAGTGATATTGAAAGAGTTAGGGTCAGCGGCTGTCGGTCATTTTAGAGTCCCTTTAAACTATGGAAGTGGCCATTTCTGGATCAATTTCGGAGTGAGTCTCACGGAGGTTTCAGGGGACCAGAGTTGTAAATTATGGACGAGAGGATGGCACGCATCCAGTGAAAATAATTTTTTTTCAAAAATTACATACTTGGCGTTCAAAAAACCCACCGATTGGCTAGCCGGTAGTCGCGTCACATGACGAAAAATCGCTGTAACCATGTGATTATCACGTGATACCGTGCGAATTGAAGGTGAATCTGATTCTTGGCGCAAGAATACTTTTAGAAAAACTTGAGGGAAATTTTAAGTGGACTACTTTCAGTGGATAACGATCAGGTAGCCAACCGGTGGGTTTTCGAACGCTAGGAAAATGGGATACTTACCGACGCTCCATCATTCTATATATAAGGTTTTAAATAATTTATCAGTATTGTAGACATGGTTAAAGTTTTGTCTACTGCCGGATACTGCCTAAGGAGCATCATAGGAGTCAAATTAACCGAGGACTACTCGTAAAAAATATACCCACATATGGTACCGGCAGTGCAAGTGTGCAAGTTGAATTACGTGCGGTCTCGACCAATCAGAGAGCTTACGCACGGTCGCACGTCACATGACCGTGCGCTAGTTACGCTCTGGACGTAATAGTTTTTGGTCTCAGACACTTATCCATCCTCAAGGCTTAGATTTGAAGAAGAAGAACATGGCTTAAGACAACTCTTGTAGAAACGAGTCCAGGTTATGCAACCAAACTACTTCTAATTTTGTGAGGTTAGTGACCGATAAATTGACCGCGAGGTATTTAAAAATAAGTAAAAAAAGGCCGATGTGATTAATTTCCCTGAAAACAAGCTTTTCCGCCCACTGTGTATGGCTGGAGGAGTGATTCATCAGATTTTGCATCTTGTCCGTATTTTTGTGTAGGTTTTTTTCTGTCTTTTTTTCCCGAGATTCCGAGACAATCGGGGCTCCAAGCCCATTCTATTTGCCAACAGCTCAAACTCTGATTCTTCCCCACCACACACCCCCCCCTTTTCAATCTGGGTCTTAAGACGCATCTACGAACATGAGTTTTTTTTTTTTTTACCTCTTTCTTTCGGGTGGGCGTTAGTTGCATGCACACGGGTATTTCGTCGGACTGATACACAGTGGATCGGACCATTGATTTTCCCGGACATAATTTCAAGAATAAAAAGCAAGATTGTGAACAGTTTCCAGCGAGGTAACTGATAACATAAATGTAAATTCCGGACATAATTAATTAAATTTCCTTAATTTTCCGGACATAATTTCAAGAATAAAAAGCAAGATTATGGACAGTTTACAGCGAGGTAACTGATAACATAAATGTAAAATGATTCATTTCAAAGCTTAAAATATGTCAATTAACATGGTTTTTGTAAAGGAATATCAACTTGAAAACATTTTTAAAGCAAAAAAAAAAAAAAAAAAAAAAAAGCAGAAGTTTTTTATGTCCGGAAAAAACTATCCTTCGGTCCACTGTGTGAAACCGCGAGTTTGTAGGACTTGATTGTCGGCCAATGTCGGGAGTCATCCGCGGTTTGATGTGGAGTGAATGGAGAGGTACCCAATGCTCAATGCCCATGAATGAAAAATCGTGCGAAAATTCCCTCCGGAAGGAAATCGAGAAACTGCGGGAAGGGGTTAGGGGTATCTTGGGGGAGTAAAACTATGACTATTGACCTGTGCTATGACTGCCGTCTTGCGTATATTTACTGTCATTTTTCAATTCACCGATGATGCCACCGGTTAAGAAAAGATTACACTGTTCAGTTCAGCGCAAGACTTCTAAAGCACAAAAATACTCTGATCTGGAATCTTATCTCAACTGGTGAAGTCATCACTGGCTTTATAAAACTTGCGGACACTGTAAAAATTTAACGTCGGTTCCACTGATTGAGAAAATATTACAGATGCAAGTGTTTTTCGAGCATTGCAGTCATCAATTGGAGTTAACTTTGTAATCTTTTCTCTACCGGTGGAATCATCGGTGAATTGAAAAAATGTCATTAAATCGACGCAAATCGGCAGCTCTGGTTCGTCTCCTTCATTCGAAGGTGTTCCACCTCAAAGCTGAGGTCTTTAGCCCGAAGACTTTGTTGAAGTAACGTCTGCCAGATTGAGCGGCGGACAGTAGGCAGAAAGTTTCAATTTGTCGGCCAAAAATATGCAAGTTAAAATAACCTTAAATAATTATAATTGTGTAACTGAACTGATTTTAGACACTCTATGTATACATGTTTCAGCTAGAGTCATGAGTTGAAAGTGGTTAAAGTGAGTCTTGGAAGCGTTGAAACGATAAAATCATGCTACTTTAACTTCCTGATTTTTGACCGCGAAGTCGGTAGTTTCAGCTCTCTGTGTGGCGGTGGTGGAACCTATCACACAACAGTCATTTATCCTCATCTCCTCCATCATATTGATTAAAAAACAAAAAAAAAAAAAAATAGTACATAAGTGCCTGAGGAAAGTGCACATTTTTCAACGACCCTTCAAAATTAGCCTACTCCCTCCTCTCAATATAAAAATTCACTTTGAGTGAATATGATCTGTGCTAAAAATGTGCCAAGATAATACATCTTCATATCGGTGGATACCAGGTCTTTACCAAGTGTCTTCTTTCCATAAACCAGCAGGTCCTGCTTATCAATTGCCGGTTAACCAGATTTGCCAATTGATTTTTATGATAAATTCAAAAAGACCGCGGGTTAACGAGCAAATCTGTTGTTTATGGGAAGGAGAATCTCATGTTGATGAACAACAGGTCTATTTTTTGGCTTGTATTTGCTAGAATTTTCCGTGTAAATCAAGTGACAATAAACGAGAAGACCTCTTGTTTATGGAAATGAGGTGCGTTCATGGTATTGAGTACTGACTTTCAGTTGTCAGCGCATGCAAACCAAAGCCAACAGCATGAGTGTTTCGTAAGGTGTTGAGGTAATTTAGGTACCAAATGAAACAAAATATATCGTGTTTTTATTTCAAAAGCGATAGTTTGTATTTTTATTTTCATTTTTTTGCAAAGGCTGGTTTTATTACCGAAATGTTGAAATGCAAAGATGCTATTTTTTAACTGGAAGAGAGAGGGAAAATATTAAAAATAATAAAAATCTTGACTCCGTATCTTTATCTGAAGGCAAGGATCGTTTCCCGTCTAAAATTTTCTTGGCTCGAGATCTCTTGCTGTAGAGGCGTATTCTGAAGGTCAAAGATCCACGATGATGATATGGTGGAGTAACCTCGAAAACTCAGGAGGATCGAGAAGAGCTTTCTTCTCTCTTGCACTATCTCCCTTCCCCCATTTGAACGAATGTGTTAGAAAAGGATGCAGGAAAGGGCGGAAATCACACGAATTCCCTTTATAAATCTGTCCTTTTCTAATTTACAGGTTTCGATGGGCAGAATGAGGGGGGGGGGGAGAGAGAGAGAGAGAGAGAGAGAGAGAGAGAGAGAGAGAGAGAGAGAGAGAGAGAGAGAGAGAGAGAGAGAGAGAGAGAGAGAGAGAGACAGACAGAAAGCCTCTAGTCCCTGACAAACATTAAAGAAAGAGAGGGTTATGACGATTAATTGCCTTTTAGTGTCAAAATGTGAGAAATCTTAAACTTTTGAGACCCCCCCCAGATTTTTTTTTTAATATAACGCTTTATCAGTATAGTTTTGTCTCTACATATAAAATATTTACACAAAAAACTGATCAAATCTAAAAGTGGAGCTATCAACACATATAACAATGCTGTGATCTAAACTTACTTAAATAACTTGTTTGTTTTTTGTTTTTGTTTTGCTTTTTTAATTTGAACTTAAAATTAATTCAATCTATTTACACATAAAATTAATTCGGTCGAAAATATCAATTCCTTGAAGGAGTAAATTATAATTTTCGAAATTTATGAAACAAATAAGAAATGAGATTCGCCCCCTGTTTTCTTATTTATTTATCTTTTTTTCCTAATCCCTCTCATCCGTGGACTTATTTTCTGGGAACGCCTTACATGCTTGTGTTTGAACGGAGCTGCCAAAGTAATTAGTTTTACCTTATTATCAGTAATTAATTAATTAATTAATTAATTAATTAATTAATCAATTAACTAAGCAATGAACGAACAAAGTAAAGGGCATAGCACCTATAAAAGGCTTCAAGCTAAGCTTTAGAATTTTTTATTATTATTATTGTCATTCTGTTTTTATTTTTATTTTGTTTCTCAATTGAATCCTAGTTACGAGTAGCGCGCGTATATCTGGCTCGGGCTTAATCGGTGGGAAAATAAACGAAATATCACGGTTGGGTGGAGTTGCACGCTGCTTCAGACATTTCTCACGCACATACCTCTGCCGTCTGCACTCTAGTCCAATAGGCAGGCCAAACCGCCGAGGATTCGACTTTTGCTATGCATTGTGGGTAATGCATGGATGACGTCGACCTCGGAACGGCAAGACGCGACGCGACGCGACGGGTTGTCGGCCAATTTCCAGTAAGTGTATGTTGCAAGTGCATAAAAGTGCATTGCTTCGGAAAGAAAAAGCCATCATGATACAGAGCGCTGCGTATCCATGTAATAAGTGCAAACGCAATATGTAGTTTGCATACTAGGGTTACCCTATTATCATTTTTCTGTTAAAGGTTCTTCCTCTCCCCCTCCTACCCCCTCCTAGCTATCCCCGCTACGCTATAATTTCGCATTCCAAATCAAATTGAGAGTACCGATACATATTATGTATTTACAAGACATAGTGGCGGCCTGTGCAATTTGGCAACCGCGTTATTTTGCCATTTGAACATATGTTAAGATATCGATTCAAGGTGAGACACGGTGCCTCAAGAAAGAACCGATTATTTTACGTAGGTTTAAGTTAGTTAGAAATTGAGTAAGAGTTGCGATAGTGCAGGCGCAGCTGTCTGTCTGTCCGTATCCCAGCATAACTTTTAAAACCAATGATCCAAATGCATCCAAATTTTGCAGAGAGGTTGCTTTTAACATTCCTCAGAGGGACTTTTTTTTTTTGTTTGTTTGAAAAATTTTAAAGCTCAAGCAAGTAACTAAGGATATTAAAATCAATTGCAAAATTGGTAAACACAGGGAAAAATTGGAATGTTTCAAATATAGATGTTTAAATTTTAATGAAAATTTGAAAAAAAAAAAAAAAAAAAAAAAAAAAAAAAAAAAAAAAAAAAAAAAACCATTCTGCAACCATCCAACTCTAAAATTAACCCTATAAGTGGGGTCTGGTTTCCCCCAGAATATTATAAAGGAAGGGTCCCCCAGAATATTAAAGGGGTTCCTGGGGGTCTCCTACAGATTAAGTTTGATGTGAGAAAAAGTTGGTGGGGTCTGTGCCGCGGTGCGGTGTTCTGTGCAGATCCCGGAACTACCGTGAGAGTTTGGAGTACCTCCTCCGGTCCAGAACCCATAGATTATTTCGTTGATTAAATACTCACTCACTCATTCACTCACTCATGAGTCATGCGTGAGTAGTCAAATGTTCCTACTCCGCGGAACTCATTTTGCCTATGCAACAAGTTGAAGGCGCTCAACAGACCATTAATTTTTAAAAATTTACAGTTTGGACTTACTTTTAACCGTAAATAATTAAAACTGCGTTAGTAAGGATTGGTGGCGAAAACGATTATACTCGAGCTTGTCATCGAAAGGGTTAAAGTGATCGCCGTTGTGAATCATCGATCTTTCATTTCAATGTTTTCAGACCAACAGCGGCCGATTCACCAGTGGAACTGTTTCACCGTAAATTCGATAATTTTGCATTCCTCTCCCGCCCCATCCCATCCCGTTGCATCGCTCCATTCCCACTTTCGATTATTATTCCTTACGTAGTTGTCTGTTTGTATGTGAGTGTGTGAGTGTGTGTGAGTGCAACATCTAATTTCATCATGGCCGCATCGTCGCGTCCTATGCGGCCAGGGCCTCCTCCGTGGCCGTGCATCGCCGCGCAGTGGAACGAATCAATGAGAGAGGCCGGAAATGGAGTAGCGACTTTAAATACGTGTATCTTTGTTAACACGCAACGTAGAAGTTTGAAAGTGATTTCATTGAATTTATCGTGAAGTTTTCTTCAAAAATCACCCTTTACAGTTTGTTTTTTGACCAGAAAAACATTCAAATTTGCATTTTTAGTCAGATACTTGGATTTGACATTTTTCATTGACATTATTGACATTTTATTCAGTGGCGGCTAGTGCGATTTGGCAACCATGCTTTTTTGCCATTTAAACCTATACAAAAGTATCGATATATTGGGGGTGCATTGCAACTCCTCAGGATATCGATTGTTTTAGATAGGTTTAATGGGATTACACTGTTGCCACACTGCACGAGCCGCCACTGCATTTATTTTTCATTGAGATTTTCATTGATGTTTAAAATTGACTTTTTTTTTTTTTTACATTGAAATTGATATTTTGTTCTTTTACTGTAAAAACATTCAAATTTGCATTTTTAGTCATATATTTCATGACCCATCCCTCTCATTAACTCTCTCCTCTGTGCGCCGGCGCGCGGCGCGTCGCGTCGCGTCCATGCGTTCGAAAGTGATATCTCTGCCAAGTCGCGGCGCGGCGCGAGTGACTCTTTTTACGTGATCGCGATCAACATGAATTAGAATTCCAAATCGAGGTGAAGACTTGAGTGAGTGCTGCCTGATGCCTCTTGCCCGGGCCCTTCGTCTCGATTTTGTCCTCCGGGTATATTGACTGTCAAGACGTGGTAAATACAACCACCGTATACGGTGCGCACGAGCCAGCGATAGGCGTGAGGCGTGAGGCCATGAGGTGTGGGAGCCGCGCTGCGCTGAGTTTGAGCGGGAATCTCATCAATTTTTTCTCTCTCTTATACTCTCTCACCAATCTCTTTACTTTCTTCCATTGGCGACATTGGCCCTTTCGCTATACCCAACTGACAAGAACCAGCGACGTTGCCAGTTAAGATTCGAACCCCCTAAATAAGAGCCCGCGTATGTATACAGGGTGGGCCAAAAGTCCTAGGACCAATAAATGTACGGTACACACGGGCTTTAGGTCGTACCTAAAAGTGGCGATTCTAACCTCACTTTTCTTTAACGGCACATCGGAATGTTGGGTGCGCGCCCAACTTTACGTTACTTGGGGCGGGTCTAGAGCCTCTCTAACCCACCCTAAGTGCTATTTTGAGGTTAGTTTTGTGGTTGCGCCATTTTAAAACGGTCCGATGCGGTCCGTTGGCTGGTGGCCGATGCTTGTTGAATTACTTAGGGCGGACTTGGGGCCGAGGACCGTGTGACCGTACATTTATTGGTCCCTGGCACTCAGCTCCCAAGGTACTTATATTTAACAGGTATGCTCGACTCGCTTCCCGCGTCATCTTCAGCGGCGCGCAGTTCAAAAAGCATTCCAAGATGGCCGACAAAAGAGGAAAACATTGTATACTCTTTCCAGAAAACATCGGGCTATTTTCTGCTTTTCTGGAGAGGGAAGCCCAATGTTTTCTGGAAGGAGTATACAATGTTTTCTTCTTTTGTCGGCCATCTTGGAATGCTTTTTGAACTGCGCGCCACTGAAGATGACGCGGGAAGCGAGTCGAGCATACCTGTTAAATATGAGTACCTTGCACTCCTCCATAACTTTTGAACGGCTGCAGATAAAGAAACCAAACTTAGGGGATGTTTACAACTTAATATAAACTATCTTTTGAGGGGTTCAGAATTTTGGGTCCCTCCTTTTAAGGGTAACCGACCCCCAAGTCAACATTTTCAAATGGCACTCCCTATCTTGTGATACTTCATTTGAAAGGGCATAAAATTCTAAGACTTTTGGCGCAAAACGAAGGTCGATATCATTTTTCATTTTCAATGTATCAAAGTTCAAAGTTCGATATGGACTCATTTTCAAAAAATCACTACTCCACTTTGAGAAATCAGAATTTAAAAAACCAGGAGTCTAAAATACTCCAAAAACAGGTCCTTTTCAGATAGAAATACGACTTTGACGCAAATGAAGTCAAAGTTAGGATTTAGTGCCCCCAAAAAATTTCCACGTTTTTGCCCCTTAGGGGGGCTATCTCAAAATCTCTCTGAAACGACCCCCGTCGTTTGAAATATCGATCGAAGGGTATTAAAAACTGAGCATTTTGGCGCTAACTAGGGTTGATACCATTTTTCACATTCGAGGTATCGAATTTTGTAAATCGAACTTTGACATCGACTCGATAGCAATACGATACAATCGTTCATAAGCAGCCTGCTGTAATCCTTTCATTGGACTAAAACAGAATAGTGACCCTCAGAATGTAAACAAATGAGCAAAAACGCATCCAATGGCGGCGCCCATGGTTTCACTTGCCTTAACCCTTTCCGTCACAGTGTCCACTATAGTGGACGACCATTTTACATGGATCCTTATGCAAATTCGGAAAAATTGACTCACACATGAAATCATATGAGAAAAGTTCGTTCAATTTAATGGTATAGGTTTGAGATTACAGTGACACTTCTTTCATAATTCGTGACAGAAAGGGTTAACTCTCTAACTCTCTACATATACAGGGGCTCTTGTCACCAGCGAGCTGATCATTTACTTCATCGTTAAATCTATCGTTAAGACTGTGTTTGAGTGATTGTAATTGGTCGAAAATTGTATAAAACTTAGCCGTTGCTATGGTAACCATCGTTAGACTTCCCATTTTTTAAAGGTTATTCATGAGTAACCTTTAACAAATCGGGAACTATAGCGATGGTTACCATAGCAACGGCAAAGTTTTACAATTTTCGACCAATACAATCACTCATACACAGTCTTAAAGATCGGTTTAACGATGAAGTAAATGATCGGCCCGCAGATTAGTAACACTTTCAAAGACACGCATTTTATTTTAAAAATTTGACATCGATGCTTTCGATTATGCCCGTTTGACTGTACTCGCCCATGATGGATATTGACCGCCACATCGGCGGCCAGCGCCTCTGTTTGCTACAACGCGCAACGGCCATTGCCGTGGCCGTGGCCGTGCTTATTGCTTATAGCCGGTCACTCGGTTACGGCCATTCATTCACTTACTCACTCACTCTTTCACTCACTCTTTCACTCACTCACCAACTCATTCATTCACTTTCAGTCTCTCGCTCATCTTCTTCATTGTCGGTTTATAATAGCTCACGTGCTGGCCACTCGCCTGCCTGTACCGATTGGTTTTTCCTAGCCACAATAACGTACGCAGACACTGAAATTGATCTAACTGTCGTTGAATCAATCTGCGTGAGTACCGTGCTATGTATACGTACCAGCACCGGTACCGGTTTAATCGGGAAATGGAAAAACGCGTGCAGTGAAAGTTGTTTTCAAAAACCTTGGACTCCTCTTCAAACGATTAAAGACCAAATTGGATGCTTTATATTACGCACGAAGAAAAACGAATTGTTGAAGCTCTGTGCTGTCCATACAGCGTTCAATTCCTCGGTGGCAAGATGTTTCTCCAATATGTTTCGTCCAACTGCCGTTCAGTCTAAAATATTCTATCAACGTTCAATTTTGTCCGCAAATAATTCATCGTCTAGGTGCTCAGTAGAAATGTCCTATTTTAAATGTCCAACAAGAAATGCCCGTTATTGCAACAATGTCCGCTCTAAAATGTCCAATGCACAATTCGTCCATGGTAAATAAGTGTCCATATAAAGAAGAATGTCCAAGAGTAGATTTTGTCGATGAATTTAGAAACCTTAGGGTGTTTAATGTTCCGAAGGAGGCGGCTAAAATTTGAAATGACGAATAAGTTCAAAAGCAGGAATAAACATAGATTTTCACCGAAGCTGCACAAAATTGGCCCTCTTCATCAGACAAAAATTGGTTATAAATCACACGTAGCCATTATGTTCATAACTTAGAACTTTTTTAAGGCTCTTGTCATAATGCAAGAATTGGCAAATGACCCTTTATTATGTATTCCTGTTGTGATTTGATGTATGACAGCGGATTGAAATTTTGTCAAAACGACATCATTGCGTACGTAAGGCAATTTTGGAACTTTTTGATGCTTTCAACGGATTCATTTCTAATTGTAAGTGGTTTTTCATAATAATTTTGACAAGTATCTAAAACTGGGACGGCTGATGATGTGTGCGGAATCATTATCTTTTATAGCTTACTGTACACAATGAATTTACCAGTGGTTTAGTTTTTCCTAGGTTATTCAATAAGACTGCAATGGTTAAAAATGTGACGTCGTTAATTGCTTGAGATTATTCTAAGACCCCTAGCATTCTCTTCAAGAACTGTCTTTCCATCAAATAAACAACTAAACTCGTCGAGCCAGCCGGAAACATTTTTATACCTGTCTTTCCTCGACAATCCTCAAATAATCGTATGATTTACGCTAATTTTACAGCGGCATGCATAATCTACACAAACATTCTATTATATCTGGTTCATTGTCTTCGACGTATCTCTCCCAATTGTTCTGTTTTCTCTCTATCTTATAGCCTCTCTCTTTCTTAGCTTCATTTACTCATTCAAGAAATAGGAAACGTTGGTAATAAAAGTCACTTGTTTACATTTGGGCCATGAACGTAGCAAAGCTCTGTGAATTAATCCGCAACTGAAAATTTCCCATCATGATCCTAAAACGAGTCTCTGATGTCAGATGAGAAGACTTAACGAAAATCAACAGCGGA
This sequence comes from Trialeurodes vaporariorum, assembly GCA_011764245.1. Classification (NCBI taxonomy): domain Eukaryota; kingdom Metazoa; phylum Arthropoda; class Insecta; order Hemiptera; family Aleyrodidae; genus Trialeurodes; species Trialeurodes vaporariorum. The sequence continues at coordinate 7,095,306 of VMOF01000388.1, forward strand.
AGTTGAAGGAGGCTCAGAAACTCTCTCAAATCTTAAGCATGCTGATATATAGTACTTCGGGTACTACCCATTCTCGCTCCAATTTTAATTGCGGAAAAAAGTATTACGCAAATCATACTCAAATTTTGTGGCGAATTCTGCATCATACATCACTGATAATCTTGCCGAACCTAATGCGCTCGCAGATTGTGGCATCACATAAGTACTTACTCATCGTGTTATGAACGGTTCAAATCAAACTTGATCGTTACTTTGCCATGTTCATTAAACCGATCGTTAAAACTATCTATGAATAGCGTTTTAAAAGTTGGGAATATTCCCAGATTTTTTTTTTTTTTTTTTTTTATAGATAATGATAACATTTTAGTAAAAATGAGAATGATACCATAATAATTATAATGAGGATGGTTAATATTAGCGTAGGAACGACTGTTGCGTGCAAAACCGATATTCTCAATTGGAAACTTACTCAACCATAAGTACTTACTCATCGTGTCATGAACTGTTCAAATCAGACTCGATCAGATCCGGAACCGATTTTTTTTACATTTTCGATAAACCGATCGTTAAATAAACTGTCTATGAGTAAAGTTCTAACGGTTGGTAATATTCCCAGATTTTTATACAGGCACTGATAAAATGTTGGTAAAAATGCCATTATATTATTACTTCTAATAAAAATGAATGTTATCATAGGAACATTGTTATATCTAACACCGATATCCTATAGGGAAATGGAGAGTTTCCAAGACTTTGAATTGTAGAGTCACAGAGCGAGGGTCCGTGTCAATTATTCTCTGGTGAGAAGCAATGAAAAAGTTATTATGAATAACTTTTATAATTAATTAAATTTTATTCAATTTGCTATAAAATTAATTTTTTATATCCCATGTATCCCTAATCCCTCTCATCAACTATAATTATCAGTATCGAATCATTATCACCACCATCATCATTCTAAGTTCATACGAACATAAAAATAAGGAAACTAAAATTAAAAATTGATAATAAAAAAATATGTAAAATGTCAATAACTACAAGTATTTAAACATAAGAAATAAGCAATTTTTTTATTTTTTTTAAACAAAAATTTGTAAAGTCGTGCCAGTGACATGTTTGAAAAAAAAAAAAAAAAAAAAAAAACTTAAAAACATCAGTCTAAAAGATTTAAAGAAAAGAAAAATTAAAAGCTGGCTCCAATATCTTCTTATGAGAATTTTCTAAAAAGAATATTCTTAAAAATCATCATCTATGAATAACTGTATTTGTAGAGACTCGTATGAATCTTACTGTAGAGAGTTCTGACTACTTGCTCCGATGCAAAGTTCAAAAAGTATTTAAAAAGTCTTCCAACTTATTCTTTGTTCACACTTTTTAATATAATCAGGAAAATGTCTTCGACCCAACAAACTTGATGACGAGGGAAATAAAACATCATCAGGAAGTGAAAGTATAATTTCTTGCATTCAAGAAAAATCGCATCAAGATTGACCTGGTTGCATACGCGGCTTACTGCGATGAACTGACGAGGTCTTCGTCCGCAGGGCCTATACAATATCAGGTGTGCTCATTTTAAGGAATCGGCTTTGTGGTAAAAGCAGGATTGCTTCGAAAGAGCACTACTGATGTTTTATTCAAGCTTTTTTTTTAAATCTGATGACCGCCTCAGACAGTGGCGTAAACTTGGGATTTTTATTGGGGGGGCAAACCAACTTTTGAGAGATGCACTATTGGGGGTCTGGGGGAACACCCCCAGTGAGAGGAGGGTGCGGGGGTCCTCCCCCGAAAAATTAGAAAATTTAGGCTCTCTCAGACGATATTTTAACTATTTTTCAGCAGTGTTATCGCATAAAAATACCACCAAATTTAAAACAAATTAAAAATAGATTTTACGTTCATTTTCTTCATTTCTCAGGCAAAAAGGGAATTTTCTAGTTTAGAATTTCAGCTTATTGATAAAGCTAATATGGGAAACTATTCCTCAAGGTTAGAAGTCTTCTGGAAATTTGAAACTGCAGTAAATGTAATGCTCCGCTCAGTGGCGTAAAATTTGAGATTATTTTTGAGGGGAGAGGGTAGCAATCCAATAGTTTAGGGAATCGGGGGGGGGGGGCACTTTCCATTAATAGGGGGTCTGAGGGTATTCCCCCGGAAAAATTTGAAAATGAAGGTTCTCTTGGACTATATTTTAAGCAATCGAATCTTTCAAAAATAACCAAACGACAGAACAGAAGTTAGTAGACTCAATGTATATTTTCTTTATTTCATTGACAACAGATGATTTTTTCACTTTAGATTTACTTCAGGCGCAGTTTCAGGGTAAAATAGAGCCACTTATTCTTGCAATTTTTGGCTTCTTGGTTCCTGTAATTATTCCTTTCTTTCTTTATTTTTGTGCATTTTTTCGTCTTTCTTTTCTCCCTCCCTCTTTTTCATCAAATTATTGGGGGGGCAAAATGATACTTTGCCCCCCCTTCTCAAATATTGGAGGGGCAAAAAGGCCATGCCCCCCCTAAGATTACGCCACTGGCCTCAGATACATTCAGATTTTGGCTTCCTGATATTTTTCTTTTGAAAACAAAACCACCGCGGTCTCTCTCTCTCTTTTTTTTTTTTTTTTTTTTTTTTTTTTTTTTTTTTTTTGTTGACTGATCCGAATGTTTTCGCGGTGAACCGTTTCAAGTATGTAATAAAAAAAAAAAAAAAAAAAAAAAAAAAAAAAAAAAAAAAAAACGAACAATAATGATCTTGTTTTGTGGCTGGGCCCTGGCAATTAAATCGGTGCAGATAATTAACGCACCTCGTGAAATGAAGATCGGCTTACATTTCAATTTGCGTCGTGGCGAAGAGAGAAGTGAAATGCCCGGTTTTTATTCATTGCGGTTTCTTGCACGCGAAACAGTGACGGTGCGTGAGTGAGTGTGAGTGAGTGTGAGTGTCTTTGATACGTATAGGGTGTTTAAAAATTCTTGCGACATTCACTCGCATCATCATCAAAAAAAAAAAAGTAAAATCCCAAAATGCGTGCATTTTAAGAGCTAAGGAGTGTAAGTTTATAGAGCTACCGTCGTTGTTTTTGGAAGTTTTTATACCTGCGGGCCGATCATTTACTCTATCGTTAACCGATCGTCAAAACTGTCTACGAGTGATGCTATTGGTCGAAAATTGTAAAATTTGGCTGTTGCTATGGTAACCATCGTTAAGAGTCTCGTTTTATAAAGGCTGTTCATGAGTTACCTTTAAAAAACGGACACTATAACGATGGTTACCATAGCAACGGCTAAGTTTTACAATATTCGACCAATAGAGTCACTCATACTCAGTCTTAACGATCGGTTTAACGATGAAGTAAATGATCGGCCCGCTGAATCGACCTTTAAATCGCCTGCAGCGAAAGTGTTTAGCAACCCCATTTGAGTGTGCGTTGATTTGACCAAATAATCTGGTAGTTTCTAAATGATTGGGGCATTTGCAAGAGTCTGAAATTTTGTGTCTTTTACAAAGTAATTTAAGTATTTGATGACCTGAGAACAATGGTTCCTTTGGTTTTGTTTAAAAGTATCCCAATTCAGGAGGTACACACGTGTTAAGTTGTAAAAAATCGTGTGCGTAGTGACGTCACTGATGCAAGGAATTCCCATTTAAAACAATGTATTTTGGGCCAAAATCTCATCTCAGGAACAATGGGACTTAATTAGAAACCAAACGCATCTTTGTTCTCAGCTCATCAAGTACTTTATCATTTCCTTTATAAAAAATACGACATTTCAGACCCCTGCATTTTCAACTGGCCCATTGGATCTCGATATTATAATCGGAGACGCGCTGCATGACTTTTGGAGCCCCGTGCGCGCGCACATCAGGTAGTACTCAAGCTGTTGCATACATAAAAATGATCGTGCCCGCGCGAGTTGAATCTCTTGAGCATATTAGCTGTACACGAGTTATCTTAACGAGCGATCTTCATAAAACGGACTAATTAATTCGAGCTAAATCTCCGTTCACTAGCGGATGATTCAGCAATTTTGCTTTCTTTCTCTCTATGGCCATTGGCCATTTGATCGCGTGTGTTAGAAAAGGACAGATAAAGGGTAGTCACGTGACTTTCGACCCCTCTTCTGTCCTTTTCTAACACACGCGATCAAATGGCCACAGAGAGAGAAAGACAATCCACTGGATCCGCCATGTGTCTCCGCTCCCACTAGGCTCGGCTCGTTCGGAGACTAGCCTGCTACGACCCGCGAGAAAAAGATTAATGGCCGCGTGCTTTTTTTTTTTTTTTTTTTTTTTTTTTTTTTTTTTTTTTACGATCTTTGGCGAGCGTTGAATGGTGACCGATCATCGGTGAATGTCGTGAGTTCGTATAACTTTCGTCTTACTTAAATCGAGATCTTATGCGTCTTTCATTTTCCATAGAAAATGCCCAGTGTTTTGGGTCACCGAACATATACATTGAGTGCAATGACGAGGCGGCTCGTGCATCTGCGATACATCGATTCATCGAACCAGTATGACCAGAGGGCCGATCATTTACTTCATCGTTAAACCGATCGATAAGACTGTCTATGAGTGATGCTATTGGTCGAAAATTGTAAAACTTGGCTGTTGCTATAGTAACCATCGTTAAGAGTCTCGTTTTATAAAGGCTACTCATGAGTAACCTTTAAAAAACGGACACTATAACGATGGTTACCATATCAACAGCCAAGTTTTACAATTTTCGACCAGTAGCATCACTCATAGACAGTCTTATCGATCGGTTTAACGATGAAGTAAATGATCGGCCCTCAGGGACGTATATCCAAGATTTTTTTAAGAGGGTGGGGGTCCAAAAATTTTGAAGGGGGATGATAAGGTCAAAATTAAGTATAGATTATTTTCTCTGAAAACTCAAAATATTAACTTTTTTCTGGCAAATTTTGGTGTCGGGGGGGGGGGGGGGGGGACTGGATCCCCTTCTTGGCCACGGCATTGAAAATGTGTCATTTGACCCCCCCCCCATCCTACTCCAAATAGTCGATTGTTTTTATAAGTTTAAATGGAAGATGAAACGAATGCTATAGAGCTGCAACCATTCACGCGTGACTCGGACTTAATATAGCCTCAAATCTATTTGCGCACGGAATCTGATGTTTCTAACGTTATTTCCCAGTGATTTCTTCCTAGAATATATCCCCTCCCCCAAAATTGCAACCCTATAAAACGTCTTCACTTTCAAAATTCCATCTTAAGCAGTGGCGTAGCGTGCAATTTGGCAACATCGTAGTGTATCCATTTGGACTCTTGTAAAAGGTCGAATGCGAAGGTGTTCACCGTACATTAGGAGTTCGATCTTTTTCGTGGGTTTCAATGGACGAAAGCAATGTTGCCAAATTGCACGCTACGCCACTGATCTTAAGGTGATTCGAGGTGAAACTTTTTCTCAGATTTCAATCCGATGGATAGCGGTGGTCACTAGTCACTTTTGTGAAAGGTTGTGATTTTGGGATTTTAAATTGAACTCAAAGAAAAACCGCAAAATCTAAGGAATGCCGGAACCTGTGTCATTCTTTCATGGGGGTTTTGATCCCAAAACGATCAAAATTGGTTGAGAAATACAGCTGCAATAATGGAAATTCATTTCTCCATAAGCTTGTATGGGTGATGCGAGTGAGTGCGAGTGTCAGTATGAAATTATATCTGCCTCACTCGCACTTATTGAGGCTTGTGGGAATTTTCGTATCTCATGATTCCCGGCTTTATTTTTGAGTGTCACAGCTTGAAACTGTCACGGTATTTTTCTGAAGTATGCTTGCAGGTGCTGACGCTTCTCAAAAGTGTATACTTTTCTAGTAGATTCATCAATTTCAACCAAAAACTGTTGACTTTTTGAGCAGCGCAACGTGGTGTCTACTACCGCGGTTCGACTTATTCCGACCCTAGAATCGCCTTAATGAGTTTTGAAATATCACGCAAGGAGGAAAGTTCCACTGACTCTCAAATCGATCATTGTGATTAGTTAATTTAGATATCATCAGTTTATATATTGGCATCATTAGAGCGACGCAACATTAAAAACAAATCTTGTGCAGTCATAAAAAATCCGGAAGTTTATATTTATGCGTGCATCAGAATCATTTCGGTAGTTTATGTATTTCTTGGATAACAACGCTGCATCACAAGTTACGTACTTACACCACGTAAAAGAGACGCACAACGCAACGATTGCGTAAGACCGCGCGAATCTCAATTAGTCGAACGAACGACATTCCAAGGCAGTCATGAAATACGTTACCGCAAGACTTACCAATGCAAAATCAGTATATTCTACTTGCAGACTGTTTTACAAAAGGCTGGATATAATTTGGGAATCAGGGCCCAAAAATTTTTCGGGACGGAAGGTCCTCGACCCGAAGTCCAACCGAAGTACCTTAAAAAAACAATCGGTAATTTGCTTACATTATTATTCGCCCGCATTTCACACTTTATACAGGGTGGGCTTATCTGACTGTCTGCTCATCAGTTTTGCCCCTGGTTGTATGTATGTATCATACTGTCCACGAGCTATACCAATAGTCACAGTGGCGTCGCGTGCCACCTGACAACAATGCAATTGCTTTATTAAAACTCATTAAATACATCGAATTTTCCTTGTGCACTGTGCACCCCCTGAATTCGATCTTTTACATGAGTTTAAATGGATAGAACACATTGTTGCCTAATTGAACACGACGCCATGCGCCACTGCCAATAGAGAGGATTCGTGGGTACGTGAATTTGGAACACCCAGTGGCGGCGCGTGCAATCTGGCAACAACGTATTCTCTCCATTTAAACATATGTAAAACAGTCGATCTTCAGGAGATGCAATTGCACCCCCAAGATATCGATACTTTTACATGGGTTTAAATGGAAATTAGCAAAATTTGGATGTTCCGAACACCGCAAGGTGACAGTCATGATGAGAATCTCCGATGGACATATTCACGTACGGGCTCGGTTTGTTTGTCTAATTTTTTTTTAACCTTCAAACTTTTGAGAGAAAAAAGAAAGGAAGAAGAAAAAAAAACCCTTACTTATCAGTGAATTTTAGTATTGCGGATGGCCTACCTCAGCCAAAATTTAAGGAGTCGAGTTACAATATTTAAGATGATTCCAGGGTTGATTAGTTCCAACCGTAGACACCACTTCGCGCTGCCCAAAAAGTCAACAGTTTTCGGCTTTAATTGATAAATACACGCTGAAAACACAAATTTGAGGAACGTCAGCACCTGCAAGCATACTTCAGGAAGATATCCTGAAAGTGTCAAGCTGAAATACTCAAAAATAAAGCCGGAAATTATGAAATACGAAAATTCCCATCATAAGCCTTAATGAGTGCGAGTGAGGCAGATAGCCGTATTATCACTCTCACTCACTAAGCTTATGGCGAAATGAATTTCATATAATTTACGGATTTAATTCTAAACCAATTTTACTCTTTGTGGGCTCCAAAAATCCATAAAAATTTTTGCGGGTGCTGATGTTATTGGAGTTTGCGTTTATATCTATGCTTTCAGTTTAAAACGCCAAAACACGTCTTTTCCGAAAATCGACTAGTGGCGCTATCCATCGGATTGAAATTTGGGAAAGTTTTGCCTGGAATTCACCTTAATTAGCTGGCTGTACTTACTTCAGTGGCGTACACGGAAAAAAAAAATATTAGTGAAAATAACCATACAGATACCTGATTTTGGCACCTGCTAGATGTTATGGTAAACTTGACCATAAGTATGGTACATTTACCGATACTTTGAGTAAATTCGACACGCATAATCAGGTAACATCACCTAGTACCTAGTCAAAACATAGTATACTTCTGGTTAACATTACCATAACATCTAGCAGGTGCCAAAATCAGGTAAACGTATGGTTATTTTCACCGTAGGTTTTTTTCCTTGTAGCGCGCGTGCCATCTGGCAACAATGCTACTCCTCTATTTAAACTCATTCAATCTATCGAATTTTCCTTGTGCACTGTTCACCCCCTGAATTTGATCTTTTACATGAGTTTAAATGGATAGAATACAGTGTTGTCTAGTTGCACGCGACGCCACTGTACTTACTTACTCTACTGTGCGTCGTCTGCATGTTCGGAGCGGTCGTCCAAACGAGGAAGTCGAATTTCATTTCTTAGAACTCTGTTGATAATTGTTTTTATTCTTTTACCGCTGCGCGTATGTATTGTCAAGACAAGATACTACTGTCGCGTCGTCGAAACATCTTTACCTCCTCCAAGGTCACGTGACAGTAGCAGCGACCCGCGGGGGAGGGGAAGGAGGGGGGTGCCAAGAATTATCTCGGTAACCGAGATTTCGTCGACCATATAATTCCTTCGGAATGTGTGCCGAATCCCGTGTTCATATAACTGTTCCATCTCTCTTTGAAAACATCAACTTCCGAATTCAACATCAGGTGTCGAGGAAGGATTTCAAGGAAACGCAGCAGAAAGCAGAATAGTTCTCGCTTATAATAATTATATTGTTACGTGATCGCGCGTTTACGGATCGAGTGTCTCTCTAATAACGGTTTTTGCGGAAAGGTGAAAGGGCCCGGGCGGTCACAAGAAAGACAGTGTACGTAAGTACTAGACAGCAGGGATGAGATTTCACGAAATTCTCCGCATTTATGCAACTCTCTGGATTGTTTCGCGGTAAAAGTTGAAAAATGTCGTTATTTTTGCCATTTTTTTGTTTTGTTTTATATTCCGTGTCACACAGTGGACTTAAGCTGTAACCGAGTAATAATCATTGACAGAAATCACCAGTGGCAAGGCTTGCGATTTGGCAACGTTCCTCCTTCCCATTTAAACACATTAGAAAGGTCGAAAGTCTGGTCATCGCCGATGACTAAAGTGTTCGACTTTTTTGGCGAATTTAAATGGAGAAAATACATTGTTGCCAAATGCCACGCCTCGCCACTGGAAATCACTTCGTTAAGACCATAAGGGAACATGTTTACTTGTGACAGTTTTCCTCGCGCGAAGGAAAGTTCTGTCATATGAAGGAGAATCACATTCACAACAAGGAATCTTTTACTTGTAGCAGCAGACATTTTCATTGGGTTAAAGGAATTCCCCCTTAGTCAATATTTCAGTGCGCCGTCTCTTTAACACAAATGAAATACAACTTGCATTAAAAAAGGAATTCTCTCTGTGATTCACTCAGTATATCGTCATTCGGTGTATTTTTTGGTAAGAAGGACTGAAGTGGCTTAGAATTCACTTCATTGACAGGTAATGGGTCCGTTGCAAACTTTTAATACTGCGTTCTGGAAGATTGATTCCAATGTGAAATCACTTGAAAGTTACGTTGAGAGAATCAGAAAGTTCCAAAACCCACTCACACTCAAAATAGTATAACAAGGCCCTGTAGAGTAGAGGCTGTTTCAGATGGCTGCGGTTCTGACAGTTCTTTCTTTACATGCGCGGGAGGACGACATCAAGTCTTCAATTACGGTTTAAGGTTAATTTTCACTAATTACGATATTTAACCAAGTCTATACTTTGTGGAAAAAAGTTGTAATAATTCACGCAGTGAGCGGTGTCAACGTTCTCACGCATGTAAATAAAGAGCTGTGTCAAAACCGAAGTTATCTGAAACGGCCTCTATTCGAATTTTGAAACTAGAAAGAGATGGGTGCGTATACATGGGGGTCACGGATTGCGACCGATGAGTGTTTTCTTGTGATTGATTGATGGCTAACCTTTGACTTCGCACTAAAACCGTTTATTATCTATATTTTAATATCATCCAATATCGTTTAATTAGTTTTAAAATAGAATCATAACCTCGAAAAGTTTCGAGGACTCATCGATGGATGGTTCAAAATTACAACCGAATGAAACATTTCAATCGAAACTTCAACATTTTTCGATCGAACGGACAGGCGTGTTTTCAAGGCGTTTATCGTTTTTATTTCGTTTTATTTAGGGGGTGGGGGGGGGGGGGTTAAATCCGTAGGAATCCAGGCTTCATTTTGCTGTGAAGCAATTTTGCATGCAAAAAAAAACCCCCATTTGGCATAGTCGTTTATTTACAAAACGCCTCGCATGAAATCATGCGCGACAAAACCCATTTCATGAATATTTCCATCCGTACGACGCACATTGGTCGGAGATCTTCAAAAAGAGGCCAAAAATAAGAAAATAAATTTCTCATATTTTTTTTTTTTTTTCAATTTCTCATTTATAAGCTCTCAAGACCAACTTCAATCACGGTAAACACTGTTAACAAGTAATTTAAACCTAGAAATGTCACTGGAAAGTGTTAAATTAAGCTTCAAAAGTCGAAAAACGATATGGTTTTTGATGATTTCATGTCACTGATTTTTGACCAATTTTTTTCGCTCTCAGCTACCATAGTGCGACAATCGATCATTGATCCCAAGCTTCTCCTGAAGTATCGGTAACCGATTTTTCTCGAAACGAGCTCGATAAATAACTTCGGAGGAATGTAACGCTGTCACGAACGCAGTGAGAAATCAATCGGCACACTCACACGCTTAAATGAAGTTTAAAGAAGGAACTTTTTATCGAAGCACTTCCTCGCGAAGATACGGTGTCTTTGAAAGCAAACTTAACCGGGACGGGAACAGAACAGTTCAAATATTTTATTTTATTTTTCCATGTTTCATGGCGGAAATGAATCAGAGTCAAGTCACGCCCGAATCCAAGAAGGATGAAGAGTCAAATTCTCCGAGTCAGTAATTACCTCGGGACCTTTTATCGAAGGATTAACACACTGTGCTCTGAGATTGAATAAAAATTTGGTCGAAAGTCTGTGAAAAAAAAAAGTCATCGAAAACATCAGTAGCGCACCGAGAGTTTCTTCATCTCTCTCTTTTCTCCATTAAAAGGCGTATGTTAGACAAGGATGGGCAGGGGGATAAAACCCCCTCTTTCTGTCCTTTTCCTACTTATACATTCAAATGGGAAATGAGAGAGATGGAAGAGATCCTGGTTCCGCCAGTGATCGAAAATCATCATTTTTGACCTTACTCTTTTACTATACCAGGTTAAGGTAATCAAAAGAAAGCATAGCTATAACCCGTTCATATTAAGCGGATAGTTAGATATCCCTACTCCGCGGAGTTCATTTTGCCTATCCCAGAAAACGAAGGCGCTCAATAAAACGATATTTTGCAAATTTTAACGTTTTGGAGCTTAACGAACCACTCGGGTGGTATTAAAGGTGTTAAGCTCATCTTGAAGCTTTCTATTGACATTCCAAGGTTTGAATTACTTGTTTAAAAGTGTTTACTGTGATTACAATTGGTATTGGAAGATTATAAAATGATTAACTGGTGAGAAATTTTGTTACTTATTTTTGGCCATTTTTTGACGATATCAAACCATTGTGTGACGGAGCATTCAGAGAGACGCTTAATCTCACGTTATCAGATTGTGTGTCCGACCGAACTTTATTTTTGGAATTTTTATATCGAGAGCGCGCTTTCAGATGGAAATGTCGCAGTCATGGCTCTTGTAATGAGGCGACAATAAAATGTCCTCCATTTCCACTCATGGTAAATAATCGATTGTTCCTCTCCATTTATAGATCGATTCTTTTGCATACTTTTAAAGTGCAAAAGAGCATAATTATTACAAGTTTGATTAAAGGCGCACGAGTCACTTTACTGATTGTCAGTGCCGTTTTTTCAGCAATGACATCGATGCAATTAATATTTATGCAATGATTGGACCCTGATCCTACAAATTGTATATCGAATCAAATGTTGCGAAAAGGCCTCATTAATGAATTTCTATTTCAGAATAGCAAAATTTCTACTCAAAAGTGCGCTTGTGAGAAAATTCAGCCGTACCCACCCCATACACAATATAAATTAAGTTTCATTTCATCGATCCAAACTTTTGTATCAGAAGATTTATTACCAGTAGTGATTCATGTCTTGCTATACAATGATCATTCTCGTTACCTAAGCGCTCTCAATCCACCCGTAACACGACCAGATGCGGCAACAACGGATTATCTCCATTTAAACTTACGTAAAATAATCGATCCTCAGGGAATTCACTGGCTCTCCGAGAAATCGATACTTTTGTATATGTTCAAATAGCAAAAAACGTGGTTACCAAGTAGCTAGAGTCACAACTGAACACAATCAATTAATTTAAAAGTGGTAGTATATTTATTTATAACTTCGAAATTGGTCAAACGCGACCTATGAAACGTAACAAGTCACCTCAGGAGGCTGATTATGAACGATCGTATCGTAATGCTATCGAGTCGATGATCGGTTGCGTGTTATCTTATGGGTAGTGTCATTCCGGAAGGTTTCATTCCGATAAAAACCCTCCCATCTCTACGGAAATTCTCCGATAGCTCAGGAGTCATAGGCAAATTTCCGCAGAGATGAGAGGGTTTCTATCGGAATGAAACCTTTCGGAATGGCACCACTCATAAGATAACCAGTGGCGTAGCGTACATTTTGGCAACGTTGCTCTGTGTCCATTTCAACCCTTATAAAAGGTCGAATGCAAAGGTGTTCACCGAACACCCAGCAGTTCGATCTTTTTCATGGGTTTAAATGGACGCAGAGCAACGTTGCCAAATTGCACGCTACGCCTCTGAAGATAACACGCACTCGATCATCGACTCGATAGCATTACGATACCATCGTTCAATAATCAGCCTGCTGTGCTATAGATCAAAGAGAAGAATTAACACAACCGATCCAACAAGCAGTTGCCGATATTGAAACCAGTTGACAAACAAACAAACAAATGAGTCTATCGGTTGATTTAATCGAGAATCCCCAGAAGTGAGAAAAAGCCTCCAGGGTCAGAAACTTTCGTATAGCATTTTCGCGTCTCCGTGTCGCCACATGCAGATTCTTCAGGGCGATATGTATTGTGTATCGTGTATGTGTATATACCCACAGGATGACAACTTTCTCCCGAGAAGTGTTTGTTCGAAGTTAAATGAATTCATACAATTCTCGTCTTTTCAAACTTGCGCTTCAAATGCGTCGAATTCAAATAAATCGGTTGAGCAGTTCGGCGCAGCTGCCAGCCGCGGCAACTCCACACGCGCAACTTTTAAATGGCAATTGTTCCGTTCCGTCGAAAAAGAAAAAAAAAAGAAAAAGAAAATCTTGTCAAAACCAAACCAACACTTGTCATTCATGCGCGTTCAATCGTTCGAATGCAGTGGTAGTGTTGCCACGATCTTGCGGAAAAGGTAGCAATTATAGTAATAAAAAAAAACTGTTCCAACGCAACGACGTACCGCATAGATTGTATATGTATAGTCTTATCTAGAAAATTAAAAGGGTCGTTCGTCTCGCGTCTGGTTCCGTTTAATGAGTAAATGAGTCCTTTGCAAACTTTTGCTGTAGCAAAATCGAGTTCGAGTTTCCATGTATGTGAAAAAAAAACCGATGCACTTTTCCGTAGAACCATTAAAATCTATTCTCAAAGTCGCACGTATACCCTTCTTAAAACTCTTAAAAAAAAACAAAAAAAAAAAAAAAACAAAAACAAAAAAACAAAAAACAAACCTTTCCTTGTTTGCTGTGAAACTCGATTTTCGATTGAAGCTGAAACGGCAGCGCTGTGAACCAGAACTCATCAGCGGCGGCTCGTGCAATGTGGCAACAATGTATTTCCTCCATTTAAAACTGTGTAAAAGAATCGATTACTTGGTGAGGCGCAGCGCCTCACCTAGTATCGATCTTTTTTCATACGTTTAAATGGCAAAAGTGTACGGTTGCCAGATTGCACGAGCCGCCACTGGAACTCATGTGACAATGTGACATGATCAAATCCTATCAACTTTCATCGTATCCCTGCCGATTGCTGGTCAGGCAGCCGCTCGCAGACACCAACTCCTGAGGCCTATAACATTTTGTGCGCCAAAAAAAAAAAAAAAAAAAAAAAAAAAAGGAGTCAGGCGTTCTTGCATCGAGAGTGTAATGATCGCAAATTTTTCTTATCTTTTGCATCGACATTGATATATAGAAGCGAATGCACAAGCCAACGGCCACCCCACCTCATGAATGTTACTGTATCGCCTTCTTTTCAACCGTTTCGGATTTTTTAGACTAGAGTGCATAAAGTGACTGGACGTCCGCGCAGAGCCGAAAATTACGTAACATACGCGTTTCTGACTGAAGCGGATCAGTCTCTCTCTCTCTCTCTCTCTCTCTCTCTCTCTCTCTCTCTCTCTCTCTCTCTCTCTCTCTCTCTCTCTCTCTCTCTCTCTCTCTCTCTCTCTTGATTTTTCTCCTTCGTCACTTTAGTTAGCTTATGTACTATTTATTTTCTTTCTATAATAAACAAAACGTATCATCATCATCATCATCATCATCTCTCTCTCTCTCTCTCTCTCTCTCTCTCTCTCTCTCTCTTTCTTTTTTTCTCTCTCTCACTTTCTCTTCCTCCCTCTCTATCCTCCCTCCCTCTTTCAAAATTCGATCATCCAAAATTAATCGAGGAATAATAAAGTCTTAATTTTGAGAACGGATTTTTGATAATTCTTCA
>VMOF01000388.1:7114824-7359121 GCA_011764245.1 Trialeurodes vaporariorum
TGTAGGTTGTAAGAGGAGAGGAAATTTTAACTGTTTCATTTTATTGCTTCGTCCTTTTATCCAAATTTCCTTAATTTTATTTCAATTTTTTCTTCTCTTGCATTTATTTACCCCCGTTTTCCCTTGTTTCCCCCTCAATTGTTAAGCTTTTCCTCCAAAAAAGTGGGGGGGGGGAAGCCCTCCTTACGGATCGTCACTGTAAAGTAATGAAAAGGGAGGATGAGAGAAAATAAATGGGTTTATGCATTTGCATCTTATTCTAAAGTGCTGCAACATTAAGTCTCTTTTATTTGTTTTCCATGTTAATTATCTATACATTTTATGTCTTGTTCGAGTTTCAGCGTCTCCCCCTTCCCCACTTTTTTATATCGCAGGTGACAAATATAAACGCGAGTCTTTGGAGAAGAGGCTGATAATATCAATAGACTGTTTTAGTACAGCGATGTATCGTCTTGATTGGCGTCGGAGAACCTCTGGTTCCAAACAAACAGTGATTCAATGTATTTTCCCCCATAAGCGCATTTTTGAACGGAGATTTTGGCAATTAAATCAGGAAATTGATGCAACCTTTTTGCGATTAAGAATTCTTCGTCTTCAAAAATGCTTAATTATGCCTGGCTCCACGACTGAAACTGTTGAAATCATCAAGATATTACAGATTAAAGGATACAATTGGAGGCTGAAATCGCCCAAATGTTATTGTTGTTGTTCTGAAATGGGCAAAAATTCGGTCGATTCTAACCTTCAATTGCATATTTTAATCTGAAATATCTTTTTCTGATTTCGGCAGTTTCAGTCGTCGAGCCAGTCATAATTAATCATTTTTGAGGATGTAGAATTCATACTAGCACAAAGGTATCGCACTGGTCTCTTGATTAATTGATATTATCAGTCATTTCCGTTCAAAAAATTTGCTTATGGGGAAATTGTATTATACCACAGGTTTTTTTTTTTTTTTTTTTTTTTTTTTTTTTTTGAAACCGAAGGTCCTCGGACATCAATCGATAAATAGTCTATTCTTATGAATGTTATGCCAACATAACTTTTTTTTATTTTTTTGCTGACGATGTGTAGTAGAAACGACACTCTTATATTTGTGTTTCAGAATCCATAAACAAGGCGATTCATTAAATTTGTACTTTTGGACTATACTTTGTGTATATTGGATCCATTGATTTCACGACCACGTTATGGACTTTATCATTCGCTTCTCGACTCGCTCTCTCGGCATAGCTCTATCCTTAAGGGGAAAAAAAAGAAGAAGAAAATTATTTATTAATCTGTATCACTTTTAGACGAGTTTTTACGATTATGAAGTTTACTGTTCTCAAATAAACCCTTGACGCCTTAAACGATGTATAGAAGTTTGTCAGAAAGAACTTGTGTTGAAGGACACGGAGAGTGTGGGGGGGGGGGGCTCAAACCGGGATTAAACCCGCCCAAAGACGTTGAATGAGAGGGAGACGAGGTCTCAGAGCTAGAAAGTGAAGGTTGATGAAATGAGGAAGTTGGAAGTGGGAGGGGGCATGGATGGACTACTTTTTCATTGATTCCGGAGGAGCCGTTAGGTTACTTATGATAGAAAAGCGCCTGAAATTAAAATCGTTTTAGTGCGTCAACAAAATTTTTTGTTGTTTATGATTATGTATGTATATGTATACATAGAGTGTAGGTTAAAATAATGGAACAACTTCTGTACACTTTTTTTATCCGTCGGCTTATGTAATATGTCCTCTTGAGAAATGATGTAGTTGTGAAGGTATTAGTGATATTAGGGTAAACGCCCAAATCACGAAATTATGTAATCAAAAATTAGTAGCAAATTCGTTTGAAAGAAAACATCAATATTGAATATAGTCTAAAAGATTGTTCTACCCGCTCACTCTCTCAAGCTGTAATTACCTCTTTCATCCCATTTCATTTTAATTTTGACGGTTAAATTCCAAAACAGGCTTCCCTAAAGGCCCTTCGGGATTCCGTAATATTAATTTGTTTGATTCAATTTTACGAATTTATTTAATTAAATCGTATTGATTTATTATATCAACTCTTTTACTTTGTTCCTGTTTCATATTCAGTCTAAAACGTTCTTCACAGCTGATAAGCTATACAAATTTTGTAATAAATGCAATAATAATAATCTAAATACAAGGTGGACTTTACAAATAAATGGTGCCCCCAGTGGCGTCATTTCGGGTTCGGCTTGGGGGGGGGGCAAAAATGTGAGACCTTTTTTTTTTTTTTTTTTTTTTTTTGCTCATCAATTTTATTTTAGACACTCTACAGTCCTGCATATCCTATATTTACGGCCCTAAATTCCAACGAAACTCGTTACTGACCACCAAATTTTAGCTCAAAACTTTTTTCTTCTCCTAAAAAAAAAAAAAAAAAAAGGTCATCACTTTTTCACTTTTGGCCGACCCTTTGGGGGGGGGGGGGCAATTGCCCCCCCTGCCCCCCCCGCAAATGACGCTACTGGGTGCCCCATAGTATTGACCTCGAACTAGTGGTAGCTCGTGCTGATTTGCAACCATGTTTTTTGTCATTTGAACCTATACAAAAGTATCGATTTCTCTGGGATTCAGCCGATCCCCTAAAGATCGATTATTTTCCGTAGGTTTAAATGGAGAAAATCCGTTGTTTCCACACTGCACGAACCGCCACTGATGTAAACTCCAGAATACATCCCAAGTTTTTCCATTTTGCTTAATGTATTTATTTGAAGATTTTTGAAAAAGTTGACAACACTGCCTAACGGAATCTGTCCATTGGGAACCGACTTATCGTAGCAAGAGCATTATTGGAGAACAGGAACACGACGTCGGTCGTCGCAGGCTAAAAACAATAAAAGGTAAATTCGATCGGTCATGGCTGTCACGCGAACATAACCTAAAATTAATCTGTCTAAATCTTAAACGCCCGAGTCTGAGCTAGAGTGAGTGTGAATCTGAGTATATATATATATATATATATTTATGTATGTATTTGTCCATAGACGTGTCGTATAATAGTAGCTATATACTCTCATTCACGGTTCTTGAAATCTCAAGTTTATATCCGAGAAAGCTACTTTTATATACCGTTTAATATTTTCTTTTTTTATGGAGAGGCGTGGAGCAAAGATAGTGATCCGTATTAGATTTATGATATCGAAAAGCTATTCGTATTTAACACGAGGGGTTTTGAGCTCATTCGATAAGGCGGCCTAAAATTATTGGTATTGCTCTTGATATAATTGGTTCTTGACATGAGGATTTCGTTTCATTTACATGTTATTTTTAGTCGCTATATTTTCCTCCCTTTTTTTTCATTCAATGGGTCTGTTGCACACGTCGGCTAGAGCGTTTTGAAGTATCGATTCATTCGTAAAAAGCCGTAAAAATGACAATGGCAGCATCAGAACACACAGAAATTCATTAATAAACTCACAAATTGCAAAAAACACCAGACACTATTCACAATCAGTATTCACCCCTGTATCTTTCCATCAAGTGCACGATATTTCGCGAGATTAGCGCGGCACATTCAAATAATCACGGCCGACTGTCATCACAGCTGACTTCATAAACAAATAAACAATCAACAATGACGACGTCTGTTCGAATTCTTACGTCTCAATGTAGGCCTCACGGAAGGTTGTGAAAGGTATGGAAACCGATATTTGTGTCGAAAACTTATCAAAATGAAACAATAACACACAGGAGTTCCAAGTATGATGATTGAAGTTGGAATCGTACTTGGAACTCCTTTGTGTTATTGTTTCATTTTGATAAGTTTCCGATACAGATATCGGTTTTCTTAAAACCTTTCACAACCTTTTGTGAAGAATTGAGGACATTGAGACGTAAGAATTCAAACAGACGCCGTCCGTGTTTACTGTTTATACTGTTTATTTGTTTATGAAGTCAGGTGTGATGACAGTCGGCCGTGCTTATTTGAATGTGCCACGCTAATCCTCGCGAAATATCGTGCACATGGTGGAAAGATCCAGGGGTGCATACTGAATAGTGTCTAGTGTTTTTCGCAATGGGGCTATTGCACACTTTTTCTATAAGCTATTTAATAGTCGATTATGGCGTAAAAACTTCAAAAAATAACGATGGCGGCACTAAAAACTTCCAAAATCCACTCCTAAACTCAATAAACGCAGTTATTTGCGCGAGCGTAATGGTGGCCGAAGGCACTAACAATGGGAGATTCCCATCTAACAATTCTGAAACTCCATCAAGAAGTGACCAATAAGAGACTATTTTCATTTGACACCGGTGTCACTAGGTGTTGCGGCACCATTCATCGGATGTGGATCATCACTCTGATGACTAATTACTCTGTGAATCATCCTTGTCAACATAGAAAGAGTGACGAAATTAAGATAGGAATCTTCCATTGTTAGTGCCTTCGGCCACCATTACGCTCGCGCAAATAACTGCGTTTATTGAGTTTAGGAGTGGATTTTGGAAGTTTTTAGTGCCGCCATCGTTATTTGTTGAGGTTTTTACGCCATAATCGACTATTACATCGCTTATAGCAAAAGTGTGCAATAGCCCCATTTGTGGGTTTATTAATGAATTGATGTGTTTTCTGATGCTGCCCCCCCCCCTACGTGGATCCGCCACTGATGATGAGTATTGCGTATTGCATATTCTGGTCAGGTGTCTATGTCCCTGCTTCTGAACATAGTTTTGTTACACCCTGTATATAACATCCACCGTCCTCTAATCTCTATCTTCGTCCGCGCATGCGCAGTGATTCGTGCGGTAGTTCCTTCTCCTAACAAACGGAGGAGCGAAGTGGCAGAGCCCCCCCCCCCCCCTTAGCTCCCAGTGTTTGACAATGTTGCCAGATGTTCATGTAAATTGCCAAATTTTAACATTGGTAAGTCAAATTGAAAAAATCGGATATTTATCAGAAAACTGGCAACGCTGCAGTTTCAAATGATTGTAAAACCCAGAGGCTGCTGGGAAAATGTATATATACAACCATCCACATCCTGGACTCTGGAGTTACATGAATTGTTCACTGCGGGAACGAATGTCGGGAAGGCATCGCAGGCATTGTTTTGAAAAGGCGAGTGTGTCTTTGACTTGGAGAATTCTGTGCCGGAGATGAATGTCTGGGACTTTCTGAGCCCCCCCCCCGCCCCACGCTTTTACCCTTCCTCCCCCCTCACGGATTTCCCTGAACCCTCCTCTCTTTGTCTGTACAAGTAGCATGTCAGGAGGGGGGGGGGTGTCAGATTGTATTCGTATTCGCGTATATACGTATATACTACTGTAAGCAACGCAACCAGTAAGTGAACTGCTGTTGCGTATTTACCAAACTTGGTATGTTTACTCGCAAGAGAATGAAGATTAAGATGTCGACCGCAGGTATTCATGCGATAGGTAATTGAAGGTTTCTCTCTCTCCCCCCCCCTTTACCCGTCTCTTTCTCTCTTTCTATCTCCCCCATTGAAGCTTTTCCTGGAAACAGAGAGGGATTACATTAGCGGAGGCTCGTGCTATTTGGCAACCATGTTTTCTTGCCATTTGAATCTTTATTAAAGAATCGATTCATCAGGGATTCAGTGAATCTTCTAAAGAGCGATTATTTTACATTGGTTTAAGTGGAGGAAATGCGTTCTTGCCACAATGCACGAGCCAACGCTTGCCATAGACGGTGAAAATGTGTGCAAAATGTCAACAACGCATCTTTTCTATTTTATCGTACGTAAAATAATCGGTTCTTTTGGTTTGGTAATCTGCACCTTCCTCAATTCAAAATTTCACTCGGGTTTAAATGGCAGGAAGCATTGTTGAGTGTTGAGTGTTGCTAGCAGTGGCGTAGCGGCAATTTGGCAACGTTGCAGTTCTTCCATTTGAACACACAAAAAAGATCGAAAGATTGGGTGTTCGGTGAACACCATCCCATTCGACCTTTTTTATGGGTTTAAATGGACACACACAACGTTCCCAGCTTGCGTAAAATTAACATTTGCTTCATTTGATTGATTTTACAAATCTATTTTTTTCCGTGCATGTGTGCAGGAACCTACTTTGAGGATCCAATTTGATTGTCTGAAGAGGCCTGCTACCTGTCATAATAGGCTTGACAGAGTAAGAATATTTTGTATCTAGCTGAATGTCACGCATGCAACGATTTCATTGCGTGATCCGTGACCTGGCAAGCGCGCTTATTAGTATAAGAAGCAGAAGCAGAAGCTCCGATGTCAAGTTGAGGGACGACTTTAAGACTAAAAGTTGCGAGGGCTTTGGACATTCGCACGCACGCATACTCACGCAAGTTCGTCGTGTCGTTCGCGTCCACGTTCGAGTTCACGTTCTCTTGACACGGAGCGATGACTCGACGAGGCGAGGGCGGGCGACTGACATGACGTCTGGTTGCTTTGCTCCTCGACTGCGCTTTGCGATGAAAGAACTGATGCAGTGTTGTCAGATGTCCCAGATATGAAGGAATATTTTGAAAATATTTTAAAAATATTTTCAAAAAATTTTAACAAAAATATTTTCAAAATATTTTCAAAAGGCAAAAATATTTTTAAAATGTTTTAAAATTAAAATACTTTAAAATGTTTTAAAATTAAAATATTTTTAAAATGATTTTAAAATATTTTAAAATGTTTTAAAATTGAATCATTTTAACAAAAACACTTTAAAACATTTTAATCAAAATGATTTAAAAAAATTTAAAAATATTTTTGCCTTTTGAAAATATTTTCAAAAATATTTTGACAACTAATAAGCATGAGCAAATCATTTTTTTTAAAAATGTTTTTAACCCCTTAGGGGCCAAGCCCGAGTATACTTGGTTTCTTCGTCTAGTCTATTACACATTGTTTCAGTCCTCATTTCGAAATAACGTAAATATAGATCAAAACACTACAAGATAAGGTCTTATTAGGAGCCCTCAATTTGTGGGATAGGCAATTCCAACACTACCGAGTACGAACAGTTAACTACCTTCCCCGTATAAACGGAGGAGTGGTGTTCTCTTGAACTAACCTGGTCGTTAAAGGGTTAAAATATTTACAAAAGGTTACCGAAAAATTTTAGGCAAGATTTTCAAAATGTTTTTAAAATATTTCTTTCATATCTGGGGTATGGCTTCAGGCGATGCCTCCTTGATTTAAAAGGCCAAAATATCTAGATCAAATATAACACATTAATATGATGCAGTGTTATCGCATATTTGGCGCAAATAAAAAGAGGGAATTTTCGGACCCATGTTCGTATGAAAAAAAGGGCCTATTCTCGTCATCAATATACAGGGTGTTTCTAAAACTTATGTCATCCTTTCTACCACGTATTTTTGAAGTAAAAATCGGACTTTTTTTTCCTATAAACATGTGTCCGAAAATGCCCCCCTTTGGAGCTACAGCCCCCTAAAGTTTTAAAAAATTGTTGGTTTTTTTTGGAATATTGACCATAATTATGAACCGAATGTCATGAAAATTGGTGTCCCGAGGTACTTTTACGTGTAGAATCCATTAGTGACCTCGAGAAATTCAGAAATGAGGTCTGACTGTACTTTTCAGGCAATCTTATACCTTCAACGACACAAATTTTATGTTACGGAATGGAAATTTGAAAAATAAATAATGAAATCAGATGGGAAAAACTTTTAGAAAGATATTTGGTCCTCTTTGTTTTGGTCGATACGACGCGTATTAAGGGAGATAATCGCTGCATAAGGTGGAAAAGTCAGCGCTTTTACCAATAGGAGCGGCAGGAATTATGCAACCCGCCACTCCACAGCTTCTTCGAGCCGCCTGGTGGCGCCTGGTACAGTAAAAGCGCTGACTTTTCCACCTTATGCAGCGATCATCTCTCTTAATACGCGTCGTATCGACCAAAACAAAGAGGACCAAATATCTTTCTAAAAGTTTTTCCCATCTGATTTCATTATTTATTTTTCAAATTTCCATTCCGTAACATAAAATTTGTGTCGTTGAAGGTATAAGATTGCCTGAAAAGTACAGTCAGACCTCATTTCTGAATTTCTCGAGGTCACTAATGGATTCTACAAGTAAAAGTACCTGGGGACACCAATTTTCATGACATTCGGTTCATAATTATGGTCGATATTCCAAAAAAACCAAAAATTTTTTAAAACTTTAGGGGGCTGTAGCTCCAAAGGGGGGCATTTTCGGACACATGTTTATAGGGGAAAAAAGTCTTATTTTGACCTCAAAAATACGTGGTAGAAAGGATGTTATAAGTTTTAGAAACACCCTGTATGCTCCCGAAGGTTGACACTTGAGTTTAGTTACACCCTGTATAGGAGCAGTCAGCAGCTGAGGTGCAGCCGTTGCTCCGTTGACGTCAACAGTCGGGCATCAACAGTCAACATCAACAGGACTTAAAAATGCGTAGCTGCCACAACCGCCACAATGTCGTCACGAGCGAGGACGTTCATTGCCATGTGTAACGTAGGTCTCCATGTATATGAATTTTAAACGAAAAATTCCAAAGGAAATTATAGGTATTATTAGAGTTTGCCTCTGTCCTCAGACTCTAATTTCAGAGGCTTATAGAAGTTGCAATTCCGAGACTTTGCTTGCAACATCTACTTGAGAACGTTGGTGGAGGTAGGAATCTATCCTTCTTTATCTTCTCCCACCAGAACACGTGGGTTAGAAAGGAGGAGATTAGGGGCTGTCACGTGATTTTCGCGGTTGCCTATACCTTTGGAAGTCTTGAGACATTTTTTCCTGGTGTACGCTTCATTTTTATTCATGAAATGGGTCTGTTGCGTACTTTTACTACATCAATATGACAAATTGTTTCTAACGTAAAATTCGGCGAAAAGAACGATGCGCACATTGAAAACTTTCAAAATCCACTCGTTATATATTGCAGAAACAACCTTCCATTTCAAACAACCCGCGCTACACTAGACACTATATCTCCGACTTATAACTACATAGATGTAGAGTAAACTAAATATATACGAGTATTATTTCTCCATTCTCCTTATGGGCGGTTGAAGTATCTCCCAAGATGGCGGATTTGTAGGGGAATGGTATATCTACATATAGTTTGTTTACATTCTCTGCTCGTATGATCCCGTGGTTCAAGGTATCTCCCAAAATGGCTGCCTCGATAATACTCGTGTTTATCTAGTATACTCTACATAGATGGAACCATCTCGTTTATGTAAACATGAACAGAACTTACAAACATTGGAATGTTTAGTTTAGATGCGCACATTTCTTATATTATTTTGTAATCTTTGATAAACCGAAAAGACCAGACAGCAAATGCAGCTTATATTTCACGTATTAAAAAAGAAATTCCATCATTTTGTAGTTACGATGTTGTTTACTTATGCACGCTGGCTCCGTCTATGTAGTAGTATACCGGTGCAAATAGTGTCTAGTGTAGCGCGGGCTGTTTGAAATTGAAGTGATTTCCTGAGTTAATGAGTGGATTTTGAACGATTTTTTTTTTTTTTTTTTTAATGTGCGCATCGTTATTTTCGCCGAATTTCACATAAGAATCAAGGTTCTATTTTGCTGTAGCAAAAGTATGCAACAGACCCATTGAGTCCGGCAAAGTCCGTATTTTGATTCACTGTGTGTAGACTATAGCCACACCACACTGATTGTAAGCCGAGTCAATATTGGGCGTTAAAAAATGGACTTTTGATTGAATCATTATAGTTTAAACCGGAGCAGTCGGACGACTGATTGTTTGAACGACAGCGCGTTGGTTGGTAGCTGCGCGCTATTTAGCGACTTGCGTGGGAGTACACAAGTTCATTAACACTGAACACAGCTTCAACATGCATGCGGGCGTTGTCTGGGAAAAATTTCATGTCGGTTGCAGACCTGCCTACTTGCAAAATATATAAGTTCAACAAGATAGGAAACAATTTTTGTGCAATTTTCTTCTTTTTTATTGGTTTCGCCGAGCAGTAACTCTGCCCTGAGGGTGTTTATTTTCAGATAAAATACGATTACCTTTTTTGTCCTCCAAATAATTTTGGCAACCCCATTTTCTAGGTTTTTTGCCCTGACAGTAAACGAAAATTAAAGCCGGAATTCATGAAATTCATTCCGTCATAAGCTTAGCAAGTGCGCGAGTGGGTACAAGTGATCATACGTCTATATCTGCTTCACTCGCACTCATTGAGGCTAATGGAAATGTCCGTATTTCATAATTTACGGCTTTATTTTTGAGTATTTCAGCTTAAAACTTTCAGGGTATCTTCTTGAGGTATGTGTGCAGGTGCTGACGTTCCTCAAAGTTTTATTTTTCGCGTGAATTCAGAAAGATACCTTGAAAGTGTTAAGCTGAAACACACAAAAGCAAAGTCGAAAATTATGAAATACGAAAATTCCCATAAGCCTCAATGGGCTCAATGAGTGCGAGTGAGGCAGATACACGTACTCACTCGCACTCACTCTCATTCACTAAGCTTATGGCGAAATGAATTTCATAATTTACAGCTTTAATAGGGCAGTTGCAAGGATCTAAAATGTTGCGTGTTTTATAAAGAAATTGATTGTATTTGATGAGCTGAGAAGAAAAATGCCCTTATTAGTTTCTAATTAAGTCCCACTGTTCCGAAGATGAGATTTTGGCCCAAAATACATCGTTTTAAATGGGAATTCCGCTTAGTGACGTCTCTACGCACACACTTTTTCACAACTTTTCATGAACGTATCTCCAAAACCGGGACACTTGTGAAGAAACCAAAGGTAGGTACCATTGCTCTCAGCTCATCAAGTACTATCATTTTTTTTTTTTTTTTTTTTTTTTTTTTTATGAAAAACACAAGATTCCAGACCCTCGCAACTGCCCCATTCTAAATCAATTTTGCTGGTTTTGGACTTAAAAAATCCATAAAAAAAATTTTAGGGCGTGCTGGCGTTATTGGATTTTGCGTTTTATCTATGGTTTCAGTTTAAAACGCCGAAAACACAACTCTCCCTAAAAGCGACTAGTGGCGCTATCCATCGAATTGAACTTTCGTAAAGTTTCGCCTGGAATCACCTTAAGATAAGAAGACGTGGAGAAAAGACCCCACAAACGGAACTGATCAGTGTTCACGCTGTAGAAAAATTAGGCGGATGTGGAGGCCTTTTAGAGGTATCTGAGGTACTGCAGTCGTGCGGGAGTATTTTTGCGACTCCCCCCCCCCTCTCCCCCTCTCCCCCCTCTCCCTCCTCTCACCACGCCAAGCCTACTCGTTAAAATATGCAAGGAGCCACAGTTGAGCATCGAGATCGCGAACTTCTCAATCTCTCGAGTAACATGAAATAATTTCCTTTGTCGACTCCTGATGTCTGCTGATGGAGAGTGCTCAGCCAGCTCGAGGATGGCCTAATTTTTCTGACTCGGCCCCGGCCAGCCACGGCCCTTATTATTATTATATTCTTTATATCCATACGTATCCTCATCTTCAATCTCATCTCTCGGCGCGGTCAATTTTTCACTCGCGTGAACTCAACTCAACTCCCGGGCTCGCATTTTTCATCTCCTCGTCAGCGGACAAAGTATGCCATGCAGTGCCGCCGTTCGCTTTTATCAATTTACCGATGATTCCACCGGATGAGAAAAGATTACATATACATATAGTTCAGTTCCTTTTATAAATGTAGTGCTCAAAAATACTCGCATCTGTAATCTTTTCTTGATCGATGGAATCACCTAC
Organism: Trialeurodes vaporariorum; assembly: GCA_011764245.1. Classification (NCBI taxonomy): domain Eukaryota; kingdom Metazoa; phylum Arthropoda; class Insecta; order Hemiptera; family Aleyrodidae; genus Trialeurodes; species Trialeurodes vaporariorum. Next base: position 7,126,483 of record VMOF01000388.1, read on the forward strand.
GTAAATTATTAAAATATCCGTAGGTTTTTTCTTGAAGTCACCGACGACTCCACCGGATGAGAAAAGATTATGATGCGAGTGTCATTTTGTATTGCAGTCATACACAAAACTAAACTGTATAATCTTTTCTCAACCGGTGAATCGAAAAAATGGCATTAACCCCTTATGGATCAAGCCCGAGTATATTAGTTTTTCTCCAATAGTCTATTTCACATTGATTCCGTCTTCATTTCGGATAAACTAACCTAACTTAGATGAAAACGCTACAATAGATAAGGTATCGTTGGGCGCCTTCAATCCGTCGTATATGCAAGTCCAACTTCATCAAGTACGAACAGTTAACTACCTTCCCTGTAGAAACGGAAGAGCGGTATTCTCTTGAAGTAACCTGGTCCTTAAAGGGTTAAATACACGCGAAACGGCAGCTCTTTACCGTATTCACCACTAGTGGGAGACAAGTTTCAATGGGTCTGCTGCATACTTTTGCTACAACAATATGGAACCTTGATTCTTATGTAAAATTCGGCGAAAATAACGATGCGCACATTAAAAACGTTCAAAATCCACTCATAAACTCAGGAAATCACTTCAATTTCAAACAGCCCGCGCTACACTAGACACTATTTGCACCGGTATACTACTACGTAGACGGAACCACCGTCCACCGTGCATAAGTAAACAACATCGTCACTACAAAATGATGGAATTCCGTTCTAAATACATGAACTATTGGCTGCATTTGCTGCCTGGTTCGGTTTATCAAAGATTACAAAATAATATAAGAAATGTACGCATCGAAACGAAACATTCCAATGTTTGTAAGTTCTGTTCATGTTCACATAAACGAGATGGTTCCATCTATGTAGTTATAAGTCGGTGATATAGTGTCTAGTGTAGCGCGGGTTGTTTGAAATGGAAGGTATTTTCTGAGTTAATCAATGAGCTATAACTTTAGAGTGGCACATCAAGGAACATTCCGCTGGTTCATTGTTGTCACCTAGGGCGCCGCCATCTTGCCGCAAAAATCGATTTTGAGGTTAAATTTTGTAGGTAGTTTCCGGTCGTTCTGTGAACAAACTCGGGCATCGCCGGAAACGACTTAGAGAGGACCTACAAAACTTAACCTCAAACCTTGGAAGCTGCCGTCCAAATTCCGCTTTTTCCCAGGATTCCTTCTACCCTGTGTGCCACAAGGTGGACCAACCCGCTGCCACTCTAAAGTTACAGCTCATTGGAGTTAATGAGTGGATTTTGAAAGTTTTTAATGTGCGCATCGTTATTTTTGCCGAATTTTAGGTTAGAAACAATGTGTCATGTTGATGTAGCAAAAGTACGCAACAGACCCATTCACCGATGATTCCACCGATGAATTGAAAAATGCCGCATTAAATATGTATACGGAACGGCAGCTCTAAACTACGCTACACGATGATGATGATGATGATGATAATGATGATGATTAGGTCGTGCAATGATTCCGATCACGGTTTTATACACTCTTGATGATGACTATGATGATGGGATGTAGAGGTAGAAGCCCCACTCACTCTCACGCTTATCTTCCCTTCTGTCTGCGAGAGGGAGTGAGAGAGAAGGAAGAGTACGGTGCGACGAGTGAGAGAGAGAAACAGAGAGATAGAAGTATACTAATAAGGAGAGGAAGAGAGGTTAGGTTAGGTTATTCCATCGTCCAACGGTGGAGGCAGTTACGCGCGACCCATAACTCGCTGGTTTGTTCTTTTCTTATGAGTAGTAAGTGGTGCCACAGTAGCCAAATTTCTTGCTGACATGGTATGGGTCTGTTGCAAACTTTTGATTCATCATTATGGACGTGGTCAATTCGTGTGTTAAATCGCGTGAAAAACCCATTAAGGTAAACACTCCAGTAGCCGGCACCCCTAAAATTTGCACCAGTACCCAGCACTTATTTTTTACAATGTGAAAAATATTAGTTTGGTGGCAATACTGATGTTTTTTGTGGGTTTTTTTTTTTTTTTTTTTTTTTTTTTTTTTTGTGAAACCTCAAGTGTGAAAAATTCGAAGAAAATACGCAAAAAACCAAAATTGCAACTGAACTAATATTTTTCACATTGTGAAAAATGCGTGTCGGGTACTGGTGCAAATTTTAGGGGTGCCGGCTACTGGGGTGTTTACCTTAAAGTGAATCCAGGCGAAACTTTTCCAGATTTCAAGCCAGTGGACAGAGCTACACAGTACACACTACTTGCATTTGAGAAAAAGTCGTGTTTCTGGCGTTTGAAATTGAAAAAAATGAAGAAATGCAAATTAAGTTTAGATGGAACTCCATTAGAACTATTTGACCGCCATATTGGAATTTTCCTGAACACATTCATTGAGTTTATGAGTCAATTTCAGAACTTTTTCTTGCTCCAACGCTATTTTAAAATGATTCCACACCACAATACGCCCTCTCTCTAGCTGTAGTGAAAGTTCTCTATACAGGCCCATCGTAGCTGATTCGTTTAGTGAGTCTACCAATTTTTTTTTTTTTTTTTTTTTTTTTTAATTTATTTCTCAAAATTTCTGAAGAAATAAAACCCATTGAATTTTACCCCCCCCCCCCACGTGTATGCTTGCGGTTTTAATCATATTCCGTACAACCAGTTCTTGTTTTGCCAACTGTGTTTACGTACTAAACCTATTCGGTGATACTTTTCCACGAAATTAGGCAATGGTGTAATGGTGCTCGGGCCATTCACACATTTCCAAAGCTGTGGACCTGCGATTGCATCTCGCAATTTGAATCAGAGCTGCCGATTTGTGTAGATTTAATGACATTTTTAGATTCACCGATGTTTTCACCGGTTGAGAAAAGATTACATAGTTCAACTCAGTGTATGACTGTAATGCACGAAAATACTCTGATCTGTAACATTTTCTTAATCGGTGGAGACGCCGTCAATTAATTAAAATATACCGGTTGAGAAAAGATAAAAGACGCTAGTATTTTCGTGCATTACAGTCATACACTGAACTAAACTCTGTAATCTTTTCTCAACCGGTGGAATCTTCGGTGAATTTCAAAATGTCATTGAATCTACGCAAATCGGCAGCTCTGATTTGAATTCAAGGTCCGAACAATAGGGTAGCGTTCTAGAATTCAACCATTTGATGCATCCATGCAAAAAAGATTACATTATTCTATGATGTAGTATATCTATGTATATTGAAAAGTGCTGCTATTCGTAATCTTTTTTGCATGGATGCAGTAAATGGTTGAATTCAAGGTCCGAACAAAAGAGGAGCACTGCGCTCCTAATTTTTCATCGCCTGCTCTTCCGTTGCCAATTCGTCACCTTTTAATAGACGAACCAACTCAATTACACCCAACGCGAGTTTTATTTCGCAGACATTCGGCAACGCTGTCTCACATAACTCAATGGGAGCCCTTAATTCTTCTTTGCCCGTCGGTCTAATTACCCCCCCCTCTCTCTTGTTATTCCTTATTTTCCTAGACATTCTCTTCTTTTTTTTTGCACCCAATAGGGAAGAAGGGGAAAAAAAGAGTATAGAAAAAAACAATTAGAAAGAAAAAAAAAACAATTACGCATTCTCATTAAAATGCATGTCTGCACTATTTCTATTAACCCTTTGATTGAGGCAGAGATGCCGTTTTGCGTATATAGTTAATGGGATTTGTCTATTCATCGATGAATCTACCGTTTGAGAAAAGATCACACAGTTCAGCTTAGTCTCTGATTATTGAAGCACGACAATATATATTCTGAGCTGTAATTTTCTCTCAACCCAAGTAGTCATTACTGACTCAAAAAAAAAAAAAAAAAAAAAAAAAAAAAAAAAAAAAAAAAAAAAAAAACTTGTGGATATTTTATATTTTAAAGGCGATTCCACCGGTTGAGAAAATATTACATATCAGAGTATTTTAGTGCTTTCATTAGTCATAAACTAAACTGAACTGTGTAATCTTTTCTCAACTGGTGGAATCATCGGTGAACTGAAAATTGTCATTGAAAAAAACGCGAAACGACAGCTGCGGATTGAGGCGATCTTTTGTGTAACAGAAGCGCCCGTCCGTTGAACTGCCGATGTGCTCTGCCGAATGAATTTTCAGTGCAATCTAACGCTAATTGCTCGAAAAGAGCGCACCTTTTATTTCAAATACTCTTTTTTCCAAGACAGCCTCAATTTTCTTCCCGATTTCAAGCCTCTAGGCCTAGAAGGCCAATTGAATCTCCTCTATTCAAAATGCAACGTATACAGCTATATATGTACTCGAGTGAGCTCAAGTGTAATTCTGCTTCTGAATTTTGAACCGTATGTAGCTTTGATATAATAATATGTATTCACTTTTTAAATGGAATGGGTCTAGACTTATAACAATTAAGATTCCGAGATTGTGAATAGACGTCTTCTCCCCGCGGAAACAGGGGCCTGTAAAACATTAACAAGTGTGCTAAGTATTAAACCGCAATTTAAACTTCGTTACAGTGATTTCATTCAGCTCTGTTCTTATTGAGATCTCCTCGACTTGGCTTACAAATTAGAAATATTCAAGCCGAGTCGAGTGATAAAAATTGCAATTCAGAGACACTGGACACAGTCTTTATTGAGATCTCCTCGACTTGGATTACAATGGGGCTCTTGCAAACGTTTGCTATAGGGGATTGAAGAGTTGATTCTTGCATAAAAACCTGTAAAAATGACGACGAGTACACTAAAAAATCACGACATTCACTCTCAGAATCGGGCTTAATGGCGGAGAGATGCAGGTATCATGGGAGATTCCTATCTAAATTGAGGAGCTAGTTGGAAAAACGGTCTTAGCCGGCTAAGGCCGTTTTTCCGGAGAACAACTTTTCTGAGAGAACATAGGCTCAATAATATCCCCACAAAATTTCATGACCGTACGTCAAAAATTGAGTGAGATATGGGAGTTTACATGAGAAGAGGTTGCCACTTCTGCTGGCGACTATAATGACCATAATGGGGAAAATTGAAGATGGTGAAGAGGACTCGGGCAACAATGAAAGCGAGAGTGAATACGAGGACGAATAATTTTATATTCTTTATATTTTCTAATAAATTCGCCTCTTTTTTTGCAGATTTTTGGTTTTTTTTTTTTTTTTTTTAATCTATCATGTAGTACATATGTTCCATACAGAAAGTCGTTCTCTGGAAAAACGGAGTTAATACTCAGCGTTTAGTGAGGACTTGTCTCTGTGCAACAGGTCGTTCTATGGAAAAACGACCTTAGTAGACCTTTCGTATTTATCCAATTTCTTCTTTCCTATACAGCCAAAGCATATTTCAGTTGTACCAACTTCAACCTGGGGGTATGGATCAACTTTTTTGATCCAACCCAAGCCTGATTCTTCATCTATGTTAGATTGGCACTAAAATAAAAACTTTAACAGCCGTTTTCTCAGAACGCGATTTTGCTACTTAGGCCGTTTTTCCAGCTACCTCCTCAATTTAGACATAATTATCACTGTGTTTTCGTAGAAAAAGTGACATAATAGACAGGAATCTCCCGCATGATACCTGCGTCGAACCGCCGTTACCATCTTCCCGTTATAGCAGTTTTGTGAGTTTATTACTGAATTTTAGACTTTCTTAGTGTGATTTTCGTGATTTTTGCTGGTCTTTACATCAGATTGGACTATTAATTTGCTTATAGCAAAAGTTTGCAAGAGCCCCATTATAAAAACTCATGATTTCACGCCGCGGACATCATTCACCACGTACTATATAGCAAACGCAAAATTTTTGACAGTCAAGAATTCACACGGAGCGAAGAAGATTGCTTTCACTCGAGAGCGTCTCTTATCTCAAATCTTGGCTGTCAATACTTTAGCGTTTGATAGTGTGTGTACCATGATCTTCAAAAGGAAGTATCCTGGTCGACATTTTTACTTTTTTAAATCTTGGCAATCTTTAAACAATTTGACGATTTTCATTAAGCGTTTACGGACTAATCAGGACGCCCCTTTCCCTTTTAAAGTACGTTATGAAAAATCGAAAGTTTCATTGAAAATAAAGGTCAAATTTCACAGTTATTAGAACTTCGACGAGGGTACTTTCTTTTTGAAAGTCATAGTACCTACAGAAAATAACTGGCAGGAGCCTTTGGTGGATCTAAGAATGGGTCTGTTGCAAACTTTTGCTGCAACGATTAAGAGTGTTCAATCTAGTGTAAAATTGCCTGAAAAGTCCTTAAGTGGCATCAGAAAGTCATTAAGTGCAATAATAAACTCACAAGAGGCATTTAATGAAATCCAAGATGGCGGATAAATATTGAGCAATCTGTATGCATGCACCACGAACATCCAAGGATAGCCAACCTCACAATATCAATCACAACCAATCACAAAGTAAACAAACACATAACCTCTACTCTACCTTCAGTGAGGTTGTCAAAGTTGGCCATCCTTGGATGTTCACAGTGCATGCATACAGATTGCTCGATCTTTATCCGCCATCTTGGACTTCATTAAACTCCTCTTGTGAGTTTATTATTGCATTTTATGACTTTCTGATGCCACCAATGGACTTTTCAAGTGATTTTAGATTAGATTAGACACTTTTAATCGTTCTAGCAAAAGTTTGCAACAGACCCATTCTTCCTTGTTATCTCTATCTTCTCTCTTAGAACGCGTGCGTTAGAAAAGGACAGATTAGGGACAGTCAGTTGATTTTCGCCTCCTCCTCTATGTATATCCTTTTTTAACACATGCGTTCTAATGAGAAAAGATAGAGAGGACAATATCTTAAATCCGCTAGTGGCCAGTGACAAGAGCTCCATGACACAGATCTCTTTCAGAACGAAGAGGTGCCAGGCAGCTGTGCAGGTGCTTCGCGAGACCACGGACTCAAAGCCTCAAACAAAGAAATGTCGGATTTCGATTTTCGATTCGCCCCAATTTCTTAGCCGTGAATTAGGTCAAACATTGAATATAAAATGAGATAAATTGGTCCTATCGTGGTATCACGCGGGAGCCAATCAAATCCACTTGAGCGAGGACGATAATTGATTTTTGGTGAATACCCTTTTGTGCGCGGATGAATGATGACTCCGTTGGTGCACCAGTCGCACCGGAGATCGCGGATTGGTCGGTTATGAACGAAGGAAATCGTACATCGGGATCCTGACAAATCCTTTTGTGCGCGCGCATCTTCGCGGTTCCCCTCCCTCGCCACCCTCGCCTTGTTGGTCTCGTGACTAATGTTTGGAGTATTTGGACCGCGCTTTTAACGCGTTTTAATGCGTTTAACGTGGACGGACATAATAATCGTTAACAGGTTGAGTTGGCGTGGCAAATTCTTTTTATTCGCATTCGAAACCTCGTTTATTATATCACGCCCAGACTTGATCATATTCATTTTTTTCAAAAAATATATATAACACGCGTTGCCGAGTGCTCAATTTTTCGCGGAGAAAACAATGGGTCTGTTGCAAACTTTGCTACAGCGTCATGTAGGGTTAATGATTCCTGTGTTGTAATTGAAACGTTTCGGGGGTTTTGTGTCATTTTTGGTCTAGTTCCCATTTTCTCGTCTTAATAGACTGTTTTAGTAGAGCGATAAAAACAAACTCTGGTTCAATGTACGCACAAGCGAACTTTTGAACAGAAATTTAGGGTATTAAATCAAACAATTAATGCGACCTTTTTGCGATTATGAATTCTACGTCCTCAAAAATGCTTAATTATGCCTGGTTCCTTGACTAAAACTGCTGAAATCAATAAGATATTACAGATAAAATGTTGCATTTGTAGGTTAGAATCGCCCGAAATCCCGCCAATTCCACAACAACAACAATAACATTTGGGTGATTCCAACCGCCAAACGCATCGTTTAATCTGTAATATCTTGTTGATTTTGGCAGTTTTATGGGTGGAACCATAGGCAAAATTAAGCATTTTCGAGGACGTAGAATTCATAATCGCAAAAAGGTCGCATTAACTGTTTGATTTAATAGTCTAAATTTACGTTCAAAAATCCGCTTAGGGGGAAAATGCATTAAATCAAAGTTTGTTTGGCACCAGAGAGGCCGTCGGACGGCAATCGATACGATATATCGCTCTACTAAAACAGTCTATTCTCATGCAGAAATGCAGAGTGTGACAGTAAATATCTACAACGTGATCCGGCAACGTATCTTTTTCTCGGTGGATCATGGGTCCGCGGAGATTCCGTCTCGCCCTTCAATATTGCTTCAGAGAGGATTTTGTGATTTATCTAGAATTTTTGAGCTCCATTTCAGATATGCATCCTTTTGGCGTGTTTGCAATGTCAACCATTAGTCGACAGTGCAGTATGCATATTGTATATTCTGCGTAGGCATTAAGTTAACGGTGACTCTCGCGGTCGCGTCGTGAGAGGATCGACTTATTCCGATCGCTCCCTCACTTACCGTGGACAGTTTGAACTCCAGAGAATGTTTTTTCAATGCATTTTTATTCCGACAGCTATCACTGATCATTGAATTTATTTGAATTACCTACCTGTGTATGGGTCCGATATCACCTCCAATAATCTGCGTATACTCGAGGATACTTTTCTTCTTCTTTTTTCCCTTTCCCTTCCCCTGTACATCTTCTCATTGCATGAAGCTTCCTCTTCTGTTGTATTTTTTAGCTATGTTTAACTCATGAATGGGCCTATAACCATCACGTGATATTATACGCGTAGACTGGTGTGACGGGACCAACGAGATATATACGATGTATGTACCAACTACCAATAGAGGGGTTTTATGGGACGTGATTTTGAAACACCGAGAAGTCAGCCATGTTGAAAATTTCCTATGGATTTTGATCGAACCTTATAGTTTTGATCGAAATATTCTAAATTCTCCACAATTTAAACTTTATCACGAATATTTTTTAAAAGTATAATATGCGTAAAATCGGGACGAGTTAAGTAGAAAATGATATCATTTTTTAAATCAGCGTCCCAAATACTATTGATTAGCGCACTATTAATGTATGTAACAAGAAAATTCATTGAAATACATTGAAATTTAGTTGAAAAAAAAAAAAAAAAAAAACACTGATGTTTGGTGCTTTCGCGGACAGTTATGTCGTTAAAGAGGCCTACTTGCGATTATGGAGCTCCTAGGGCCCAATTTCAAGATGGCGGTCGTGTTGTTTGAGATTATGTTACTTTGTTGATGAGAATGGTGTCGGTGAACGGTGAGTTTGATGACCGTTTCCCGCTAGAAAATGTATGAAGATAACCTCAACGGTTACACGATCGGGTCGGTCATAGAATAAATATTACTTCCCCCGGTCGGCCATCTTGAAATTGGGCCCTAAGCCCAATCCAATAATTGAGCTCTTGAACGCCTAAAATGTCGCAACCAATCAGCGTAGGATTCACAGACTGCTATACTCTATCTTATATAGGTACTCTAATAAAAATCAGTTTTTTTAACAATCTGGCGAACCATAAGATAAAGATATAATATTGATTGCCAAGATACCTGATGCATGCCCCAAGAAGTATTGATTGAAATTGACGACTTCAGATCGTTCGGTATATCCTCCGCTTCCCCCCCCCACCACTCCAACCCCTTCATGACGCTCCCCCGCCCCGCCCTCGAGCCACCGTCCATCTGAACCGTTGCGTCGCTGGACAAGTTATGTGCGTGTTCGTTACAATGCGCGGTTCTGTTGAATGAACTAAATCTCAATTTACCCTCCAGATCGCGGACGTGTGGGCCTCGCTTTGGCTGGCTGACACAATATGACCATAATTTGTCAAAAAGAAACAAAGGCAGGGTTTCGCGCATCGCGTGGGCCGCACGTGCGCGATGCGCTTTTACGCCGCGCCGTCGCATTGTGGGATCGAAACGTGGGATTCTGTGGACAACACTCCAGGAAACACGTGATGCTTTTACTAAAGCGAGACCGGGAAGTGGTTCTGTTGCAAACTTTTGCTAGAACAATTAAAAGTGTCTAATCTAATCTAAAATCACTTGAAAAGTCCATTGGTGGCATCAGAAAGTCATGAAATGCTATAATAAACTCACAAGAGGCGTTTAATGAAATCCAAGATGGCAGATAAATATCGAGCAATCTGTATGCATGCACCGTGAACATCCAAGGATGGCCAACTTTGACAACCTCACTGGAGGCAAAGGTTATGTGTTTGTTTACGTTGTAATTGGTTGTGATCGATATTGTGAGGTTGGCCATCTTTGGATGTTCGTGGTGCATGCATACAAATTGCTCGATATTTCTCCGCCATCTTGGATTTCATTAAACGCCTCTTGTGAGTTTATTATTGCATTGTATGACTTTCTGATGCCACCAATGGACTTTTCAGGGGATTTTACATTAGATGAAACACTCTCAATCGTTGTAGCAAAAGTTTGCAACAGACCCATTGCGGGGGATACATATTTGCATCGTAAACTTAGGGAGAACTCTTAGGAAACGATTGCGTAGTAGTGTTACAATTAACCCTTTAAGGACCAGGTTCGTTCAAGAGAACACCATTCCTTCATTTCCACAGGGAAGGTAGTTAACTGTTCGTACTTGATCGAGTTGGAATTGCCTATACAACGAATTGAAGGCACTCAACGAGACCTTATTTGCAGTGTTTTCATCTATATTTGCGTTTATCCGAAATGAAGACTGAATCAATGTGACATAGACTAAAGGATAGAAAAATGAGTAGACTCGGGCTTGGCCCATAAGTAATTCAAACCAAGGAATGTGACTGGAAAGTTTTAAATTATTAAACTTGAAAGGTCAAAAACAGTAATTTTTCAAGTTTTTTTTTTTTTTTTTTTTTTTTTTTTTTTTTTTTTTTTTTTTTTTTTTTTTTTTTTAATCATAGACCATAGTGCGCTCCTGTGCAGAGTCCAGCGATTTCTGTAGACTGTATATCAACAGTCTGCGCAGGTCTGATTGGAAGTTGGCAAAAGGCGGCACATGCGTCGTCGAGTGCGCATGCGCGCGCACCGGTTACCACCGCGCCGCGCCGCGCGCCGCTGGTAACGGACGCAACGCTTGATGTCATCAATGTGTGATACAACAGTCGCTCAATTGCATTTGCGTGCATTTTGCGCGATCTGACTGGATTACATGACTCATTCTGTAAGGCTGCGAAAATGTGCGATCTATAGAATATAATGATCCCTTTGTGACTTCACAATGCTATTTTCAGACTGATTCGACTTGACGTCACAATGCGATTGTAAAGAGTGCCTTTTTCAGGTGATTTCTCACCTGTTCTGAAGTGAGATTCTAGCTCAATTGACTGAATGACTGCGTCAATCTTCTTTCTTTGAGAATTTGACTTTGAAGACAGGTTTACAACCCCCCCCCACCACCCCCTGAAAGCATTAATCGAAAAGGACGTCCCCACGATTTTTTTTTTTTTTTTTTTTTTTTTTTTTTTTTTTTTTTTTTTTTTTTTTTTATCAGTACCTAGAGGGTTTTAGTAATGGTGGCAGCGGGTGATGAGCGTTCCAAACAAAGACAGTTTGTCTCTCTCGCTCTCACGTAGCCCCTTTGGGGGGGGGGGGGTTACGTGAGCGAGATCCTCGTTATCCCCTCGTCCATCCTTGTCTAACATACGTTTTTTAATGGAGATAAGAGAGAGAGAGAGATGAAGAAACTCTCGGTGCGCTACTGGATCGAATTAAACTAACATTTTATTTCTGTACATAGAAAATTCATCAAGTGCTTTCACGAGGTATATGATGGCGAGGCGTTTTCCACAACTGATAATAGGTAATAATACATAATCTGGTTTAATCCCGTATTGTTTTTCGTAAAAAAAAAAAAAAAAAAAAACAAAAAAAACAAAAAAAAAACAAAACAAAAAACAAAATAAATTAATAAATGAAAAAGAAAGAAAGAGGCAAGTAATCTCACCTTTATTGACATTTCGTTTTTTTTTTTATTTTCTTTTTTTTTCTCTCTCCAGCATTGTTACGTTGCAATAACAGAACAGTTGCATAATCGATCATAATGAATAACGCGAAGACGGTCGCTATGGCCACCTCTCCTATATGATTACTTTTATGACTGCCGAATTTATTCCTTAGAATTGATTTGAAACCCCTTATTCTTATTTTAGAATCCTCTTTATTACTCGCTAGGCTGCAAAGGTCCAAGGTGATTCGAGCAGTGGCGTCGCGTGCAATTTGGCAACAATTTATTCTATCCATTTAAACTCATGTAAAATATCGAATTCAAGGGGTGCACAGTGCACAAGGAAAATTCGATATATTTAATGAGTTTAAATGGAGCAGTTGCATTGTTGCCAGATGGCACGCGACGCCACTGGATTCGAGTATCGGTTGTGTTGGAGCGTGGGTCGCCAACAGAATTTTAAACAAAAAAAAGTTTAGGGTGATATATTCCGAGACACGCACAAAATTTTGTACCATCGAGTATTTTACATAAATCTCTTTATAGGATATCCAGTCCAGTGACAGATTGAAAATTTCGTCCGAAACAATCGGTTACACCTATATGACTAAAACCAAGAAACCGGCTTCATTTTGAGGACGTATGAGGCTCCAGGCAAGGGCTAGTCATCGCATATTACGTAACTCTGATTATATCACGTGTTCTAGAAGCTTCTAAAGATTTTTCGGTCAAACTGGACGACTTGGAATTTTCAAATGTCTCATCTTCTTCAGCGTTAAAATAAAATTCCCCCGAGAGATGTAAAACAGAGGAAAAATTCAAAAAATCGACCATTTGAACAAGGCTAGAGTAAATGCGAATCAATCTTTTTCTGCTAAAATCTCAGAAGAGCCCTGCGATGTTATGAAGAAAACATGAATTAAAGACTTGACCGATAGAAGAGCGTAGAAGAAAAGTTATGCTTAAGAGAAAAACGCGTTTGCAAGTTTGAAAGCGGTTTTTCGATACTTTAAAGCAAGGGGATAAATAAAAGAATTTCATCAATTTCCTTTTTAGATGAAGTGTCAAAAGACCACTTTGAAATTTTCAAACACGTTTTTCTCAGAAGCATACATTTTCTTCTACGTCCCTCTATCGGCAAGATTTCAATTGCAGAGCTCACAGACTAAACCGAACTTGGGCGCTTTCAGCAGTAAACGATTTAAAAGAAACAAGAAAAAGAGACCGACATCGGAAATATTCGTGATTCTTAGAAAGGAGTTAGAGAGAAATGCGTTTGTTTATTATTGCGTAATGAGATGGATAGACGCATATTATACTTGAGTTATAACATATTATATTTTCAGACTGTGTAATCGAATATTCGAGATTGCTATAACTTGGCTGATCGGCTGTGCGTTCCCAAAGGTCACCTGGGTAGGTCACCTGGGTTTCCAGGTGAAAAGGGGCCGGGGGGGGGGGGGGGGGGGTAGAGGCACGATCCGACTGCAGCTCGAATGTCAGGAGAAAGAACCAGTTAAACAAATCACATCATCAGAACTAACTTGCACTCAACGGCAGTCGACAGACAATAGCCTACAATTAAAGTCGCTGTTACCTACTTGTCCGCGCCGCACTTTGATCTGAGATTGTTAAAAAATTCCGGAAAAAACAAATAGTAAATCTCATCGAATCACTGTTTTTTTTAAACTTTCAAGATCAATTTTCATAACAAAAAATTCTTTAAACAGGTAATTTAAACCTAGACACGTCCCTGGGAAGTTTTGAATGAAGCAGGGTCATTTTTTTATTGCAACGATTTTATCTGCGCTACCAAATCATTTTTTCTGTTTTTTTTTAAGCGTGCCGTATATATACGGTGCGCTTTTTGTTTTCATTTTCATATCTAATATATAGGTTGCATGCTTTGCTTATGGCAAAACCTTGGCGGGAAAGGTTTGAAAAATTAAAAACGTGTTTTCTTAAAACTGGTGTCTTTAATCGTTAATTTATTGCTGCAATCCAGGAGGTCTCGGCGTCTATTTTCTTAAAATTGTAAAAGTTTTGGTATTCCTGTTAATTTCAATAAGTTATTAAGCGTCAAAGTCGAATTCCTTTGAACGAGAATTCCATACAGGTCCAGCAACCTACGTCATTTGTGCCAACCTATGAATCAAAATTCGAAGGCAGGAGGGGGGTGGAAACATCTCCCGCAGGAACCCTCTTTGCCCCTCGCCTTTGGGCTCTATCGGTCACAAGATTTCTTCACGGTGCATTAAGCGGTCGGGCCGCGCAGGGTAAGACTTGTAAATGTGTCAAATTCTGTTTGACGAGGTTTCGAAAAGAAGTGACGGCGAGGTATTGATAAAGAGCGGGAGGGGTATAGAAAGAGAGGGACTCATCATATCCTTAAGTAGACCTGTTTAGTGATGACGTCACGATCAGAATTGGTTCCAAAAAAATGCTCTATCTCTCACTCTCGTTGATTTACCTTTAAGAAATCAGATCCAAATTTTCGAACGCAAATTTATGCTAGTTAAAGAACAGTTTTCTCAAATTTTATTGCATCATTAGATTCCACGTATTTTAAAGTATCTTTTCACTCTAACATAATTCCTCACAAGCGAATTTACAATCACAGTTATACCGAAAGATGTTCTACGTTTTGTCCTCGTCTTACTCACGGTCTCTTATGGGAGTATCACCGCCATGACACTCAATCATTCCAACTTCTCTTCGTATCGAAGCTATTGTTCGAGGTATACCACATGTCGTGATGGTGCTGATGAGCCTATATCCTAGAATTTTGTGCTCATAAGAAACTGTGAGTGTGTGACAAGGACAAAACATAGGACTTTCTTCATAGGAACTGTGATTGTGCATTTTGATGCGCGATGTTTCAAAAAGTTTGTGGTAGTGGGCTCATATTTTATCACTGAGAAAAAAGTGGCTGTTAAAACTGTAAGAATAGAACCATAGATGATTTCGCCTTATTTCAATCATGAGACCTATCGTTGCTATAGTCAGCGCGCTTGAATCTACACGAATTCCAATTGTCTCTATGGCATTTTGATTATTTCTATGGGAAAAAAAGCGCGGGAATATATATCCTATCGGAAAATTCATTGAAACAATCGGAAATTTTTGGAACCCAATGGTGTGATAAACACAGCTGGTGCAAAGAACATGTTGTTTACTAGCACTTGTATTTGAAAATTTGGATCGTGTTTCATATGGGAAAACCCACGAGAGCGCGAGTGAGGCGGAGCCTTTTTTTGGAACCAATTTTTCATGACGTCACACTAACAGGTCTTGGTCATTGGAAACATTTGAAATTCTGGGGATCGGCAAATTGAAACCCCTATATGAGCGTATGCAATCAAGGGATTTTTGAGGAAATTTTGGGCGTTTTGTTGAAAAAAGGTTTTTAAATCCAGAACAAAGGGAGGGGGTAAAATTCGCATTAATAGCTCTAAAAAGTGGAGGGGCTGTCACGTGTCTTCCACTCCTGGACAGCCTCCTCGCTGCGGCTACGGAATTGACTCTGGAATAACTTATTTACCTATCCTAAAAAGTTTCTCGCGTGTACAGCATTTTTTACTGGAAGCTTCTTCAAATTTTGGAAATTATTGGTCCATATGGAACTTTGCTTTTCCAACACGAAAAATGATATCGACCGACGGAAACAGAAAAAAAATAATATTACAATGCGTTATAATGAATAATGGCTTAGTTTTAACTGTAAACTTTCGATACTTTTCAACAAAATAAATGGGGGAGGGGGAATTAAAATCCACAAACGTCTTAAACCTCCACACCTACTAATCTATACCCCTAGAATGCTTGCTGAAATGGTTAATTCTTAAAGGATTATTTTTTCATGAATTCGCAAGTGTTCCATTTATGTATATTACATATCTACATCGTGACAATCGCAATAAGTGCTGACAGCACCTAAAACGGAAAAAAGAAGAAAAAAAACTGTTTATTATTTAGAATCACGGCTTTTCCGAAAATGACACTTTTTGACTTCAAAGAACGCAACCTCATTTTGATCCCTGAACAAGCCGTTTAAAAGGTGGAGGGATTTAGAAATATCTATTGTCTATAGTTTATGTGGGTAAAAAAGATCGAGCCTTATCAAATAATTTTCTCTTTTCAGCTTTCAATGGGTTTGTTGCAAACTTTTGCTACAGCGCTATAGAGTTACATTGGCGGCATCAAATAGTCATAAAATCCATTAATAAACCCACAAAACGCATTATAAAGAAAGCCAAAATGGCAGTCGTAAAGCCGAACAATCTGTGCACGCGCATACGACGAACATCAAAGACAGGCGATCCATTTTCCCCTTTTTCGTTGAAAGGGGGCGAAAAAAATATCTCTACAGTCAAACTGTGATTTTAAAATTTGCATGGTCAATATGTTGTGTTCTGTGAAGGGTGGTGGGGAGCAAAATATCAAGAATATAGGGTGTTGCAAAACTTAAAAGCCAAACTTATGGAGAGTATTTTTGGAGTCAACATATACCTATATACGCTTTATTTTCCTACATGAGTATGTGCTGCAAATGTTTCTCTTCTGAGCTAGAGCCCTCCAAAGTTTTGAAAACAAAATACAAAAAAACAAACACAAAAAAACAACGCCTTTGACTCATCTCCTTTTAGATACATCTGATCTTTTATTTTTTTCATCATTCCTCACCAAAGAAGCTCAATTGGACAGCACTTGTCACAAAAGAACTGAGTTACATTTTTGATAAAATTGAGTTATTGATTGATAGAGCTAGCAATACTGAATCTCGAAGCAACAAGTGCTTCTTCTAATAACAACTAGTTCCCGTCAAAATTCCAGGTAAAAGTGAGCTGGTGAGCCTCATTGAAGTCATTGTCTATATGATGAAATAAAATGAGAACTTGGTTCCTTTTTCTTAAACCTTAATCCGAGTCACGTAAGGAACCAACTCCGACTTGGTTCCTTTTATAGAATTGGGAACGGACTTAAGTCCAGATTAACGGATTTTAAAATATCAGCAGCGTAAACCAACTCTGCCGTTTGGTTTCTCTTAGAGATTCGTTTTTCGTGATTATGCTCAAAAAAAAGAAGAAAGGAACCAAGTCACTTTAAACGCTAAAAATTAAGGAGGTACCTTTCCTGCATAGGAAATTCCACTTTTCCGGTGTTGAAATGCAAAAACATAACACGGTAGTTGAATGAAATCAAAACGTAAGTAATTCCGCGATTTTTGTTTAAATGCTAGCTCTTCAACTTTGGACTCAATTTTCTCGAGATCAGCTCCATGTCACATGGTTCCTCTTTGATGAATTATCATTGCTAGCAAAAGCATTAAAGCTGTTCAGACTTTAGTGGCACGCTTTTCCAACACCTGCGTGTTGGAATTTTCCCTGCTTGTTTTTTTTTTTTTTTTTTTTTTTTTTTTTTTCTGGGTGGAAAAGAAATACAATTATCTTGGAAATTTCCGGTAACATGAGCAGGACTCGAGCAAAAATTGGGGTATACTCTTTACAGTCATGGGCGGATACAGGGAATTGTCTTTCTCTCTCTCCTCCCATTTGAAAACGTGCGTTAGAAAAGGACAGAAGAGGGGGCCAAAGTCACGTGGATAGGGGGCCTCTCCTATCCTTTTCTATGGGGTTTGATTTGCCCTTTCTCCTCCGGGGCTCTTTTGGAATTTGATTTTACTACCCTCATGATCCCTGAAAATTATTGTTTTGCTGGCGTTTGTTGGATCAAAGTTATAGAACTTTTTAGACATCATGAAATTTCACAAAACGAAACCATTCGAATTTTTGTAATGAGCGCGCTCCAAAGAAAGTAAAGCCATTGTCACGAAGACCGATAGAAAAAAAATAGAGCCAATGAGTTTCTAGTGCCTATCTATAGTCTATGTCGTATATTATTGCGTGTCTCTTACTGTTAGGCGGACGGAGCTGGAGAATGAATCAAATAATTCATTTCGTAGGTAGCGAACAAACTTGTATAGCTTCCGTCTCCAGGTTTGTTCTTGAATTCTGACATGAAAAGAAATAAAATGTCAGTCAAAAAAAATATGACACTCGTTGACACGTGCGCGGGTGACAGAAGTCAATTATTTCGAGTTCTTCACTGGAAAGATAACGATTTACGTTCCGTGTGCTTTCTGTCGATTTTGATGCGTTCATGGTGGATGATTGACCGTCCCTAAACACAGTGGGGTAGCGTTTAAGTGATTTCGGGGGATTATTGAGTGATTATTGATT
This sequence comes from Trialeurodes vaporariorum, assembly GCA_011764245.1. NCBI lineage: Eukaryota > Metazoa > Arthropoda > Insecta > Hemiptera > Aleyrodidae > Trialeurodes > Trialeurodes vaporariorum. The sequence continues at coordinate 7,144,592 of VMOF01000388.1, forward strand.
GATTATTGATATCATAATTATGTCATGTCGTGGGACATGTGATATCGACTCTGAAATTGACAGGTTTTTTTTTTTTTTTTTTTTTTTTAATGAACACAATATACGCAATTCTGAGGGCCGATCATTTACTTCATCGTTAAACCGATCGATAAGACTGTCTATGAGTGATGCTATTGGTCGAAAATTGTAAAACTTGGCTGTTGCTATGGTAACCATCGTTAAGAGTCTCGTTTTATAAAGGCTACTCATGAGTAACCTTTAAAAAACGGACACTATAACGATGGTTACCATAGCAACAGCCAAGTTTTACAATTTTCGACCAATAGCATCACTCATAGACAGTCTTATCGATCGGTTTAACGATGAAGTAAATGATCGGCCCTCTGAGGTAAAATAACACAAGGAATTTCGTCAAATCTATACCTCACAATTTTTGTGGACTTTACACGCAAATTTTCATCGTCTACCCAGACTAGATTTTGTTTGATTTGACCTGTAGCTCTCTGATTCACCCTAAGTTTGCGTAAATTTGATGACATCCTTGATAAAAGTGTTGTGTGAAGTTCCATATGACCAAAATTCGTGGGCCATTAACTCCCAGAAAAGTCTAAAATGTAATATTGAATTCCGTGGGATTTTCCCGGAAATTCTTATGAAATTACAAGAAATATATCTATGGAATTCCATGAGTGTCGCATGGAAGTTTGTATATTTTCATGAAATTCACTAATCCTGGTGAAATTCAATGGCCTACGGACTTTTGGTCCTGGACAGTAGCGCACCGAGAGTTTCTTCATCTCTCTCTTTTCTCCATTAAGAAACGTATGTTAGACAAGGATGGACAAGGGGATAAAACCCCCTCCTTCTGTCCTTTTCCTACTCATACATTCAAATGGGAAATGAGAGAGATGGAAGATATCCTGGTTGCGCCAGTGGTCCTGGAACTTGGCTAAGCAATTTCAAGTCCGGGGCCCCTTTCCCTCAAATGGGCTGCACAGAAAAATCAGAAAAAAAACGCTTTATTTGGTAACGCCGCCAACACTTTTGGTCAAAAAATGACCGAGCCGAAGAATTTGATTCAGCAAACTAAAAGGTTTTGCACGCCTAACCGAAGGTTTTGTACGCCTAACCAAAGATATTTTACACACAAGATTTAGTTGGCTTACCTAAAATCCCTAGTTCCTTGAACTCTCCACTTATCCATGTGGGCATGGTAATCTCATTGATTGTAAAATGTAAATCACATTAATTTCCATGGAAATTCCCGAGGGAATAACTGTGATTTTCATGTCCACGTGAAAAATTGGAACAAAACTCATGGAACTTTTGCTATTGGGAGAGTCTTTTGCAGGGTCATGATTTTTTCTATCAAAGGTTTTGTCAGCGTCAACCCGAGTGTTTTTTTTTTCTGGTTTTTTTTTCTGTGTGAGATGTATGAGGACGAGTTCCTGGGTCCGCCTCTGGATCATCCCCTTCTCCTGTGCTTTCCTCACCTCTGCAGTCTCGACCTTTCCAACTTATTATTTTCCTTCAAAGTTGATCCTAATGTGCGATTGGTACGAGGGAATGGGTCTGTAGCAAACTTTTACTACAGCGCTATAGAGTGTGTAATCTAATGTAAAATCGCTTGAAAAGTCCAAATGGTGGCATCAGAAAGCCATGAAATGCGATAATAAACTCACAAGAAGCGTTTAATTAAATTCAAGATGGCGGCAAAATATCGAGCAAACTGTATGCATGCACCACCAACATTCAAGGATAGCCAACCTCACAACATCGATCACAACCAATCACAACGTAAACAAACACATAACCTCTACCTCCAGTGAGGTTGTCAAAGTTGTCAATCCTTGGATGATCACGGTGCATACATTCAGATTCCTCGATATTTTGCCGCCATCTTGGATTTCAATAAAAGCCTCTTGAGAGTTTATTGTTGTATTTCATGACTTATTGATGCCACCAATGGTCTTTCCAGGCGACCTTACTTTGGAATAAACACTTTTTATCGTTGTAGCAAAAGTATATTGCAACAGACCCATTGGGTTTCGAACTTTTCCTCCGACGAATACATGTATACGCAATGTGGCATGTGCTATATTGTATTTTTATGTGTCACAGTCGCGCATTCAAGCGGCGCGGGCATGATTTGCTCGGCCGGGTCGGTCATCATTGTGTTTTCTTTTTTTGTTGACACTACTTCCCACTCTACTGGAAGAATCTGATTGTGTGTGATGTGCGCGCGGTGTGTGAGATAGCGTGCGTGAGGACACGGAGAATTTCGTCCGTGTGTGTGACAGAGAGAGAGAGACGGGGAGAGAGGGGGAGAGAGAGAGAGAGAAGAGAGAGAGAGAGAGAGAGAGAGAGAGAGAGAGAGAGAGAGAGAGCTTTGAGCGCGCGCACTTTTGAGGATAACTGTGCAACCCCGTTAGCCGGAAATGAAGTGAGAAGAGAAGTCGAGACCGGGCATCGAAAAGTTAACAAGGTCCAATGGTCTCTACTTCCTGTGTTTCACCGGGCGCGCACGTTCGAATCCCGCTCGCGCAAGTTTTAGGTTATAGACTCTGCGTGTAGTATATGTGTGTGAGTGTGTGTGGCCGTGTTAACGGTCGGTGGCTCTGTTGCTGTGTTAGTGTGCCAAATTCGAATCTCCGTTCTTCTTTCTCATGTCATTCAAAAATGAATGAAAACAAACAAAAAATGAGCAAAGTATGATGGTAGGGGTGGGGGGGGGGGTGAAATTTCCGTGCGCATGTGCGCGCAACTTTACCTGACCGTAAAATAATGGTCATAGGGGTCATGTCACATGAAATTCTCACAAATGAGTCCAAATGCAATGAGAGTCAATTGATCTATACCGCTCAGTGACGTAGCGCGCAATTTGGCAACGTTGCATTCTGTTTATTTAAACCCGTGCGGAAGGTCGAAGTCGAGGTTTTTCACCGAATACCTTTTACAGTTCGATATATTTAATGGGTTTAAATATGAATTTAAAGTTAAATACGCTATGGCGAAGCTACGCAGGTACCATGGGAGATTCCTATCTAATTTGAGACTTTGTTTTTTTTTCCTCTGCGTGTGTTTCTACGAGAGAGAGAGAGAGAGAGAGAGAGAGAGAGAGAGAGAGAGAGAGAGAGAGAGAGAGAGAGAGAGAGAGAGAGAGCGAGGAGAGAGAGAGAGAGAGAGAGAGAGAGAGAGGAGAGAGAGAGAGAGAGAGAGAGGAGAGAAAGAGAGAGAGAGAGAGAGAGAGAGAGAGAGAGAGAGAGAGAGAGAGAGAGAGAGAGAGAGAGAGAGAGAGACATAAATTAGATAGGAATCTCCTGTGTTCCTTAGAACACATCACATTCAGTGCTGCATGACTACGAATCAGCTTTTTTCTAAGTTGATATAAGATAAATGCATAGCTTTTCTATAAGAACGCCACTGTCACCAACGTGACACTCGCAAAAAAAAAAAAAAAAAAAAACAAGGTCCTCGGGTAAAAAATCGGTTACCACGATATTGCATAACCCACTAGATATGGCATCATGGGAGCAAAATTAACGAGATTAAACCAGGGATTGGACATTTATTTTCGTCAATGATGACCAGTGGACCAGGGCCTTGATGAAGGCCACGCAGCCACGGCCACAAGAGGAGAGCAAGTGGCTATTGCAGCCGCTGGAATCAGTGAAACCAGTCTCTGTCATGGCCAGGCCCTTAGGCCATATTATAGGTGGCGGGCGCCGGCGCTTCTATATACAGGAGAGTGGACCAGTTCGCGACAACTGCGCGGTTATCACTTTATCACTTCTCCGCTGGGTCGGTGTAGCCGGACGTATGTATTCACTTACCGCGGAGTCAAAATAATCTTTCTGTTAGAAACTTATTCATTGAAAACAAAATCAGAGTTAAAATTCATTCAACGCTGCCTTCCTTCAGCTAGCGTTTGCGTTGAGTAACATCTGAACTAGACAAAAAATACTTGATCAAATGTACGAATTCAAAAATTTGGAAACTAAGTGAATAAAAATTAAAAGTAATTAAAAAAAATAATTTAAATAAATGAAAAATTTAAAACGAATAATACAAGTCCAATGGGTCTGTTGCATACTTTTGCTCCAACAATATAGAACCTTGGTTCTTATGTAAAATTCGGCGAAAATAACGATACGCGCACATTAAAAACGTTCAAAATCCACTTAATAACTCAGTAAATCACTTCAATTTCAAACAGCCCGCGCTACACTAGACACTATTTGCACCGGTATACTGCTACATAGACGGAACCACCGTCCACCGTGCATAAGTACGTAAACCACATCGTAACTACAAAATTATGGAATTTCCTTCTAAATACATGAACTATTGGCTGCATTTGCTGTCTGGTCTTTTCGGTTTATCAAAGATTACAAAGATTATCAAAGATTCCCCTCGAAAAATTTTTGGTTACGTCTCTGGATGTCCGTAAAACATCCGAAAATAAGTTGCATTTTTTACGTTTAAACTTCGCATCGGGTTATCATGAGCCATTAGATCATTCTCGAAAACAAGCTCTTGGTTGCGCGTTGAACTCCCTCAAATTTAACTTCTTGCATTGATTTAAACTGAAAAAATACAACTTTGTCAGATCACATTCTACGTCTCTGCAATGTCTTTTTTCCCCGAAATGGGGCTCTTGCAAAATTTTGCTACACGGGATTGAAGAGTTGATTCTTGCATAAAAGGTTATAGGACATTTCGTCAACGACTTTTTGTCCACATGCATATTTCGTCCAGTAGTTTACATCTATGTGTTTTTGTGCTAGAGTTGATTGGTCCAAGTGTTTTAATTTGGTCCATTTGTTGGATTTTGGTTTATATTTTCCATTTTTGTCAATGGTTAAGAGGAGCATACGTTTCTATGATCTTGAATGAACTTTATTGAATGGCAACAAAGAAATAGAAAAAAGGAGGACTTCGAGGTGTTACCTAGGTAACTGCATTTACGAGTGAAGTAATTCTGACCTCAATTTTTCGATGATTCTGTCCCCCAATTTTTGTGGCCAAAATTTGTGTACACTTATTAGTTTTGTCGTGAATTTGAATCAAAATTTTCGTTAAATTTTCTTTTTCTTTTGTTTTTTGAATTGAATGATTCGTGAAAATGGATATTACATTGACAACGTCTACAAGGGTTTTTTTTTACACGATACGTGGTTTTATCATTTTTTGATACCAAAGTTTATGGGCTGATCATTTTTGGACATGAATTAGTCTAAAACGAATCTTTTTTTGCCGAAAAATTACATGGACATAAACTACTGAACGAAATATGCATGCGGACAAAAAGTCGTTGACGAAATGTCCTGAAACCGCATAAAAACCTGCGTAAAAATGACGATGAGTACACTATAAAAAATCACGAAATTCACTCTGAGAATCGAGCTTAATGGCGGTTCGACGCAGGTATCATGGGAGATTCCTATCTAAATTGAGACATATCTCTGTGTTTCTGTAGAGAATTTGGCATAATAGACAGAAATCTCCCATGATACCTGCGTCAAACCGCCATTGCGATCTTGCCATTAAAGTAGTCATATAGGTTTATTACTAAATTTTAGACTTTCTCAGTGTGATTTTTGTGATTTTCGCTGGCTTTTACATTAGAATGGACTATTCATTTGCTCACAACAAAGGTTTGCAGGAGCCCCATTCGGCAGCACTGCGATTTACAAGGCTCTGTTCGCGCGTCGTCGGTTGACATCACTGATGTCTGCAGTCATCGCAACGGTTCGACCATCATCTCTGCTGCGTAACGGAGCGGGGATTATAAAAGACGGGCATATTCAATTTACAGCTTAATTCGTCGCTCCTGATCGTAATCCCGTATTTTTTTATTCGACCCCCCCCCCCTTTATCGGGCGGATCGAAGTTATTTATAGAATGACGCGTGCGCTGCAGAAAAATTCAAATGAGCTGAATTTGTTGATCAGTGATCACTCCGACCAGACAGCTTTTGCTTTTTCTTTTGCTGATCAGCTGATTCCGCGGTCAAGTTGATAGATGCTTCACGGCCGTTCGCTGCTGATCTCATCCTCGGCTCCTTTCACTTTTACTCGGAAATATCCTGAATCGGTTCTGACGCTCGGAGCCAGCTTTTAATGACTTCATTTGGATCCCTATAAAAAGGAAGAGAAAAGATTGATTCGTATAAAAATAGAAGTAGAACAAATCAAGCTGCATGTTCTGATGGATTCGATTCCAGGAATTTGTGAGTTCATGCTAAGTGAAATTAGGCAACAATGTAGTTTCTCCATTTAAATTCACCAAAAAAGTCGAACGCTTCATTCATCGGCGATGACCAGGCATTTCGACCTTTCTAATGTGTTTAAATGGGAAAAAGAAACGTTGTCAAACTGCACGCCTCGCCACTGGAATGAATGTTTCTATAACAATGAGGCCCAGATCGTTTCCAGCCACGTCAGGAATCTGTAAAATGCAAATAAAAGAGGGAGGAGTGAAACAGTATAGTAGAAGAAAAAGGGGAGAATTCGGGAGGGGTGGAACAGGAGGAGGCGGAGGGGGAGGGGGAGGGGGAAGGGTAGGAAATGAGGAAGTAGGAAAGTAAGAAGAATGAAATCACCTCGAAAACTTTTCCTCTCTTGTCCAGTCGAAATGCGGCGGCTACCTCGAGTTTTGAATGAAGTCATCGGTGGATCGAGGAATTTGTTCTTCTCTCTCCTCACCCATTAAAACGTGTGTGTTAGGAAAGGACACACGTGATATTCGCCCCACTTCTATTCTTTTCTAACACATGCATTCTAATATAGCCAAAGAGAGAGAGAGAGAGAGAGAGAGAGAGAGAGGAGAGAGAGAGAGAGAGAGAGAGAAAGAGAGAGCAGAGGAGGACAATTTTCTGGATCCGCTAGTGAAGGAAGTTCAATGAAGTCGTGTTCCTGAAGTTGGTAGTTTCCTCAAGTCGTAGAAGAACGTGAAGCGCAGAGGTTAGAACAAGACAATGAAAGAGAGAGAGAGAGAGAGAGAGAGAGAGAGAGAGAGAGAGAGAGAGAGAGAGAGAGAGAGACGTTTGATAAATAGTGCTCTTGAAAAATGTAAATGCGGCCACCGCGTGCCCACCGTGGCCCGTGAACAGAACACTGCTACCGCGGCATGGCATACCATCCGAATGTGTAGGATGTGACCGTAACCTACCATTCATGGTGCTGGCATTCCTGCGGTTCAAACGTGAGTCGGATGTGTTCATTCTCTGTCAAACTCTGTTTTTTTCAAAAAATCATATTGTCAGGCCAAGATTGCCTGAGACCGATAAATGTTGGGACAAAATGGTACTCCTCCTACACTGAAAATAAATAAATAAATAAATAAATAAATAAATAAATAAAAATAAAAGCATGGCAATATGCGAACGAACCTATGTTAGGGATAGTATAATGGAGCTCTTGCAAGGTTCTGCTGTAGGCAAATAAACAATTGATTCCTGTGTAAGGCTGCGTAAATAACGACAAAACCATTAAAAAAGTCACTCACTCCTCAGTCCTCCCAGAGAAAACGTAACTTAAAATTTCGGTAAATTACCGTATAAATTTTACAATTCAAATTATAAAATTAATAAAAATTATGCAGAATTTACAATTCAAATCGTATATTTAGTTATATGTATGGTAAATTTTACCAAAAATAACTGGTAAAATTAGAATTTGCTTCATTTTACTACTGTTAATTTTTTTTTTTTTCCGTGTATAGAGAAGGAAAGAAAGAAGTGTTTTTGGCATCGATGTGTGACGATGACAAGGAGTCGAGCAAAGCCGTAGCCAGGATATTGTCTCTCTCTCTCTCTCTTTGCCCGTTTGGAGGCACGTGTTAGAAAAGGGTGGATATATGGGCTGTCACGTGACTTCAGCCCCTGTTTCTGTCCTTTTCTGACGCATGCTGTCAAATGGGATAAGAGAGAGAAAGATAATATCCTGGCTACGGCTATGGACTATGGAGTCGAGAGTGCCCACTCGAAAGATTCGAAATGCGCACGATTGTGATTGCAGTGTAGCGTGACCATTATAGTGTCATAGTGCCCACTTGGTCTGGTCAGGAGCAAGTGCCCCACGGGACACGGGGCCCACCCGCCTACACGTGTACGTACCCACGCCATGCAACAACGCCAAAATCACCGCGCGCTGATCAGACGTGTCTAGGGGGCAAAAAAAAGGTTGTAGTCGCAACTCGACTAGCTCGCGGAACACAGTGGGTTGAAAAATTAATTTTTTTGTGGACATGGAAATTTTTGTTTTTCCACTTCGGAAACGTTTCAGTATTGGTATTTTCTTGCGAAAACCGTGTGATCTGACTCAATTCAAGCTGAAGCATTAGTAGGTTAAACTCATTTCAACCGTTTTTCTCCATTTATTGTTCGTTTACAATCTCATGAATCGATGATCGGTTTATTCCGTAAATCGAGTCACTGTCCGGTGATCGGTGGTGCTATATGGAAATACATGATACATGACACTTGGCATTATTTTATCCGTTCCGAAAATCGGTTCTCGGATCGTAAGAGAACCATAATTTTGCCGGTTCCTTATCAGCCCTCGGCAGTGTTGCCATTTATGAAATAATTTATCCGAATTTTACTCTTGTTAGTTGAATGGGGATTTTTGGATAACTTCTATGGTAACATTGGCCCTCAGTCTATCGAAAAGAAAATGTAAATAAATAATAGGGAATAATTTCCCACAAGTTCATTTTCCATAACTTGTTTATAATTTAAATCGAAAAACCAATAAAAAAATAAAATCCTTCTCTGCAAAGGATGCATCTATTGGGAGCATTGGTTCAAAAATTATTCCGCGCTATCGCAATACTTTCTCAATTTCTACCTCCGTTAAATTTGAAAAATTAAAAATTATGTAAAAAATGTGAAGGGTGTAGGTGTAGGCATCAATCCTTTTTTTATCTCTCCAAGGTTTTTGAATAAATTCAGCTTTTCTCTAAAACCTGATCAGTTTCACTTTCTTAAAACGATGAAAGAAATATACCTACTGCGAACTTATATAAAACAACATTTTCTATTTTTTTAACTACTTATTAGAAATTGCAATTTTATAGCCAATAATTCACCCTGAACAAAATTCAATTAAGAAAAGCTCGTGGATGTAAAAAAAAAAATTAAAGGTGTTTGGTAGTATAGATACTTTTTTTCACCGAGGTTTTTGAATGAAGTCAGATTTCCTCTAAAACCTCAACTGCTAACCAAACAATAAAAGACATACTGCGAGCATAGTCTCGATTTTCATTGACTTTGCCATCTTTGATTATATGAAAAAACCATCGATTTAATGAAGCGCATCGTAAGAACCAGTGGCTAAGCGTGCAATTTGGCAACTTTGCAGTCCATTTCAACCCATGAAAAAGATCGAACTCTTCACTGAGAAAAATTTCCTGTTGCCGGTAACCGGACTTGTTTTACCTTGTTAATACTTACTCAACTGGAATTCCTGTTATTTTAACAAGAAATTCCTTTTATTTCAACAGAAATCCCTGTCACTTCAACGGGAATTCCGTTCAAATAAAAGGAATTCCTGTTGAAATAATAGTAATTACTGTTGAAACAACAGAAATTCCGATTAAGTAAGTATTGAACAAACGTCCGGTTGAATTAACTGGAAAATTTTTCTCGGTGTTGGGTGTTCGGTGAACACATTCGCGTTCGACCTTTTACATGGGTTTAAATGGGAACAATGCAACGTTGCCACATTGCACCCTACGCCATTGGTAAGAACCACAACCACATACTATAGTAAGAAAAAAACCACTGATTCTTTTTAATTTAGAATGTTTTCTATGTTAGAAAACAAATCGACCATCAACACTTAAACGAGTATCTAACCTGGTATCTTTTATTGTTATGTCTTCATTATCGATTAGTCGTATTTAAAAAAAAAAAAAAAAAAAAAAAAACTGAAGCTCAGCCTCCAATCTATGTTTACTGCCGTTGAAATAATGGACAGAAACTAATACCCAGGAAAAGAAATGAGCCGAGAGAGAGAGAAAGGAGAGGAGCAGTGAGAGAGTGAGAGAGCATCCAATGGATAATAACATGATAGAGCGAGCGATCTTTTGCATCTGTAGTTTCTATCTCCATCAAAACTTCAAAAGAGAATGCAAGACGACAAGCGCCGATTGCGACTGTGCGTTTGAGGATTTCTTTTTTTCTCTCCCTTTTTTTTTCGCCTATAGATGATGATAGTTAATGACCTGGAATAGATTCAAACTGACCAATTGCCATTAGCCTAAAGCGTTCGGGCATGGTTTCGGATGACTATTTGACTCGTGCCGGGCCTGGCGCACATTGATGCAAAGTTGTTCTGCTCCTCAGAGCGGAAACAAAATTTAGGAGGAAAAGCAGCTAATTATTTTTTTTTAAAAAAATGAAAAATGTGAAAGCATTTTTTTTTTAAAACAGTATTCTTTTAGAGCTCGTTTCAGAAGTGTAGGCGCACCTAAACCATAATCTTTGGCGAATTTCCAACTTTAATTCCTTCAAATCAAAACCGAACTTGCCTCTGACTTTATTATTTGGCTTTTAAAGTGTTCCTCATTGTAAAGTGAACACTCAGTTTCATTTTCATTCTTTTTTATCTAGTAATATCAGAAATAATGTCGAAAAATTCCAAAGATTATCGGTGCAGGTGCGCCTGAATTTCTGAAACTACCTCTACTTAAATTACCTTTTTAAGTTGAACCGGTTCCAACCAAGTCCGTTGTCCCCGTGAACCAGAACCGAATCGTGAACCGATTTTATTCGCATAAATTCCGAACCGTGGACCGATCCTAACCGAAATGCCCTGGTGGAAATATATATATGTCTTTCCAGACTTGAAACGTTTTTGTTTTTTGTTTGTTTTAAAAACATTTTAGTGTTGATATTGTCAAAAACCTTCTTACTTACCTCTTTTCAAGCGTTAAAGTTATCTAATCATGTTATTTATTGATTATGAGCATGATTTTTTAAATTCTGTCCTGGAAGTTTTACGTTTCCCTCCACTGTGCGGCGTGGCTCACGCGCGTGTTGTCTAGGCGTCTTGGCGATTTCGACACGGCGCCGGCGCTATTTCGCGTGTACACGCGTTTACGCGCTGTCTTTGGCACCTGGCATGCGGCACTCGTCGGCTGGTATTTGGGGATTTTCGAACGAAGAAAGTGAATCTTCCGTTAAAGTTTCTTATTTTGGCTCCTGCGTGCACGCATACAAGGCATCGCGATAAGAATTGGCTTCCGAAGGCAGGCGGATGGGATAATCCGCGTGCGTTTTTGGTGGAGCGTTTACAGAAGCGTAAGGTGCTTTTGCTTTTTCTAGCCGGATGCGTTTATGAACAGGAACGATCGTAAATCGTAGTTATCCGTAATCTTCATCTTTAGAAATCGGACTTTGATAAGTGAGCTTACTTCTCAGACATGAAATATATTTTATTAGAGTCGTGTCAAACTTTCAAAAGTGTGTCATTGGTTGGCTGAGAAGATCCTTACAACAGACTGAATCACGTGATGTGTGGAAAGTACGATTCGAAAACTTTGCGCTTATGCTTCATTTCATATCGGGGTCGGGAAATAAAAGCCTGAGACTAGAGTTGGGCAACCGAATAATCAGAAATAATGAAATCAGTCTAGCAACAGAGTTGATGCTTGAAAAGTGACACCATTGCCTCTGAGGAGGTATGGTCACTTGACCAAATAATTTGTCGAATAATCTGATTTTATTGCGTTGCCAAACTAGACAAATAATTCGTCGAATAATATTTGCCCAACTCTGCCTGAGACCCGTTGCATTCCGTGCAATTTGGCAACGTCGCAGTTCGTCTATTTAAATCAATGAAAAAGATCGAACTATTGGGTGTTCGCCGTTCGGTGAACACCTTCGCATTCGACCTTTTACATGAGTTTAAATAGACACAATACAATGCAGTCAAATGGGGCTCTTGCAAACTTTTGCTATGGGGGAATGGGGGATTGAAGAGTTGATTCTTGCATAAAAACCTGTAAAAATGACGATGAGTACAATAAAAAATCACAAAATTCAACCTGAGAATCGGGCTTAGTGGCGGAGAGACATCCTGGAAGATTCCTATATCTAAATTTAGACATATCTCTGTGTTTCCGTAGAGAAAGTGACATAATAGACAGGAATCTGCCATGATACCTAGGTTCATGCTAGGTCCCCAGCAGTTATGTGAGTTTATTACTGAATTTTAGACTTGCTTGGTGTGATTTTCGTGATTTCCGCTGGTTACTACATCAGATTGGACCATTTATTTGCTTATGGCAAAAGTTTGCCAGAGCCCCATTGCGCGCTACGCCACTGGATTGCGAGTGTCAGGTATTTGCACTATTCGCAGTCCTCTATTGATAGATACAGATCGATCAATACGCATTAACGAATTGCTTATTATTGGCCTCATTTTGTGATAATCCATCATCAAATTCTATAGCTTCACGCTTTTAAATTGATTTTCGACCGCTTATCATTTTGAATCTATGGAATTTAATCAGGAGCGTACAAGTGATGGATTTGTCCACGCTTCGCTGCGTGTCATTTTCTGAGGTTTTGTTTTCATCGTTTATAAATTGATGTTTTTGTCATCATTCCTCAATCAACAAACATTTCATCGAAATATTTATTTTATCGCCGAAAATATCAAAATTTGATAGCTTCGCTCTTTCTCTCTCGATTTTTCGGCCTTGGGCCACGCACTATTGATTTTCGTCAGATCAAGCTATTTCGGAATGGATGCACTGTTTTAGAAAATCGATCTACATTTTTGATCGATTAGAGGCGTCCGACTGGTGCCAAACAAAGGCTTGATTGATTTTTCCCACGAAAACGCGTGTTTGTTCGAAACCAGTTGGATGCCTATCGATACGTACAATTTATCAATTCTCCAAAACTGCCTGCGTAATATTGCCTGTGGCACGGATAACCCTGCAAAACAACTCGACAGTTTCGAAAATTGTTTCATTGCTGGAAATGATGCGTGAGAATTATAGCCGCACCTATACTCTATGGCCTGTTGCTCGCAAACGACAAATCGATATTTTACCAGTAATCACTGACAATGAGAGGATGTACTAGAAGTATGGCCCATTTAACATTTCTAATTGCTACAATTTACCTTTTTTTTTTTGTTATAATTTTTTTTTCTTTTTTATTTTGCTCGCCTAACTCATAAATTTCGTCCCTTTAAGGTGATTCTATGGCAAAATCCTGAAAATTTTAATCCGATAGATGGCGTCATTAGTCGCTGGCTCCGAAAAGAGCCGTTTTTAGACGGTTTTCGGCTGTTTTCTCTGAACAGACGAATAAGAGAAGAAAAATCGGAATGTCAGCACCTGCTTAATTTTTTGCTTGATTTTTTGAGGCATAAACGGGCCTAATTGGTTCTAAAATAAAGGCGAAAGTATGCAAAGAAAAAAGCATGTGTAATTTGGAGTTGTATCAGTAAAGATTTACAGGTGAAACAGAAACCTGTAGAGTTGATTACATAAAGAGCGCATGTTCCAATTAAAATGCATGATAGAGAAGTGCCCTTTTTGCACCTAAACAGTCGCGTGCAATCTGACAACTCTGTGTTTTGTCCATTTAAACCCGTGAAAAAGGTCGAAATATTGGGGGTGCACTGTGCACTACCTCGAATCGATATATTACATGGGTTCAAATGGACGAAAAGCATCGTTGCGAAATGGGTCTGTTGCGTACTTTTTCTACATCAATATAACTCATTGATTCTAACGTAAAATTCGGCGAAAATAACGATACGCACATTAAAAACTTTCAAAATCCACTCATTAACTCAGAAAATACCTTCCATTTCAAACAACCCGCGCTACACTAGACACTATATCACCGACTTATAACTACATAGATGGAACCATCTCGTTTATGTAAACATGAACAGAACTTACAAACATTGGAATGTTTCGTGTAGATGCGTACATTTCTTATATTATTTTGTAATCTTTGATAAACTGAAAAGACCAGACACCAAATGCAGACAATAGTTCATGTATTTAGAAGAGAATACCATCATTTTGTAGTTACGATGCTGTTTACTTATGCACGGTGGTTTCGTCTATGTAGTAGTATACCGGTGCAAATAGTGTCTAGTGGAGCGCGGGCTGTTTGAAATTGAAGCGATTTCCTGAGTTAATGAGTGGTTTTTGAACGTTTTTAATAAGCGCATCGTTATTTCCGCCGAATTTTACAAAAGAATCAAGGTTCTATATTGTTGTTGCAAAAGTATGCAACAGACCCTATGCGCGCCACGCCACTGCACCTATAACTCTTCTATTTTGATCGGAAATGTAAACTGAGATTTTAAAATTATTATTATTTTTTTTTTTTCTGTTTCAGCCGAGTGATGAGCCCGGAAGTAGAGATGAGTGGACAGATCCATCAGCGGACTCAATCGATGGATTCGATGAGCTCCGGTCATTCGTCGGGCTCTGGTTCGGGACTCAGCGGCTCGCACTTGGATTGCTCATATGTGAGCATCAACTCGAGGCGAAGCAGAGGCATCACCGTCAAACCCCTCGACGAGCCAGAAGAAGATAACCCCTCCACATTTTTCAGGTCAGTTCAGCTTTCTTCAAATCACCCATTCGAAAAAAATGGGTATTTTTCAAAATTGAAGGGTAGAGAGGATAAAGGGGTTATGTGACATTTTGGAAAAAAAAAACCGAGTTAGCATAGTGGATGAAGGAGTTATGACATGATGGAAATTTTGTATAATGGTGGGCGCATCCCGCGATTTGTACCACGATGACTCGCGGATGACGTAGTACCTGTAGGTACGCGGGGTATACGCGGGGGCATAAACAAAGTTTGAGGTTAGGCTGTAGGCTCCTTAACTGGGGTAGAAGCCATAAAACAAACAAACAAAAAAAAAAAAAGTAGTTTGAGGTTATGTTCATGTCTCGCTCTCGATGATCGTGGTATTGCAGATTTGTCGTTGGTACCAACAAAATATTCAAGAGTAAGCTCTTTTTCTGACTCCTCGTTCAAAAATACATTATTTGCCGCCTCAAAATAGTCGCGGTACACCTGATTTGGTTGCGGTACGTTCTGGTACATTTTCAAACGCCGCGCTCAATTTGTACCACGATGATGCGCAAAATGGCGGCCAACAAGGGATGCGCCCACCATTATATTTCCATCATGGAGTTATGATGGTATCAGAGGCAGCTCGTGCAGTTTGACAACAATGTTTTCCCTCCATTTGAATCTATGTACAACTATCGATTGGAGGTGAAGCGCCGCTTCACTGTCGAATCGATTGTTTTGCATGAAATCAAATGGAGGGAGAACATTGTTGTCATATTGCACGAGCCGCCACTGGATGGTATCTATCTATAAATTTACCAACTTGGTTAAAAAAGATGTAGGATATCACCCTACTTTCAAAGCTGTTGCAGTTGATGTTCAGCAAAAATGTCGAAAACATCCATACTATGAACTTTAAAGTCGATTTTCTCAAAATCAAAAAAGTGTCACATAACCCCTTTATCCACTCTACCCTTCAATCATATCATTGGTTCTAATTTAGGTATAGAGCTCGTTTCAGAAGTGTAGGTACTTCTAGACCATAATCTTTGTCGAATTTTCAATTTTCACTCCTTCTAATCAGAATAGAGCTTTGTGGCTCGGTCTTTTTGAAAGTGGGTCCTCGGCAAAGATTAAGTACAGTGGAAATCTGAGTGCTTAGAGCATGGATGTTTCAAATATCTGGTGTCTTTTGACAATAAACAAACAATCAAATAAAACTTTCTTTCAATATAGGATGGCTGTAGGCTCCAATCAGGAGCATAAGCCAGTAAACTCAAAACAAAACAAAAATAAGAACTTGCCTCTGCCTTTTAAACTTTTGATGTTAAAGCGTTCTTTAATGAGAAACCAACATTTCAAATTCATTTTCATTGATTTTCTTTTTTCTGTATCGTGAGAAATAATGTTGATAAATTTCAAAGATTATCGGTTTAGGTGCGCCTACTTTTCTGAAACGACCTCTAAACTTTTGCAGGGTTTTCAACATGGTGTAATTATTTTTTTTTTTAAATTTCCAGCTAAAGTTGGCAACACTGTTTCCTCATAAACCCATGGAAAAGAATCGATTCTCAGGGGGCTGATTTACATCTCCAGTTAATCGATATTTTTGCATGTGTTCTAATGGAAGAAAAACTTCTATTTTTCACGAGCCACCGGTGTTGAACCAGATAGCGTCGCACACCATGGTTTGAGATCGTCAAAAAGTGGGCAAAAATCAGAAAGTGAATTTCTCATCAATCTCTCATTCTCATTATTTATACTTAAACTTTCAACACCTCTTTAAATCTCAAAGAACCTTTTGACCAAGTGATTTAAACTTAGAAATGTCTCTGGAATATTTTAAGTCATACTGAGAAGGCCGAAAACTGTGATTATTTTTAACTAATTTTTTTCACCGATTTTTGGCCATTTTGGAAAAACGGTGATTATTTATCACTTACTTTTTTCACCGATTTTTGGCAATTTTGGAAAAACGGTGATTATTTATTACTTATTTTTTTCACCGATTTTTGGCCAATTTTTTTCCATCTCAGAGCATTGTGCGTCGTCTACGTTAAGTGTAATACTTGCATAGATTTTAGCGGTTATCGAAGCGCTGTCATGAAGTCAAATAGTTAACACCAGAACCAACAAACAAATAAATACTTTCAATATAGATAATTATAACCTGTTCCGTGTGCATGTTCACCCGCTTTTTTTCCCAGACGAAGATAACGGAAGATTTTAATTTGTATGGAGTCAATCACTCTTGTATCGTGGGGTAGGTATTTAGAGGTAATCTTATCGTTGCCTGCTAAAACAGAATGATTCATTAGGTATCGATTTGAGAGGCCAACACTTTTTTAATCTGGGAGTCAACAAGATTATTTACACCGCTCTGAATTAGCTTTCGAACTCAACACATGATCCGTCGTGTTTGATCGATGAAAATTGACAAAGTTCTTCATACGAATTGCATCTTCTGTCTAGAAGATATAGGTTTATCGCTTTATCTTGGCTTTAAGACTGTCTAAAAGGATTAATGCGCGTTAGAAAGTGTACTTGAGTCAAGTGCATGATTCAATCGTTTGACTGATAATAAAAAAGTATTTTTCAGCTGCGGAAAGAAACAGAAAAAGAAAAAGTAAAAATGAGAGAGAAAGAAAAATAAAGAGAATTAGGAAAAATGTACTAAAAACAAAAAATGAAAAATGTTAAAATTTAAAGAAGAATCGTTCAAACGTATTTTACACCTTCTTGCGATGAAATGAAAGATTAGTAATTCAAGGTGCAGTTCAAACAAGATAGAATACAAGTAACGAGCTATATACCAAATAGAGAGGATTTGTGAGAAAATTTTATGGTTTGATCCATTGGCGGATCCATGTATGTGTCCTTCTCTCTCTTTTACCATTAGAACGCGCTTGTTAGAAAAGGACATATTAGGGGCTGTCAACTAATATTCGCCCCCTCTGCTATCCCAAAGATTACTTATGCATACAGATATGGCATAAGCCCGAATTTTGTTAAGTTGACTCCGGCCGTGATACAACCGGGCATACAGAGGGGATCATAAAGATTACAGCGAAAAGATTACATTTTCCATGTTTCTCTGTTACAAAACTGTTCCGTATTCCACGTTCCACTGTTCACGTTCCTTGTTTGTTCTGGTTCCGCAAACAAACACAGGAAAAGTGGGGAACGTATAATCTTTTCGAACCAGAATTCTGTAATCTTTATGATCCCCTCTGTATGCCCGGTTGTATCACGGCCGGCGTTTTATCCATTTTTCACTTAACACAGGCAAGATGGCTAATGCCATATCTGTATGTATAAGTAATCTTTGTGCTATCCTTTTCTAACGCATGCGTTCAAATGGCCAGGGAGAGAGAAGGACAATGTCCTCTAGCGGTTTGGTCACGTATAGCCTACCAGCGATATCGTCAACTAACCTATATCTATCTTTTTTCTCTGTTTATCTACCGTTATTTTTGCGTCATTTTGTTCACTAGGAATAATGCTGAATAGTTCGCAACAGCTACCCTTTGATCGCAATGTTAAAGAAGACAAAAAAAAAAAAAAAAAAAAAAAAAAAAAAAAAAAAAAAAAAGAAACAAACATAAAACAAACGAATAATTAATTGAAATGTCTTCTACTCAGTAAATTTATTTATACCCTTACACAGTAAGTTTATTTATACCCTTACACAGTGAGGTTATATCCATTTATCTATCTTTGATCTGCAGGAATGAAAGAGAGACGCCGATAGAGAGGGAGATTCGACTGGCCAGAGATCGAGAAGAAGAACTGCGAAGGGAGAAAAATAATAATGTGAACAATGTAATAAAAACCACTGAGTCCAATAACGTAAGTATTTATCGCCAATAATAATTAACTTTACTACCTTGATGATATGACTGTAGATCATTGTTGGTGAACATGCGAAGTACCGCAAGTTTGTCTCACAAAGCTTGTTATACCGCCGGTGGCGGCTCGTGCAATTCGGCAGCAATACTTTTCCTCCATTTAATTCTACGTCTAAAAATCGATTCGATAGTGAATCAGCATTCGATTGTTTTACATTGAGTCAAATGGAGGTAAAAAATTGTTGCCAAATTAAACGAGCTGTCTCTGCGTTATGCATTGCGTTTATTAGTTATGCGATGTCTTTGATTTTAACTTACTGATTTTTTATACCGCCAAATTTCATATTTCTGCAAAGTCCCACAGCGAGAAAAAAAGTTGCTGAATTTAACTAAATAAGAGGATGATTCGTATAAAGTAGGTAAACATTGTGTATGTCTCAAGACACAATTATAAAACCATAAAAATATTAAAAAACTTTGCAAATAGGTTCTTCACTAGCATACTTTGAGCTTTTTAACGAGCTATAGTTTTTTTTTTTTAAATTTGGCTCACTGGTTCGCGAGTGACGTCATTTTGTCTACACTCACGTCTGGCGATCGCGTGCCCATCTCCGCGCATGCTGAGGACAGTGGCGTAACGCGCCATTTGACAACGTTGCACTGTGCCCATTTAAACCCATGTAAAAGGTCGAATGCAAAGGTGTTCACCGAACATCCAATAGTTCGATCTTTTTTATGGGTTTAAATGGACAAACTGCAACGTTGCCGAGTTGCATGCTACGCCACTGGCTGAGGAGCTCGTAAGGTTTGAGCATTTCCCGATCAGATTCCGTTGATAAGAATGAATTGTGCTGGATAAGACCTTTTTTACAAATTTTATTTACCTGTTTTGTTTTTTGGGATATACGCTCAACGTTTCCCTACTTTACGAATGAACTTTGTAGTACGTTGTTAAAAGTATGAATAAAACTGAAAAACTGTCTATACCATTTAGTAGTCAAATCAACACAGCACTGAGGTAATTCAAAACTATTTCAAATGGTAAATCTAACAGTTTTCAAGCTTTATTCATAATTATCAACAATTGTAAATAATTAAATTCAGCACTTTTTTCCCCCATTGTGCTGTTACTTTTTCTGTCACTGTGCGACGATGCGATGACATGTAGCTTTCGTCTCCGCGATCATAAATATTTTTCCTCCAAGTTCTTATCAATTGTACTAAATCTAGTATTTAATCAGAATATCTGATAAGAACTTGGATAATAGCGCGCGTCACAATTTCAAATCAGAGACAAAGAGGTGCGCATTTAGTCGCATCGTCAACACTGAAGATGAGAGGCCACGGTCCTTTTGAAACGATTCGCCGTTCTTTCAAAATAAAGGTAAAAAGAAAATTTTGTGAGTTTTTCTTACGTTCCGCTTTTCTGTGTTTTTTTTTTTTTTTTTTTTTTATTTTATTTTATTTTTCAAATAGCTCGTCGCACTGAGAAAAATTTCCATATAATTCAACAGGACGTGAATTTAATACTTACTTAACCGGAATTCCTGCTGTTTCAACAGGAATCAATTTTATATCAATAGGCATTTTTTGTTAAAATAACAGGAATTCCGGTTTAGTAAGTATTCACAAGACGTCCGATTACGGCAACAGGAAATGTTTTTCAGTGCGAGATATGACGCAACCCTAATGAAGCATAAAAAAAAAAAAAAAAAAAAAAAAACTCGACAATTTTTTGTGTACGTAACTCAAATTCGGTCGCAAATTGTACGTAGAACATTTCTGAGGCATATATATAACTCGCGACTCTCGGTGAAGTTGAGACTACTCATAAGATAACACGTACTTACTCGACCATCGACTCGATAGTAAGGTATTACGATACGATTGTTCATAATTAGCCTGTAGGTAACTGATAGGCAAAACAAAGCTTGATCGTTTAAAGTGAGTGCAGGGGCAAGGTAGTTAAATTTTCCTGCTCTGCGGTGTTCATCTTGCCTATCTATCCAATTGAAGGCACTCTAAGATGCATTATTTTGGAGCAGCGAGTTGGGCTAAAAAGTTATCAGCAAATTATCTAGTGAGTTTGGAAACGCAATAAAATCAGATTATTCGACGGAATATTTGGTCAACAACTGACTAATGACTATACCGCACATATGCAATGTTGTCACATCTCGCATATGAACTCTGTTGCCAGACTGATTTCATAAATTATGATTATGATTTGGAGTCGCTGTTATTGTCGTTTCCTGTATTTTCAATGACAGCGACTTCAAAAAATAGGTAGTTGGGCAACTGACAATGAATTTAATCAAAAATTGTGAAATCAGTCCAGAAACAGATAGTTCATTCTATTGTAAAAACCAGCAAAAATCACGAAAATCACACTGAGAAAGTTTAAAATTCAGTAATAAACCTACATAACAACATAAATGGCAAGATCGTAATGGCGGTTCGACGCAGGTATCATGGGGGATTCCTATCTAATATGCCAATTTCTCTTTGGAAACACAGAGGTATGTCTCAATTTAGATAGGAATCTCTTTAACTTTTTAAAACTTCGATTTACTAATAGGAATAACATGGAAATAATCATAATTTTAGTTAATGATTATTCAAAAAATGATTTTTGCCCAACACTCATATAGTCTCGTCACGAGAGCGAACATTCATACTCTGGCGTGGTCTCCAGTGGCGGCTCGTGCAATATGGCACCAATTTCATCCCTCCATTTAATTGTACGTAAAACAATCGATTCGAAAGTGAAGCAGCGCTTCACCAACAATCGATTGTTAAACATAGATTCAAATGGAGCGAAGACATTTTGGCACAGATGGCCATTGGCCACTGCCAGTGGCCCACTGGTGTTCTCGAAAGGGTTGATGGTTCGACCCTATAATAATTGCGATAGTTCATTTCGATTTTTTTTCTGTCCTATTACGGAGTTAATTAGTTTTTGTCAAAAATGATGCATACGCAGTTGTGGAGCGAGGAAGTTTTTCGTTGGGGGGGGGGGGGGGGGGGCTGCTCACCTTCGAAATTTGAAGCGTCGTAGGAAGCAATTTGTTGCTGTTTTCTGTTGAAAATCTGCGTCGATCTGCGCTTGCGCACACATAACAATTCGACAATTTTCGTAGTCTTAAAATGGACAGATTGCGCACGTCATATAATCATCGCATGTAACAGCCAGGTCAAACTACGGGTCTTAAAATATTCCCGTCATATTATAGGTATCTCCTTTTCCATGGAGCACGTGTCGCATCACTCGATACAAATTCAATAACTTAGGGGCATCCTCTTATATGCATATCTTGGTGGTGTGAGGAACTCTCTACTTTACCTAAATACTTTGATCATGTTTGCTTCATTCATTACTAAACACTATCGTTTGTATTTTTCTTGTCTTTTCTACAGAATAAAACCGTAAAATCGCCAAAATATAGTAGCCGAGATAGCTTAAACATAGAGAAAGAATTGCTTATCATCAAATCAGAGGAGAATATTGACGTCCAATCAAAAGTGAGTACTTACAATGTCAGTTTTTAGAATTCCCTCGGTGTTTGGCTCATTGAGTTCGACTTTCGTTTGAAGCAAGCGAGTGGACGGGAGCGTTCTAGAATTCTACGGAGTTTTGCACCGGTGCAGAAAAGATTATTAATGTTGATCGTTTCCGACATATATAGTTATACTACAACACAGGATGGGTACTAGAAGCTTTTCTGCATCACTGCAATACTCTTGAGAATTCTAGAACGCTCCCAATATGACGTTCCCAAGTTTATTCAAAACTGCACCCGCAAGGTCTATTTGAACGGGTCACTGCAGTTTTGGTGACTAAATTGGAAAACCTTTTTTTATTCAAATGGGGGTATTGATTTTCCGATTTTGGCCCATTCCGTACCATTGCTGGCATATACTGAGCAAGAAAAAAAAAGGATTGTGTCGCTATCGAACTGACCTTCCTGTGTTTAAAAGGACCGTGACCAAATCGGAAAATCAACCCTCATTTGAATAATATGCAGTGGCGTAGCCAGGAATTTTTCTGGGGGGGGGGGGGGGGGTACGAGGTTCGAAAATTGTCGTGGAGGGGGGTCCAAAGATACTAATTTGGTAAAATTTGTCTGAAAACGCAAAAAATTACCCTTTTTTAGGACAAATTTTGGTGTCTTGGGGGGGGGGGGTCCAGACCCCCTGGACCCCTTCCCCCTTGGCTACGCCACTGAAATATGGTTTTTCGATTTGGTCACAAAGATTATAGCACCATCAGACTGACTTGTTTGAATGTACATTGCAATCCCTATGTTCACGCCCCCCTCAATTGTTTACTCAAAAGTTCACTTTAAAGCCCCCCCTTTCTCTTGTTTTCTACTTAAAATGCCGCAAAAACATGGCATTTTCCTAAAAGTGACCAGTAGCTCTATCCATCTGATTGAAATCTAGCAAAGTTTTTTGCCTGGATTCACCTTAACTTATTACGGAAATGAAATATCTACGTGAATCCTCCAGGTCATTTATTTAACCTATATATGCCCATTGGGTCGTTAACGACCCACTTAAAATGGTTTTTGTTGGACCAAATTACAATAAATTTAGGCAAATTTAACTCAAAAATCAATGTTGTGATCATTCAGAACCACAGGTTAGCTGGACCAGAAGATTTTACAATTTTTTTTAAATTTGAAATTTTTTTAACTCTAAGGTGGAGTTTTTTTGAGAAAAACACCAAAAAACGCCCAACATGTTCAAAAAAAGTTGGGCATATATGGGTTAATCAAACCGACAGCCACCTAATTACCGACTAAATTGTTTCCGCAGGTTAACCAGCTGAACAGCCTGAGCCAAAAATGCAATTCGAGCGGGGTGAGTAAGAAGCCGCAACCGTTGAGATTGAAGAAGCACCTGTCGAAGAGCGTGGCCAATTTGAGCTGCTCGAAGGATCTTGACAGCGACCTGCTCGTGCCATCGCCTCTGTCGCCGTCACTATCACCGGCTCCGTCGCCGACGACCACAACCCCGACCGCCCTCAACTCCAACTCGCATTTCAAGAAGTTCGTCGCAACCCCGGCCACCTCGCAGAAGAAGGGGCTCATGAAGCGATTCCTCGAGTCGCGAGGCAAACTAGGATCGACTTTCACGTTGGCCTCGCCCACCCTAAATAGTGAACCAATCAAAAAATTATCCACTTTCAATAGTTCCAATTCCAATCAAAATACCATCTCCGTAGTCAACACTTCTCCTCGCACACATTACGTTAAGAAAGCCCAGGTAAGTAATTGTATTAATTACAGATTACCATTCTCCCTCACTTACAGCATCTCTGATTGCCTAAAAAGTTTTACTTTACTTTTAGAGAGAGGAGAGAGAGAGAGAGAGAGAGAGAGAGAGAGAGAGAGAGAGAGAGAGAGAGAGAGAGAGAGAGAGAGAGAGAAAGAGAGAGAGAGAGAGATAATCAACAAGATAAATTCCGCATTTTGATTAGACTTGGCAACCATGTGACTCGTCTCCATAATCACCGTTTTCCATTCTTATCAAGTCAATCCAAAAGTCGGGAATTTCAAAAAGCGGCCCGCTGAAGAGTTCCAGGAGACATCCTAAGGTCCAAAGTAGCTCCCAAATGCTACTCCCCAAACGATGCTCTATGTTTCCACCTTCACAGATCGATCATCTCTTTCTGGCGCCGTTTTAGAGGAGGTTATGCAATTTTGATTACTGAAGCATTAACATTTGATAGAACGCCTTCAAATTCTAGCCTATGCAATATGTGCTACATCACAATGCCTGTCTCCTCAGTGGGAGCATGGTACGTACATACTTACTAACGCGATGGTTTAGATCAGTTTAGATAGTCATTGGTGCAGTAGTAACGCGAATCGAAGCAAATTTAGCTGATTTGACATTGTGACTGTTTCATTGGCAAAAGAGAGATAAAATCAGTGACAGAGGTTTAATTTTGAACTTTCACCCTTTTAACCAGAAAACTCTGTGGTACTTAGACAAGGCTTTACTCATTTATTTTATTTTTTTTTTTTTTAATCCATCTATTTTCTTTGTACCACTTATACTTCTTTTAAGTTAGGTATTTCAATTCTTTTCTGCACCTAATTTTGCTCCTTATCAACTAATTTTCTGTCTTTTTTTAGAACAAAGAAGAAAATAATTGCATTGGAACTAGGCCCGGTTACAAATCAGCGGAAGAAAAAATACAGAGTGAGCTAATGGAGATGAGGAGACGAGAGGAAGAACTTAGGTAAGCTTTCATGACTTGAACTTCTTTCTACTATTAAAAATGAGGTGTGCCAAAAAAAAGGAAAAGCAAAGTTTGCCTGATTGGCCTCCTGAATAGGAAGTGGTACAGTCCTCGCGAGAAATTGCTTATGGTTAAATTTGATAAATTTGGCATCATCTTGTTTATCTCGTCATCCTGATCAAAAGTTCTAAGCGGCCCGATTTATCATTAGTAATTTTTTAGATAATCGAACTTAAATTTAGTGTGAATCTTGGCGTTAACAATTAGAACTCGCTTGGCAATTAAGCATGACTTTCCTCTGTAGTAAGCGGCTCAGTGCAAACTGGCGATGGCTGCCGCCAGAGGCATGCCGAGGGGGAAGGGGGCATGTGAGTACCCACTACCCATCCTCGAGATGGCACTCTCCGTTGACGGTAAATAACCCAAAAAAAAAAAAAAAAAAAAAAAAAAAAAGTTCAAAAGAACGCTGATGTTTGGTGTTTTTTGTCGACACTTATGTAGCTAAGGAGGGCCTGTTCATCTATTACGTATTTGTTTTAGGGAGTCAGTTTATAATTTGCTTCTTCAATTTTCTTTTCAGGAGGCAAAGAGCATTCTCTTTAGCTAGATCACAACCTAATCTATTAAGTCTGATCGATGGAGAAGGAGAAAACTGCTTAGAGAATGAAAAAGAGAAAGAAATTGAAGTTTTAGACAGGCTCCCACAGATGTCTAAACTTCGAACTGCTTTAAGTAATCCCAACCTTTTAGATTTAGATGATAAGGTAAGTCGAAAAATAAGTATCTAGGTACTTAAATTTAGACAACTTAACCCACCATTGCTGACGTCTAAAAAAATTTTGGCAGTGCTGGCTTGGCGTGGGGTCTCACAGACCCCATTATATTTTGCTAATAATTTTGGTCTGAATTTCTTTTTTTCAGCTTTAAAACTATGGAGGTGGCTTTTATAAGTCCTTGAGGTAGTAGAACAGAGAAAGATTAAAATTCTGAATGCCCATTGATACATTTTTTAAGAACTTTTTGAAACTACCTTCAAAATAGGACTTTTTGGAGTTTTTTCCGGTTTTTGCC
Source organism: Trialeurodes vaporariorum (assembly GCA_011764245.1). Classification (NCBI taxonomy): domain Eukaryota; kingdom Metazoa; phylum Arthropoda; class Insecta; order Hemiptera; family Aleyrodidae; genus Trialeurodes; species Trialeurodes vaporariorum. Next base: position 7,170,330 of record VMOF01000388.1, read on the forward strand.
ATCAAACGAACCACTAATTTGGTGTTGACCCCCAATGTGCTAATTTTCTATTTTCTCATGGATTGGCACATGACAATAAAGTTGGGGGTCTACTCTCAACTTCCATTTGAAAAATTGGAGAGCCTAAATTATAACTTTCGTTTAAAAAAAAAAATTGAAAAAATGATTTAAAAAAAATGAAAAAATAATTATTTAAAAAAAAAATGAAAAAATAAAACAAGCACTCTCATAGAGAAAAAAATATCAGCTTCTCATAAGTACAATGGAAGGAACGGAACAATTGGCCGTAATGGCGTATCTGTACATTATTGAGTTTAATGCGCAGGCACGGTAATATTTGTTTACCCTGCAGAAACACTGAGAGCTGTCAAAAGCCAAGAGAGCCAAATGGAGGCTCTTGCTTTAGCCATCAACAACAGGTCTGCTCACTCGCTATGTTCTGTTTCAGCACTTTTTACATATTTTTTTCCATTTTATTGTATTAGCCTAGTTTATGCGAGAGATCTGAACCTGGGCTGAGTCAACCCGGGGTTAGCGCATAAAAACCCGCATTTTTGTACTCTAACTCAAAGGATTTCTCACTTCCTCTTCTCTGTGTTTGTTTACATTTTTGACAAAAATGGCGGCGATGCTTGGTGCTGTACGGACAAGTGCGACCGCATAAGACGCGTGTTCGTCCTCGCTCGATTTGGTGACATCGATGCCGCCTGAACCCGGGTTCTGAACTCCGAGGTGTTTATGCGCAAGATCTCAGCCCGAGTTCAGCGAAAACCGAAGTGTTTATGCGAGCATCTCAACCCAGGTTCGGCTGAACCCAGGTTCTGATCCCGGGTTGAGATCTCTCGCATAAACTACACAGAGAAAAATGTCTCCGTTGTTAGAACCAAAGATTCGGTTTATTTTGATCACCGAAGTTTTCCGTTAAAGAAACTAAAATTTTCGGTGGTAAGTACCGAAGACTTCGGTAAGTATAACCCAAAGTCTGCCCGTACCGAATACTCGGTACTTCTAATAAAGCATTCGGTACTCAGGACCGAACATTTTGGTTCCTGCAACCGAAAACTTCGTTGATCAAATTTTACCGAAGTATTTTTCTCTGTGTAGGCTATTGAATTTCTTGTTTTACTTTGCATGTTTTGACAATCGAATTTTCTTTAACTGTTAACTTTGTCCGAGTTCAATTCATCTCTAAATTAATTTTCTTTTTTTCTTTTCCCTAGCCTGTTCAGAAGAAATTCCAGCCTAAGAAGAAAAGCGCATTGATTGCTGAATGGGAAAATCGAATTCTGAAGAACACAGAGTGAAAGTGCTCAGGAGCATCCTTCCCGATGTATCCGTCCTAAAAGACCGGCGATATTATCTTAGTAACAAGTGATCCTGTCATTTGTCCGTAGGTTAACAAATTTTTTTCTTCTCCACAGTGCTCATCACTCTCGCCTGTAACTCATGCGAGTAAAAAAAGAAATTAAGTGAATATACCAAAAACCAAAAATTTTGAAAGAACAAAACAAAAAAAAAACAAAAAAAACAAGTTTAAAGTCTTTTTTCTTTCATGAAATGAGAGGCTTTTAAATAGGTTGTATAGAAATATTTATTGTACATTTTAAGTGAGGTATTGCAATTACTGTGTCTTAAAGATTTTCTATGTTTTATTTCTACCCTGTCTTTGTAATTTATCTCTCTCCCGTTTGACTGAAATTGTTAGAGTGATTCCTAAAATGTGTACGCCCTTCAGGGCTTTGAAACTTTTTGCCTGGTTTTATCTTGATTATGTATGAATAAAAATTAAAATTAAAAGATTATCGAATGGATTAAGTTTAAAATATGTAAGAAACAAAAGTGCAACAGGACTTATTTGAATCTGTAATTGCAGAAAGGTGACTGGTCAACTTTTCGGCAAATTTAAGTTGATGGTAGATTTATGATAAGAAAGAAACAGGTGTTACGGGAAAAATGCTGGGAAACATGCTAAAAGAATTTTGGTGAGGACATTTTGGCTCAAATCGCAGCCATTTTCTACTCAAAAATTTTAAAAAATAAAAAATGTAATAAAAAAAAAAAAATCAAAATTTCAAAAGTGTTATTTTTTTATTTTTTTGATCTTTTTTTTTATTGTTTAAAACTTTCGCGTAGAAAATGGTTGCGTTTTGAGCTGAAAAGTCCCCACCAAAAATGTTTTTTTAAGTGTTTTCTAGCATTCATCTGTGCACCTGCTTCTCTTATGTCAAGTTGTCGCTAGTTCATTTTCTATCTTGTTTCTTTGTAAATCATTGATCCTTATGCATCATTGCTCTTTCTTTGTGGATATAAATATTTTCCTGGGCCTATTTAACTAATTTCATTAAGTTTATCAGAGTTTGAGTGACTGTAAGTACGTTGACATTTTTGTTGAAAAATAACATTTATATTCAACCTACAGAATTAGAACTTGTTTGCAACTAATGGGTTCAAAAATACTCGGATACTCAGAAAAAAATGTAATGTTTTTTGGTGTTGAAGGCCTGAATGGTTACGTGAATCGTATGAGAAATGATGAAACTCGACTCTAAACTTAACACTCTCTCTGAAACAACGGATTTTGTATCCAGACTGTCTGTTTGATTTTCTGTTGTGGACCCAGACTTTTCAGAGAAAGCCATTAGACTAATTATATGAAACAATAGTTACTTATTTCTTGAAAATTTAAAGTGAGTCACAAAATTTTATTCTGATTCCCTTGAATTTCTTCTAAGCTTCAAATAAGACAATACCTCCATTAAGTAATATAATTCAAGATATCAAAATAGAATTTACATAAGTTTTTTTTTTTCTTTATTTTTTTTTTATAAAAATATACTAATTAATGTGTAAAATAAAACGTCTTTGTTAAAAAATAAATATCTTTATATTTTTACAACAGAGACTTTTCTTCGTCACTGATCCTACCCGCTGTCCCGCTCCCTTTTTTGATTCGACAACTTTTTTCTTTTTAGAAGCAATCATTTTGCCCCAAGTCCTCACATTTTAGGGGCCCCTGCAATTGAGATTTAGATTTCGGTACAAGCAGAACCACAAGTCCTGCATCGACGCAACCCGCATTACATGCGCAGTTAACGCCTCTTATCTTTCTTTTCTTTTGTTCTCTCAAGACCGAGAAAGGTTTGGGGTACGTTTAGTGCGGGTTGCGTCGAACCTTCTTTGTTTGCAACTACCCCAAATCAATATTTCCCATCGGATTTCAAAGGATTCCATTTCCTGAAGTTGCACTTGATATTCATTAAATTTCAATAAATAAAGGACCTGGCACACTCTGTATGGAAAATGGTTCCCAATTCATTCACTTTGGTTTCCTTTGGTTCCGATTTTTTCAATTTCAGTTGAAACAAAATATTTTGTATTAGAGGCTGAGCCAAACGTGAATGGACCCGAGAAATTGATTGCGTCAAGTCCGAGATTGGTAGGCCGCTGTGTTGACGAGTTATAGAAGATATTGCGATACATTTGTGGTACCTTCATTTTACGAGGATGCACGGATTCGTACAATTAGTGAATTGTGTGATACATCAAAAAATACAAGCCATACTGGTAAATTTCGGTTGGAACAAAAAACATTTAATCAGCAGAGTGTTTTTCATTTCACAACACAAAAAAACATAAAGGAATTCTACAATTGAAGGTTTAAAAAAGTAGAAAAATATAGAATGCAATGCAATAAAAAAGATTATAAAAGATATAACAAAACAACTTTAACTTTTCAACAACTGAATGATACAATTCGAGGTGAATCTTCGGCATTTGGTTTCAATTTTGGCCACCAGAGTTCAGCAAATTTGATTAAAAACAAATTATTTTGAAAAGTTGAGGGCAGCGCTAAATACTGCGGAGATATTTTCAAGAGGCATTTAGAAAACTTTAAGGAACCTTGTCCAAACAATGCTAGAACATCAAAGACAGAAATACGGATCGCAATGCAATACCCCGATCTATCAATAATATATATTACATTATTTAGATTTTTTAACAATACGTCCTTAACTCCTTACAGAAACTTGACAGAAGCTTATTGAATGAACTTTTAGTATCCAAAATTTTCTGGAGCCAACTATAGTCCCCCAAGTAGCAGAGATCATAAATAATCATAAAATAATCAATGATTGATCATGAATTAATTTAGATTTAATCATGGTTGATTAAATTGCAATGAATTCTAAATTTTATCGTGATTAAATTGCAATGAAATCATAAAGAAATTGCTTTGACGGTTAAAAATCCAAGGAAAGGACAGACCATCCTCGGCACCATATGTATAAAAGTTGGCAAGTTCCGCAGCTCATTGGTGGAGACACAACTTGCACTCGATTTTATGTTTATCGGAAGACCATCTGTCCCATACACTATTTGGGCCCTGTTTCCTGAAAACAATGGGTCCATTGCGCACCTTTTTTACATTTCATTTTTAAGTGCTAGATGGAAGGAACTTACAATGTAGTTTTTATTTTTTTTTTTTCTACCATGGGATCAGGAATTGAAACAATTTCCAAGTTCAGAAAATTTTGAGCGATATTAAAAGGTTCGTGTTTGGCAGGCAACTGGCTATTGCGTAAAAAAGGATAAATAAAAGTAAAGGATATATGGATAAATGGTGACCGGTATCCGCAAGTAGCTCATTTGTGTGCTAAAGCACCCATTGAAAAGTCTTGGGTTTTCAAGGAAATCATTCCATTTACAGTCTGTGTAGTTTGTCTCCATGCTGGAAATGTGAATTAAATAACCTGCAATTTGCAACACTGACTGACATTTGCATATTTAGTTTACAGTGAGCCTTAACTTACTGATACGTTTTCTCTATTGGAGAGGCAGTTTCAGGAGTTTTCGTTGTTTCTACTGGTTTTCTTGAGACATATCACAGTGGAATAAATTATTTCTGCCTTAATAGCAAAAGTGCGCAACAGGCCCATTCACTTCTTGTGGTTGCCTAATTTGCCAAAAATTGACTGGCGGCAAAAATCAGGGCGAATCGCAGAAGATTCACCTTAATAACAAGTGGGAATTAAAAACTGCAGCTAAAAACAGAACGTTTCCTAATTTTAATTTCATAATTTAATGTCTGAGCTCATTTCTCTCACCTCCGGTTTTCAATAGACTGTTTTAATACAGCGATATATCGTACCAATGGGGCAGTTGCAAGGGTCTGAAATGTACTGTTTTCTATAAAGAAAATGATAGTACTTGATCAGCTTAGAAGTATAGTGCCTTTGGTTTTTTCCCAAGTGTCCCAGTTTTGGAGATAAACACGCGTACAGTTGTAAACAATTGTGTGCGTAGTGACGTCACAACGCGGAATTCCCATTTAAAATAATGTATTTTGGGCCAATATCTCATCTCTGGAACAATGGGACTTAATCAGAAACCAAAGGCATCTTTGTTCTCAGGCCATCAAGTACTTTCACTTTCTTTATAAAAAACACAACGTTTCAGACCCTTGCAACTGCCCTATTGCCGTCCGAGTATCTCTGGTTCCAAACAAACTCTGATTCAATGTATTTTCCCCATAAGCGCACTTTTGAGCAGAAACTTTGGTTAAAAAATCAAACAATTAATGTAAATTTTTTGCGATAATGAATTCTACGTCTTTGAAAATGCTTAATTATGCTCAGTTCCATGTCTAAAAGTGCCAAAATCAAGAAGATATTAGTGATTTTAAACGATACATTTGGAGGTTGGAATCACCCAAATGTTACAGTTGTTGTTATGGAATGGGCAGTATTTGGCAAGAATTCTGGCGATTCTAACCTCCAAATTGTTTAATCTGTAATATCCTGTTGATTTCGGCGTCACGGAACCAGGCATAATTAAGCATTTTTAAGGACGTAGAACTCATAATTGCAAATAGGTCGCAAAAATTGTTTGATTTAATAGCCTAAATTTCTGTTCAAGAGTATGCTTGTGGGGAAAATCCATTGAATCAGAGTTTGTTTTGGAACCAGAGGTACTCGGACGGCAATCAAGACTTAATATCGCTCTACTAAAACAGTTTATATGATCAGCTTATACCACAGCTGTAATAAATTAAAAAAACATTATCAAAAATGACTTTGATTTGATCAGAAAATTTTTTCCTTCAGCAGGTCATAGTGAAACTGTCTCTGACAAATCCCCGACCAAAAAAAGTAGAAAACTAAACTAAAAAAAATGGGGAAAAAAAGGAAAAACACTTAAAAGCTAAGTCACAAGTTGAGGATTCAGATTTCCCTCAATGGAATCTCATTTGGGCTTAACATGTATCATATCGAAGTAGTTCTGTACAGTTGAGCAAAGAACACGGAAAAAAAGATTAGTGAAAATAACCATACGGATACCTGATTTCGGCACCTGCTAGATGTTATGGTAAACTTGACCAGAAGTATGGTACATTTACCGATACTTTCAGTAAATTTGACATGCAATCAGGTAACATCACCACAGTTCCAAGTCAAACATAGTATACTTCTGGTTAACATTACCATAACATCTAGCAGGTGCCAAAATCAGGTATCCGTATGGTTATTTCCACTGTAGTTTTTTTTCCGTGAATGAGTGCCGTAAAGGAAAAGCATTTATCTACGCTATTTCTGCAATGCGTCAATACTTAAACAATGTCCAGCACTTTCAGACTCCAACACTCAACTGTTTTGCTCTTCAGTCTTTTGTTCAAAACTCCCGACAAGAACCTTGTGAAAAATAAGACAAATTATTCTCACCAACTTTTTTAACTCTAAATTTAAACTACCTAATTTTCATTCTTAAAAGACTAATTAAAATATTAAAAAATACAATGATCTACTTATACAATGATTCAAAATAATTTCCGTGATCACAGCACAAATATACAGGCCCTCATTAAGATTGAGCTGGTTAGAGGCAAAAGTTAAAGAGAAGACGGGTAGAGGTCGTTTCAGAAGTGCAGGCGCACTTCGACTGATAATCTTTGGAATTTTCCAACCTTCTTCCTCCTATTACAAAATAAAAATTAATGAAGAAGAATTTGAGCGTTGGTTTTTCACCAAGAAACACTTTAAAATTAAAAGATCAAAGTTGCAAGCAAGTTTTTTCTTTCATTTCAACGAACGAAAATTGAAAATTCGCCAAAGATTATCCGTAAGCTGCGCCTACACTTCTAATATGAACTTCAGTATCCACTTACTACTCAGGACTCGAGATCAGATCAAATCAAGGCAAACAAATAAAATATGGGAGCTTTTCAAAGCTGGTGGCCATCGTGAATGACGTCCAGTGGCAACTCGCGCAATTTGGCAACAACGGATTCTCTCCATTTAAAACTGTGTAAAATCGATTCCTTGGTGAAGCGTCGTGCCTTTTACATTTGATCGTAATCTTTTTACATGAATAAAAAAACCTCATCCCACTCCAGCCTTTTGTCTACATTGGCAGATGCAGCCCTGGCAAACGGTGGGGGGGGGGGGGGGGGGAGGGGGGGGCTCGACATTTATGCTCCCCTGGGTGATCCCTCTATTCTTTATTCTATATTTTCCCCTTTTTTGGTTGATAAGCCCCCCCCCCCCCTATATCCACCAATGCTTGTCCATCACCGTGCAAACAGTCACATAAGTCCTGTGTTGACAATTTGACGCAATCCGCATTACAAGTTAAAACAACCCACTGTTTCCTTTCTTTTCTTTTGTTCTTTTAAAATCGAGAAAGGTACAAGGAACTTGTAAGACAAATTGTGTCGAATCGATACAGGACTTAAAAAACTGATTGTGCCACTTAGACGTCATGACAGTGCAGAAATGCTTTCACTTTCAATACATCCATCTTGCAGTAAAACGTTGACATTAAATTTTGCCAAGTCCCAAAAGAACTAGGTACTTCAGGCAAAATATACAGATATAATCTGAAAAATGCACAAACATCAACAAAGTCTTTGAATGAAATTAATTGCAATTGAGCTTAACCCTTTCCACTCGTTAGCATTTTTACCTGACCGCCCCACAAGCTCGAGAAGCTTCAACAACACGATGTAAACAAACCATATGATCTTTAAAAAACTCACATCACGGTGTACAGAGCGCGCTATTGTAGTGCGTGATGTTCGTACTAAATTCCATAAAATCCGCTAGAGCTCACCATCTGCCAAGCGCATCGAATATATCCGACAATCGAGTCTGCAAAAGGTCTCTTTTTTTTGTTGGATATATCCGACATGCGAGTGGAACTCAACTTTTCCCTGGTCAGATATATCTGACACCCGAGTGAAAAGGGTTAATTAATGGAGGAAACATGGTTTATGAGGCTCTGGGCCCAAATTTTGTTTAATCCCAACGATACTTGGACTAACAGAACTTGTGGCGAGCACAAACTCCACACAAATCATTCGTCATCAGTCAATAACGCACTTTTAAGTCCATCTTGAAACAGTACTTTTTTCGGATGGAACTTGAGGTTAGGTTGAATATTTTGGGTCGAGTGTGAACGACCCGAATATACACCAAAAATACACCAACTAGCGTTATCATAAAAGTGGGAAATCCTAAATACAGTTGGCACATCTGTTTTTCAAGAGGGCAGGAATAGAAAACGAACGTCACTTTGAGTGAGGTTAGAATTAGGACAAGTCTAGACCTGCCCAAAGTAAAGTAAGCCGAGGCCTCAGCTGATTCCTCCGATGCCGTCTGATACGTTGCGTTAATCAAAAGGTTAGGGCCGCCATTTTTAAAAATGCCCTAAGTACTGTTGAAACCAAACAAAACTTGGGCTCAGGTTTACAGACTGCAAGTCCACTTAAAAACTACTCTTGAAGAATTATTCTAAAAAGCTTTTAACGACTTAATTTAAGTACTTAGTTCGAATGTCTCTACGTTGTGTTTCCCTACAAAGACAAAAAAAAATAAAAAAGTTGTCCAACAGAAAAAGCACTAATGGGTGTAAAAAGCCCACATCAAAAAATTTAGCTGAGAATCAAAAGTTTCTTCCTAAGTCAGTTGTGGCTGACATTAGTTGTGTAAAAAAATTGAAGCCGTCTCCGGAAGAAGGGCCATAAAACACAGTGCTGCTGAATGATATTTTTAAACTCACTGATGATTCCACCGCTTGAGAAAAGATTACAGATTAAAGTACAGTGTATGACTGTACTGCACGAAAATACTCTAATCTGCAATCTTTTCTCAACCGATGGAGTCATCGTTGCTTTTAAAAAATTTGCGGATATTTTAATTAATTAACAGCGTTTCCGCCGATTAAAAAAGATTACAGATCAGAGTATTTTTGTTCATTAAAGTCATACACTGAACTTAACTGTATAACCTTTTTACAACTGGTGGAATCATCGGTGAATTGAAAAATTTCATTCATGACATTAATTAATCATACGCAAAACAACAGCTCCGATAAAACAACAGGTGTGCTCTTCAATTATAAACCTCCATTTGCTCACGATGAACAATTCTCGGGAAGAGTACACCCGTTGTTTTATAGGCCCTAATTCTGGTGATAGCTTCGATTGAGGAAGATCAATAAGAGAGCTAAAAAATTAGGCATTTTACTAGAGAAGCGACAAATCCAGAGAATCGTCTTCCAGTAAGAACTATGCTGAAACCTTTTTAGCAAGTTCCTCCTGTTCCCTTTCATAAAACTCCCAAAATCCCAAAATGCTTTAAATTGAAAACAAAAAACCCACATTAACTGGGGCCTAAATCATTTGGCTCTCTTTAAAAACCGGGAAATATTCATACAATTATTAGAACTACGGTATTTATTGGGATATTTTTTTTTTTTTTTATTTCTCTTCCTATTAATCATACTAACATTAATAACAAAAGAACTCAACATACAGCTCAACAAAAGCTTGCAAGCTTTTGCTGTGAGAAAATGAATGGTCCACTCTAATGATTTTTGCTGGGTTTTACCCAGCAAAAATCATTTATTTCATTAGTTCAATTCATTTTAATCATTAATTTCAATATTCCTAGAATGAGGCTCTAGCAAACTTTTTCTATAAGCAAATATATTGAACAATCTGATGTAAAAACCAGCGAAAATCACAAAAATCACACTAAGGAAGTCTAAAATTCAGTAGTAAACTCACACAACTGTTATAACGGCAAGATCATAATGACAGTTCAACGCAGGTATCATGGGAGATTCCTGTCTAATCTGCCACTTTCTCTACATTTAGATAGGAATCTCCCATGATACCTGCGCCTCTCCGCCATTATGCACGATTCTGAGAGTGAATTTCATGATTTTTTATTTTTTTTAGTGTACTCATCGTCATTTTTACAGACTTTTATGCAAGAGCCAACCCTTCAATCTCCTAGAGCAAAAGTTTGCAAGAGCCCCATTACTGTTATTTTCTCCACGCTCAATAGCAAACATCACCGTATCATTGATTAATTGTTTCCACCCTCGTAGCACAGGGTATTAAAAACTAGACACAAATTGGAGGATTAAAGCTGACAGCAAGGACTCATGTTGAAAGAGAACAGTCAAAACAAAAAATAAAAAACAAATTTAGAGATTAAAGCTAGGAGAATCAGCATTCAAAAATTATCTCACTAGTTACAGATCCAGATTTTTTTTTTTTTTTTTTTTTTTTTTTAAGTGCAAGTTATACACAATTACGTACAGTATTTAGGTAAGTATTGGTAAAATTTAATTTTCCTGCAGAGTAAGGTTGGCAACTAATCTTGGAGGTATAATTGCCACCGCTAGTGTAATCTCGGTTAATGTTATCAAACAATGAGGCTCTTGCTAACATTTGCCACAGGCAGTGGCGGCTCGTGAAATGCGATATATCGTTGTCCTCTCCATTTAAAACTATGGAAAAGTATCGATTTTTCGGGGGTTCAATTGCACCCCCTGACGATTGATACTTTTCTATAGTTTTAAATGGAGTAGACATCGATATATTGCATTTCACGAGCCGCCACTGGCCACAAGCTGTCCCAAGAATGATTGGACTTGACAATTATAAGTTTATATAAAAACAGCAGTTTCTTACTGATTCTAACCAATCAGGTTGCCCTATCTGAGGTTTGAAGCAGACGTTTTCATGAAAGCCGTAGAACTGTCAAATCCAATTTTACCTACAACAGGTTATAAAAGCAACTATACAATTGATTCATGAGTAAACTCCAGTAAAAATTATGATGAGCATAATAAAAAATTACAGCACACACTCACAAAAAGACTTTAAAGTTTAACGCATAACAGCAAAGCTACTAAGGTACCATGAGAGATTCATATCTAATTTGAGACTCTCCTCTGCGTGCTCTTACAGAGAGTGACAAATTAGATAGGAATCTCCTATGATACCTACAAAGCTCCTCCATCTTCGCTCTTGAATGGCAAAGCTACGATGTCATGGAGGATTCCTGTCTAATGTGTTACTCTCTCTGAAGAAACACACGGAGGAAAGCTTTAAATGGGGTTGTTGTAAAGGTCGGAATTTTATGTTTTTGATTACAGATTCTGAAAACGTTCGCCGAGTAGAGCATTTTCGTTTTTTTGTTTTTTTCCTACGATCAATAGAAGCCGAGATAATAGACTTTGAAGCATCGCCAATTATTGCATCATATATACTAATTATTGCGCAATCCAGTGCACTACGGTTCTCATATCTCTTAAACTTCCAAAAATAACCCTATCGACCTATACCTCATTTTGAAGCAGAAGTCAAACGGAATCGGTCTGTGCAAATTTTAGGTCACTAACTGCTGTCGTTCCAAAATGGCGCCGATCCAAATATTAAGATGGCGCCAGAATATAAAAATAAAAAACCCCGCCATTTTGGAACGACAGCAGTTAGAGACCTGAGATTTGCACAGAACGATTCCGTTTGACTTCTGCTTCAAAATGAGGTATAGGTCGATAGGGTTATTTTTGGAAGTTTAAGAGATATGAGAACCGTAGTGCACTGGATTGCGCAATAATTAGTATATATGATGCAATAATTGGCGATGCTTCAAAGTCGATTATCTCGGCTTCTATTGGTCGTAGGAAAAAAACAAAAAAACGAAAATGCTCTACTCGGCGAACGTTTTCAGAATCTGTAATCAAAAACATAAAATTCCGACCTCTACAACAACCCCATTACCTATGAATCTCCAATGGTACCTGCCTAGCTCCGCAATTACCCCTTGAACTTCAAAGTCATTTTGGAAGTCTGTGAGGGAATTTCGTAACTTTTTCACGTGCTCATAGCGATTTTTGCTGCATTTTACTCAAGAATAGACAATACAATTACTTCCAGAAAAAGGTAGCGAGAACCCCATTTCATGAGCTACGCACTTGCATTAAATGCAACCAGCTTTGAAAAAATACTTCTTCAAATGGATTTTAAAAATGAAAGACCAGATTAAAAATAGGATTAACTGAAATCCAGAGGTTCTTCAAACTCCCTTACCTTTTTTCCCTTTTTTCCCTTTATTCCCTTTTTTCCCCCCTCCCCCTACACTTTCAGTTAACCTATCTGTTTTTCCTATGAAATCATTACTAGGAGAACCAAAGTAATAATAATTGCCTAGTGGAACCACTTCACTGACACTAAAGTACCCATCGTCTGCATGCAAGCTCTTCAAAATGTTACCATCCTTGTCACAGAAGAGTGCAATTGAATAACTTTGAGTAAAAAATGCAACAGAGTTGAAATGACCGACCTGAAACAAAAACAAACAAACAAAAAATTAGCAGGACATATGAGGGAACAAAAAAAAAATTCTAAGAAATTAAGGAAAACCCAGAGTAAGAGAAGAATTTCAACGAATAAAAAAAGCGAATACTTAGGTTCCTGAACTTGAACTGAACCCAAACCTTTGGCTTTAAAAAAGGAAGAGGGTTTTTAACATAGTTTGGTATAAACTATCTGGTATACCTATTGAAAACTTCGGAACTATTGAACAATTAAAACTTGGATACTTCCTTTTTGGAGTTAAAATTGCCGCCATTTAAAAATTTCAAAGGTACAAAGTTCAAATTTTGCAGTCATTTAGTCAGCCTGGATGAACAAGTATGACAAAAGACCCCGCGCTTTGCTTATGGGAACTGGCTCCCAGTCAAATTTTTTTAAATTGAAATACGTTGAGTAAAAGTGTCTCCTAAGAAAAAGCTCTCACGGGCGGGAAAAAAAATAAAGACAGGATCTCGAGATATTTGCGTCTAAAGTTGGGGACTATTTGCCCGGTGCTTCTTATTCTCATACGTAGCAGGGTGCTTTACTACTACCCCGACTGGAAACCTTCTTGGCCGAATCGCTCGACTCAGCGCGCATTGATAGAACTACTTCCTATTGCAATCCCTCCCAACTACTTATTTGTTCATCCCACACCCACTAGACTGTTGTGTCTCATCGTCCATGCTGCATATTGACCCCTCCCTCACCTGATTACTTACCTACATCAACATTTACAATGAGGGAGAGAGAGAGAGAGAGGGGGAGATAAAGAGAGCAGATACTTCGCAGAGTAAAAGAAAATGTTGATGTAGGTAAGTAATCAGTTGAGGGAGGGGTCAAGATGAAGCATGGCCGTTGAGACAAAACAGTGGGTGTGGTGTAAACAAATAAGCAGTTGGGAGGGATTGCAAAAGGAAGTAGTTCTATCAATGCGCGCTGAGTCGAGCAATTTGGCCAAGAAGGTTTCCAGTCGGCGTAGTAGTAAAGCGGCCTGCTACGTACGAGAATACGAAGCACCGGGCAAATAGTCCCCCACTTTAGACGCGAATATCTTGAAATCCTGTCATTATTTTTTTTTCTGCCCGTGAGAGCTTTTTCTCAGGAGACACTTTTACGCAACATATTTCAATTTAAAAAATTTGACTGGGAGCCAGTTCCCATAAGCAAAGCGCGGGGTCCTCTTATTAAAATTTGCGGACTTCATTTAATACCCTATTCATTCATTGCTTTCACATTTATAAAAAAAAAAAAAAAAAACTCGCAAACATCGATGAATCGAAAATTGGCCGTCATTTTAGAAAACTTTGAGGTTTTGGTTTGAAATGTTGGTAGGCAGGCCAAGATACGCATTGACACATTTTTGACGAGTTATAAGGAAATCAAACAATTTTTTTTCGACTGAAAAGTGTGTGTAGAACCAAGTTTCACATTTCAAAAAAAGTTAGGGAAAAAAAAAAGAAAAAAAAAACACATTTTTTTCAGGTACAAAGCGAATCCGAACCAACGCTATGGTTCGAAATAGTCATTTATCGCCCACTCAAGTCTCAAGAGATAGCGTGCAGACTATAGTCACTTTAGGAAAAAGTAATGTTTTTGGCATTTTAAATTGAAAACAAAGAAAAACCTCACAGTCAACAAACACCCATACCAGCATAATTTTTGTATGGATTTTTATAGCCCTAAACCAGCAAAATCGGTTGAGAATTTAAGCCATAATTGCTTTAAAAGTCATTTTGCTATAAGCTTAGTGAGTGCGAGAGATACTATGTCCAACTGCCTTAACCGCACTCATTAAGGCTTATGGGATTTTTCGTGTTCCATAAATCCCTGCTTTATTTTTGAGGGTTCTAGCTTGAATATTTCACGGTATGTTTCTCAAGTAAGCTCAAAAGTACCGACCTTCCTCAAATTTGTAATTAAAGCGCAAATTCATCAATTTCAGCCTGAAACTGTTGACTTTTTGAGCAGTGAGACGTGGTGTCCATGGTTCGATCTAATGGGTCCAGGAATCACCTTAAAATCTCTTTTCAGTCTCCGTCTAAGCACTAGTAAAAAAGAAATACTTACAAAAGCGATGGCTTCCTTGTTGAAATCACTAGGAAAGTATTGATCAAACCACTCAAATGCTTTCTCAACTAGGCAGATACTTCCAGCAATTCCTTTTCTAACTGCTGGGTAAGGAGCCAGAAAATTTATAATAGGATTTGATCGGAGCAAAAGATTAACGATGAAGCCACCCTCTATCCAAGGAGTCATATTGTCTGGAGTCCCTGGAAGATTGTCCATGAAAATCTCAGACTGCCCTTTTTTAGGACCTTTCAACCAATATCTGAAAAAATTCAAGTGAACTAATCAGATAAACAAAATGAGAATAACTGAGCATAAAAAGACGGAATTGATTTGGTTAAAAACAACTGGCTATACATTTATCAAGAGTGGGAGTCTAATGGATAACCAGCGTAACCTCCTTAGCTCGGCAGCATAGTCCCATGGAACTGTCTGCTGCCGGCGTGTATATATGTAGGAGTGAAGAGGTTAACAAGATGCAACCCTACTTATTTGAGACTTAGATTGGATTTTTTGAAGTTATTCTGGGACTAAAAGAATTAGTCAAAATTAGTGAGACCAAAGTCAATCCAGCACATTTTAAAAATACAAATGCACACAAAATGCCTATTGAAATTCATTTGTGTCATATCCCAACCACCAAAAATAAATTTCAAAATTTTTTGAGAGTTATTTTCTTTTTACCTGAGAACACGCTGTTGAAAACATTCAGCTACAGCAATATACGACTCATCATCGGCAAGGAAGATACCATTTGCAAACCGTAAACCACTCATTAGAACCTCACTTTTTCCAGTTTCAGGATTTGTTTTGATCAATCTGAAATAAGGCAATATTTTATTAATCCCCGAGATATAGGAGTGCCTACAGTCAATGAATCAAATAACATCAGTTGAAGCCTTAGATTTTGATACATGTAGGCAACCTGCGACACTGCATTGCAAGTGGCCTACCTTGCCAAAATTTAAGGGGCCAACTGTGCAGCGAGGTATAGCAATAGACAAGATTTTTGGGAGGTTTTTTGGAGGCAGCACAGAAGCAGCCATGATGGAGATCTCTTATGGACATTTTTCACACAGACTTGATTTGTTTACCTCAATGAGCTATAACTTTAGAGTGGCAGCGGGCTGGTCCACCTTGTGCCACACAGAGTAGAAGGAATCCCGGGAAAAAGCGGAATTTGGACGGCAGATTCCGAGTTTTGAGGTTAAATTTTGTAGGTCGTTCGGAATTTGGCGGGAATTTGGACGGCAGATTCGTAGGTCGTTTCCGGCGATGCCCGAGTTTGTTTACGAAACGACCGGAAACAACCTACAAAATTTAACCTCAAAATCGATTTTTACGGCAAGATGGCGGCGCCCTAGGTGACAACAATGAACCAGCGGAACGTTCCTTGATGTGCCACTCTAAAGTTATAGCTCATTTGTTTACCTCATATACTTTAACCTTTAAATTTAAAAGAAACTCGCACGGAAAAACTGAAAAAACAAAATTGCTCTGTTTTTTAAGGTCTTTCGAATGACGTAATAAAAAATACCCCTTGCTTTAGCATACTTGTTCAAGAAATCAGTATTTTGGAACTTTCCAGAGGGCGAAGGCCACCCTTTACCCGCGCAGAAGTTTTTGGATTTTTACATTTTTTCTAGAAAACAATAAGGGCCAGGGATTTTTCCTAATTTTTTAAGATTTTTCCTCCCCCCCCCCCCCCCCCCCCGCAAGACCTCATGTACAAAAAGTGTGAACTCATTTCTCAGACACCCTGTATATTCTGAAACTAAGTAAAATATAAACTTTAAAAAATATCAAGAAATTGAAAATCTGTTGAAATAGATGGCTGCAAGACGCAGAGAAAGACGCCAACCTTAAGACCTCAATGGACACACTAATTTAATCGTGTAGGATTTTTGACCTGATAAAACTGGATCAAAATTCGGAGGATTGGTTTGGCTCTATCAGTACAGTGCAAAATTATTAGGCACTTTACGCTGATGTAGAGCCTTGGGTACATCCTCAAATTATCATTGAGGAGACAAATATTTGGATTCACAGTGGCATCAGTACTAATTAAATATGCATAATCCCTTGAGCCAAAAACGCTGAAAATTGCGCTTTACTGTTTTTAAATTGGGATTCCAGAGGTTACCAGCTTCACACAGGTCCCAGTCCCACTTACATACGACTTTCAGAAAATTTGTGCGACAAGCAGAGCTGCCGATTTCTGTAGATTTAATGGCATTTTGAATTTCACCGAAGATTCCACCAGTTGAGAAAAGATTACAGAGTTGTTCAATGTATGACTGTAATGCACGAAAATACTAGCGTCCTTTATCTTTTCTCAACCGGTATATTTTAATTAATTAACAGTGTTTCCTCTGATCGAGAAAAGATTGCAGATCAGAGTATTTTCGTGCATTACAATCATACCCTGAATTGAACTATGTAATCTTTTCTCAACCGGTGGAATCATCGGTGAGTTTAAAAATGCCATTAAATCTACGCAAATCGGCAGCTCTGGCGACAAGCGATTTTTTCAGGTCTCTAGTGATAAACAAGGCAAATGCACTATATTTCGAGCTTGAATCGGCGCTAACAGCACTTCACATTGTTCAAAGATTATTGTTCCTCTGAAAATTTGCCACAAAGTCACTTTCAATACCTTATTCATGGTTCATGGCAGATTTCCCTTTAAAAAAAATCAAGGGTTTTCAAGGATTTTTCACAAGATTTCAAGGACTCCTAAAAAGCAAAAATGTATTTACTGTTTCACCAATTTTTAGAGGCAGCTACAAAACGCATGGTGATTCTCACTTACGGGTGCACAAACCCAAAGAGGAAAACAATAGACAAAAAATAAAATAAAGTAAAAATTTCCCTTTCCTCTCCTGCTGCAATCTTTTTTTATTTCAAAACCCAAAAATGACGAAAACTTCTTCAGACATGCAAACGAAATCATTAACAAAATGGCAAGCTGACGAGCTGAGGCCGGTAATTTTCAAGGATTTTCAAGTACATTTGAAGACTTGGTCAATATTCAAGGATATTCAAGCAAATGAAAAACGAAAAAAATAATCAAGGATATTCAAGGACTTTCCAAGGCGCCACGAACCATGTTATTCACGGAAAAAGAAAGTTGCCTATCTAAAATTGCTAAACAAGGGGGGGAAAAAATAGAGCCACTTATAAAAAAATGACGCAGACAATTAGTAGAATTGGGTACGGTGACATCTTCAAACAATAAATATTACCTGCCGCTTTTGTCTCCAAACAATCCAATCACTAGATTATGAAGAGGAAGTTTTGTTGAAGAATCGCTCCAGTATATTGTGCCGTCAGCAGCAAGAGTGACAGCATTTGGGAGCATTGGTATCTCTTCTAAGGTGCTATTGGTAGCTATAGGTTCACTTGACGGAACAATCAGTGAGTAATTACCTAAAACAGACAGCTAATTTATTTGAGGGGTTATGCCAGTTTAACTCATAAACCCCTTTTCACATGATGATTGAACATCAAAAAACTTTAGATAACATTATTTACTTTACTCAAGGGCTCTAGCCAGTGGCGTTGCGTGCAATTTGGCAACAATATATTCTATCCATTTAAACTCATGTAAAATATCGAATTCAGGGGGTGCACCGTGCACAAGGAAAATTCGATATATTTAATGAGTTTAAATGAAGCAGTTGCATTGTTGCCAGATGGCACGCGACGCCATTGGCTCACGCTAACTTTTCCTACAAGCAATTAATATATGGTTTTGAGTAAAATCCAGAGTAAATAACAATGAGCAAATTAAATTTTAAAAATTACGAAATTCACTCACAGACTCACAAAATAACTTTCAAGTTTAAGGTGTAATGGCAGAGCTACACAGGTAGAGCTTGTTTCACGAAAGAAGGCCGATGACAGATTATGCGGCTTGCTGCACATAGACATGTTTGCATTCTTGCACATGCGCAAAAATGCAAACTCCTTTCTGCCCAGTGAACAAACCCATCTGTAATTGGCCAACTTTCATGAAACAACCTCTACCATGGGAGATTCCTATCTAATCTGAAGACTTTCATCTGGATGTTTCTACAGAGAGAGAGACAGATTAGATATTCAGAGCTCCGATTACAATGGTTCAATTTGTAACATGGAAAGTAATTTTATTCTGCGCTAAAACATCTAGATTTAGCTATTAAATTGAAAATTCTAGATATGAGAGTATCATTTATTGTTTCCTCAAAAAGAGGTACAAATTTCACTTTTTACTGTGGCTCCGGATCAGAATCTCTGCTCATGTCTCCTCTCACTTATAATTTAACACATTCCCTGCAAGACAATTTTTGCTAGTGGTATGCACCATGCCAAATCGTTTTATTTAAAATTCCAAAAAAATGATTCAAATGAGAAAATTTGGACCGGTTGAGAAACGGGTCAAACAAAAAAGTTATTGCCTGCATTACTTGCCACGCAATGCCCGTCAAAAAGAAAAACGCATCCACTTGGATCCACTGGCTAGCAGCCTTGCAAGAACGCTCTAATTCTTGGTACTTCCGCCCCGGCGGATGGCCACATTTGATTGGCGCGGCAAGGTGTGTAACAACACCGCCGGTCACTTACGACCGGCATGGTAATAAGGTTTTTGGGTGGATTTCAATAAAAAGCCAAGTCCAACTTTTGCCTTGGGCAGCAGGAGGAAGATAATCTTACCAGTGGTGACATTAATTTTGTATATTCCGTAATAAGCGTCAGCAACGAATAGACTGCCTTTTTTATCGAAAGCAAGTCCAAGAGGCCGGCCACAATTCTCAAAATCCCAGAATCCACCTAAAATAAAGCAAAAGATAAAATCTTGATTGAAAAAAGTGAAATATCTTGCCGTGAATCCACAGAAGAATAACTGCAATTAAGATTCCAGTATAGTGGTAAGTAACAGATATTCAGCAGAATGAGACTGAATCACTAGCACTAATGCATTTGGTATCAAAATGTATGAAATCCTTGGCGAAATTTCAAAATGTCAACAGACACTTTCGGCTAATTTTTTTATGTATGAGACCAAATCGAACACAATGGAACGAGATAGTTATAATTTTTAGACTTTTCACAATCATAGAAGAAAACTATGCTTAGTTTTTAAAAATCGGACCAATAAAATCGGAGAAAAAAGAAAAATTTTTAAATGGAGCTGTTGCAAACTTTTGCTACAGGCTTATTAATATTTGATTACGGGGTAAAACCCTGTAAAAATAACGATTAGCGCACTAAAAAATCACGAAATTCACTCCTAAACTCACAAAATGCATTTAAATGCAAGACCGTAATGGCGGCCGCGGTTTTCTTATGGCAATTGTATGCTTCTTCTTCTTCTTGTGTGGTGTTGCGAGAACACCTCATGTAGATGGCGCTGATTGAAGATAGGGAACCCCAATGAAAGACGCGGCCCCGGCCACCATTACGGTCTCACGTTTAAAAGCTTTTTGGGAGTTTAGGAGTGGATTTTGTGATTTTTTAGTGCGCTAATTGTTACTTTTACAGGGTTTACCTCGTATTCAACTATTAATAAGTCTATAGCAAAAGTTTGCAACAGCTCCATAGCTTTTTTTCCAAACTGTCATTTTTGCTATACATGGTAGTTCTAAAGAACTCCTCAATTCTAAGAATCAATTTACTTCAGGCCAACAAATTTTGAAAAGGAGGTTTGTAGGAAACCATATGGGCTGATGACAGATAACAACTGTCCACCCTTCACTTAACCCTATGTATCCTGAAGGTACAAATTAACATGGTTTTTAATGTTTTTTTAAAAAAATCACTGCGCTCATCAAACTAATTGTGATTGATAAAGAATTTGTGAGAAGGGTTTGTGTTGGTGCCGAATTTAAAGGGTTAATGCAGCAATGGAGCTATCAACAAAAAATAATATGCAGGGAAAAACAGTAATTTCTCGCTAAAACTCTTTTTCCTAACGACTCATTGAAAGCCCAATTTTTGTTGAGGCTTTCCCCTAAAATTCACGGTCATTATAATCATAAAAATAAGGCTCTGGCTTACTTTTGCTGACATCAATTAAATTTATTAATTTTCTTACGTAAAAATCAGCAAAAATGACGATTAGAATACAAATAAATCACAAAATCATTCATATAACCACAAAAGGACAGTAAAGTTAAAGGCGTTGAGGAAGAGCTCTGAAGGTACCATGAAAGATTCCTACGTAACTTGAGACTTTCTTCTGTGCATTGCTATAGAGAGAAAGACAAATTAGACAGGAATCTTGTATGATACCTCTATAACTCCGCCATCTTTGCTCTTAAATGGCAAAGCTACGCAGGTGTCATGGTAGATTCCTGTCTAATTTCTCACTTTCTCAAGTCATGGGAGATTCCTGTCTAATTTCTCACTTTCTCAATACACACAGAAGAAAGCCTCAAATTAGGAAGGAAACTTCTGTGGTACCTCCGTAGCTCCACCATTACGCTTTCAAATTTCAAGTCTTTTCGTGAGTCTGCGAGTAAATTTCATAAATAATTAATTCGCTTACCGTAACTTTTGCTGGATTTTACTCAAGAGTTAACTACTTAATCGCTTTTAACGAAAGTTCGCAAGAGCCCCATTATACTCTAAGACAAAGCCTGAGATTCGTAAGAGCAAAATATGCGCTGTTTACAAAATGTTTGCATACAGAAGCAATTTATTCATACAAAGACTTACGACATGGTTGCAGAAGATCAGCAACGACAGACAGTGTGTCGTTTTTCAGAGCAACAATTTCACCGGTTGCAAGCCCTGCGTAGATTATGTTATCCCTGACCGTTAAACTTTCTGGGCCATGCACTTCTCCTTTGTACAGCAATTCGGGCCTATTTAAATTATAGGTGTCATGATAAGCTAGGGCACCTTCCAGCGGCATTTCAGCTCCCAAGCTACAAAAAAATTCAGCCATTTCAGTAGATGTATAAATTTATAAAACACAAGATCCAAATGAGGACACATATTACAGAGCATACTTCATACAGAGTAACAAGGTAAGTACCAAGGCTAGCAAATGAATCTTCCACATCATGGCAAGAGAGGAAATTTTCTTGACACCCCTCTACTGCTCGAGCAGTAAAAGATATCGTCTCACTGCCGACTGATTGGGAAGAGGGCGCAGACATTGAGTCAGTGTTAGCTGTACGTGAGTAGCGAGTGCTATGCTTGATGTTATCAAGTCACGAGCCAAGGGCTGATTCTCGTATCACCTCTGCCGTCTTCCTTGCATTGGAGAGGGTCAAAATATTTACCCTCTCACCGTGATGCGGAAAAGTCTTTTGCCAGCCAAAAGCAGCAACCGTACAGCAGCTTTCATTACTTTTTCACAGCCCCTATGAACAATTTACGTGGTTTCTTTAATATCTGTAATTGGAAGTTCAATCGCTCAGTGCATCTGCCATGCTCATTAAGTCTGTTTGGTTCATTCTCATAGTTACAGGGGTCAAACTACTGATCGATGAAAAATTTAAGGCTCTGTTAACTCAAAATTGAACCAGAGAGTAGATGAGATTTCATTGGAATCATATGGAGTCTAGTCAAGAAACCCTGTCTGAAAGCATTATCGTCTCTATAAGCATTCTGGTCCGGTGATCAAATTCATGGACATTCTGCTCTGGTCATCAACTAGATATGTATTCTGATCCGCTCACCATCGAGAAGAACATTCTGATCCGATCATCATCATCTTGATCATTCTGGTCCGATCATTCTCGGGATGTTCTCGGGGTGTGAAATGTGCCCGATGAAGCGATCCGAGGATCGCAGGAAAGTGAGAAAATTTGTCCAATTTTTTTTTTTTTTTTTTATATTAATCTATTTTTTGGCTATTAGTTTTTTCTGGAAAATGGTTTGGAATCAATAGTATCAGAAATTATGCGTGCTAAAATGTTAAAATGAGAGAGAAAAAAAAGCTACCACTTTACATTTTGACAATTCTGAGAGGAATTTCCTTGATCGCGTGAAACTTCAGACGTTTTGGAACATTCTGCATCCCTGCAGCTGAGGGCGCCCCCAGGTCCCCTTAGAAACATGAGCTTAGAGGGGGCACCAAATAGTCAGACCGCCCAGGGGCGGCAATTGTGTAAATCTAACATTGATTATCGTTACAATGAACATTCTGATCCCATCATCGTCATGATCACTCATTCTCATACCGTACTAAATAGCTTCACCAGAGGGCCAGATGGCTGAGTTACAATGAACATTCTGATCCCATCATCGTCATGATCACTCATTCTCATAACGTACTAAATAGCTTCACCAGAGGGCCAGCTGGCTGAGTTACAATGAACATTCTGATCCCATCATCGTCATGATCACTCATTCTCATAACGTACTAAATAGCTTCACCAGAGGGCCAGCTGGCTGAGTTACAATGAACATTCTGATCCCCTCATCGTCATGATCACTCATTCTCATAAAGTACTAAATAGCTTCACCAGAGGGCCAGCTGGCTGAGTTACAATGAACATTCTGATCCCATCATCGTCATGATCACTTTCTCTAAGTACTAAATAGCTTCACCAGAGGGCCAGCTGGCTGGTTACAATGAACATTCTGATCCCATCATCGTCATGATCACTCATTCTCATAACGTACTAAATAGCTTCACCAGAGGGCCAGCTGGCTGAGTTACAATGAACATTCTGATCCCATCATCGTCATGATCACTCATTCTCATACCGTACTAAATAGCTTCACCAGAGGGCCAGCTGGCTGAGTTACAATGAACATTCTGATCCATCATCGTCATGATCACTCATTCTCATAACGTACTAAATAGCTTCACAGAGGGGCCCGCTGGCTGAGTTACAATGAACATTCTGATCCCATCATCGTCATGATCACTCATTCTCATACCGTACTAAATAGCTTCACCAGAGGGCCAGCTGGCTGAGTTACAATGAACATTCTGATCCCATCATCGTCATGATCACCCTTCTCATAAGTACTAAATAGCTTCACCAGAGGGCCAGCTGGCTGAGTTACAATGAACATTCTGATCCCATCATCGTCATGATCACTCATTCTCATAACGTACTAAATAGCTTCACCAGAGGGCCAGCTGGCTGAGTTACAATGAACATTCTGATCCCATCATCGTCATGATCACTCATTCTCATAACGTACTAAATAGCTTCACCAGAGGGCCAGCTGGCTGAGTTACAATGAACATTCTGATCCCATCATCGTCATGATCACTCATTCTCATAACGTACTAAATAGCTTCACCAGAGGGCCAGCTGGCTGAGTTACAATGAACATTCTGATCCCATCATCGTCATGATCACTCATTCTCATACCGTACTAAATAGCTTCACCAGAGGGCCAGCTGGCTGAGTTACAAAGAACATTCTGATCCCATCATCGTCATGATCCTCATTCTTAAAATACTAAATAGCTTCACCCGAGGGCCAGCTGGCTGAGTTACAATGAACATTCTGATCCCATCATCGTCATGATCACTCATTCTCATAACGTACTAAATAGCTTCACCAGAGGGCCAGCTGGCTGAGTTACAATGAACATTCTGATCCCCTCATCGTCATGATCACTCATTCTCATAACGTACTAAATAGCTTCACCAGAGGGCCAGCTGGCTGAGTTTCAATGAACATTCTGATCCCCTCATCGTCATGATCACTCATTTCATACCGTACTAAATAGCTTCACCAGAGGGCCAGCTGGCTGAGTTACAATGAACATTCTGATCCCCTCATCGTCATGATCACTCATTCTCATAACGTACTAAATAGCTTCACCAGAGGGGCAGCTGGCTGAGTTACAATGAACATTCTGATCCCATCATCGTCATGATCACTCTTTCATAACGTACTAAATAGCTTCACCAGAGGGCCCGATGGTGAGTTACAATGAACATTCTGATCCCATCATCGTCATGATCACTCATTCTCATAACGTACTAAATAGCTTCACCAGAGGGCCAGCTGGCTGAGTTACAATGAACATTCTGATCCCATCATCGTCATGATCACTCATTCTCATACCGTACTAAATAGCTTCACCAGAGGGCCAGTGGCTGAGTTACAATGAACATTCTGATCCATCATCGTCATGATCACTCATTCTCATACCGTACTAAATAGCTTCACCAGAGGGCCAGTGGCTGAGTTACAATGAACTTCTGATCCCATCATCGTCATGATCACTCATTCTCATACCGTACTAAATAGCTTCACCAGAGGGCCAGCTGGCTGAGTTACAATGAACATTCTGATCCCATCATCGTCATGATCACTCATTCTCATACCGTACTAAATAGCTTCACCAGAGGGCCAGCTGGCTGAGTTACAATGAACATTCTGATCCCATCATCGTCATGATCACTCATTCTCATACCGTACTAAATAGCTTCACCAGAGGGCCAGCTGGCTGAGTTACAATGAACATTCTGATCCCATCATCGTCATGATCACTCATTCTCATACCGTAAAATAGTTTCACCAGAGGGCCAGCTGGCTGAGTTACAATGAACATTCTGATCCCATCATCGTCATGATCACTCATTCTCATACCGTACTAAATAGCTTCACCAGAGGGCCAGCTGGCTGAGTTACAATGAACATTCTGATCCCATCATCGTCATGATCACTCATTCTCATACCGTACTAAATAGCTTCACCAGAGGGCCAGCTGGCTGAGTTACAAAGAACATTCTGATCCCATCATCGTCATGATCACCCTTTCTCATACCGTACTAAATATTTTACCAGAGGGCCAGCTGGCTGAGTTACAATGAACATTCTGATCCCATCATCGTCATGATCACTCATTCTCATAACGTACTAAATAGCTTCACCAGAGGGCCAGCTGGCTGAGTTACAATGAACATTCTGATCCCATCATCGTCATGATCACTCATTCTCATACCGTACTAAATAGCTTCACCAGAGGGCCAGCTGGCTGAGTTACAATGAACATTCTGATCCCATCATCGTCATGATCACTTTCTCATACCCTACTAAATAGCTTCACCAGAGGGCCAGCTGGCTGAGTTACAATGAACATTCTGATCCCATCATCGTCATGATCAATCATTTTCATACCGTACTAAATAGCTTCACCAGAGGGCCAGCTGGCTGAGTTACAATGAACATTCTGATCCCATCATTGTCATGATCACTCATTCTCATACCGTACTAAATAGCTTCACCAGAGGGCCAGTGGCTGAGTTACAGACAATGAAAGCTAAGAGTCACTTGCTTTAGGCCTGATATCCATGTTCTAAATCTAGAAACCCCCTTCCCTATTTTACCCATCCTAAAATTCACAGTTTCTTTCCTCTCTGTTGTTACTCTTATTCAAAGAGTGAACAAGAGTCGCAATTGCATTGAGAGCTAGCGTGGTCAATGCTGATAAGAGTTGGTTTCTGATTGGCTGGAAATGGAGGGAAATGCGTGGGATCCAATATGTTTCTTGGCCTTATGAAAATTAACACGGGGGTTTTTGTTCCCGGGGCCCTTTATCTCAAAACCTGTGCAAAATTGACGCGTCGCAAGTAATACGAGTCGATTTAGCAGAATTTTCTCAACAAATTAATAGGTCATACTTAAGTGCCCAAGGGCAGGAAAGGTTTCCTTGCAAACTTGAGAAGAATTCAGTTGAAAAGTACACAAAATAGTGAGTTACTCAACACACATGAAAAAACATTATTATTTGTACTTTTTAACTGAGACAGTATTTTCGAAATTTCAATAAACTGGTATTTAAGACCTATCCATATGTTGAGAAAATTCTGCTAAAGCGACTCGTATTAATTGCAACGCGTCAATTTTGCACAGGGGTTTTGAGATAAAAGGAGGAGTGGGAAAATCCGTGTTAATATCCGTAAGGCCCAAAAAAAAAAAACAGTTTGGACCCATGCTTACAGCCAATCAGAGGCCAGCCGCCAGCCCGCATTTTCGATCCTTTACCTGCATTGACCACACAGGCCTTCATTCAATTGCGAATCTTGTTTACTCTTTGCTCTTGTTATCCTACCTATTTCTACGTTTCCCCCTTTTCCTATTCTCTGCTTTCCCCCTATTCTCTGCTTGATTTGAGGGGGCCCCCACTAACCACAACCTTGTGGATCAGGGGCTCTAGGTAAAATGCCTCCTTTCCCCCTTTTCCACTGTATATCCTTGATGACGAGTAACTTGCCCGATAGATTTCTCCTGAGAGTAGCATTACAGTTTCCGGAGCCTAGCCCTCGTTTCAGATATAGAAGCCCAGTTAACCTTTAAACCCTTTTACACTTTTTTAAAAGCATACCTTCGAATTACAAAGAAGTTGCAATAAAACAGGATTTCAGAGGTCAAAGTTTAGATAAGATGAGTTCCCTGATCGATTGATGCAGCGTCACAATTTTTTGATGGAAAAAATTTGAAACTTTTGCCTGAGGTCAGCACTGCCCCCCAATGTGACACATGATTTGCATCTTGAAGAGTGAAATTTGAAATGAAAGCAAAATGATAGAACTACTTAATTTAAGCATGATTTTCCTGTAAGCATCGAATTCGAGGTCTGGAATAGATCTCCCTATCAAAATTGCTATGACTGTCGCAAATATTCCACATAATTTGTAACGATGATACCAAATACTTTGGATCACAAAAATAAAGTTATTGACTATTGCCATGAGAAGTTTTAGAATAATATAGGCCAAGTATAAAATCACTGATAAAGTTGTAATAACCAAAACAAAAAGAAAAAGTTTTACCACCAGTTCCTCCTCCCCCGCCATGAGGACGAAAATAACTTGACACAAGCGTGACTCGACTATGTAAATTAGTGGCTAGAACACTGAAGGACAAAGAACGAAAAGGAAACAAAAAATTGGACAGTAATGAACTTTTTATTATTATTAATAGCTTTTCCAGTCATGCAGGTAGCAAGTAGCACAACTCATGAGCTCCACCAATACGATCATAACCTAGACATCACATCCACTGCCATCAAAAACAAACCGGCTTCAAAAGTCAGCGCGGCGGCGCACAGTGGAGCGAGTCAATGGAAAAGCCAGTGATGAATTGGCGACTTTAAATCCTTACATTTTTTTTATCATGCAATGGAAAGTTTGAAACCGATTTCACCAGTTTATTATACAAAAAATTTTATACAAGAACCATCCCATATAGTTCCTTTTTTTAACGGTAAAAATATTTAAATTTTCATTTTTTCAAATATATTCCAGTCCGACCCCTCCCCTTGAATCGTTTCACTGTGGGGGCGGACGGTGCGGGCGGCCGGCAACAGTCAAGGACGTTGTCGTTTGTGAGTGTAAATGTGTGAGTGGAGTTCAGTGGTGTGTGTGTGTGTGTGTCTGGAGCATCTCTCTCTCGCAATCGTGTACGATTACGGGAACAACTTGGAAAACGGACCGAGCCGCCCTAAGACGCAATGAGTGTGAGTGAGAGACCTTTTCTTAAAACGGTCTCTCTCTCGCACTCGTGTTCGCTTACGGGAACAACTTGGAAAACGGACCGAGCCGCCGTAAGACGCAATGGTTTTGGGGTGAGATACCTTTTTCGTAAAACGGTCTCTCTCTCGCACTCGTGTTCGCTTACGGGAACACCTTGGAAAACGGACCGAGCCGCCGTAAGACGCAATGAGTGCGAGTGAGGACCCTTTTTATAAAACGGTCTCTCTCTCGCACTCGTGTTCGCTTACGGGAACAAGTGGAAAACGGAAAACCCAACCGCCATAAGGACCAATGAGTGCGAGTGAGAGACCTTTTTCGGGAAAACGGTCTCTCTCTCGCACTCGTGTACGCTTACGGGAACAACTTGGAAACGGACCGAACCGCCATAAGATGCAATGAGTGCGAGTGAGAGACCTTTTCGTAAAAAGGTTTTCTCTCTCGCACTCGGTACGCTTACGGGAACAACGTGGAAAACCGGGCCCAGCCGCCATAAGACGCAATGAGTGCGAGTGAGCCTTTTTTTGTAAAACGGCCTCTCTCTCGCACTCGTGTACGCTTACGGGAACAACTTGGAAAACGGACCGAACCGCCCTAAGACGCTATGAGTGCGAGTGAGAGACCTTTTTTGTAAAACGGTCCCTCTCGCACTCGTGGGTTTTCTTGCGGGAACAAAATTGGAAAAAAAGGACCGAGGGCCCAAAAACGCCCAAAAAAATGCGAGTGAGAGACCTTTTTCGGGAAAACGGGCTCTCTTCGCACCTTTGTGTTCGCTTACGGGAACAACTTGGAAAACGGACCGAACCGCCGTAAGACGGGAATGAGTGCGAGTGAAAGACCTTTTTGTTTAAAAAGGTCTCTCTCTCGCACTCGTGTTTGCTTTCGGGAACAACTTGGAAAACGGGCCCAAGGGCCCTAAGAAACCAATGAGGGGAGGAGAGGGGCCTTTTTTTTAAAACGGGCTCTCTCTCGCACTCGTGTTTGCTTACGGGAACAACTTGGAAAACGGCCGAACCCCCATGAGACGCAAAAGAGTGCGGTGAGAGACCTTTAGGAATAAGTAAATGTGTGAGTGCAGTTCCGGGGGGTTTGGGTGTGTGGGGTGGTGGTGTTGGTGTTTTGGGAAGCACTCTCTCTCTCGCAATCGTGTTCGCTTTCGGGAACACCTTTGGGAAAAAGGACCGAGCCGCCGTAAGACGCAATGAGTGCGAGTGAGAGACCTATTTCATTAAACGGTCTCTCTCTCGCACTCGTGTTCGCTTACGGGAACAACGTGGAAAACGGACCGAACCGCATAAGGACAATGAGTGCGAGTGAGAGACCTTTTTTGTTTAAAAAGGTCTCTCTCTCGCACTCGTGTTTGCTTACGGGAACAACTTGGAAAACGGACCGAACCGCCATAAGATGCAATGAGTGCGAGTGAGAGACCTTTTTCGTAAAACGGTCTCTCTCTCGCACTCGTGTTCGCTTACGGGAACAACGTGGAAAACGGACCGAGCCGCCATAAGACGCAATGAGTGCGAGTGAGAGACCTTTTTCGTTTAAAAAGGTCTCTCTCTCGCACTCGTGTTCGCTTACGGGAACACCTTGGAAAACGGACAAAGCCGCCGTAAGACGCAATGAGTGCGAGTGAGAGACCTTTTCATAAAACGGTCTCTCTCTCGCACTCGTGTTCGCTTACGGGAACAACGTGGGGAAAAAGGACCGAACCGCCATAAGGACCAATGAGTGCGAGTGAGAGACCTTTTTGTAAAACGGTCTCACTCTCGCACTCGTGTTTGCTTGCGGGAACAACTTGGAAAACGGACCGAGCCGCCATAAGACGCAATGAGTGCGAGTGAAAGACCTTTTGGGAAAAAGTAAATGTGTGAGTGGAGTTCAGTGGTGTGTGTGTGGGGGTGTGTGTGGGTGTGTGTGGTTTTGGGGGTGGGGTCTGGAGCATCTCTTCTCGCAATCGTGTTCGCTTACGGGAACAACTTGGGGAAAAAGGACCCCAGCCGCCATAAGACGCAAGAGTGTGAGTGAGAGACCTTTTTCGTAAAACGGTCTCTCTCTCGCACTCGTGTTCGCTTACGGGAACACCCTTTGGAAAAAGGACCGAGCCGCCGTAAGACGCAATGAGTGCGAGTGAGAGACCTATTTCATAAAACGGTCTCTCTCTCGCACTCGTGTTCGCTTACGGGAACAACGTGGAAAACGGACCGAACCGCCATAAGGACCAATGAGTGCAAGTGAGAGACCTTTTTCGTAAAACGGTCTCTCTCTCGCACTCGTGTTTGCTTACGGGAACAACTTGGAAAAAGGACCGAACCGCCATATGACGCAATGAGTGCGAGTGAGAGACCTTTTCCGTAAAACGGCCTCTCTCTCGCACTCGTGTACGCTTATGGGAACAAATTGGAAAAAAGGACCGAACCGCCAAAGACGCTATGAGTTGCGAGTGAGAGACCTTTTTCGTAAAACGGTCTCACTCTCGCACTCGTGTTCGCTTACGGGAACAACTTGGAAAACGGACCGAACCGCCGTAAGACGCAATGAGTGCGAGTGAGAGACCTTTTTCGTAAAAAGGTCTCTCTCTGCACTCGTGTTTTCTTACGGGAACAACTTGGAAAACGGACCGAACCGCCATAAGAAACCCAAAGAGTGCTAGTGAGAGACCTTTTTCGTAAAACGGTCTCTCTCTCGCACTCGTGTTTGCTTACGGGAACAACTTGGAAAACGGACCGAGCCGCCATAGGACGCAATGAGTGCGAGTGAGAGACCTTTTTCGTGAAACGGTCTTTCTCCATCGAACTGTTTGGAGCACAAAAAAGAGACCAAAGAGACCTTATATAAAATCCCAAAGACTTCTATAGCTTGTCCCAGAAAAGATTGGATTTGACACTTCTATGGTTTTCATGAAAACATCAGCTTCTTACGGCTCCTAACCAATCAGGTTGCTCTATCTGAGGATGGAAGCTGATGTTTTCATTTAAAGCTACAGTTGTCAAGTCCAATCCAAAGAGTAAACAAGAGTCGCAATTGAATGGAAGGCCTGCGTGGTCAACGTAGATAAGGGATCCGAACGCGGGCTGGCCTGGGCTGGCCTCTGATTGGCTGCAACGGGTGGAGCAAAAATGACTCGGGGTATAGGGAAAATAACACGGGATTTTCGTTCCGGGGCGTTTATCTCGAAACCTAAGCAAAATCGTATGTAAACAATTTATACGAGTCGATTCAGCAGATTTTTCCAAACAATTTGATAGGTCATAAGTGCCACTTTATTGCAAATTCGAAAAGACTGTTTCAGTTTAAAAGTACGCACAATAGTGTGATTACATGCTTGGCGTGTGTTCGAGCAGTGTTTGAGTAACTCACTATTGTGCGTACTTTTAAACTGAAACAGTCTTTTCGAATTTGCAATAAAGTGGCACTTATGACCTATCAAATTGTTTGGAAAAATCTGCTGAATCGACTCGTATAAATTGTTTACATACGATTTTGCTTAGGTTTCGAGATAAACGCCCCGGAACGAAAATCCCGTGTTATTTTCCCTATACCCCGAGTCATTTTTGCTCCACCCGTTGCAGCCAATCAGAGGCCAGCCCAGGCCAGCCCGCGTTCGGATCCCTTATCTACGTTGACCACGCAGGCCTTCCATTCTCAATTGCGACTCTTGTTTACTCTTTGGTCCAATCATTCTTGGGACAACCTATAATACTGTCTAAAATCCTGTGAACGCTCGGACGGGTATTTACGTTTTGCCGAGATGCACGGATTTTTTTTACTGACTCGCTGTTGCTGCGGCCTGGTGGCAAATGTTGGAACAGTGTGTCGTGCATAAACTGCTTCTATAAAGCCCCATTTCCCCCTAACTTCTGTATCTGCCTTTCAGGCGTAGTGGTTCGAACCCGGATCATGGTTTCGGAGGCCCCTGGTTCGATCCCGCCGGTTGTCATTTCTTTTCCCCCCTTTCTCAAAAATGCTTTAACTATAGAGTGTAGGCACGTAGATTTTTAACGTCTTAACGAACGTCCTACGAAATTTCAAGACATGTAACCCAAGTTTTTCCTCTAAAAACTGACCGTCTCACAGATGAAGTTGGAGGCAAAATGCAGAGAACCTTTTTTTTTCTCACGAGTTTGTCTCCTACAGACTCTGACCATTCTGGTCCATTGTCACTTACAATTTTGGGCAAAAACACATTTTGAACACATTCTTCAAGCTTTCAAGCTTCTTTTTTTTTTTTTTTTTTTTTTTACTTAGTCTCGGATTATTCTTAAATTTTGAGATGTGTCAAATCCTTGTGGGGGGGGGGGGGGGCTCAAGAGCAGTAGGTATTATCCGCGGATGGCACCTCCGTGCTGGGGGTTTTGGACTTGGCCTGATGCTTACTGCCGCTCCTGGTAAATACCTTTGTGAGATAGGATTTTGGCCGGGGGGGAAAAAAAGTATAAATACGCTTCAATAATATTATAAATGAGTAAAAAGTGAAGACGAGAAGGGAAAAGGTAGGTATGGATGCGTTATTTTACAATTCAAACAGACCGCGGAAACTGCGGACTGGTGCGGAGGCGGGCAGAATGACTGAAACTTCGGTCAGTAAAAAAACCCCGTGCATCTCTGCTCGTGAGCTCAACCCGCTTGGACGAGTAATCTTTGTATAATACGCCTAAACTTCTCTCGTCTTTGGCTGTTGTTTGTTGTTTACTGACTCATTATTTCTGCATTATTGTAAACATCGAGTGACCGGAATTTCTAAAGTGATCGAATTATCGGCGATACTTGCACTAATTTTTGTTACTAAATCATCCTAGTGACTGATTCTGTTTTAGCAATGGCACTCCGAACTTACGGCGACAAGCCGATAAGTTTTCAAGTGGAAGAAAATGGAGAATATTACTGTATTGGATCAGAGGTAACCAGTGCACATTAGTAAAATCCATCTTAAATAACTATCATTTTATGATTATTCTACTTTTCCTGTCCTTTGAAGATAATGCTACAGTGGAGGCTTACACTCTTGTCCTTTTAAAGCAAAGAGGTCCACCACAAAGCCCACGTTTACGCTTCGACCCCCAGAGCCCCAGAATTCATCTCTTATTATCGGTTGAGGTCTTCTTCGCACAGTTGTGACCCTTAAAATGTTTTAGAGCTGCTGTAATAAAATTGCCACTCCTTTTCTAAAGGGCTCTGCAGGATTTTTAGACTGAAGCTGAACCAGCGGTTGGTGCATTGGGTTTTGTTGAGGATTTGAAAAACAACTGTTTTCTGTCGAAGAGTTTGTGTTATCTAAACAGTTGTTGTACAAGAGGTTATGCATAGCGGATATTTTAGCCAAAGTTGTTTTTGATTAGAAGGCGATGGAATGAGATTGACCAATGCATTTTTTTAATAAGACCTGTTAACTGCACTGGGAACTATTTCCTCCGAATGCTACACTTGTGATTCACCATTGCTGGACTATTTTGAGAATCGGGTTCTGACAAATAGCTGAGCTTGCTACCAAACTGCATCAAAACGCATCGGTGAGCAGTTGGTATCTGCATAGTTTCGACTCGTTGGTAATCATCCGCCCACCGATGCGCTTTGATGCGATTCGGTAGCATGAACCACTACTCGTCAGAACCTGATACTCAAAATGGTCCTGCTCTATCATATCTTCTCGCCATTTCTCTTTATGGAAGCTCTGACGCTGAAACTAGCAAAACCTTGACAAATCTGTTATCTCATCATCGTAATGCTGATTTTTCACAAATAAAGAATTCATCAGCATTTTTCCTAATGGGTCTGTTGCAAACTTTTGCTACACCGATCAAGAGAGTTTCATCGGATGTAAAACTGCCCGAAAAGTCCATTGGTGGCATCAGAAAGTCATGAAATGCGATATTAAACTCACAAGAGACGTTTAATGAAATCCAAGATGGCGGTAACATATCGAGCAATCTGGAAGTGTGCACCTTTAACATCCAAGGATTGCCAATGTTGACAACCTCACAGCTTCAAAGGTTATGTGTTTATTTACGTTGTGATTGGGTGTGATCAATATTGTGAGGTTGGCTATCCTTGGATGTTCGTGGTGCATGCATACAGGTTGCTCAATATTCTACCGCCATCTTGGATTTCATTAAACGTCTCTCGTGAGTTTTGTACTGCATTTTATGACTTTCTGATGCGCCCAATGGACTTTTCACGGGTTTCACATTAGATTGAACACTCTATAGTGCTGTAGCAAAAGTTTGCAACAGACCCATTCTTATCTGTAGAATTATAATCTCTTTTACTTTCTGTTGTGTAGGTTGGTAATTACCTCCGTCTCTTCAGAGGATCCCTGTACAAACGATATCCTGGAATGTTCCGACGCACAATTTCAAACGAAGAAAGAAAAAGATTGTTAGATCTAGGTATTCATGGTAATATTTTTACTTATTTCTAGGCTAGTCCAATATCTGAACTTAAATTTCAGCTTCATTGATCTTAAGGAATGAGGTTCAGATAAGGACTAGAGGAATATTGGGAATGGAACCGGTGTCAGTGATCAGCAATTTGAGTGACAAACCAGCCGGTACTCCGCCCTCAGGGGCTTAACCAAGAGGGGGGGGTCCAGGGGGTCTGGACTTCCCCCCCTTGACATCAAAATTTGTCCTAAAGAAAGGTAATTTTTTGCGTTTTCAGACGAATTTGACCAAATTAGTATCTTTGGACCCCGTCCCCCCCTCCCCTTGAAATTTTTGGACCTCGGACCCCCCCCCTAGAATAATTCCTGGCTACGCCACTGTCCGCCCCCTACCCCTGAAAAATTCACACAAGAGATTGGCAAATCATTCTATCTTCTCACTTTTCACTCTTATTATTTCACTCTGTTGCGTGAAACTTCTGCTTGAAGGTTTTAAAAATAACTAGTCTTTATCATTTGACCTTTGAGTATTAATAGAGTCCCTGTATATTGAAGAGTCTCTCCATGTAGAAAATGAAGAAGAAGAAGCCGTCTTTGAAGGCAAAGGAGGCGTCCACTCTGATTGGTTCGGTTTAGCGAGGAGGCGAGTGTTTATTTCCCTGGAAATATAAAATTTTGCTGCAAAAAATTGAAGTGAGGAAGGTTGAAACAGTAAGTACAATGGATGGTTTTAAACTTGATTCAAGTCTTATAAGCCTGTAAATTTCAATTACGAACCACGCCTCCTCGAAGGAGGCGCTCCAACGATCATTTTATGGAGGAACAGCACAAAGAACGGCTCTTTGAGCTCCATGACAGGCGGCAGCTGAAAATGCAGCAGCCAATGAGTTAAGGTGTGCCATTAGACTGCCACTCTTGATAAATGTACAGCTTGTTGGACTAAGTCTATAGATGAAGCAAATAGTAAATCCAAGTGGTTTAAAAAAAAAACAAAACAAAACGACACAAAACTAATGAAACTTGATGTTCAAGTTGCATTGAGTTCGTAACTAGCCCATCTAATAAGATCTGTGTTGAAATGAAGCTGCTTTGGATAAAGATCAGGTCTCAATTTCCTGGAAATAAACGTTTAAAAGAGATGAATTACGAGTACCGATCGGTTGGTCGTTCAATTGCAGACAGGTAGAAGACAGTAAAGATTGCCCTCTTGAAGCAGGAGTGCAAAATTTGC
The DNA here is from genome assembly GCA_011764245.1 of Trialeurodes vaporariorum. Lineage (NCBI taxonomy): Eukaryota > Metazoa > Arthropoda > Insecta > Hemiptera > Aleyrodidae > Trialeurodes > Trialeurodes vaporariorum. The sequence goes on from VMOF01000388.1 coordinate 7,206,094, forward strand.
CTAGGTCCTAACCTTCTCAGAATCCTCTCGTAATCTGGCATTTTTTTTGCAATATGAGGTTCTTGTAAAACATTTTAGAATTTTATTCCATTACTTTGGTTCTACTTAATTTATCGTTTTGTCAAAGTCTCGACTTCCTTCTAAATCTAAAATTGTTTGAACTTTAGCCGGGGTTAGTGAAATGTGATTTTGGAGATTTTCGCACCACTGTTTCAATGTTTCCTCTATTCTTTTATTTGAAAACTCCGGTTTGGAGTAAATTTGCTGTCGCCATGGGCCCTGGCTGACCTCTTGTCCATCAATTTTTTTTTCTTAAAAAAAATCTTACCCATCATGCCTTTCATTTACATTTTTTCTTTGACCTATTGTTAAGAGCTATAAGGCAAGAATTGTAAGTTTTGGCTGTTGGTACGGTAACCATCGTTAAGTATTGTTAGCTGAAGGCAACTCATGGGAAGTGTTTGTTAACAGACAGTTTAACGATGAATTCTGTGTAGCAATGATCAAGCCTTACTGATAGCATCACTCATAAACAACCTTAAAAAAAGAAAAAGAAAAGATAATGAAAATGATCGGCTTTTTAATGAACCTGTGCCCTTTTAAGATTAGCCTGTCTGGATTGATCAATTTTTAACTTAAATGTAATAATGCTTTGATTTTATCAAGGAATTATAGAGTTACAAAGAGAGTAGTTAAAGGACAGAGAATCAGAGATCTAAGAATTAGAAAATACTTTACATCTATCCAGATTAAAACTTATCAAGAAGAGATCAAGATGTTAAATAGTACAAAGCAAGCCTCAGGAAGGCTACTCACATTGGCACAAACTTTTAAGATCCTAAGCAAACCGGTCGGCTTTTGCAAACTTCAAACCGAGGACCAAATCATTGATAAAATCATGAAATAAAACAGGTACATCTTTTTGTATTTTCAACGTGTATTTCTGTGAACTATTTTCAACAGCTTCCATATACAGAGTTTGATAGTTTTGTTAAATGTTTTTATGCTGTTCCTTCTTTAGGACTAAGCGCTCACTGTCTTGCATCAAGCGTCTCCTTGCTCCGCGCATCAGAAGTTGAAGATATCATCGAAGGAAATGATGAAAAATACAAAGCTGTTTCTGTCCATTCTTCTGAACCGTTAGTTCCCAGGTAAACATTTTTAATTGGAATGATTGCCGGCCAGTGCTGCCAGATTTGGAAAAAAAAAAACAAAAAGTGCTGAAAAACATGCGAATTTCCCATAAGACTTGCGGTGAAATGTGTATTTTTTTGCCAGATCTGGAAGGACTGATGGGGGCTACATCAGTACCTTCAATGTAATTAGTATCGGGGTCGTATACGATGGGGCTCTTGCAAACTTTTGCTACAGGGGATTAAAGAGTTGATTCTTGCATAAAAACCTGTAAAAATGACGATGTAAATGAAAATTCACAAAATCCACTCTCAGAATCGGGCATAATGGCAGTTTAACGCAGGTATCATGGGAGATTCCTATCTAATTTGAGACATACCTCTGTGTTTTCGTAGAGAAAGTGACAAATTAGACAGGAATCTCCCATGATACCTGCGTTGAAGCGCCAGCACGATCATGCCGTTGGAGCAGATTTGTGAGTTTAATACTGAATTTTAGACGTTTTCAGTGTGATTTTCGTGACTTTCGCTGGCTTTTACATCAGATTCGACTGTTCATTTACTTACAGCAAAAGTTTGCAAGAGCCCCTTTGTATGTATACTACCTTGTTATGTTCTTTGTTTCAATTTTCAACCTACAATGTACCTACATATGTTTTTCTTATTTTCTTGACTTGTATAATCGCTCTTTGTAATAGGGCTCCTGAACAAAACTTAAATAAATAAAAAAAAAAAAATTGAGGTCTCAAATTTAATTAAAAAAAATTTGAGTTTCACACATAAAAAACTGGCCTGAAGGCTGATCATTTACTTCATTCATGAATGGATCTTTATGCCTGTCTATGAGTGATTCTATTCGTCGGAAATTGTAAAACTGGGCTGTTGCTATGGTGACTATTTTTGAAATACCCGATATTTTAAGGCTACTCATAAATGGCTTTAAAAAACAGAAACTTTAATGATGGTTACATGGCCCTGATAATTTAGAGCATTGAAATTGAGGATGCTTCAAAAAACATTAACAAAGCCGAAAATCGTGTGATCAATGCCATCAACATATCAAGTCTGCTCTGAAAGCAGAGAGACTGTGTATCCATACTGACGCAGCGTGCGTTGTTTACGGCAACTCGCGGTCATCTAAACTTAACACTGACCGACAGTGTTGCCAGATGATGTCAACTCCTAATATCCTAATATCATCACAGAATAATACAATCAGAACGGAAACTCCCATAAGTGCCAATGGAAGCAAGTTTGGAATTTAATGGCACCAATAGGCAATGCTGTGGTCCTATATCCCAACATGGCGGACGAGTGTGATTTGTGTTGAAACTCATTTATTTCTGTAAAGTCCGGAAATAAATCTTAAGTTTCCGGCCTCACTTTTATTCTATTGGCATTTCAGAATGAAAATTTCGCGGATCATGTCCTATATTTTTTTTGCGTGCGAATCCAGATGTAAACATCCTATATCCCAACATGGCGGATGCGAAATGAATTCGCTTCAAAATTGACAGAGTTTCCGTTCTGGTTGTATTATTCTGTGATATCATGGGTAGCCGGTAGGGCCAACGCCATCCTATTACTATAAACTGAAATCGAATTAATCATGATTGTTGACGTTTGTTTCTTTTCTGCAGGGAAAACAAAGCAAAGAAGTCAGCTCCTTGGGTTCCCTCGCTGCCGAATAGCTCTCACTTGGACGCTGTTCCGCAAGCAACTCCTATCAATCGCAATAGAGTAAATCAGAAAAAAGTTAGGACTTTCCCTCTCTGCTTTGATGACACTGATCCCAGTGTTAATCATGAAAACGCTACTCAGGTTGAACAGCTAGTTCCGATTAGGCTCGACATGGAGATTGAAGGACAAAAACTCCGTGACACTTTCACCTGGAATAAAAATGGTAATTGTTTATTTAGGTGTCTATTAAGATATTTATTTATCCATCTATTCATTTATTTTAATTTATCTAGAGTAAGGTAGTTTTAATGGGTCTGCTGCGTGCTTTTGCCACAGCATTATAGAACCTTGATTCCGAAGTAAAATTCGGCAAAAACAACGATGCGCCCTTTAAAAACGTTCAAATACCACTGCCAATTTAAAAAACCCCTTGCCACACTATTTACTCTGGCATACTGCTACGAAGACCAAACCACAGTGTATATGTAAACAATATCATAACTACAAAATGATGGAATTTTCTTCCCAATACATGAAATATTGGCTGCATTTGCTGTCTGCGGGCCGATCCTTGAAATTCACGACTTCTGGGATAGACTGGATAAGAATGGAAAACAGTGATTGGTGGAGACGAGTCATGTGATTGCCAAGTCTAATGGAAATACGGAATTTTTCTAATTGGTTATCAGGTACTCCAAGACTGCCCGATAACCAATTAGATAAATTCTGTACTTTGATTAGACTTGGCAACCACGTGACTCGTCTCCACCAATCACCGTTTTCCATTCTTATCCAGTCTACCCAAAAGTAGTGAATTTCAAGGATCGGCCGCCTGCTGGTCTTTTCTGGCTTATCTAATATTACAAAATAATAAAAGAATTGTATGCATTTGTCGTTGTTTAAAAAAACGCGGTGTAGTTATATGTCTGTGATAATTGTGTCTAGTGTAGCATGAGTTGTTAGAAATGGAAGTGATTTCCTACGCTAATGAGTGGATTTTGAAAGTTTTTAATGTGCGCATCGTTATTATTGCCGAATTTTACTTTAGAATCAATATGTCATATTGCTGTAGCAAAAGTACGCAACAGACCCATTTTTTAGGTAAAAATTATTGAAAGTAATAAGTTATCTATGACTGTCATGTCAGATTTAAGTAAAGTGTTAGACTGTAAATCATGAGATATTAATGACTTCAGTAAGCTGAACACGGCACCAACGAGCTATACTTTTAAGGGGGCTAGTACTTGTTATAAGACCTACCCCAGGCAGCATGGGTAATCTGATTCTGGTTTGTTTGCCAATTTTTTTTTTTTTTTTTTTTTAACCTTAAATGAAAAAATTGTTATTACTACAAAGGAAAGCGATTTCAAATGAAAGTGCAAGTGTTTTAGAGTGGCTCTCTGGACAATGATTTCCAGTAAAATTACCCAGGTGAGAGAATTTTGCTTGTTTCTGTCATGTATCTGTTTCTCTATGTTGCAAATCCTTCCAAAAGAAGCTGTCACATTGATTTCTGTGTTCAGATAGCCACTCTGAAACATTTGCAATTTTGTTTAAAATTAATTTCAAATGGATTTGTCACAACATTTTTATTTTTTTTTTAATTTAATGGTTTAAAAATAAGAGGCTAACAAACTGAGCCCATGTGAAAATGTCCATAAGAGATTCTCATCATGGCAGCCTCCGAACTGTCTCAAAATTAGGTCCCACAAATCTTTTCTATTGATATAGCACATTGTTTGGCACGGTGCTAAAGCCCTTCTCTAAGTGTTTGAGTATTAGAGATAAGGTTGCACCTATCAAGCGAACTGATGGTAGTGCAATTCATGTTCTCAGTTTTAGGAATTTTTCATGCTTCTGGGAATATTCCAGCAGCACGTCACCTCTGTTGCTCCTTCGTAATTAAATTTTCTTCACTATATATTCATATAAATGAGATCCGAACTGAATTATTGAATTTTCTTCCGTATTTAGAATCAATAATAACACCGGAACAGTTTGCTGAAGTGCTGTGTGATGATCTTGATTTGAACGCTCTGGCGTTTGTTCCTGCTATAGCTCAAGCGATACGTCAACAAATCGATGGATTTCCCACCGAAAATATTCTCAAGAACCAGTACGATCAACGTGTTATCATTAAGGTAAGAGTTTACTCATGCCACTGGCCACTCAATCTGCTATTCAATGAGGCTGAGTTCTCACCCATATATCTAACCAATAGCCTCGTTTATGCGAGAGATCTAAACCTGGGTTGAGTCAACCGGAGTTGAGTTTCAACCTGGGTCCAACTCAGGTTAGCGCGTAAACACCCGTATTTTTGAACTCGAGTTCGAAGGATTTCTTTCTTCTTCTTCACTGCGTTTGTTTACATTTTTGATGAAAATGGCGGCGATGCTTGGTGCGGTACGGACAAGTGTGACCGCATAAGACGCTTGTTTAACCTCGCTCGGATTGGTGACATCGATGCCGCGTGAATCCGGGCTCTGAACTCCGAGGTGTTTATGCGTGAAATCTCAACCCGAGTTCACCGACTCGACTCGGATTTGAATCGGGGTCGAGTCGAACCCGAGTTCAGTGAGATCCGAAGTGTTTATGCGAGCATCTCAACCCGGGTTCAGCTGAACTCGGGTTCTGGAACCCGGGTGGAGATGCTCGCATAAACGAGGCTAATGTGATACTGTGTTTTCATACACGTAACAGGTATTGTAATTACCTTGCAGTGATTATTTTTGTCACGGACGTCACATTTTGACAATTAAAATCAATGTAACTTTCAAAGTTATGTTTGAAATATAACAAAAAAATTACCACAGAGTGGACCTGCAATTGATTATTCTCTTCCTGCTAATTTTTTTTTTTTATTTTACTCTTTAGCTGGTGACAGTTTCTTCAATTTTGTGTAAGTGCATGATAGAGCGATACTCTTTGTGTGGCGTTGTACAGCCGTGTTAAACTTTTTTTTTTTTTTATATTCCAGCTCAATATTCATGTGGGGAACACATCTCTAGTCGATCAAGTAGAGTGGGACATGAGCGAAAGAGAGAACTCACCTGAGCAGTTTGCCATGAAACTGTGCGCAGAGCTAGGTCTGGGTGGAGAATTTGTCACAGCAATAGCTTACTCCATACGGGGACAATTAAGTTGGCATCAAAGGACTTACGCTTTCAGGTAACCAAAATTTAAGTTGAATACACATTGACTTGAATTCTCTTGGCTGTCTCTAGTCTCCATAGTCAACATCATAACAATTATAATAATAATAATAATGATTTAAATGGTAATGTTATTGGCAGTAGTAATGCTATCAGATACTAACATGCCCTGTGTTCATTCATCAAGGATATTTTTCACATGGCAACAGGGCTTTTAAAGAATTCCAAGTAAAAGAGATTGCTCTAGCTAACATTAGCCGTAAGCAATTCAATAGGTAATTCGTGAGTAAAATCCAGCAAAAATTACGATTACAGAGCTACGAAGGTATCATTGAAGATTCCTATCTAATGTGAGGCTTTCCTCTGTTTGTTTCTACGGAGAGAGAGTGACAAATTAGGCAGGAATCCCCCCATGACACCTGCATAGCTCCACCAATTAAGAACTAAGATGGCCCTCAAGTGCTAAAAAAAGGGGGGGGCAGAAAGACGAAAGTGGGAAGTTCCCTCTCCAGAAGGGAATGTAACTTTAGCCCCTATGGAGCTCTTGCAAACTTTTGCTGTAGGGGATTGAAGAGTTGATGCTTGCATGACTTTCAGATGAATGACGCAGTTTGTTCGGGGACTGACTTCAAATATGTCATTTGACACCGTTTAACCCAATGGCACTGATCACGTCTCGTTCAAAAGAGCGGAATTAGCCCCCCGGATGTGTTTCTGACTCGAGAACAACTTTTGAAAAACTGAAGAAAAAATTAGATTGCATAATGAAAAAGTTTCTTTTTGAATTCTAGTTTGTATTCATCCTTGAAATTATCTTTGAGAACCTCGGTTTGAAGGGGCTGGGACCCATGAAAAATATTTTTTTTTCGGACTTTGTGGGGTCTGCCAGGGCTCCTATTTGTTATTTTGCCACCCACAAATGACTGAAATATCACTGCTTTTTTGATTACCTGACACTTGCATTAAAAGCCCTAGAAGATGGTGCAAAAGAGACAGACCCCCTCCCTCTTCAAGACATGGACCTGACATTTCCTCTCCAAGGAAACAAAAAGAAATTTGACTATGTCAGAACGCAATTTCCAATAAATTTTCAACATAAATTCACCAAAATGAGAGCTACCTTACGCGTACAAGATAGTATCTCCCTAGAAATAATTTATTTTTTTAATTTGATCAGAAACTCCACCCCCCCTCCTCACTCACTTTACATTCTCCTCAATCGAACCATAGGATTTAGCTAAGTCAGAACACAATTTTCACTAAATTCTCTACTGCAATTCGCCGAAATGTCAGCATCCTTACGCTCTTGAGATAGTATCACCCTTGTAATAATTTATTTCTTTAATTTGGTCAGAAACTCAACCCTCCTTCTCTCGCCACCCACCCACATTCCCTTTAATCTAACCCTCGAATTGAGTGAATATTTATCGAAGGATAGACCTACCAAGTCATCAGTTGACTTGGCTCCTCTAGGGTAATTTTTGTCATAATGCTTCGAAAGACAACATTTGCTGGTGAATAGAAAGCCATTCTACACTCAATAGTAAATACTGAACTTATCAGCTTATAAAATAAGTTGTTAGAATGTGTGTTAAGGGAACAAACTACACTTTATCAAAAACCGCTAACTCCTCTGTTGGTGACACATGATCACTAAGTACTTCTTAAACATTCCTAAGCTTAAATAAGCCTTTAATTCACCTGTGATCGATTCAGACTTTTATTATCTTTTTTTCTCTACCTATACTCGGTCACATCCAATAAAAGAAATACTGATAATATGTTTCAATTGTTTTTTTCCTATTTTCTGTCCTTGGCCCTTGACCGTGAATAATAAGTCTAATCTTTTAATAACCTCTGTAGACGCTCCTTGTAGAGTCAAGCTTAAAAGCATTATGAAAGTCTAATAGTCTCCCAAATATAGAGTCTATTTGTCAAGCTTCTAGAAATTTTTTAATGGACAAATGAATGAAAAAAACTCCAAAGGCAACACGTTGTATGTGTAATTGAATGGGTCTGTTGCGTACCGAAAAGCCGAAAAAGAAAAACCGAAAAGACCAGACAGCAAATGCAGCCAATAGTTCATGTATTTAGAAGGGAATTCCATCATTTTGCAGTTACGATGTTGTTTACTTATGCACGGTGGTTCCGTCTATGTAGTAGTATACCGGTTCAAATAGTGTCTAGTGTAGCGCGGGCTGTTTGAAATGGAAGTGATTTCCTGAGTTAATGAGTGGATTTTGAACGTTTTTACTGTGCGCATCGTTATTTTCGCCGAATTTTACGTTAGAAACAATGAGTTATATTGATGTAGCAAAAATATGCAACAGACCCATTGATATCAAATTTATGAGGGGTCTGTCAGAAACTTTTGCTACTACAGTTATTTCAAGCACTGAACTTCCTTCCAAAATTTATACTCTGAAATCAAAATAATGGTGTGCACGCACCCTCCAAATTTTCAAATTTTACTTTTCAACCAGGATGCAAAAGAAAATAATCTATAGATGATGTTGTAAATCGATGCAACCTAACATTTACGCATCAAGGACAAAGGGTTTGCACAGCGAATTCAATAAGCGTGACTAAGCAACAAGTATTTTCGCAGGTAGACAATCACTAACCAAATTAACTTAGTGACCTCTATGTACTAATGACTCTCTCTACTTTTGTGACTCTCATTCCTAAAATCGTACCCAAACCTTTGTTTTTCTTGATATAAAAAAAAAAAAAAAAAAAAAAAAAAAAAAAAAAAGAACTTGTAATCTCAAGGGTTACGGCAGTTATAGCAATCTATTTTGGATGCTCCCAATTCACACTTGTCATCTGTTGTCAGATTTTTTTGGATTTATCCTTTTTGTTTGAAATTGTCTTAAATTGGTTTTCTATAGAGTCCCTACACACTATGATAGTTGCGCCATGTCATTTTTCTTCAAAGTGAACAGGGGTGCAAAATATGCCCGATCTAGCGATCCGCGGATCGCGTGAAAGTGAGGAAACTTCTGGGAAAGTGAGGAAATTTGTCCAATTTTTTTTTTTTTTTTTTTTTTTTTTTTATAATGGCACAATAAGGATTTCCCAGGAAAATAGTGTGAAAAATAGGAAAATATCGGTCACTTTGCGAACATACGGTGTTGAAATGTTAAAATAACCAAAAAAAAAAGGCCTCACTTTCAAATTTTTGTGAGGAAATTTTTTAAAATCCTGTGAGGATATAAGTCATGGATCGCGTGAAACTTCCGAAGTTTTGGAACATTTTGCACCCCTGAAAGTGAAGAAGAAGAAGCGGATTTATGGAGCCTCCAAGAGGCTAATGGCAAATGGCCAAACTAAGCAGAGGAAAATGCCTCTGCGCTGTTGCCGCTATTTTGCTATTTCTAATAGTTTAGGTCCCGATTCCTGACAATAACGGTCGTCATTTAAAGAGATAATGTTCTCCAGAATAACATTTAAGCAGAGCAAAAATTAACAATAATTACTGCGGTCACTGTTACTGAAAATGTGTAAGTAAAGCAAGTGTGTGGAAAGTAAACAAACCCTCCGTATTTGCAAACCTTGGGGCTTTTGTGACAGCCTAAATCTGAGAGCCAATCGGAAACGGATTCCAACATGGCGCAACTCTCACAGTATATGGTAACTCTAGTTTTCTAATGTTCTCTTATTCTTTTGGTTTGCCTTTGCAGTGAAACGCCTCTACCTGTGATTGAAATCCCGTTCCGGCCACCCTCAGAATCAGATCAGTGGTCACCTTTCTTAGAAACTCTTACAGATGCTGAGATGGAGAAGAAAATCAGAGATCAGGATCGTAACACTCGGTACGTTGCTTTTTTATTTTTTTTCTTGACGCTGAGAAATTGTTGTGTCCTCTATGTCTGTTCTCTTAGACTACTGTTGAACTATGAATTGTAGTAAGGGTCGTTGCAGAATTGCTGTCAACGTAACCAATCGAAACAATGAATTTACATCACTTGTGTCTCTACAACTGGCGCAGAAGATGAAAAGAAGTGGGCAGGGGTGCAGAAAATTTTTAATTACGTGAAAATTGTTGACACTCCCTGAAAGAACAGTTTTTTTTTTTTTTTTTTTGACGAACCAAGTAATGTTTATAGGGTTAATAATAAATGCTAGTCCAAGCTGAATTTCTTTGAAGCGCGCTCTTTCAAGCTGAATTTTGAGAAAGCATGCTGTTTTGAGCCACAATTTTCTTCAGTGAATTAAAATAAGCAAAAAAATAAAAATAATATAAAAAAAAAAAAAAAAGGTCGTAAAAAATTGAAGGCACTGTCCTCAAAAAGAGCCAAAAAGATGAGCCAATGTCCTGTGTGAAAATTGTTGCGGCCAGGAAGATTCTGCACCCCTTGTGCGACGCGGTCTCTATTCACCTCTTTAATCCTTTCGCTTGTTTTGTGGGAGTATTACCTAGTACGTGTATTAGCTGCGCAAAATGAGTCATATGAAGGCTAAGGCCACTTATCAGTTATCATGCCAGACTTTATAATTGGTCAAATCAGCTCTTTCAAAAGTTTGACATCAAAGAAAAGAGATCATATCACTCCATGGAATTCTTTCAGTTTCCATGAACTTGATAAATATCCATTTTATTTCAAAGCACCTCGATGAGGTGCAAGATTCACTAATTCTCTTCCTCTTATTCTCTCTCTCTCTCTCTCTCTCTCTCTCTCTCCTTCCCTTTCCCTGTTTTTGAGTGCAGATTAATTTGCCAGAAGTCATTGACTTCAACGCAATTTTCAATGCAAAACTCTCATCGACTGATAACAATTTTTGATTGCCATGGACATAAAGCCACAGGAGTGCCGAAGTTTTTTTTTTTTTTATTTTAAGAACTTCAGCTTTGTGTTTGTGTCGTTCAATAATCAAAGCGTGTTGGTTGAGTTTGAGCAGTGCTGCAAGATTTAGCGGAAAAGATACACATTTTACGTTAAGATGATTCCGGGTTCGATTAGTTCGAATGGTGGACACTGCGTCGTGCTTCTCAAAAAGTCAACAGTGTTTGGCTAATTGATGAATTTATGCTGAGTTTTATATGGACATAGTAATGGACTATGTCCATATAAGGGGAGGGAAAAAACTCAGTTTTCAGCAACTTTGTACTTATGTAATTTACTCTAAAAATCTTTATGAATTATGTTCTAGTTTCTACTTGTCTTGTTTTGCCAAGCTTTGCAATTTTTGCTCTTGTCTTTGTTTTTGTTTTTGTTTTTTTTATGTTTGGTTTTGTTTTGTTTTTTTTCCCCCCTCTCTTATCAAACCCATTTTAGTCGCTCTAATTTTCTTGCCTACCATGGGCAGACACAGGAATTTCTCAATTTCTCTCTCTCTCTCTCTCTCTCTCTCTCTCTCTCTCTCTCTCTCTCTCTCTCTCTCTCTCTCTCTCTCTCTCTCTCTCTCGCTTATTTATGTGTGCTAGAAAAAGATGGAGATAGGGGCTAAAGTCATGTGATGACCCCCATTTGCTATCCTTTTCTAACAGATGTGTTCAAATGGAAGGAGAGAGAGGAATACAAATTCCTGTATCTGCCCGTGTTGCCCATTAGTATTGTTATTCATCTTGTTGTTATGGTTTGGTTTTTTGTTTGTTTTTTGTTTTTGTTTTTGTTTTTTTTCATTGTTATTTTCTTGTGGAAAATTGTTGAAAAGTGCCAATGGTGAAAGCAGTTTCAGACCAAGTGTAGGAATCGCTCACAAAGAGTCAAACAAACATTGGTGATTTTGGGGTTGCATTGTATCAAAGGTTCAGTGGTGTAGCGTTCAGTTTGGCATCATTGCTGTCCGTTCATTTAAACCCATGGAAAAGATCAAACTATCGGTTTTCGCATTCGACCTTTCACATGGGTTTAAATGGACACATTGACATGTTGCCACATTGCATGCGATTCCATGCACTGCATTGTATTGCACCAACACAGTGACACGAAACCTCTTGAAAATTTTGTTGAATCCTGTCGTTCATCTCAAATTCTGAAAAATATTCTCTCATCTTTCCAGTTTCTGTAATTTTGTGTGTGTGTGTTTTTTGGTATGGGTGTGCGTGTGTGTTTGTATGTGTTTTATAAACGTGTCTTTTTTTCAATGGTTAGCTTATCCTTAATCCAGGAGAGGCACGATTAATCCTTTGGGTTAGTTATTTCAAGAGCTATTATCTCACCAATATTGGATTAATGTTCAATAAAGCTTTCTGTTTATTGATTTAGTAATACAGTTTGAGACTAGATTCTTCAAAGCCCCCCCCCCCTTTTCCAACAAGAGCAAATTATTTCAATTATTTTTAATTTCAAATGAGAGAAAGTATATAAAAATAAGAAACATCATCCACCAACCATCTAAGTACGCTAAAAATCTTGGTGGTTTATTTTTTGTTTCTTTGTTTCTTGCAAAGACATTATATAATGGAGACCACGCACTATCTATCTTGCCCATGTCTGCGCGCGGTGGCAACTTTTTTTTTGGGGATCTCAACAAAACACCGCAAACATATGGACCATACGTTAACTGATAAGCAAAGGTGTTGAGGTTTTCGTCTTATGAGACCAAAGCACCGAAATTAAATCGGTCAACATGATCCATGTTGGATGGTGCTCCCTTTGTTCATTCCTGTTGAGTTCCAAAAAAAAAGTCAGCCATCGCGCGCGCGGTTAATGCGTAGTCTCTATTACATACTGTCTCTGGTTTTTTGTTTAGCTCATATTGCCATGTTAGTTCAGCTTGAACCTTTGAAAGTCTCTCTGCATGTGTGCCCTAAAGGTGGAAAATGATGTCGTTTGTCAAGAGCTATGTATTAAGATTTTAAGATTTTATGATTTTTTTTTTCCATTTTAATTTTGCTACTCCGAGGCGTGTTTTCTTCTTATTTGCATTTATATGGCTTTAAAGTTGAGTTTAGCAGGCCCTTATCTTCTTTGTAGATGGAATGCTGCTCAGTTACAGTTTCTGCATGTGCTAAAATGTCAAATGGACAAGTTTTAGGTGATGCTTTGCTAGTTTAATCCTTCTCGCTCAGCTCAGTTATCATTTTATGACCAAAATCAGGGGAATCGTTGATTGATTTTCTGAACAAATGGAGACACAAAGCCTTCTCAATACACTCACAATCAGTTTTAAAGAAGTTCTACGTTCATTCATCTGATTTTCTTTTTCATTTATCCAAAGAAAGTTGGAGCAGAACTATTTTGAGTATCGGTGAGTGGTTGATTAGCAACGAATCCAAACTATGCGCTCGCCAACTGCTCACCGATGTGTTTTGATGCTGTTCAGAAGCAGCCACCGCTACTTGTCAGAACTCGATACTCCAAAAATGGTCCTGCTATAGTACAATCAGGGACAAAAAGAGACGAAGCACTACGCTAATATACCTCGGGAAGATTTGAGGCAGGCCGAATTCTCGCGGATTCATCACAATCATTGGAGGGTGTTAAACGGTGAGCAGTTGAGCACCCTGTTTACCGAATGTCACCGTTCAACACCATGTGACGATTTTCGATAATTTTGATGAATCCTCAAGAAACAGACGTGCCTCCGCTGCAGCTCTTAGTGCTCCTTTTCTATTTGTTTCTGTGTCCAATGCAGCTATCCAAGGCCATTTTTCTGTGCCTGTAGTCCAGAAACATTGGAACAAAAACAGGCAAATAAGAGAAAAAAAATGAGCTTAAGCTAATTTTTGGTAGAGATGGTCCTTAGTGCATATAAATTCATCAGAACAAAGTCCCTTGTGATATCGTAAGGGAATGGGTCTGTTGCAAACTTTTGCTACAGCGCTATAGAGTGTTCAATCTCATGTAAAATTGCTTGAAAAGTCCATTGGTGGCATCAGAAAGTCATAAAATGCAATAATAAACTCACAATAGGCGTTTAATGAAATCCAAGATGGCGGCAAAATATCGAGCAATCTGTATACATGCACCACGAACATTCAAGGATAGCCAACCTCACAATATCCATCACAATCAATCACGACGTAAACAAACACATAACCTCTACCTCCAGTGAGGTTGTCAAAGTTGGCAATCCTTGGATGATCACGGTGCATACATTCAGATTCCTCGATATTTTGCCGCCATCTTGGATTTCAAGAAACGCCTCTTGAGAGTTTAATATTGTATTTCATGACTTTATGATGCCACCAATGGACTTTTCAGGCGATTTTACAATAGAATAATCACTTTTTATCGCTGTAGCAAAAGTTTGCAACAGACCCATTGTGAAATATATTAAAAAATACAACTAAAAATACCTTTACATTGAAAAACATCAATGAGTATTGATTAATTTGAAAAAATTGTGCATGTTTATTGTTCCTGAGAAACTGGGGCTCTTGATAACTTTATTTTTCTTTCTGTGATTGACTAGTTAACTCCTTGGTAGAAACCAGCAGAAATGATGACGAGTGCCCTAAAAAATCATGAAATTCTCTCGCAAACTCACAAAATGAATTTAAAGTTCAAGATGCAATGGTGGCACTGCGGAGGTACCATGAGAGATTCCTATCTAATTTGAGCCTTTACTCTGTTTGTTTCTACAGAGAGAGTGACTATTTCGTAGCGTGCTTAGCTCCACCATTTAAAAGCAAAGATGGCGGAGCTATGCAGGTATCATAGGAGATTCGTGTCTAATTTGTCACTCTCTCTCGTGAAAACACACCGAGGAAAGCTGCAAATCAGATGGGAATCTCGTATGGTATGGATTTGCGTAGCTCTGCCATTATGTCTTAAACTTCAAAGTCATTTTATGAGTCTTATAGTAAATTTTGTGATCTTTCAGAATACTCATTGTCATTTTTGCTGGTTTTTATGCAAGAGCATACTATTCAATCATAAAGAGAGCTTGTTTCAGAAGTGTAGGCGAACCGAAATCATAATCTTTGGCAAATTTTCAACTTTTATTCCTTCAAAGCAATACCGAATTTGCCCCTGACTTTATTCTTTTGTGTTTAAATTTTTCCTCATTGAAAAGTGAACACTCAATTTCATTTCTATTCATTTTCATCGAGTAAGATCAGAAATAATGTTGACAAATTCCAAAGATTATCGGTCTAGGTCTGCCTACTTTTCTGAAACGAGCTCTAGTAGAAGTTAGCAAGAGTCTCATTCGGTATTTTCTCAAATATTTTTCTGATTTGGTTGTGAATAAACTGATGGGCTGAGCGTGATAAGTAAGTAGGTACGGAATGACTCAATTATCGATGTCTTTTATTCGAGGTATATTTGTGAGGCGTTTGAATGTTGAATGCAGAATGTCGACTGTCGGTAACTTGTAGCGGATTAAACTATCATTTTGACCTATGGCATCTTGGACTTAGAGGAAAATGCATTTGGGTAGAAACGTGCACATTTTTTTTCAAACTGAATCCTAATGCAAATGTTTGTTTTGGTTTGTTTTTCAGCCGAATGCGACGATTGGCAAATACAACCCCCGGCTTTAAAAAATCTTAAACTTCAGGGCACTTTTGTTCTTTTCTTACTAACCTTTGAAATTCTTGAAAATCGATCTCTTCTCAAAAATTAAAAGTAAAATTGAAATTGATCTTGCTGTTTTTCTTTTACAGCCGCATGCGACGTTTGGCGAATACAACACCTGGATGGTGAATTAAAGTAGACTACCGACTCAAATATTTTTGCGCCTCAACATTTAAAGTCGGTAGCTTTTTTAAATTTTTTATTTCTCCTACAATTTTCTATCACACTCTGTATCTAGTTGTAAAAAATTCTATTCATTAAGTTTCTCTATTTTATACCGTTGCTTTTAAATTAGTTTCCATTTTACAGATGTCATTGAAAGTGATCTTGAACTGATCACTCCTTGATTTTTCTGTCCATCAAGTCATGACTATAATCTGCAAGCACAGTATTCTACAATCAGAGCAGGAACTCTTGTAAGAGCCAATCAAAACAAGATTTGGAATTTAACCGCACAAACTAGCATCCCATGCCTTCTCTCTTCTCAGGATGGCGGGCGAGCTTCTCAAGGTTATTTTACAGTCAGGGTCGACGCCAGAGACAATATTTATTCGAGACAACGCACTGGCCGATTGCGTGGATGGCTGACTTTTTTTTTTGGGGACTAAACAGAATAACGTTGAGAGCACCATCCAACATGGACCATAAGTTGACTGATGCAACTTTGGTGCTTCGCTCTCATTAGTAAAAAAGCTAAGCACCTTTGCTCATCAGTCAACATATGGTCCATGATCGTTGTGTTTAATTAAGACCCTAAAACAAAAAGTAGTTACTGTGGGCGAGATAGGTAGTGTGTGGTCTCTTTCATATATTGTCTCTAGCCGACACTCAACCCATGAAAACCCGGCCGGTTGCTAAAGATTGTCGGAAATGCTCCCTTTCCTACACGGTAGACTTGAAGTAAAAATGTCTCAAAATTAATTTAAGTTTCCGTTCTGACTGTAATATTTTGTGCTGCAACCTTACTGCTTAGTTAGTAATGTTTTTTAAATGTAATTAAATATTCTGAAATTTAAAATCCTTTGAAATCCTCGGTGATTTTCCTGAGAACTAAAGAATTACAGAAATGAAAAAAATGAAGGGTATACAGAACTTTTTCAAGCCTATTTTCTCAAAAAAAATGTTTCATCTCTTGAGAATTATTCAGAAGAAACTGTCTTATTACGGAAGTCACTCATTTTTACTTATTTGTCTACTCTAAGGTTACTAATCACAGGTTGTCCTGTAAGATTGTACCTCTAGACAAAGACTCAAAGTTTATTTTGCCTGATTTTGCCATAGTTTTAAGTCATTGCCATCCAAATTTGGGATAAGTTCTTAGTTGGCTTTCTTTACTTTCCAAAAATGTAAAGATGGTACCGGTTTAATCAATTGAATCGGGACTAATGGTAAAACATTGATAAATTTGAGAAGAATGATGAAACTGACAGTTTTCAATAATGAAATTTTGACTTTGAAGTCTGATTTTGCTTCCTTTGACGTGGATATTTTATCATGGGTTGTTTTACAAAATCTCATGTTTTACTCGTCACCATAAATTGCTCTCAATTTGGACATTATGTAAACTTTATGAAATTAGACTTCCTACGAAAATTCATGCAGGAAAAAAGACTTGAATAATTTTGATTTCAAATTTTAAACTGTGCTCAAGTTAAATTGAAACAAGCTTTTTTTTAAAAAGGAAAAAAAAAAAAAAAAATCTGTAGCCAACATATTTAAAAAAAAAAAAAGGATCTGTCATTAATTTGCCATTTCGGGTGCTGTGTAAAGTTAGAATAAAGTCAAAATCAGGACATCATGAAGTCTGCTAAAAAATTCAATCAAAATCTGTAATTTTCAGATCTGTACGACTGTGTCATTTTTCAGGGTAGGTCTTTGAAAATTGAGTTGTGCAGAAAAATCCATTGAAAATAAACCACTTATCTTACTTTAACAATAGTTTTGGTTGTCAATTTGTAATAAATGTGTACAATTTTTAGATCTTTTGTTTTGTCATCAAAAGAATCCAAGTGCTTAAGATGATTCCAGGGTCGATTAGTTCAAACCGTGGACACCATGTTGCGCTGCTCATCAAGTCAACAGCTTTTGGATAAAATTCCCAAATTCTTGCTTAAAGCACAAAGAGGAACGTCAGCACCTGCAAGCATACTTCAGTAAGATATCCTGAAAATTTCAAGCAGAAACCTTCGAGAATAAAGCTGTAAATGATGAAGTACAAAATTTCCCATAAGTCTCAATGAGTGCGAGTGAGGCAGATACTTAGACATATTATCACTTGCACTCACTAAGCTTATGGCAAAATGAATTTCAAAATCTACCGCTTTATTTCTAAACCAGTTTTCTTGTATTTGGCTAAAAAAATTCATTCAAAAATTTTGCAGGAGCTAACGTTTTTGGATTTTGTGTTTTTCTTTGTTTTCAATTTACACTGAAAAAAAAATGTGCTAAATTTAACTAATTTCTACTTAAAAGTAAGGACACCACTTAAGAACTGTTAGTTTGACTATTTAAATTAGTTAAATTAACACCATCCTGTGTTAATTGAACTATTTTTTAACTATTTTTAAGAGTTAAACTAACAATTTTTAAGTTGTGTCCATACTTTTAACTAATTCAGCGATTTTTTTTTTTTTCAGTGTAAAATGCAAGAAACACGACTTTTCCCCAAAGCCATCACCTTCCATCGGATTGAAATTTGGAAAAGTTTTGCCTGGAATCACCTTAACCCTTTGACTGCTAGGTTAGGAATGCAAATACAGCCAGAATGTGAATGGGAAACCGTGCAAATTCATGAATTTTTACGTTTTTTTTTATTATTATTATTTTTTTTTAATTATTATTTTTTTTTTTTTTTTTTTTTTTTAAGAGTTTTGTGGAATCCAGTTTCCATAGCGAGTATACTCGTCTGCAGCTCTAAGAGAAGAGATTCCTCCACCGCGAGTATACTCGTCCGTAGCAGTTAAAGGGTTAAAGAAGCCAAACTATCTCCAAAGTGTTTCTAATAACTTCAGTTTTTGAATCAAGTGTCAAGATCAGTGATCAGTGATTTCATTTTGACGTGAATTGATTTTTCCAAAGCCCTTCATAATTGAAACTTTCAAAAAATGAATGAGATTTGAAGAGCAAACTAAGTAGATCATTGCAGTTTGTCGTCCATCTGATGTAAAGGTATAAGTCAATTTTCGCGACTTTTCAGAAAAGCGAAAACAAAATTGACCTGACTCCTTGGCTTTAATGACTCACGCCTGAACGTTTTCCGTTAGGACTTGGAAACTACTGAAAGGGTCTGGGAGTCCCCTGAGCTTTTTGAAGGGAGTCTGATGGCTCCCTGTAGTAAAAATTGGTGTGAGAAAGTGTTTGAAGGGCGCTCCCAGAGACAATATACAGGGTGTAATATAACTATATACAGTAATTTTCAGGGCGTGTTTTAGAGTTAAAATTAAGACTTTTTTTTCCTATAAACATGGGTCCGAAATTGTAGTCTTTTCAAGTTACAATGTTGCAAAGTTTCCGAAAAACAAATTGAAAAATTGTCATAACTCCCTCGTGAATTTTTCTAAATGCTCGTAAAGAAGTTTTCTGATGTAGTTTTAGGCGCTCTTGCCGATTTTGGCCGTGAAAATGCTGTATGCAAAAATTTGAGGGGGTTTTGGAGTTTTTTCTTGATTTTTCTCACTTTTTTTGGCCAAACTATGAGAAAACATTTTTTCGGAGTCATTAAACCCAAAAACAATTAGCATCATTCAAAAGTTCGTAAAAAAAATATGCATTTTTGGTCCTTACGAGTCTTTCCATTCCACAAACCATTTCCGAGAAAATCGTCCCTGAAGTTGCAGAGGTCGACCAATAATCGCCTTTTCTTTGATTTTGTCAATTCTTGGCCGACCTCAGCAACTTCAGGGACGATTTCCTCGGGAATGGTTTGTGGAATGGAAAAACTCGTAAGGACCAAAAATGCATATTTTTTTACGAACTTTTGAATGATGCTAATTGTTTTTGGGTATAATGAATCCGAAAGCATGATTTCACTTAGTTTGGCCAAAAAAAGTGAGAAAAATCAAGAAAAAACCCCAAAACCCCCCCCAAATTTTTGCATACAGCATTTTCAAGGCCAAAATCGGCAAGAGTGCCTAAAATTACATCAGAACACTCCTTTACGAGCATTTCAAAAAATTCACGAGGGAGTTATGACAATTTTTCAATTTGTTTTTCAGAAACTTTGCAACACTGTAACTCGAAAAGACTACAATTTCAGACCCATGTGTATAGGTTAAAAAAGCCTTATTTTTACCTCTAAAACACGCCCTGAAAATTACTGTATATAGTTTTGTTACACCCTGTATAATAGAGACCACGCATTATCAATCTTGCCCATGTTTGAGCGGGGTGGCAACTTTTTTTTTCCCGGGTCTCAACAGAACACCTCAAACATGGACCATACGTTGATTGATGAGAAATGTTGTTGAGATTTTTGCCTAGTGAAACTGAAGCACCGAAATTGCACCAGTCAACATATGATCCATGTTGGATGGTGCTTCCTCATGCTCCCTGTGTTAAATCCTGTTGAGTTCCAAAAAATAAGTCAGCCACGGCGCGCACGGCTAGTGCGTGGTCTCTATTATATATTGTCTCTGGGCGTTCCCTTATAATTTGTTTTCTACTCTGTTCCAAGTGAAGAGGCTGGTACAGCCTGTACAGGAGGAGACGATACATGTCACAAAAATCAAAATCAAAGATGTATTTCAAGATACGATGAAACGGACTGAATAGGAATTTTTTGAAAAGAATCTCATTAGTTCTCATGATAAAGAATAACATTCAAACCATATTTTGTTCTTTTTCTTGGGAGTTTTTGTGATTTTTATCAAGCTTCTCTTTGACTCTTCGAATGACCAATGGCTTAACCAAAAATATCAAGTTTTTTGTAACGTCAGGAAGAATAAATCAACAGTCAATAGAGTTGATCCGCTTGTCAGGGAAAGGAAACTAGAAAAAAAGTAAAATACCAACTGACATCTTTAGTCGTTCAAATGAAACGAGATTTATTTATGAGAAGATCAATTTTTTTTTCTAGCCAAAGAATGTAAAGTATTTTTCACCGGAGTAATTCATTCACATGAAAATTGACTCGCAGGTGTTTCAAAAACCTTTCATAGCCAACAGCATAGTAATTTTTCAACTCTGACAAATGGGAATTGAGTCTGAGGGCAAGCATGCACCCAGCTCAAAGGTCCTCATGCTGGAGGTCGTTTCAGAAAAATAGGCACACCTAGACTGATATTCTTTGGAATTTTTGTACGTTGCTTCCCTTATTATATATTAAAAATGAATGAAAACAAATTTAAGCAAGTTCTTTTCATTAAGGAACAATTTAAAATTGAATGGTCCAAGTGGCAGGCATGATTTTCTTTTATTTGAACGAATGAAAAGCGAAAATTCGCCGAGGGTAATCGATAAGCTACGCCTATACTCCTAAAACGAACTCTAGTAAGTTAAAGGACTCGCTTTTTCGTAAGCCCAAAAATACAAATTTGACCAGAATTGTAAAAACTGCTCCGCACTGAACCAATTTTTTGCTGTGAACATGCTGTCGGTTGTGAATTATATTCTAATGCCTTTCAGAAAACACACAAGTATTCTGCTAGAGTCAAAAAATGCAAAACTCATGTTCGAAAAAGTTAGACCTTATAAAAATGCCTGTCTTGCACATTGCGTTTCATTTGACTTGTAAACTGCAATAGCACTCATGGTTTGAATGGGCTATTGCTTCTGTTCCATTCGTTATACCATCAACTTGGTTGGCATTCTTTCTCTAAAATTACGGTCCTATAAAAAATTGAGGGGAAAGAATCTACAAGATCATAAACGTGAGGTAAAAATGAGACGAAATGAAGTTGCGTGTAGCGCTGAGATTTTTTTAAATGAAGATGAAGGTAATTCAATCACTTTCCGCTGGCTAAACTTCATGCTCCACTACTCTGCTGAACATATAGACATCGTCGGACAAAATGAATTTTCTTAGAACGGCATATATAATACCGTTTACACCTAATGTAGCGAAGCCTATTATGGTCAATAACACCCACGAAGGAATTCCCAAGCTTCCTGCAAAGAAGGAGAAGAAACAACTAATGTATAAACATGCTCAGAAAAAATGTCAAGACTAAACTTAATTTTTGCGACTATTTAAAATTGATATTCATGAAAATACAACCGTGCTCTACAAGAATATTCAGGGTGTATTAAAACTCTTGTACCAAGCTTCAGGCGCATGTATTTAAAACCAAAAGAAGCCTTTTTTGTCATGGACGTGGGTCATCAAAAAATGTACCCCTTTTGAACCAGAAACCCCCCCCCCAAAGTTTTGAAAAATCGATGGTTTTTTGGAATAGTGTCCACAATTATGAATCAAATGTTATGAAAATTGGTGTCCCGATGAGTTCATATGTGTAGGATTCATTAATGACCTCAAGAAATCCAAAGATTCAGTCTGACTGGACCTAGGCAATCTGCTATAACCTTAAGGGCGCGAATTTGATGTCACGGATAAAAATTTTGAAAAATAATTATTGTAATCAGATGGATAAAACCCTTAGTAAGATTTCTGGTCTTATGTATTTTTTCAATACAACCCGCTTTAAGCGAGCTGATTGATGCGCAATGTATAAAAGTCAGCGCTCTCACCATGATGGGCGACAGCAAGTATGCAATCCGCCACTTTTCTGCTTCTTCCGACCGCCGGCCATAGTAAAATCGCTGATTTTTTCACAGTGCGTGGAATTTATCTTGCTTAAAACGCGTCATTTTGAAAAAATGCCTGAGACCGAAAATCTTCCTAAGGGTTTTTTCCATCGGTTTTCAATAATTATCTTCTAAAATTTTAATCTGCAACATCAAATTCGTGCCTTAAAAGGTACTAGGTTGCCTGATAAATGTAGTCTAAATTTCTGAGTAGGTACCTCGAGGTCATTAAGGAATTCTATATGTATGTGAAAACACCTAGGGACACCAATTTTCATGATATTCGGTTCATTATTGTGAGTGCTATCCCAAAAAAATTATCCATTTTACAAATTTTTGAGGGGCTCCAGCTCAAAAGAGGGCATTTTCTGAACCATGTCCTTAGGGGAAAAAAGTATTATTTTGGCCTAAATTTGACACCTGAAAGGCTTTTTGGCTCCTGAAGTTTGGCGCATAAATGTTACACCCTGTATATCGACTACCCTCCTCATCCAGAGGTGGCTTATGCAATTTGGCAACCATGCAATTTTTCCATTTAAACCTAGGTATAATAATCGATTTTTGAGGAGGCTGACAGCTTCTTGGAGAATCGATTTTTTTACATGTATTAAAATAGGGGGGGAGGGGCACTGTTGCCACATCGCAGGACTCTCCACTGTTCTCATCACAGTTCTCTGCACGCTGCGCTGCTCATAAAAATGTCCTGAAACCACACTATAGTAAGATTGTTAAGTGAATCGAAAGGACCTGCTACTGAAACAGTTTTCAATTTTTTCAACAAAAGATAACCACTGAGTAGCTGTGACGGCTCGGGCATTTTGGCAACAATGTTTCTCCTCTATTTGAATCTATGTTCAACAATCAATTGTTGGTGAAGCAGCACTTGACTATCAAATCGATTGTTTTACACTCAATCAAATGGAGGGATAACACTGTTGCCAAAATGCACGAGCCTCCGCTGGAGTGGATGCGTTCGTTTTAGAATAGGTAAGTCGTGGTACACTTGTGGGTATAAAAATTTAGATAGATTTTTTATTCTCCACAAAAAAGTTGCAAATTTCAACTCTTAGGGAAGAGGTAGCAGAGGCATTGCGTGCAATTCGCCAAAGATGCAGTTCGTCCATTTAAACCCACGCAAAATATCGAAGTATTGGTTGTTTGGCGAACATCTTTGCATTCGGCCTTTTACATTGGTTTAAACGGACAAAATACAATGTTGCCAAGTTGTACGCTACGCCACGAGTAGGGTTTTGAAGATGTTAAGAATATAAATAAAATTTCCAGGTAGAAATAAAGTTGAAAATTAACTTATTCAGAATCCTTCAAGTGCCTCAAAGTATTCCAGACTTTCGTAGACATTTTAACTTTTAAGCGTTTCATACCTAGGAGAAAAACGCCTCGCCTACTACGAATCCATCTCGGTGGCACGGCGCGGCGTGGCGTAGCGTGCAATTTGGCAACGTTGATTTTGTCCATTCATACACATGTGAAAGGTCGAAAGCGAAGATTTTCACCGAACACCCAAGATTTTGATTTTTTTCTCTTGGGTTTAAATGGACGAACTGCAACTTTGCCTAACTGTACCTACGCTGTTATAGCTTGTCCCAGAAAAGATTGGATTTGACACTTCTATGGTTTTCATGAAAACATCAGCTTCTTAGGGCTCCTAACCAATCAGGTTGCTCTATCTGAGGATGGAAGCTGATGTTTTCATTTGAAGCTACAGTTGTCAAGTCCAATCATTATTGGGACAACCTGTACCTATACGCCCGTGATTCCACACCAGTGGCGAAGCGTGATTTTTGGCAACAATGGATTTTCTCCATTTAAATTCACCAAAAAAGTCGGACGCTCCTGTCATCGGCGATGACCAGGCATTTCGACCTTTCTAATGTGTTTAAATGGGGGAAAAGGAACGTTGCCAAATCGCACGCCTCGCCACTGCATCTCACAAAATATACTTAATACCTACTTACGGTAATACGTTCTTGTTATTGTTTTTCTTCCCCGTAGTATTTTCCTTCTGCCTTCAACTTCATTGAACATGACTGCCATGATAACTGCAACCAAAAATTTTGACAAGATTGTGCTTCAAAAATTATATACCCACCTGCATTCATTCATATAAGCAACAATAGCTATAAAAATAGGGATGAGCCTTTGTGGGAAGTGCAATTTAGGCAGCTAAAGGCAGTCACTAATCCTGAAAGGCTTATACCAAGGGGTTTCGAAGAGAAAAAGCCGTAATGGTGGAGATGCAGAGAAATTTCAATGCACCCCGGCCTCCATAACCAGGAGGAGTGCAAAACGCGAAGTAGTGGCTTCGGCAGCGGTAATCCTCTTGCGCCTTCAATTCGCAGGTTATGCAAAAACAGCACCGTTATGCAGGAATAGTTATCTCACATACAACTCCATTTATTCCCGGCGCAGGTGCTTGGTGAGGCACTTAGGACTGCATACTGCATAGGTATGTATGTACCAGCAGTCAATTAAAGAATGGGGCTAAAATATGTAGTTCCTCACATGCCAAGCAGCTGAGCACATATATTTCAGTCCCATTTTTTAATTGACTGATAGTACACAATGGTTTGCTACACGCGCACGCCCAGCGCCGGATTTAGACATGGGCCACGTGGGTCGTGGCCCACGACCGCAGATTTCTGGGACCGGCAAATTTGCCTAGGTGGTTTTATTTTTATTTATTTTTTTTTTGCATGGAGCTTTTGATAGATAACATCCTTCGCATGTAGTAAGACTCTGTAGAAATATTTGGAATCCATCGCTCTCAAGGGTTTTCATTGACATGCACCCAAGACCCCCCAGAAATCGTGGGCTTAGAGGAAGCGGTAAATAGTCAGATGATCCATGGGCGGCAAAAGTGTAAATCCAGCGCTGTGCACGCCTCGCTCGCTTATGTGCCTGTGACTGAATGGCGATAAAGCAGAAATAAATCAATTTAATAAATCAAAAATTACTTGAAGGCATAATTAATAGATTGAGTCGTGCCACCCTCTTTATACTGAATCCTCGAGAACTCGAGAAGTTGACTGTCCGATTGTACGAGGGGTGTTCAAAAAGTAAGTATCCCCCTCCTCTAAAATGCACAAAAATGGACCGATTTTAAAAAATGAGAGCTTAAAATCTTTGATAGGATATGCTGAATCTAGAAGTTTAACTTTCAAAGCAATCGGATAAGATACGGCGCGGCGTGGTGCGCTCCCGCCGCGCCGGCTTGGTCGGATTTTAAGCAGCGCAGAATTCGGAAAGGTTTTCTGCTTTTTCACGCCGCGACACGGTTCCGCGGCCCGTGTGCGGCCACATCTTATCCGATTGCTTTGAAAATTAAACATCTAGATTGAATATACCCTAACAAAGGTTTTAAGCTCTCATTTTTTAAAATCGGTCCATTTTTGTGGATTTTAAAGAGGGGGGATACTTGAACATTCCTCGTAATAAGCTAATTTGCAATAATATTAAAACGCGAAAATTTAAACTGGCCGGCAAACCCGCGACCTTGATAAAATGACAACAAACTGCTTGTATACCATATAAGTATGACTCATTCATACGTATAGGAACTTTCTTGTTAAGATTATCTTGAGAATGTTCGATGATCCATCTCTCGCTCTCTGTTTCCGGCGTTTCCGGTTCAGTATGACGCGCATGTGAGGCAATCACCAAATAAAATGACTCATTATAAGATAGTACTAAACGTAGTGACTACGACTCGTATTTCATGTGCATCATATTTGGTATCAGTGGCGTTGCGTGCAACTTGGCATCGTTGTACAGAGTACGTTGAAACCCACATAAAAGGTCGAATGCAAAGGTGTTCACCGAACACCCAATAATTCGATATTTTTCAAGGGCTTAAACGGATACAGTACATTGTTGCCAAATTTTACGCTACGCCACTGTTTCCTCCTATACATATATACCCCTGTACCATCGGTCAGTTCAACTTTAGATCCAAACATGTGGCGTCACGTGTAAATTGTGGCAGCGCTACATTTTGTCCATTTAAACCAATGCAAAAATTTCGATTTGAGGGAGAGAACTGTGCACCTTTAATAGTTCGATTATTTTCATGCGGTTAAATGGACAAAATTCGGCTTCATCAGACTTGCACGCGACGCCACTGGGCGTTCTTACAATGTTTTTAGGGGGGAGAGAGAGGCAGAGAGAGGGGGGGGGGGAGACCTTTAAAATTTGAAATAAGAATCATCTCAGGAAGCAGTGAAAAAGTGCGATTTTATTGCTTGTCATTCATTCGGGAGAGGATGAAATCATTATACCTATCTAACTGTACCGCACTGCTGATCGATACTAATATCAATTTTTGACACGAGGCATACTCATGAGCGCACGCTTTAAGACCTTCCAATGGCGTCGCGTGCGTAATTTGGCAACGCTGCATTTCGTCCATTTAGACCCACGCAAAACATCGATTTGAAGGAGTGCACTGTGCACCTTCAATAGTTCGACCTTTTTCAAGTATTTAAATGGACAAAATTCAGCGTTGCTAGAGGGCACAACCGAATTGGCTCCCAAATGGCCGAATTGGCTCCGATCGTCAAAGTTGATTTTTTGCCAGGGGTCGAATTGGCTCCCACAAAATTTTTTAAAAGTGGCAACGCTGCAACAAAAAAGTTGCAAACAACGAAATAATTGCCACCTGATTTGAAACAACAGAAAATAGAATTGCATCTACGTAATGTGATGAATTAATAAATACATGAAGACATTGAAATTGATCTTTTGAAGTTTAAAGAAACTAGCAATTCTTTGAAATCTATTAAACCAGTTTTTAAAGTTATGCTTTCTTTGTTTTTGTTTTTTACCCTAGTGCGCTTTTCTTTAAAGTTTTTCAATCGCGTTCATTCAAATCAATTAATTTTTTCACTCACCTATGACTTCTAAAAGAATTTGGAAAAGAAAAAATCAAGGAAATTGAGTTTAACCCTCTAAGGGCCAGGTTATTTCAATAGAACGCCACTCTTCTGTTTATAAAGGGAAGGTAGTTAACTGTTCGTACTGGGGGGAGTTGGAATTGCCTATACGACTGTTTGAAGGGGCTCGAAAACATCATATCTTGTACTTACATGTTTTCATCGATAGTCGCGTTTATCCAGAATGAAGACTGAAACAATGTAAAGTAGACTAGAGAAGAAAAACGAGTATACTCGGGCTTGGTCCATAAAGGGTTAAAAATGTTACCATTTTACTAAGTTACTAGGATGTATCGGGGAAAAAAGCAACCATGCCTACTATTCTTGTTGATAGTCCTAAGCGTGTGTGAAATGGGACGAAAAAGGTTTTTTTTTTTTTTATTTTAAAAAAAATCTTTCGATTTTGACGATTGGAGCCAATTCGATCCGGAGCCAATTTGACCCGGTGCCAACTCGACCGGAGCCGATTCGGATGTACCCTTGCTAGACTGTACGCGACGTCACTGAACCCCTGAATGACTTATGATAACTAAAACAAAACAAAACAAACAAATAGTCATCAGTTTCGAGCTTCCTCTCCCGAATTTCGCCCGCAAAAGCTGCCAACGGACGGCCCTACAGTAAATGGCAATTGGCACGCACTTACCAGTGACAATGACGAAATACACGAGGAACTTTGTCATCTTATCCATGTCGATGGGCAATTTTCAAAACATAAAACGAAAAACAAAAGAAGTGAAACGAAAATGCGAACAGAGGCGTGGGTTTATTAGATCACAGACTGACTCCTCGTCGGGTCGGGAAGCTCTCGAAAGTGTCTCTACGGATGAGCCCATCGTCGATATCAGAGGTGGAATCAGTCGCCCAGTCGGTAAAGCTCTCCTTGCATTGCATGGGTGAGTATATCGATAGTCGATACCGATATACAAGCATATCCTCACTATTTACCTTTCTGAGGAGTGGTATCGTGGAATTTGTCTTTCTCTCTCTCTCTCCTCCCACTTAAACACGTGTGTTAAAAAATGATAACGTATGGGGCCGTCACGTGACTTCAGCTCCCTATCTCCGCCTCTTTCTAACTTACGCGTACAAATGGGCGGAGAGAGAGAGAAAGACGAATACCTGTATCCGCCCCCATGATACCCGCAGTTCTTGTAGTTACTATCTTCATCGCTGCTAGATAGTGACCCCTTTCCCCCCTCTTCTTTCTCATATTTCAACACCCCCCCCCCTCCACTACGGGCTTTATGGCACACCGCGGCATCATACAATCGTCGTATGATAAGAGGAAGTAAGTATACCAGAGTTGCCATTTTTTCGGATAAATATCCGATTTTTGTCATTTGACTCAACAAAAAAGTCGGTGCGACATGTAGGAAAATCTGGCAGCATTGGTACTATCACCAGCAAAAGAAAAAACCCTGGTAAAATTTTTACTCTTCTTAATCTATGCAATCATAAACAGATTTTGCGGGTTTCGGATGTTTAAGGGCTAATTATTGTAAGCAGAATGTTCCTTCTAAAGGATGTTGTGAAAAAACGAAAATTCTATTGAAACAATCCAAGGAAAAATTTAACAATAAAAATTTCGACCAGAGTACAACTTTCTTTTGCTCGTCATAGTACAAGCAGTTGCAGAAGTCCTGCGGTGACGATTCGACGCCTCCCGCGCTACACGTATAAATCCGGCGAACATATAGCTGCCGTTTTGCGTGCATTTAAATTTAATGAAATTTTTCAATTCACCCCCATCAGTTGTCAGTTCGTCACCATGAAATGCGGGCACGGGGGGCTCCCAATGCATTGACGGATACGGGGGGGGGCGAAGGGGCCGTTCGGCCCAATAAGGGGGAAAGGGGGGAGGGAAAGGGGGAAGAGCGAAAACAAGAAAAGAGGGTTATTTAGGGGCGAAAATCCCAAGTCCCCCCCCGTTCGCGAGGGCTGGATCCGCCGCTATCCCAATGTTAAAAGTGGAGAGGAATAAAGTAAAAAGAAGAGAGGAAATAAGGAAAAGGAGAGAGAGAAAATTAGTACAGAGGCAAAACGAGTTAAATTGAGACCCTAATTAACCCTTTAAGGGCCAGGCCTGAGTATACTCGTTTTTCTTCTCTAGTCTACCTCACATTGTTTCAGTCTTCATTTCGGATAAACACGACTATTGATGAAAACATGTACAAGATAAGCTGTCTCCGGGCGCCTTCAATGTATCATATAGGCAATTTCAACTCCCCCTAGTACGAACAGTTAATTACCTTTCCTTTATAAATGGAAGAGTGGCGTCCTTTTGAAATAACCTGGCCCCTAGAGGGTTAAGGAGGGAGCTAACTTATTATTTACTGGGGGGGGGGGGCTCAGGGTCTGTCGCCTCCACTGCCGATGAGTATACACCGGTTGGGAAAAGATTACACGGTTCAGTTCAGTTTATGACAGTATTGCTCGTAAACTCTTTGATTCATAACCTTTTCTCAATCAGTGGAATCGCCGTTAAAGTACCAATTAAAAATATCTACAGGTGACCCCAGCATCTATCCGTGCCTATTAGGTATGTGCTTACTTCGAGACTTTTTATATTCCTCGTGCATGGGAAACCACTAGCGGCTCGTGCAATCAGGCAACGCTGCAATTGGTCCATTTAAACCCTTATAAAATATCGTTCCGAGATAGTGCACTGTGCACTTTCAATAGTTCGACCTTTTTCATGGGTTTAAATGCGGACTAAATGCAGCGTTCAGCGTTGCCAGATATCAGAATGCACGCGACACCACTTCTACTGTAGGTAAACAGTGTTGTGCAACAATTAATGAGAAAATATGATAAGTAAGTTCATTTTAAGACAGTTTACAAATGGATTAACGGATCGAAGTAACATCTGTACCTGCAAAGGAGGTATATCACGACACTTGATCCTCTTCTCTGAGTCACGTTTTAGCGACATCGGACCTGAAAGCTTCAAGCTGAAAAAATCAAAAATAAAGCCGGACATTATGAAATACGAAAATTCCCATAAGCCTCAATGAGTGCGAGTGAGGCAGATAGACCTATTATCACTCGCGCTCACTCTCACTCACTAAGCTTATGGCGAAACGAATTTCATAATTTACGGCTTTAATTCTTAACCAATTTTGCTCATTTTGGGCTTAAAAAATCTGTAAAAAAAAATTGCAGGTGTGCTGACGTTGTTGGATTTTGTGTTTTACCTATGGTTTCAGTTTAAAACGCCAAAAACGCGACTTTTCCGAAAAGCGACTAGTGGCGCTATCCATCGGATTGAAATCTGGAAAAGTTTCGCCTGGATTCACCTTAATGTCGACCCAACTTGGACACATTTTTTACGCCGCGCCGCTCCCAGATTTGGACTCCAGCATTTGCTGGACAATTTTTTTTTTTTTTTTTTTTTTTTTTTTTTTTTTTTTTTGAGATGGTGGAAAATTCAGCCCGGTCGTCCTTAGGTTGGCCGAGATGGTCCAACCCCTCTCCTCTCCCATCCTCGGTTCGGGAGGTAGCAGCTCAGGAAGGAGGAAGTCAAAAAATAGGTTCGTGCGATGTATCGATCGACGCGGGACGTCGCGTCGCACAGTGTTTCCTAGGCGGAAAAACCCCAGCTTTACCGACCTCTTTAAAACTTCCAAAACTTGACAAAATCCATTCCTGAGGGTCAAAACTAAAAGACTGGGAGAATGATTTTATATTTTTTCCATTTATAATGGTAGCAAAGCTCCGCGATTATTTCGGCGAAAGTCAGAATTTCTGTTTTTCGCAAAAAACTCGAATACCAGTACCTAATGTCAAAACCTTTTTAAAGAAGCTATACTAGACTTTTTTATCGACAATTTTCGCTCAGTGAATGCATTATGGTTTAAAATTTGACATATTACCCTTAGTGAGCTTATTTTTCCCCCCTATCCAAAGAATGTATTTAACCCTCTAAGGGCCAGGTTCTTTCAATAGAACGCCACTATTCCGGTTATAAAGGGAAGGTAGTTAACTGTTCGTACTCGGGGGAGTTGGAATTGCCTATACGACTGTTTGAAGGCGCTCGAAAACATCTTACCTTGTACATGTTTTCATCGATAGTCCCGTGAATCCAGAATGAAGACTGAAACTATGTGAAGTAGACCAGAGAAGAAGAACGAGTACATACTAGTCAGTGGCGGTCAAGTCAGTGACGAATCGTCCGGTGGCGTAGTCAGTGGCGGATCGGCCAGAGGCGGACTAGTCAGTGGCGGATCGGCCAGTGGCGGACAAGTCAGTGGTGCATTGTCCAGCGGCGGACTTGTCAGTGGCGGCTCGGCCAGTGGCGGACTATTCAGTGGTGGATCATCCAGTGGCGGACTTGTCAGTGAAGGACTAGGCAGTGGCCTGCTGACTGCTGGTCCATCCGCCGCTGGCTAGTCTTCCGCTGGACGATCCGCCACTGACTAATCCGCCGCATCAGGCCGATGCGGTCAGAGCATATTTTCAATGGCGCGTACCAATTTCTATGAACGAGGGCGACGCGAGACATTGAAAATATGCACTGACCGCACTGTAATTTCGGAGGTACGGAACTTCAAAAGTTGTAACTTTTGAACAAAGCATTTCTTTGGATCGCGGTTTGCGCCTTTCGAAAGAACGTATCTTAGCCTTTGGAATCTATAAATCCCAAGTGCGTTGCGCGTATTTTTTAGACTCAAAAATTCAAATTTTTTTGGTTCAAAAAATTAAAAAAAATTGACTTAACATTTTTTAATCGGATTTTCATACACATCAATCGAAAGCTCTTTTGAAGGAGAATCTTTTGGCGTAAAGCACGAGTCAAAATAATAATTTGGGCGAAAGTTATGGGTTTTTTGAAATTTTGACTTTAAGCCCCCCTCTCCCTCTTCCCTGTTGACCGAAGTGAGAAAACTGGACATTTTTTAACGTATCTCGAGGAGCTCTATCGACCCTGAAATTATTCAATTTTTTTGACGATAGCCCATTCCTCATGGGAGCTGGATCAACCTCTTTCTTTTTGATCGCGGAGGGGGAAAGTTTTCCGTTTCGTTTGACTTATAGATTAAAAAAAAAGGTTAGGGCCAAAAAATTAGTTCGAGATAGGTAAACATGATTTCGACACATTAAAGTCCGACTTAAAAGGGGACGTTACGACATGTCCGCGGCGAATCAAAGAAATATTTCCGGGAAAATGTGGCCTGGGTGATACCATTTGACGGCCAACTGTCCGTTTTCTCGAATGGGCCCTTTTAAAAGTCCTAAATTTGCGCACACAAATATACTCGTAATTTCGGCCACTGGAACCCTCAGTTCCGGTAAGTCTGGCGTCTGCGGCGTCTCGTCGTTTCTTCGTAGGTACATTCCGACTTCGAATCCTGGTCCGGATAAAACTTTTTGCACTCGGATATTTCACAGTTGCTGTATCTGCATTCTTCTCCCCATAATATTCTGTACGTATTACGGTAAATTATAAACTTTTACCTGTAACCTTTTACGAAATGCATGCCAATGTTAAAAAAAGGCATATGTAGGAATGCGACGTACGAACGTTAAGAGGAATAAGGAAAATATTACATCAAAGAATAAATAGATGATTTAAAAAATAAACATAAAATAAATAAAATGTGATACCTATATTATATTATCACCTGTATTCTTGAAAAAAAAAATAAACAAAAAAATAAAAGAAAACATCAAAATGAACACTTGAATCTAAAAATCGAATTGTACGATTTGACAGCATGTAAAACAATCGATTCAAATGGGAACTAATTACGTTCTGGAATTTCGACTGTATCTTTACCGGTAAACTTTTACGAAATGCATGCCTATGTCAAACGTTTACTCAAAAATGCATAGTTAGGGGTACGTTAAGAGGAATAGGGAAAAGATTACTAATTATTAATTTAAAAAAATATGTATTAATTGGTCCCCGTTTGAATCGATTTTTTTACATGCTGTCAAATCATACACTTAGATTTTGAGATTCAAGTGTTCATTTGATGTTTTATTTTATTTATTTTTTTTCAATTTTATCCATTTTATTTCTCCTCATTACTTCTTATAATTTCTTTTCCTCTTCATCGGCTCACCAATTTGCGCTCTATTCAATACATCTCTTCACAAATGATACAGGTATCATATTTTTTATTTTTTAAATCATCTCTTTATACTTTGATGTAATCTTTCCCTTATTCCTCTTGACGTACGTACGTCGCATACCTATCTATGCATTTTTTTAACATTGGCATGCATTTCGTAACAGTTTACAGGCAAAAGTATATAATTTACCGTGATACATACAGAATATTACGGGGAAAAGAATGCAGACACAGAAACTGTGAAGTATCCCAGTGCAAAAAGTTATCGCTGGACCAGGAATTGAACTCGGAATATACGAAGTATCAACTAGGCACCGCAGACGCTGGAGCCACCGGAACTAATAGCTTATACGGCCGAAATTACGAGTATATATGCGTGCGCAAATTTAGGACTTTTAAAAAAGGGCCCATTCAAGAAAACGGACTGTTGGCTGTCAAATGGTATCACCTAGGCTACACTTTCCCGTGAATGTTTTTTTGATTGGCCGCGGACATATCATACCGTCCCCTTGTTAGTCAAAAGATTTTAACATTGCTCTTATGGGAGAATTCACGGGATGGGAGGTTTTGTTCGACGTAGCGGAAAATTCGACTTATACATGGTTTGCCACAATAAACTTTTACTGTATATTCCAACTGCCTCCATTATGTGTTTTTTTTTCAATTTTGATGGGGAAAGAAATTGTCGAGCTATGCATTTGTTAAAAACCCAATTCCACTGGATTAACTTTGGACAATTTTTGATACACGGTTGAAAATAATGAGGCAAACAAACCAGAGGGCCGATCATTTACTTCATCGTTAAACCGATCGATAAGACTGTCAATGAGTGATTCTATTGGTCGAATATTGTAAAATTTGGCTATTGCTATGGTAATCATCGTTATAGTGTCCGTTTTTTAAAGGTTACTCATAAGTAGCCTTTATAAAACGAGACTCTTAACGATGGTTACCATAGCAACAGCCAGGTTTTACAATTTTCGACCAATAGCATCACTTGTAGACAGTTTTATCGATCGGTTTAACGATAAAGTAAATGATCGGCCCTCAGAATCAGATCGCCCATACTGCCACACTTTGAGATAGAACTTAAAAGGAACGTAAACTTAGAAGGAAGTAAAGGAAAACAACATTTGTCATGATTTTCAAAATTTAATAAAATAAAAAAGAAAGATTCTTAGAAAGATAGGAAAGTACTTACTTTTCACAACTAGTAAAGAATGTTTGACATTTTAAAGTTTCAACATTTATGAGGGAAGTGCACAAACTAAGACCCGGTAAAGATTATCATGTTTTCAGAAACGATAGTTCTAAGAATTTAATTGGTACGTGTTTCATCATTTTTTATTCTTCAATGGAAACACCAGAGAAAAAAATTGACTGTGCGTGTCAGCTTAAATGGTAGCCACCTTCCATAACCTATCAGCAGCATGGCCAAAGGAATATAAAGTGTGGCCCTTAAATAGATTTATATGATCTATCGATCCGGAAAAATTGATCAACTTTGGTGGTTTCAGGTTCGCGCACTCCTCTTATTAGTACATAGTTTGTAACTGATAATACTTATCAACTAAATTTCATTTACCAGACTTCAGAAATCAATATTAAAGATTTTCTACACGGAGGAGAAAAAATGGCTTCCCACCGACTTTCCTCGGCATCAATAATTTCCTGTAGCTTTCTAAGGTGATGACTTTTTACTTAGGGCATAGATTTCAAAAGACATTTGTATAAGGTTAAAATATTCTCAAATGCAATTGGTATATAATACATAGAACCAATATGAACAGTATAAATGAGTGACAACTGCGCATCAAGCCAGCACCATTTAAAATCAATTGTTAAGTTTGGGAAAGCCTCTAAAAATGTCTGGTTGCTTTAAAGTTTTTCAGACTTGCAGTTTACTACTATAGTGACCAAGTCTACGTCTGATAAAGATCTTGATGCCCAGAAAGCTTTGCATTGAACACCAATGTTGTTTTACGACAAAAAACACCCATTGCGATGTAAATATCTACAATGTTCATAACCAATGCGTAAGCGTGGGAAGCGCATTTCTCTGAAGTATTAAAAAAGTACATTCATTTGTATCCATGAGTTGATACAGAAAAAACAAAATAAAAAAAGCCATCAGTAACCGTTCTCATGAATTATTTTCCTTGGACAAAGCTGACAGTCACAATTTCATATTGTTAACGGAAACCTTAACTCAGCATGCAGATATAAATGCTCTGATACGGATTTAACAAATATAAAAAAAGATGTGAGTAAAATGGTACGAGATTTACAAAATATCAGCGATGAATAAAGAAACAAAAAAATTTAGACATCTTGATCTTTGAAAGACCGCATTTCAATACCGGATTATATTTCAGATAAAAACTATTATCACAAAATTAGAAGTAAGCAAGAACCAGAAGTTACGTCGTGAAAAAGGACCCATATAACCTTGAACGACCAGCGTATACCGGAATAGAGAGCAGCTGGCTACGGTCTTTGTAATGAAGTACTTTCGAATAAAAAAAAAAAAAAAAAAAAAAAAAAAAAAACTGCTCATCATATATTAGAAAACAACTTGCCGAAACATCCGCTCCAGTTTCTGAGTGAATGCCAATCAGAGATCTAGCATACCTTTTTTCTTCCAAAGACTACCTTACTTACATGCAAGAACCTGACAGTTTCACTTTTATGTCCTTCCATTCTAACTGGGTATTGATTGCGTTTTTAGGACGCCTTCACATACAATTAGTGACGGGCGTAAGGTATGAGATTCCATAAATACTTTCAGGTTTGACGGTGTTTTAAGGCCATTGCAAAAATGGGGATGAGAAAATTGAAAACGCAAAATTTTCAAGTCTAATTATTCATGACGGAGCTTAGAATACCCAATATTTCAAAGGGTTTGTCCATTAAAAGATAAAACATACAGTTACAATAAATAAACAAAGGAATATTTACAATTTAAAAAAGACACTTAAAATCTAAAAAAGGAGAACAGGGAACTGAAACAAATAGTAAAGAGAGAGAGAAAGGATAGACAAATAAATAAAGGGAGAGAAGGAAGGGCGAATGAAAAGAATAAATTAAAAATTGATGAGTAAAAAAAATGAAAACCAACATTTTCGAACAATACAAACTTTCTCTCTCCTTAGTTCTTTTCATTCCTGAATGTCTTCACTTTTAGGATTACTTCCTAAAATATACTACAGTTAACGTACAAGCGAGCATGCATCTTCCAGAGCGGAAGATGAAAGGATCACAAAATTTTGTAGAAACGATTAAAAATGAGAATAAATTAAAATTACTCTCCTCAGCCAGTACAGTTGCAACGAAAACGCCAGCTTGCTTTTTGTTCTTTGTTTAACTTATTCTAGTCTAGACGGAACAATCATCTTTGAGCTATTTGCATTGCTTTTAATCGAAATCGCTGAAATCAGAGTCTGAGTACACTTTCTTCTTGGGTGGCGCTGCCTTTTTTTTGGGTTTTTCGGCATTATCGGATTTGCTATACAATGTCTTCTTTTTTGCGGCACCTTTTTTGGAGGATTTAAAGAAATCATCGTCGGAATCATCATCATCATCAATGTCTTCATCGGATGACAATTTACGTTTACTAGAAGCAGCCGGCATCTTCGGCGGAGGCGAAGGCTCAGGCTCAAACTCACTGTCACTACTTTTACCACCGGAGATATCACTTGCTATATCATCTGTTTGTATTGTATGACTTGTGGGGGCAAGCACAGCTTCGTTATCGAATACCTCTGTATCACTCACTAACTTCTCATCTTCATCGTCGGAGTCAAAGTTAAACTTGATATTTGCAGCTGCTCGTCTGGCTGTTGCCCTGGCAGGAGCAGTTTTGACAGGTGACGCTTTAAATGATGAAAAACTAGCATCGCTACCACTTTCATCGCTTCCGGAGAAGGACGATTTCTTGCCCTTCTTTTTCGGTGATCCTTTAACTCTCCCTCTGCCTTTGCCTTTCTTCTTCCCACTGTCACTGTCAGAGTCGGAGAATGCAGAATTCTTTTTTGAGAAGATATCCGTGATTTTGGATTGGGCTTTTGAAACTTTAGGAACTTTAGGAGCTCTGGGTGCTTTCTCTCCTTTCTTTGCTCTAACTTTCTTTTCTATCACATCTGGTGAGTTTCCGAGTCGCTCTGCTAGAGGTTTATCAGCGTTACCGTTTTCAAGCAACAGATCAAATTCATCTTTCTCTACAACAACTTCATCTTTTTTCGCTTCACGTTTCTTCGCTCCGACTATCTTGGCTTCATCAAGCTTCCTGACCTTTTTCTTCATCTCCTCGTCCACTTTGAATTCAATGCGTTTGCCGACCGGCGATGGCAAAGCTTCAGCTTTCAACGCAATCTTTTTCTTGCTGCCACCTTTGCTAGCTTGTCCTTTCCCACCCTTGCCATCGTAGGATTGAGCTTCTCTCTGGCGTTCGGCCTCTTCCACTTCATCCAGCTTATCAAGGAAAACACTTAGATCATGGCGCCAGAGGTCACGCGGTGTTTTGTCTTGCAAAATCTTTAATTCTGTTTTCTTTTCCCTTTCTTTCTTCAAAAGGTCTTCTTTCTTTTCATACGTTAAGTTCCACATGGGCATCCCAAGCAGATAATCAAAATCTTTGCCCTCTTCGGGCGCATCAGCATCTGCTACCTCATTTGCGTTATCTTGTTCCAAATCAGCTTCCGTTTGCTGTCTCTTTTTCCATTCTTTGACTGGATCCGACTGATAATCTCTTCGGATCAGCTCCGCAATCATTTCTTTCTTCTTGCGATTTTCGATTCTCAAATCTCCATCGCACTTCTCGCAAATGAAACGAGCTTGATTGCTTAATCTTTTTGCTTCAGCTTGCAAACAGCCTTCCATATAATCCTTCCGCTTGTTGTAGAATTCCAATCTTACATCGAAGAATTCTCTCAGTATTTGCATGACGGTGTCGTACTTTTTCAGGCAATTACCACGGTCGAAAGCGCACATGGACGAAGTTGAAATCATATTCTGAAGCTTGAAAACTTTAAAGAACCCTTCATTCTCCGCATGGACGTAATTGTCTCTTGACAGCGATACCACGAATCGCACTTTGGTGTCCGTACTGTACTCTTTGTAATCGGAAATGAGCGAAGGTGTCTTTTCTTTATCACCATCCTTATCCTTTCCTTTCTCTTTTTCACTTCCATGCAACATCACTTCCAATACTGACTCCTTATAATTTTGTGTCCATACACCAATCGGCAACTCTGTGATTTCAATCTTTTCATTGTTAATCTGCGAAATGATACCCGTAGTTACAGAGCGACTGTCTCCAATATTTTCAACATTTCCGATAAAGTTCTTATACCAAGGTAGCATCGGTTTAGGGTCTTCTCCTTCGATCATAAGTTTAAGATTTGCGACAATTTCGCGTGGATTATAATTCGGGATTTTGGTCATCCAACCTGTACCTATACCATCAGAGCCGTTTACCAAGACCATCGGTATAATCGGGATGTACCATTCAGGCTCAATACTTTTATTATCATCGCGAAGATAGTTCAACAATGGGTCATCGTCTGGATGGAAAATATACCTCGCCAATGGGCTCAACTTTGTGAAAATATAACGAGGGCTGGCAGCA
This sequence comes from Trialeurodes vaporariorum, assembly GCA_011764245.1. Lineage (NCBI taxonomy): Eukaryota > Metazoa > Arthropoda > Insecta > Hemiptera > Aleyrodidae > Trialeurodes > Trialeurodes vaporariorum. Next base: position 7,244,922 of record VMOF01000388.1, read on the forward strand.
TCTTTACCGCCTTGAAGACGAGTACCGAACTGACCATTGGGCATGAGCAAGTTGATATTGTTTGAGCCGACAAAGTTTTGGGCTAAATTTACAATCGTCGATGTGAGTGATACTTCACCGTGATGGTATGCGCTGTGCTCGGCAACACTACCAGCCAATTGGGCTACTTTAACTTCTTTCTTGTCGTTACGCTTGATACAAGTGAACAAAACTTTTCTTGATCCCGGCTTGAGACCATCGCACAATGAGGGGATTGAACGCTCATTATCCATGTTACTGAACAAAACCAATTCTTTGTTGATAAAATCTTGATAAGAGACAGCTCTTGTATCTTTCTCATACAGATAATCTTCCGGAAGACCCATTTCACGACGACGTTTGCAATCAGCCATCCAGTTTGTTAGCCATTCTTTTCTTGAGTCAACCATTTTCTTGCTGAAAGCCTGGAAAAAAAAATAATCAGGAGTAAATACCAGCATCAGGATCATTCCATTTAAAACATGTAACACCCGTTACGCTTTCCATAATGTAATTCAAATTCAAACAAGGAAAAATAAATTGTGGTTCTTCAGACTTTTGTTCTTTTCAACACGTAACAATTTTCAGTTCTGAAAATTAAAGTTTGTTTGAATTACATGCAGAAAAAGGAGAATTCAAAGAGTAACAGTAGTAGCACAGAATAATACAACCAGAACGGAAACTCTATCGGATTTTGAAGAAAATTTATTTCGCGTCCGCCATGTTGGATTATAGGATGTTTACATCTGGATTCGCGCGCGAAAAAAAAAAAAAAATATATAGGACATGATCCGCAAAATTTTCATTCTGAAATGCCATTAGAATAAAAGTGAGGCCCGAAACTTAAGATTTCTTTCCAGAATTTACAGAAATAAATTAGTTTCAACACAAATCACACACATCCGTCATGTTGGGATATAGGACCACAGCGTTGCCTATTGGTGCCGTTAAATTCCAAACTTGCTTCCATTGGCTCTTATGGGAGTTTCCGTTCTGATTGTATTATTCTGTGGTAGTAGTTACATTTATCAAGGAATAACACATTACTCATTGGATATAAAAACAAATCAGCAAATGCAGCAAAACAAACTACTTGGAAAAATACATGGAGCCAGATGATATGAAAGGAACTCGGATATTCACCAGGACCTTGGCATTGAAATCGCCCCAGATTACATTAATAAAACTGCCTGCAATTATGAGGCACGTCTTCATGACCACCCAAACGAGAACGCACTCGTACTGTTGGACAATACTGGGGTGACCCGAGGATTTAATCAAAGGAAACCAAGGGATCTTACAACTCCTTGATTTGCCAAGCTTAAAAACTTCCTCTCATGCCTCATGGAATGGAGTAGTTAAGGTGATTCCAAGCGAAACTTTTCCAGATTTCAATCCGATGGATAGCGCCACTAGTCGTTTTCTGGCGTTTTAAACTGAAACCATATATAAAACGCAAAATCCAATGATGTCAGCACCTGCAAAATTTTGATATGGATTTTTTGAGCCCAAAATGAGCAAAATTGGTTCAAAATTAAAGCCGTAAATTATGAAATTCGTTTCGCCATAAGCTTAGTGAGTGAGAGTGAGCGCGAGTGATGATACGTCTATCTGCTTCACTTGCACTCATTGCGGCTTACAGGAAGTTTTGTATTTCATTTTCAGCTCTATTTTTGAGTGTTTCAACCTGAAACTTTCAGGGTATCTTCCTGAAGTATGCTTGCAGGTGCTGACGTTCTTCAAATTTGTGTTTTTAGCCAAATACTGTTGACTTTTTGAGCAACGCGGCGTGGTGTCAACAGTTGGAACTAATCGACCCTGGAATCACCTTAAGGAAAAAGTGACACTATCCTGTTGAGAAACACCCACATGGCGCTTACCGTGTTCTTCCTTAGCACAGCAGTATTACTGACCTTTGCACTCTCAGAGGAGAAACCTCACCACAGAGCTACAGACGAATTTGCTTGATCATGACTAGACCCGAAAATCCCTAAGAAATTTTGACTGCTATGATTGTGCTTAGATTCGAAAAACCCTAAAAAATTCTGAAAATTCCTTACCTAAAAGTCAAAGGGTTGGGGAACTTGTTCAACCTAGATGAAATTGACTCATTAACTTACCATGATAATGTGGGAATCATCTTCTGCGCCACGGTGAACGAAAAGAATTCGGTGACGGGACATGTTGGAGAAATACTCTTTCGCCTCATCTGAGGTCGAGGTTCCCAAACCTGTAAAAGTTTTAGATACGGACGATTAACTTACAAAGTAACAGCGGAAATGAATAGAATTAATCCAAGCAGTATATCTTGTAAATCTTTATTTTAAAGAGAATAATACAAGATCAGATCCGTCTTCTACTACGTGGTCATAATTACGCCCGTTTTTTAAAATATTTTATAGGATCAATCAAATGGATACCGCCACAAGTCACTATTGGGGAAAGTCACAAATTTTTGGCATATTAAATTAACGAAATGAAAAAACTCAAAATCCAAGAATTTCGGCAAAAGCGTGATTTTTTTAAATGTATTTTTTCAGCCCAAAGCACACGGAAAAAAAAGATTAGTGAAAATAACCATACGGATACCTGATTTTAGCACCTACTAGATGTTAAGGTAAACTTGTCCAGAAGTATGGTACATTTACTGATACTTTGAGTAAATTTGACATGCTATCAGGTAACATCACCTAGTACCTATTCAAAACATAGTATACTTCTGGTTAACATTACCATAACATCTAGCAGGTGCCAAAATCAGGTATCCGTATGGTTATTTTCACCGTAGTTTTTTTTCCGTGCAAGCAAACTTAAATGCGAATTAAAGCCGTAGTATTGGAAATTCATTTTGCCACAAGCTTAGTAGAGTGAGTTACAGCAAGTGATACTATGTTTATCTGCCTTACTCGCACTCATTGAGATTAATGGGAATTTGTGTGTTTTGAGTATTTGAGCTTGAAACTTTCAGAGTATCTTTCTGAGGTATGTTTGCAGGGGCTGACTTTCCTCCAATGTGTACTTTATGTGTAGATTAATTCATTATAGCCAAAAGTTGTTGACTTTTGGATCAGCGCGACATAATTTTCATAGTTCAAACTATTCTAATCATCTGGAATCACCTCAACACATTTCCTGAAGAGTATGGACAATGAATCCATGGGATACATAGGACAAAAATTATTACCGGAGTTAGCCGAGTAAGATATTATGATTCTTCTCAGCGAAAATTGTTACAATCAGTCAAGCAAAAAAATAAAAACCTTTGTAGTATTTGATGTTCCAATTGTTGAAGTTGGGTGTGGCGGCTTTCCACTCTTCAAATTCCGGCAGAGAATAGAAAGACAGACTTTCCCTGCTCTTCGTTACTTTAATAATGGGCGTGATAAATTCTTGCAAGAACGGCAAACGAAGCAGACCCGGCCAATTGTGATGAATGAAATTTATGATCAGACCTTTAATGTGAGATCCATCCTGAAAACATTTTAAGGATCAGTTTAAACTGTAAATTCCTGGGGCAACAAATTGAATTTGGACTTTTAATAAATTCATTATAAATTAAAAACAAAAGAGGTGAACACCACCTGATTTTAACATAAATAACATGAATCGTAAAAACTACAACCTTGATAACTTTTATATTTCTTGACCAAATGCTTTCAAATTTTCAATGAAAAGGCAGTGACAAACGTTTCTGCAAAGATTCCCAAAAATTGAATGATATTTACCGCCACTTTTGGCAAGGAAACTAAACAAACACCAAGCATCACATAAGTACAGACATACAGCGACGATAGCATAGAATGCTTTGCTACGCGACAGCGCCTAAATAAAATGAGCCACGGTGCACTAAACAATTCATAATTTCAGATGTGCTTCGGGAGGCGCATTCCCCAATCTTCAGTGATTTTGCAACTCAAGTGATTGCCAGTCTTCCGTGATTTGAGTCGCAAGTCACTGAAGATGGGGGAATGCGCCTCCTGCGCCTGAAATTATCAATGGTTTGGTGCACCGTGAGTCATTTTATTACCAGTGTTAAATTCATTATAGTTCAACACGAAGAAAAAAAGAAAAAAGAAAAAAAAAAACGGCACAGTTATATCCGTGAGACAACCAACAGCAGACAATTTGGTGCCATGAGAACTTTAGCTCAAGCATCACCTGAGCTTTAATTTATAACCAAAAATTAAAATTCTATCGGGAGCCATTTCCAATAAGGCCAGTGGCAGGTCCTTTTTTAATCAGTGTTGGCAAAAATTTTCTTTTGAATGATCATAAATAATCCACTAAAATTATTCACATTATTATCATGTTATTCTTAGAACTAAATCGAAGTTTCAACACTACCAGTATAGTTATCGGTGATAAGATGAATGACAGGTAGAGTTAAAACTTAGATTTACAAATAAGAATAACAAGAGAATAAACTGAGTAATTTTAGTTAATTATTCATGAATATTCAAAATATAATTTTTACCCAACACTGTTTTCAATGGCCTTCTGAGTGACCTCAAAAAGCTCTTTAAAGAGAGAGAGAGAGAGAGAGAGAGAGATTTTATGATCAATACTAATCAAAGCCGGGTCATTCCATGTCAAATCAGACCAAGCTAAAAACCTTGACCCCTCAGATTTCCATGAAATTTGGCACACTTGTTCTACTATTAGAGCAAGAGCAAAAACCAATTTTTTTTAGATTCTTTGGGGCCCCCAATTTTTTTTTTTTTTATGAATTTTCAAAGTCGCTGAAATTTGCCAAATTTTTGCAGAGGCTACCATCTTTAATCAAGCATATTTCAGTCATCGTTTGTCGTAGAATATTGATTTTGGTCTCATTTCAAAGATCTTTTTAAGGGCTTTAAAATGCTGTATAACAACAAATGACTCTTGGCTCCAAGAGCCTATTGCTCACTTACTCACTTTCTCATTCAACGATGACACATCTTGCAAGCTTATTAATGTCGTCATCTGTTATCTCCTGACCTCACGCAACACCTCTCACAACCGTTATGGCACCAGAGATTTTGCTCAAGGTTTACAGAACTTGATCTTTAGGAGTGCATGAGAAAAGAACGTCAAAATTAGGTTTTCAGTTGATTTGAAAAAACTTAATTGACTCAAACTAGTTGAGTACTCGCAAATGCCTTTCGTATTTATGACAATGTTATTGATCACCACATCCTACTTTTGTGGTTCAAGGTATAAAATTGAATGAATACACACTTGTTTAAATACTTATCGATTGCACATAAAACACTTTACTGGCGCAACCAGGATATCTTCCATCTCTCTCATTTCCCATTTGGATGAATAAGTAGGAAAAGGACAGAAAGAGGGGGTTTTATCCCGTTGTCCATCCTTGTCTAACATACGTTTTTTAATGGAGAAAAGAGAGAGATGAAAAAACTCTCGTTGCAATGACGCAACCAGGCTTTCTTCCATCTCTCTCATTTCCCATTTGAATGTATAAGTAGGAAAAAGACAGAAAGAGGGGGTTTTATCCCGTTGTTCATCCTTGTCTAACGTACCTTTCTTACTGGAGAAAAGAGAGAGATGAAGAAACTCTCGGTGCGCTACTGAGAATCATAGATACATACCTGATCCTGATCAGTCATGATCATGAGTTTACCGTATCTCAACGATTTAAGATCATCCATTGTCTCGTACTTCTTTTTGTATTGTAATCCAACGATTTTTATGATATTGCATATTTCAGCATTTTCCAGAATCTGTAAAATAAAATCCAAAGAAGTTTTTGGATGGGACAAGACCGTAAACCTTCCTATAGAGAGGCTGGAATAATTCCATCCAAAGTTTTTAAAGCCTAATTTTCAATGCAGTTTTACAGTTCCTCGCACCCAAAGTGGGCCTGAGCGAAGCCCATTATTTGTAAAAGTTCAGGGTTTGGACTTTCAAATTTTGACAGATGTTGTTAAGTACTATCAGCACAAAATACTAGCATCAGAGCAAAAGCTCCCATAAGAGCCAACGGAAAAAATCTGGACAAATATTCATGGCGGAGTTGGGCAAAAAATTATTCGGAAATTATTTGGTGAGTCAGGCAACGCCGAGTCAATCGAATTAATCTGCGAATAATTCTAGCAAACTTTTGCTACAGGCTTATTAATAGTTGATAATGGGGTCATACCCTGTGAAAATAACGATTAGCGCTCTAAAAAATCACAAAATCCACTCCTGAACTCACAAAATGCTTTAAAATGCGAGACCGTAATGGCGGCCGAGGCCGCGGTTTTTTTATGGCAATTATATGCTTCTTCTTCTTCTTGTGTGGTGTTGCGAGAACACCTCGTGTAGATGGCGCTGATTGAAGATAGGGAACCCCAATGAAAACCGTGGCCCCGGCCGCCATTACGGTCTCGCGTTTAAAAGCATTTTGTGAGTTTAGGAGTGGATTTCATGATTTTTTATTGCGCTAATCGTTATTTTTACAGGGTATTACCCCATGATCAACTATTAATAAGCCTGTAGCAAAAATTTGCAACCGCTCCCTTAGGGTTGTTTTGATTGAATTTTGATTAATTCACCTTTAAAAACTGTTTTTTGTAAGAAGACAAAAAGTGCGCACTATATGTAGGTTACTATTTTTTTTACGTTCTCGTTTTTTTAGCTACAAAATTTAGGGTGGGCACTATCTGCGGGTAAATACGGTAACAAATGCTTGATTAATTTTAAAAAGAAATCGATTACCATTTGCCCAAATCAGCTTCACAGTTCGGACAGAGAACAAGAGAGACACACCAACAATGACATCGTAACAAACAAAAAAAAAAGGTACCAACCTGTTTGTGCGTAGCTTCTCGTACATTCAGCAATTTACCTCGCAGAGGAAAGACTCCATAGCGATCACGACCGATTACACCAAGGCCTGAGACAGCTAGAGCTTTGGCTGAGTCTCCTTCAGTTAGGATGAGCGTGCAATCGATTGCGTTCTTTGTTCCGGCATCGTTGGCATCTTCCAGTTTGGGAACACCTGCAATTCAATAATTCAGGGTAATTTAAAGTTCGTCAACAAATAGCAGCCTTACTCGTCACATGAATGGTGACCAAAAATTTTAATTTTCAAATTCCTCGATTTGTTTCACACAGCTATGATGCTTTCTGACAAAACCGATCGGATCTTCACCCAAACAGGTACAGTACAGAGTACACTGGCACAGCATTCTAGTGAATTCTGGGACCGCTTTTCTTCAGATGCGCTTGAAGTGGTGCTCATACCGCCACTTAAAAAGCGAATTTTATTTACAGTGTCGGGCGAGATTTTGAGGTTCAGAACTTTTCAGTGGACACTCAACGCCAAAGGCAACAAAACCACTTCCAACCAATCAGGAGCGTTATTTATTGTTGTCTCTCACCGCTGAGTTACTCTGTTTGCCCCCAGCTTGCGGAACAGGTACTGATTCCAAGGTTCGGGTACAGCATCGGTGGCATTCATCGTTGCCAAACAAAAGTTTGGGTGAGATAATAAGTTGCAGAGCCGTTGGTGCGGGTGAATTCACCCGACACTGTAAATAAAATTCGCTTAAATTTCACAATGGCCAATTATTGAAAAAAGACAAGTTTGTCAAAAGACTTACCTTTAATTTTACCCTGCTTCTTTCCACTTGTCTTATCCAGCTGTGATGCTTGTTTATACTTGGCAAAATTGAGAGTCATTTCGACGATTCCTGTTTTGTTTACCTGAAAAAAAAAATTAAAGACTCATCAGTTGAATGTTATTTAATGGGAAAAATACATGGAATCAGAGTTTGTTTGGAACCAGAGGGCCTCGGACGGCAATTGAAACGATATATCGCTGTACTAAATCATTCTGTTGATGGATTCAGCAATCTGGAAACGAGAAATAAACGCTTAGTCTTGGGGCTATAGCCCCTTGAAGAAACGATTGTTTATCATACATTCCAATGAGGAGAATGCTCGGTCGCCAGATTGCTAGATCCGCCTACATGTAATGGTTTTTAGAGATTTCTATTAATCACTACTTACTTGTGATTTTAATAAGTCGTTGCTTTTTTCCCCTAAGTTTTACAGTCAATGTTTCTTTAGGTCAAGTTCGCATAATCGTCTTGGGTTTTTAAACCTGCTACATAACATTAAATGAATATAAATAAGGTGACAGGTGGAAATGTCCTATTTAAAATGTCCAAAGCACTTGTACTTTGATGTCCACAAAGAAATGTCCATTGCAACAATGTTCAATGTACAATCCGTCCATCATACATAAATGTCCTTTAAAATAATGTCCAACTGTAGACTAACAAAGTACACAAAAAAGTCCACAAGTTACAAGCAAACAAAAATCCTTCAACGAAGTATCAGTTTAAAAAACTCTTGGTACAAACCGGTTCAACTTAATAGGAATATTCAAATGATAAAATAAAAAAAAATGAAAAGAATCAAATGTGTAAAATAAATAAAAGAAGCGCAGCGAATTTTCTCAAACTATAGAATTTTGAAAATATTAGATATCAGACAATATCAGGCACTTAAAGTTATACCCCCCTAGTTTCTTTTTGGCATTATCATGATCTTATGTGTTTATTTAGGCTTCTCAATAATTTTATCGATTCTCCTATTCTCCTTAGTTCCATTAATATCCATGTTCCTTCTAGAACTCTTCGCAATTTGAATCGTTTATTTGTTATCCCTCCATCATTTAACACACTGTAGGCATAGATCAATTATTCCTAGAATCTCTGATCTGGCTCATAATTGTTCTGAGTGGATCGCATTTTTCCTTTCCATCCATTTCATTGTTTAAATTTCTTGTCAAAGAACACGTTTTTGTTTTTTAATTTTTGTATTCTAATTTAATCTTTCTTGTCTGTGCCATTTGTTAAGTTGCTAATTTCTTCGTTATTTTTGTTTTGTAATTGGGACTTGTCCCGTTGATAATTAATAAATAAATACAGTAAACTCTCGATTTACCGGATCGCGATTTACCGGATTTCGCGATTTACCGGAAAATTTTTCCGGTCCCGGCAAAAGTCCCATAAGAACAATGTTAAATTTCATTCGATTTACCGGATTTCGCGATTTACCGGATTTTTTCTCGGTCCCAAGAAGAAATTTCTTCTCAATTTACCGGACTTTGCTCAGATATAGCAGTTTTTTCCCGTGACACGATGCCGCGATCTCAAAGAATCACCATGAATCACTCTCCAAACTCATCAGTCGCGGTGTTTTGAAAAACGCGTCAAGCGGCAGGGAAGCTTCGCTGCTTTCCCGCGTTGACAGCAGCGCAGCGTTGCCGCCCGTAGTGCGTTGGCTCCACGCGCTCACGCGTGAAGCACGTAGTTTATGGCTTTGGCACTTCAAGAACTTGCCAACATTGGCAACGCTGACTGACAGCGAGATCGGCTGAACCTCTTTGGAAAAAGTCAGCTGATTTTTTCCAAAGAGATTTTTAGCCAAGAGAAATGAAAAACACTCAACAAACGAACGGTTAGTACCAAATTCTCGTGTTCTAATCCCCCACGCGTGTTTTGTGCTTTTGTAAATAAAACCCTCAGGCTCAGGTTAGTCGAAACAGTGAAAATTTGGGGGGGAGGGGGGGGGGAGAAAAAATACCTAAAAATTCCGCGATTTCGCCGCGAAAAATGCGAGTTTTCGGTCCGCGATTTCGCCGCGAAAAATGCGAGTTTTCGGTCCGCGATTTCGCCGCGAAAAATGCGAGTTTTCGGTCCGCGATTTCGCCGCGAAAAATGCGAGTTTTCGGATTACCGGATTTCGCGATTTACCGGATTTTTCGGCCGGTCCCCTGAAATCCGGTAAATCGAGAGTTTACTGTAAATAAATAAGTAGTAGTAGTAGTAGTAGTAGTAGTAGTAAAGTCCAGCCGCCCAAACACGTGGCTCGTTATGCTGATATTTCACAGCGAACGACTGGACTGCATAAAAAAAGAAGGGGTAGGAAAGACAATCAAAGTATTCTCAAAACAAAGGATAGGAAAGAGGAGAGTAACGGCGACCTGCCAGGGACTCTCAAGTTTAGGAAGGAAAGACCTAGAGCACTCAAGGAGGTAAAGTGCTCTAAATATAATTAGTTTTTTTTTTTTTTTTTTTTTCCCTCTCAAACGAAATATTTCTCAACTCTCTATTTTTCTCTATTTTGCTTCATTTCTTGTGTATTTTTTTTTTTTTTTTTTTTTTTTTTTTTTTTTTTTTTTAAATTAAAAAAAGGGGTATAACTCTGGCAACTCTGCTAAGTATCACCGCAAAAACTGCGGAGGAATCTTTTCCTTTCCATCTCCTCTCAACTCTCTTTTCAGCTGTACAACTCTTGTCTCCATTCTTCTTCAACTCACTTCAGAACTGTTCAACTTTTCTCTCTATGTTTGACAGGAGATAATTCACTCTCTCATTTTAACAATAATGAAATATAATGTAGTAGTCAATATGACAACACTGTTCTCCACCTTGGTAACTCTTCAGAAAACTCATTTGTTTACGATCCTTTTAATTCTCACGCTCATCGAAGCCCCGTGAAGTCACCCTCACATTTGATGATGGTTATGACGCGGCGGTACAGTTCGTAAGACGCCGTTAAAACAGAAACGCTGAAATGTAAAACAATGTAGACTGCGTCGGGATTACGGGAAGTTGTAGGGTCCGCTCACACGATCGTCAATCCTGCGAGAAATTAGATCAACAAGCCAAGCGCTAATGACAAGTTTGACAATTTTTACTGCACATCTCGGGCGGCGAGACGCGGCGTGATACTCCGAGCCGAGCAATCCGAGCATCTTGCTAGCGGCATTTTCAACAACCGTTCACCAGGAGACGCGAAGGGTGGGGGCGGGGACTGAAGCACGCACGATAAGACCTAAAGGAGTGTCAAAACGCCCCTTCTTCCGAAGAGACCGCTCCCTTTTCGTTTTCACAGAAGACCCAGAAACCGAGGCAAAATACGACCCGCGAGTGACAAGTGTGACAGGTTTTATTACCCTTACCGCCCTTACCCCTATGGACGTTGAAGAACGCATGTTTCCTAGCCGGGAGACGGGAGGGGACATAACTGATACTCGAAACACCATGCCACGGCCCTTTTATAACATCCCTGGTCCCACACATCAAAATTTCCTTGGTATTCCTCACTGCTGTTATGTTGGGGGGGGGGGGGGGGGGGCAAGATACTGCTAGTCTTCAGGGAGATGTGTGTAGACCTATACCAGACAATTTAGCTACATTTAATTCCTTTTTCTCTCATTTCAACTGAAACTACATTAATGACCTCTACCCTCAAGAGCAATTTAGAAGTGTTTCACTCACCCTAAAATCTGAATACACTTGAATTCCTATCCTCTTATGCGCTCATCAAGCCAAAATCACAACATTCTCCTCTTCATATGTTTACACTTCAGGTCCTCTGGGGGAGAGAAAAGAAACTTACTCTTCTCTTCTTGCCTATTAATTTCCAAGAAACGAGGAGAAACCAAAAAAATAAAAACCGAAAAACCGATGACCGAATAATCGAAAACCGAAAAACCTAAATACGCGAATGGGTTTTGGCTAAAGGGTCTACTTCCATCTCTCATCAAGACCCAATACTCAGGCGGGACCGGCCTCCGTCCGGCGATGAGACACACGAGAAGGTCCCCATCAGTGACAGCATCATGAGCAAATTACCTGCTTATACCTTCCCTCGCAAGCCACCACCAATTTCTTATCATTACCCAACACCAACTAATCTACCAACAACTACGACTACCATCACGAAACAGGTGCTCTAACTACACAGTGGTGTGTGGTGGCATCCTCCATCTCCACAACCTGCCGCAGGGAAAAAGGGACAAAAGATAAGGTTTTCACTTCACCTTCCATCCCTCCCTCCCCGATGCACACAATGAATAAAAAGAGAAAAATACCGCACTCCACTATGACTACATGCCGCACTTACAACCCGCCCGAGTTTACTGTAAATAAATAAATAAATAAAATAAATAAATAAATAAATAAATAAAATAAATAAATAAATAAAAATCAATGATCTGTCACGAATACAGTCATTTCTAATTTTGGTCGCCTTTGGAACAATTATACACCCTGAGGTTTTCAGATTCATGGACAAAATACTATTGGATATTCTTCTTTATGAACCTTCTTTTAAACTTCTTTTAAATTGTGCGTTGGACATTTTAGAGTGGACATTGTTCAAATTGACGTTTCTTGTTGGACATATTTTACACTGGACATTCAAAATAGGACATTTCCACTGAGCACCATGAATAAGGATAGCAAATAAGAAAAGCCCTTTAGACTTACAGCAGCATAAAACTTTTCAGAGATGGTGCATTTTGATCCAAAATTCTTCATTTGCAAGGTCATCGTTTCTTTTGTCTGCGAGTCGAATGTCGGATTTACGATCAAACAATTGACAAACACCCACATGTGATTCTTCACCAGATGTTTTTGGATTGCCATTCCTCCTTTATTCTTTTTCTTACATGTTTCTAAGAGTTGCTTTATAATCATATCACTAACATGATCCACGTGACGGCCACCCTGTAATTAAAGAAAAATAAGTTTTGAGATTAATGTGGTCGGCACTGGGTTCAGCACTTGAGTTCCGAAAAATAAGTCAGCCACCGTGCGCACCGCTAGTGCGTGATCTCTATTATATATTGTCTCTCTTTGAGATGCATTTGTTTAGAAAAATTGTGTAATGACATAAATATAGCAATTTTTGGATATGTCATTGCATCCGAGTTGATAAAAGGGCCTGAAACACTTAACAACGACAGCTGGAAAGTGAAGAGTGTGAGAATTCATGAGGTTGATTGAGTGTGCTTGTTGGAGTCCTAGCAAGATTGAGTTTGGCAGTGAGAAGCTGATTTTAAAAGTGTGAATCTAAGTTAGAAGTGTGAGAGTCTGAATGTTACAGAGATAGCTCTTAAAACTAAAGTTTGTAAGACTTGAAATCTCATTTTTTTCTCTCTTTTACTTTCAGATTTTTTGTCTACTTTTAATCCAAACTGAGAGGTATGTAATGGGCAGCGAACGCTTCCCACCACAATATCTGTGTCACTCTTCTCTCTATGAATTACAATCAATCTTTAAAAGTAAATCAAATGTTTTGATTTACAAAAATATTGCAGGGTATCAGAATAGAAAGACAAATGATATTAGAATTGAGAAGAAAGAAAATAAGAAATCTGTGAAACAAAATTGTATTAAGGTGATTCCATGGCAAACTCCTAAAAATTTTAATCTGATAGATGGCGTTACTTGTCGCTGGCTCCGAAAATAGCCGTTTTTGACGGTTTGACTGTTTTCTCTGAACAGACAAATCATAGACAAAAAATCGGTTTGTCAGCGCAAGTGAAACAGAAACCTGTAATCTTTACTGATACAACTCCAAATTACACATGATTTTTTCTTTGCATAGACCAATTTGGCCTGTTTATGGCTCACAAAATCAAGCAAAAAATTAAGCAGATGCTGACATTCCGATTTTTTGTCTACTAGTCGTCTGTTCAGAGAAAACAGCCGAAAACGGTGAAAAACAGACTAATTTTTAGAGCCAGCAACAAGTAACGCCATCTATCGTCCGATTAAAATTTTTGGGAGTTTGCAATGGAATCGCCTTAAAATGTAAAACAAACTCCCTCAAGAAATTAAAAAGATACATGAAGTAGGTTTGTTCAAAAATGTTGTTAAGAAATTTTTTCGGAACAAGGTATGTTACACAGTTTGTGAAGATCTTAATGCGTGTTTATAGAATAAGGTGTAGATATGTTTCTTTTTTCATCTTCTGTAAGACAAAAATGGTTGTAATTAAGTGTTGGTTTTCTTCGTGACTTTGTTATCATTTTGTGTAAATACGAAATGAGACAGTAAATTTATTCTATTCTATTCTAATCAAAATCACTCTCATATTTAAACTCCTACCTGTTTTTCACTCCTTTCTCTCACCTTGACAACATAACTTCAGTGACTGCTCCTACAACATGATAATAAAAAAATGCCTTACCTTAATCGTGGCAATACTGTTGACGAATGACATTTGCTGGAAACCTTTGTCCGAAGTTGTGAGAGCAATTTCCCAACGAGGCCCACATTTTTCGTAGGCGATTTTTAGTGGATTTCCTGCTTCGTCCTCTTTATCTTTGATGAACAGATCCACATAGTCTTTAAAAGACTTCACTGGTATCATTTTATTATTAAGGAAAACTTTGACTCCACCCGATGACGCTGCAATATCGTAGGCTCGACGTTTCATTAACGCCACAATATCATCGTCTAGCTTTTCCATCTTGAACTTGGTCAAGTCTGGCGAGAATTTGATTTTTGTGTAGTCCTCTCCTTTGCTAGGGACAATTTGAGGGGCGGAAGTCTTGGTCATATTACTTGTCCACGTCTGAAACAGTCAATATATTTATTTAATCACAATACAGCAACAAGAATAATGCCCTGAAGTTTTTTAATATATGTATAACCCAAACCTAGATATAATGTTGCCATTTTGCAGTCCCCCGACAAACATTAAGGAGAGGTTGTCAGCTTTTTCTTTTTTCTTCTCATCATATCTCAAGAATCATTTTTACAAACAGCAATAGGGTACGAAGACTCTTGGGTACGAAAAATGTAGGAAATAATATCCTTTAATGAGAAAAATGTTAAAAATGTCTTACTTTATGCTGCTCTTCAGAAAATGTATGTTTTTTCAATTTACGGTACATGTAACTCAAGCTTTTTTGCATCTGGAGAGCTCATTCTTTTAAAAAAAAATGTTCAGCTTGAACAGATGAACAAAGTTGGCTACCTTAAAATGCATGAAAATGTGGATTCAACACCCTTCTGATGTCACTGGATGTTGAATAGTGAGCCCCAGCCTATCCCCCCACTGTTTACTGAATGTCACGGTTCAACTCCCGTGACATAGGAAGGGTTTTTGACTGTTATTTTGTTGAATTCACGAGAGTTAAGCGTGCCTCAAATCTGCCCTACGTATTTTAACATAGAGCACCGTCTCTACTTGCCTGATTTTGAGCCATGATGTAATCGAGTTCCCACATGGTTTAGCTCAAAGCAATAGGAAACTCAACAGTAAACTAAATAAATAAATACGTAGTAGTAAAGTCCAACCGTCCAAACACAGTGGTTTATAATGCTAGTGGCGTAAACCAGAGTTGGGCAAATAGGAGTGTAATCAATTACACGAACGACTGGACTGCGTAAAAAAAGAAGGGGTAAGAAAGACAATCAAAGTATTCTCAAAACAAGAGAAAGGAAAGAGGAGAAAAATAAATAAATAAATTAATAAATTTTGCTTAACAAAGGAAACAATACATTCAAGAAATGATGATCTTCAAGCAAAAATTATAAAAAAGAAAACTGTGTGCTTACCTGTTTGAAACATTTTTTGTATTCCTGAGAACTTGTTTCAACACTGAATTTGGAACTAAAAATGTTACACAACTTTGCTCCGTAACCGTTTCTACCTCCTGTCACTTTCTGGTCTTCATCATTGTAATTAGAACTGGTAAGCAAATGACCAAAGATCATGGTTGGAACAAACATCTTTTGATCTTTGTGCTCCACGACTGGGATACCAGCACCGTTGTTCCAGATTGAAACAAAATTCTCTTCCCTGGAAAATATTAAAAGTTTAGGTTAGGGCGGTAGGGCCAGGCAAGGATTTAGAAGTTGGCCTCTTTAACGACATAACTGTCTGCGAAAGCACCAAACATCAGTGTTTTTTTTAACTAAATTTCGATGTATTTCAATGAATTTTCTTGTTAAATACGATAATATTGTGCTAATCTATAGTATTTGGGACGCTGATTTCAAAAATGATATAATTTTCTACGTAACTCGTCCCAATTCTACGTGTATTCTACTTTTCAAAAATTTTCGTGATAAAGTTTAAATTGGGGAAAATCTAAGTAGAATATTTCGATCAAAACTAAGGCCAAATTTGAACTCGGCAGGTCAATTTACGTCCACTGTCTACGCGGTTACAGGTCCAATTGTAAGAAGAAAACCCATGTTTGTGTCAAGGGACCCTTGTTTTGTATTCATTGGGGGCGGTCATCTAATAACGCGCTATTGGTCAATCCTTTGTTTATGTGTTGTTCATTTATTTATTTATTTTATATTTTATTTTTCGTAACATTCTATTTCTATTTTTGACAAGACACGGTCGCGATACTACCACTCAAACCTGAAGATGAATCTATAGATTCGAAATAATCATTGTTTAAAAATATTATTCTACAAAAATCAGGACCGACAAACTAAAGTGAGTAACAACAACTGACATCTATGTCGTTAAAGCGTAAAAATCAGGACTTAGATAAAGACAGAGATTAGAGAAAATTAGAGACAAAGAGGAAGGGAAATTAATGTATTGACAGTCATTCCTAGCCATTTATAGGAGTCCCATTTCCCGAAACCTCCGCAACAGATGAGCCTTTGCGCGTATGATAAAACAGAGATTTTGGGAAAAGATGACGAGAGTTTACTTTCAAAGGAAAATGTCTAGAGCTCGTTTCAGAAGTGTAGGTGCACCTAGACCATAATCTTTGGCTAATTTTCAAATTTCATTCCTTCAAATCAAAACAAAACTCGCCTCTGACTTTAAACTCAAGATTCTAGAGCATTCCTCAACAAAAAGGCCGACGCTCAAATTCATTTTCATTTATTTCCATTACGTAACATAAGAAATAATGCTGAAAAACACCAAAGATTACCAGTGGCTACGCCTACACTTCTGAAACAACCTCTACCTATTTTGTGACTGCGTTCGCCTAGAAAAGAGACTAGTTGCTCTCATCATATTTTTCTGAAGCTCTATTTGCAATAATTTATCCAGCAGCAAGATCTTTACAGACTACATTTGAAAAGAAACGTCCATTCAAAGCCACTAGAAGATCACTTTTAATGACCTCTGCCATGACGTTGTTATTGGAGAAAGGGGGCAGCCTCAATAAAATTTCCTGTCTTTCCCCCAACGAAGCCAAAAACTCAATGACCCAATCTCAAGATGGAAAAAATTATTTAGCTTTACTGTCTTTGAGAGGAAAAACTTAACACCGCTTTTGGCCTTCTGAAAACACAAAATTACCGCTGAAAAGAACGTCTGAACAACAACAGAAATATGGTGTCTACCACTATTATATTCATTATATCAGACTTATACTTACTGATTAATATCGATCTTGATTTTGTTCATTGTGGGATCACGTTGCTTGTTGTCAGCAGCATTCACGAGGATTTCATCAAATATTTTGTAGAGACCAGGAACATAAGTAATTTCTTTTTGGAGCATGTGCCCTTTTTCTTCATCAAATATCCACATGTTTGAGTCTGTGACCGGTTCAACAGATCCTGAAAGCAAAATAAAAAAATTAAATCATAATCGACTGTCGTATTTTACGTGGTTCAAATTATTTTTTTTTGGGTGAAAATCTACTATGCTTTAACAACTTTGATGCTCTGTAGTGAAATACTCACAAGACAAATCTGAATCAATCTCTGATCACTAACGATTGAAGCACTACAAGAAGCGAATTTTCGTGAATGAATAGGTCAGTTGCACTGTCAACAGAACCGACTTTTGATGCCTGATTCTTATAGATTATGTCGAGAAAATAACAATGAGTTTTGTTCCATCGAAATCCGTTCAGAAATAAGCGAGATATATCCATTTGAAAATGACGACATTCTTGCGTCATTTCTTCGTCAAGTTTGGACCGACTTGCATGTTTGCACTACAGCTACGCCGACCTAAGCAGCGCTGCCAACCACTTTGCTCATGAAAGCTCGCCGCCATTGATGCAATCGATGCCCTCACCAACTTGATAAACTGAAAGTTATAACCGGAGGAAAAGTTCCGTCATAGAGGTTAGGTTGGTATTGGTAATCATATTTGTTCGTAAATCTTCGGTTAGGGTAATCAAAACTTAATTTCTCATTAAGACCTCCAGTTGAAAAGAATTCAGGTTCTTACCGATATATGTATCAGGCCGAAGCAAAATATGCTCAAGCTGAGAGACCTTCTGATAAATCCTTTCCACGCTCATCTTTTTGCCGCTCTTGGATGGTTTTGCTGGTGCAGGCTGGAACTCACCATCCGAGCCGCTATCGGCACCACCGTTCATGCTTACGTCGCTGTCCGACATTCTACCCAAGCTGGTGCTGTAAAAATAGAAAAAAAAGGTTTGACATTTTCATGAGACAATGAACATTTTACTTGGCTTGTCATTTACAGAAGCTTCAAACACTCTGCGAGTTGAGCCAAGTCATGTACTATCACACGCAAAAGTTTTGACAGGAAAAAACTTTTTTGTTTGCTTGTACAACTTCTTTGAAACCAGTGTTGCCAGATGTGGTCAAAAGATAGCAACTTTACAATAGATTAAATTTATTTATTCAAAGTAAACAAGTAGAGCCCAGAATAAAATTACAAGATTACAAAAGAAAAAATGGAAAATAGAAAATAGAAAATTAAAATAAATAAAAATAATAAATATCATAAAATAAATAAAAATAAATAAATAAATAATAAATAAAATAATAAATAAATTAAATGGAAAATGTGTAACTCTTATGCTAGATCTGGCAGCACTGCTCAAAACAAGCAGTGAGAG
Source organism: Trialeurodes vaporariorum (assembly GCA_011764245.1). Classification (NCBI taxonomy): domain Eukaryota; kingdom Metazoa; phylum Arthropoda; class Insecta; order Hemiptera; family Aleyrodidae; genus Trialeurodes; species Trialeurodes vaporariorum. The sequence continues at coordinate 7,263,544 of VMOF01000388.1, forward strand.
GAAGAAGTAGAGGTTGGCTTTCTCTGGGCAGTCAGGAAGCAAAATCGTTTTACAACGTTCAGAGCCAAAAAACCAAATTGAAATTCCATTTATTTATTTAGTTATTTTGATTTATTTTCCATTTGGTACATTGACACCCTGATTATGGTTCGTAAAGGTCTATAATTCAGTTTTAAAATCTACAATTCTACGATCTTCAAGTGACTTTTCTTTCATTTCAAAGAAGTTTGAGGCTTTACAGACAGTATTTCAATAGTATTGAAAATACAAGGGGTATCCCGAGAGTATTGAGACTGACACAGTAACTTCAAAACTAAACAAGTTAGCTAATCGTGGACTCATTTGAAAGATCAACTCATTTTTTATCAACTGTGCTTAAGATGAGCCCATTTGGTCAAAAATTGACTAGAGTCATGCCAGTTTGAACAAACAAAACAAAACACCTAACATACTGTGTTTCCTTCTACGTCAATTTTTTTAAATTCTTAAACTAATTAAATTGTTCTATTCTCTTACTAAAATTTTTTATACAATGTTGATTAATTTTAGAAATCATGTCACCATCTTTCTTGTCACCATTTTTTTGTAATCTTGTAATTTTGAACTGGGCTTTGCTCGTTTACTTTGAAAAAATAAATAAATAAAATGGTAGAAAATTCTACTCATAAGCACCATCCACCAAACGCACTTTCCCTTAAAAAGTGCAAGTTTCATAAGAATTTTATAAATTTTATCTTTGAATGAGTTAACAACACAATTTGGCTAAACGTCTTCTTTGCTTTGCCAGAGGTTCTTTTGGGAGATTCGGCAACTTACCGAGTTGCCGTACGTCATCGAACGATCACCGATTAAAAGGCTCTCATTAGAGAAGGATCAAGATTCTGAAGGGAAAAATCCAAAAATATGCTCACTAAGAATAAAACAAAAGCAAACCTTCATCAACCAACTGTTGTGAAATACCCTATCATATGCTACAGACTCCAGAGCTGCCGGTTTGCGTACAATTAATGGCTTTTTTCAATTCACCGATGATTCCACCGGTTGAGAAAAGATTACACAGTCCAGTTTAGTGTATGACTGTACTGCACAAAAATACTCTGATTTCTAATCTTTTTAATCGCCATGTAATTATTAAAAAATTTTTTCTTTCCTTTTTTTTACTTGGCCGGGGGCTACCGCCCCTTATGATATCCGCAAGTTTTTTTAAAGTCATCGACGACTCCACCGGTTGATAAAAGATTACAGATGCGAGTATTTTCCTGCATTACAGTCATAAGACTGAGCTGAGCTTTGTAATCGTTTCTCAACCGGTGCAATCATCGGTGAATTGAAAAAAGTCATTAATTATACGCAAAACGGCAGCTCTGCCAGACTCCCGAGACCCTAATTGAGGACTGAGGGGCGTATTCAAGGGGAGGGGGCCTGAACCCCCCTTCTCAAAAAGTTCCTGGATACGCTACTGATCAGGATAAACAGCTTTTCCCTGAGGCTCCGTGGTGTAGCCAGGAATTTTTAGGGGGGGGGGGGGTCCAAAGATACTAATTTGGTAAAATTTGTCTGAAAACGCAAAAAAATTACCTTTTCTTAGGACAAATTTTGGTGTAAGGGGGGGGGGGTCCAGACCCTCTGAACCCCTCCTCCCTTGGCTACGCCACTGCTGGAGGCTTAAATGGGCCTGAACTACAAAGTTTTACTGCAGCATTGGGGAGGGTCGATTACAGCATAAAATAGCGAGAAAATCACAGGAAGCACATCGAAAAGTCTTAAAATCCACTCACAATCTCAAAAAGTGCGTTAAACAAAATCCAAAGATGATGGTCAAAGGAGCAGGTCACATCCCAATAGGGGAGTCCGGGAGTCCCATCTATTTATTAGCAACTTTCTATGCTGAAAAAAGTGATTCATCAAAGAGAAAGCTTCAATTAGATGGGACTCTCCCATTGCGACCCACTCATTCAAGGTGATTCTTCAGCCTTAAGTGCCGATTTCTGCCACCAGAGCGCTACCGTTCGATTAAAGTCAAATTACAGGCCGCAAATAACTGATTTTTAAGAAAACGGAGTGTCAGTTAATAGATAAACATCTGAAGAGTGTCTCTGCAAAAAATCTCGTCCATAATTTCAAAAATATGGCTGAAAGTACCATAAAATGAAATATCGCATTTCGATACAAGAATCGATTTGCGATATTTTATTTTTTGGTACTTTCAGCCTTATTTTTAAAGTTATTGACAAGATTTTTTGCAGAGCCACTCTTAAGATGATTATCTAGTAACTGACACTCTGTTTTCTTAAACATAAATTACTTTCCGCCTGTAATTTGATATTAATCGAACGGTAGCCGCTCTGGTGGCAGAAATTGGTACTAAACGCTGAAGAATCACCTTAACCGTCATCTTTGAATTTTATTGAACGCATTTACTGAGCTTAGGAGTGGACTTTGAGACTTTACATTGCTCTCGATGTGATTAACATGCTTTCCGACAGCAGAAAAGTCCCTCTCTATGGCTGTAGCAAACGTTTGCAACAGACATATTATTGTTCAGTCTAGTCACAGTTTGCCCCACCTTCCGTTTTCATTTAAAAAAAAAAAAGAAAAAAAAACACCCCACAGGATCTGATCTGCAAAAGGTTTGAATACATGGTGTCTGGTAATTCTTAATTCACTCACTCCCTGATTATTTTCTCATATTCGAGGAGCCACCCCCTAACTGATCGATAATTATTTTTTAGCTTTTCACATATTAAGTACTCAGCAATTTTGCTAAAAGATGCTCAGTAAAGCTTCGCATCAACTTGAAAAATCCCTAATTAAAAGTCGAGAAAACACTACTTCTATAAAAACCAAGAGAGGAAGAGAGATTATACATGAAGTTTCAAGTATTTAAGTAGGAAAGTATGCTTGAATAGTTTTTATTGACTGTAAATGTTTTGCACCAAGCATACATGTTTGCAACATCGTAGATATAGCCACTGATGGCACGCATGACCCGTGCATACTGTCAAGACGCTGTGTATATGATCAAAACACCACAGGAAGTCACGAACTGTAGAGCCAATCATGAGGTGCTTAGCTTCTTCTTTTGAAAAAACATGCGTGACAACTTTTATCCGCTCTTAAATTTGAGTGATCACCCAAAACCCATGACATCCACTGAAATACTCTGCTCAAATTGGCTAATGAACTGTGTGACATCAACATCACTGTTTGGAACTCTAGTATTATCAGTGGGTTCTGTCGAATGGTGGTGCCAGCGCCCTAAATACATCAAAATACAATGGCGAGTGGTTGGTTAGGCTAAAGCTTCCACTCGTTGCTACCTGATAGCTCAACAATGGTTTTCATGCATTTCAGAAACAGACACCTCTACTTGTCTATAGTCTGTTCTTTCTAACTTGAGTCCAGAGCGGGCGATAAATGAATTTCGGAAAATAGAGAATGGCAACACTTCAATAGGTTGTCATAGCCTGAGAGTCGGGCAGCAGCTCTGTCACCTCGGCTGACTGACAAGGGTTAGCACTCCTATGTTGCCACAGAAGGCAAATCTACCTGAATCTCCAGGTCTCAAGTTAGAACGAACAGACTATAGATCCAATGCTTGAAATACATAAGTTCCAGCACACAATGAATCAGTTCTTCAATCATTGCAACCCTGAAAAAGAAGTTGTACCCCCCAATAAAAGTATGGCTAAGATCCCTCGAACTCAATCACTAGTATGAACGGTCTCAAGACACAGTTAGAGTTTGCCATGTTGCAGCTGAATCCACATCAATGTTTCAGCCTAAACCAAGACAACTTTCATTAGCTAGAACTGCAGTAGTTGGAACATCATGTCCAGAAAAGTAGCAGTGCCTCCATCTCAAACACATTGGTGAGCACTTGGTTGGTGATGAGTCTTAACTCTTTGATAGCCAACGGCTTACTGATACGTTCTGAAGCATTTTTGTTGGCTCAACGCTTCTTGGCAGGACCTTAGACTTAGAATGAATCTAATCTAATACATCTGAAACAACCTCATTATAGCTGCGCAGTGCATTGGCAATACGGGAGGGGAGACTGAGCTTTACCCTTTGACACAAAAAAAATACTACAACATCAAAGAGCAAAGAAATTGCTGCAATTGATTGATTCTGGAAATCTTACAATAGCACAAAATAATTAAGGGCCGCTACACTTAACAAGAGCATGAATGTTAACACCCGTTCCTAATCCGATGTGTTACTACATCGGTTAATCGGAGACTGTCTCAAACTCCAATTGAATCGTTCCTCTCAATTCCAATTGCTCTCAGATGGATTTCATAGGTTTCCAAAAAAACCAAAAGTATCTGCAGATCGATTGATTCGATAGGTTCCTTTGTTTACAGATGTCAAGTTCCCTAACCTCTTCGATCGAAATTGTACAATCAGAAATTGACAAACAGGCTTCAATGGATCGAGGAACACGTACAGTGCACAGTCTGAGAAGTTCCCCGTTTATTGGCGCAGTCAGAACAGATTACGAAACAAAGCATCATTAAAAGAATGCCAAAATAGAAACTGGTGAACAATGTACCGCCATAGATCAACTAAACAGGTAAAGAATGCTGGCGAAGTCAATTTACAGCGATAAATAATCTGCGCTTCCAATTACCAAAGAGCAAGAGAAGTACACGAAGCTCGGCTTCAGATACTCAGGATGTAAACAAAAACTTGGAGAAGAAAAGGCTGATTGAGATCGGTAACAGTTGATCTAATTTAGAAAGAGAAACGAGAAGAACTGTTACAAAATCCCAGCGGGATTGTACATACAGAAAAAAAACCATATACACAGGTACACAAAGAGAAGTCCATTGGAAGGGTTAGCTGATGGAGAACGAATCCTGAAGATCGCAGAAAAATAAGGGCCACAAAGGCGATTTGGCAGGAAATATGGCAAAGGCAGATCCTGTAGGATTGAATTAGTGAAGCTACGATGTTTGACACCAAGAACACACAATAAAAACACCGCGTAGCTGAGCTATGTGTTAAATCGGTTATAAATACTTGGAACTGACACTTACAATCAAGATTCTTGAAAACGGGGAAATCAGTGCGAGTGTGATAACAATACTATGTGAACAAATGAAAAGGCGATCTGGATCTACGTCCAGTCGTAATTTAAAGAGTAAGACGAATTCATGGAATAAGTTAAATAATTTTAATTCTCACAAAAACACACCAAAATCCGACTGACTGAGAGGCAGTTGAAATGGCGGCGAAATAAAACCGTTTTTTGCCTACTCGGCTAGCGATCATCACGTAGCAGTGTTGCCATTGTTCAAAACAGGTTCAAAAAAGCTGGATTCTCTTTGGAGAGCCTACCTCAAAATTTCATTTTAAAATTAAATGACTCGATAGCTTTCGATTAAATTGCTCTAAAACGCTATAACTAGAAACTTATGCCTGCACGCAAGAAGAGATAACGTTTAAAGTTACACGTAGCTCAGAAATTTGTTGTTTTTCAAAGAAACTCCGATTCACGTGTGCGACCTGTAGAACGTTAAAGTTGGCGAAACTAGCGCTCGAGGTAGCGAACTGCGGTGGCGGGAACTACTGAGTTTTGATTTTTTGAAAATGGACAAAAGACCGAAATATTTATGTTGCGGCTTGACGCTTGACAGATCGACAGATGACAGTCCCCGGAAGACGTACACCGACAGGACAGGCGTGGGGATTGAGGGTCTTGAGGCTGAGGCCCCTGAAGGTATTTTTTATTACTCTTTGGGATCAATGCACATCTGCCATGCCACCATCAGCAGGGTGCGAAACTATATTTCCCGCCACCGCACCGACCGGTCCCCGGGGAAGGGTAGAGTAGGAAGACACCTCCTCTCCTCTTTCCTACAGAAGGGCCCGGGCGGGCGACTGACCACCCGGAAATTTGACGCAAAGCAAACCATCATTTGGCTAAAAGAACGAAAAACAATAAAAAAAAAACAACACTCCCCCCCCCCCCTTGTTCAGGAGCAACAGATAACGGAGAGGCGATGGAGCTGGAGGTAAGAAAAAGGGGAGGAAGATGGAGAGGGGGCCCAAGAAGCAGTTGAACTCCAAAAAAATTGAGCCCCTGCCATATTCAGATGGTAGAAAGAGGCCCCGCCCCTGTATCCTCCAGTTTCTATAGAGCAAGAGAACTCAATTGAAAATTCTATCAATTTTTTGGGATTCAAGTGCCCTTCCTCAGAAAAGTTTGAAAGTTGATTTTGATAATCTTTAAGTACAATAAATAGGGGCCAGGGCAGTGACTACTATAGGGCAGCCAAGGCGATGCCACGGGGCCTCCGACAAATTCCGTTTATTTTAATCGGATCCCCCCCCACACACTCAACATCACCTTATCAAATAATATAGACGGGCCCGAGGCACCCGAAATTTATCTTGGCCGGGGTCCCAAGAGATGTGCCTAGGTATCGTAACGACCCTAGCCCTTTACCATGTTGGCGTAATGGATTAAGGAAGCCCCCGGGATGAACAAGTCTGCTTGAAAATCTCTTTACCCATTTAAAATAACATTAAGGATGCCCCGGAAGAGCAAAGGGGAAGTTTTTAGGGCCCTCTGCCATGTTAACATCAGGAAGCCCTGAGAATACGAGGTCAGCTTTTAAGTCTATTCTCCAATTCAAAATAACAGGCGATGCCACGAAAGAGCAGATGGGACTTTTCAGAACCCTCTGCTATATAAGCGCTAGGAAGCCCTTAGAAGGCCAGGGAGCTGATTCTGCTCTTTTGGGCGAGACGAGACGAGAGTGAATCGACCAATCCTATTGGTTTAAACGGCGTCACGTGACAGATTTCAATTCATTCGATGAGCGGAGGAGTCATTCGGTCTGAAATGAACGACTCGCAGGACTTAAAAGTTGTCACGTGATGCCGATTAAACCAATGGGAATGATCGATTCCCGCTATCTCGTCTCGTCTCGTCTTGTCTCGTCCAAAAGAGCAGAATCAGCTCCCTGGTCTGCTCATAAGTCTAATTTCTTATTCAAAATAACATAGACGATACCGCGGAAGAGCAGAGAGGACGTTTTGAGAGCCCTCTGCCAAGATGGTCAAACGAACTAGAATAACTACTGAAAGAATATGTTTAAATTAGGGCGCAAATCAAATTAAAAAAAGAATGATTGACTTGACCATGGTGGCTAACGCCACTTATAATTAAGGAGCATAGTAAAACAAAAATAAAACTAAACTGTGACAATTGTTGTACCAAATAAAAACTATTTCTTTATTAATCAATTACTAGAAACATGACAACATGATTGAAGACATGTGAGAGGGCGTAAGGTTACAAAGATGACATACACTGAGTGAACAAACAACGGGTGCAGACGGCAAATTATATAAAGTCAGTCAACGCCTTACATTTTGGCTCAGGTAGGCAACCTGCAGTACTTATTACGAAGAATTTAAGCATCGCAGGTTGCCTACCTGCGCCAAAATTTAAGAAACCGACTGACATTATTTAATTTGCTAACTGAACAACCGACGGACTGTTCAAAAACATTTCATTGAATAAAACAGAAGCGGACAAAACTTTAGTAAGTATTGCTTTAAACTTTCAACAAATATTGTAACAAACCAGCTATGATTCTGGTTTGTTTGCCTTCCTCAATTTTAGCCTTGTTTATACGAGGTGTGATCAAAAAGAAACCGAACTTTTTCCACTGTGTGCAGAGAAATGATCCAATCAACGTTTTATTGGTCTTATCTGATAGCTAATAATCTGACAAACACGCTGGTTTTCACAGATTTGAATTATCTTTATTTGTTAGGCCGCCATATTGCTTTGAATACAGGGTGTTTCTGTACAATCTGCGATGAGCGTTATCATGCTGGAGAAACCACGAATTTTCGGCCCACAGTTCTGGCCTTTTTCGGCGAACATTTTCTCGAAGTCTACGCAAAACATCATTGTAATAATAGCTATTCACAGTCTGATTGGGGGGTAAAAACTCGTGCGAGTTGCAGCAAAGTGGGTTCCCCGGTTACTGACTCAAGATCAAAAAGCTAACAGAGTTTTAATCAGTCAGGAGCTTTTGGAGCGCTCAAAAGCCGATGCAAGTTTTTTAAATAAAATTGTTACAGGCGACAAATCATGGGTTTATGGGTATGATGCAGAGACAAAAGCTCAGTCGTCGCAGTGGGTTGAAAGGTCGGCCCCTAGGCCAAAAAAAATTCGCCAAATCAGAACAAAAACGAAGGTTCTGTTAACAGTTTTTTTTGATGCGCGAGGTGTCATCCATCACGAGTTTTTACCCCCCCCCCCCCCCCCCCCCCCAATCAGACTGTGAATCGGCATTATTACAATGATGTTTTGCGTAGACTTCGAGAAAATGTGCGCCGAAAAAGGCCAGCGGGCCGATCCTTGAAATTCACGACTTTTGGGTAGACTGGATAAGAATGGAAAACGGTGATTGGTGGAGACGAGTCACGTGGTTGCCCAGTCTAATCAAAATACGGAATGCATTAGATAAGTTATCGGGTACTCCAAGACTGCCCGATAAATTATCTAATCCATTCCGTATTTTGATTAGACTGGGCAACCACGTGACTCGTCTCCACCAATCACCCGTTTGCCATTCTTATCCAGTCTACCCCAAAAGTCGTGAATTTCAAGGATCGGCCCGCAGAACTGTGGGCCGAAAATTCGTGGTTTCTCCAGCATGATAACGCTCGTCGCTCATCGCAGATTGTACAGAAACACCCTGTATTCAAAGCAATATTGCGGCCTAACAAATAAAGATAATTCAAATCCGTGAAAACCAGCGTGTTTGTCAGATTATTAGCTATCAGATAAGACCAAGAAAACGTTGATTGGATCATTTCTCTGCACACAGTGGAAAAAGTTCGGTTTCTTTTTGATCACACCTCGTATGCTTAACATTATTTGAAATTTTAATGTGTTTTTCATCTTGGAGTTAAAAAATTAAAAAATTGGACACTAGGAAATTTTTTGGTCCAGCAAAATGATGCGTGTTGAAAAATCCCAAAATTGGTTTTTGTGTCACATTGGCCTAACTTTACTGCAATTTAGTCAAAAAAAAAAAAAAAAAAAACACAGCAAGTGGGTCATTAACAAATAACAACTCAATGGGCATACATGAGTTTTAATCTTAAATCAACAATTGTAAACAAAAGTGAAAGTATTTTAGAGTGGCAATCTGGAAACAGAATTTTACAATTTTACAACTATCCAGGTGAGAGAATTTTGCTTGTTTCTGTCGTGTGCACGTCGGTTCCTTTATTCTGGAAATCCTTACAAAAGAATTAACTATATCCATTTCTGTGTCCAGATAGCTACTCCGGAGCACTTACACTTTCATTTCAAAACAATTTCAAATGGATCTGTCACAACTTTCAAGGCTAAAATTAAAAAGGCAAACAATTGGAGTCAACGTAAAAATTTCCACTAGAGATTTCCATCGTGGCTATCTCCTCAGTCCTCAGAGAATTCAAAATTACATGCCAGAAAACCCTTCTACAGTTACAGCACATTAATAGTATCCCCTTCTCAGTCTTGAGCATTGGTCGATCAATTTAAAAAGAATTAAATAAAAATTAAAAATTCACTCCGAAAATTTTATCCGTAGATCGAAGTAAATTGATCATTAAAAATACTTTGAGAAGTAGCCTACATTGCAGATGGGTCAAAGAACAGAAGAAAGGATTTTACCATACAATATTTTTGTTTACATTTATTCAGAGTCGATTGGCAGGACAAATTAGCTGCACAAAAGAGGCAAGCAAGCTTGTTTACATTACTCTTAAAGTGGAATTTTGCATGGCAATAGGTGCATTCAAAAGGTGTCTCGCCTAAATGTATCCTCAAATGATTATTCAAATTATATTATAAGAAAATTTTGATTTGCAATGAAAGCATTCAAATGGGTTTTCACCGGTAATGTTCCCTGATGTGATCCTTCAAACCACCAATTTCAGCAAAGTTTACATTGCAATGATCGGGATCGCATGTATACAGTTTTTCACTTGTATGTGTCCTGACATGTCTCATTAGATTACTTCTATGAATGAAGTTTTTATTGCAGTAGACACAGTTATATCGTTTTTCATTAACATGTTTCTTCAAATGATCGTTTAAGGCATGATTTGAATTAAATTTGGCTGGACAGTCGGCACAAGAAAATTGTTCCTCTTCAGAGTGAGCTAAAACATGACTTTGCGTCATAGGATTGTCGGAGCTGTGTATTCTCAAGTGACATTTCAAAGCATCTATGCGAGGAAATTTTAAATTGCAATAAGTGCATTCAAATGGTTTTTCACCAGTACGTGACATGATGTGTTTCTTCAAAGTTCCACTGTCAGAAAATTTTACACGGCAATAAGCGCATTCAAATGGTTTTTCACCAGTATGTATCCTGATATGTCTCATTAGATTACTTCTTCCATTGAAGTTTTTATTGCAGTAGGAACAATTATGCTGTTTTTCAACAGTATGTGTCCTAATATCTCTCAATAGATTTCTTCTTACATTGAAGCTTTTATGGCAGTAGGAACAATTATGCTGTTTTTCAGCGACATGTTTCTTCAAATGATTGTTTAATGCATAATCAGAATTAAATTTGGCTGGACAGTCTGTACAGGAAAATTGTCTCTCTTCAGAGTGAGCTAGTATGTGACTTTGCGTCATAGGATTGTCGGAGCTGTGTATTCTCAAGAGTTGTTTCAAAGTATCTCTGCGAGTAAATTTTACATTGCAATGAGTGCATTCAATAGGTTTTTCACCTGTATGTAACCTAGTGTGACGCATCAAAACTGCACTGTCGGAAAATTTTAAATTGCAATGATTGCATTTAAACGGTTTTTCACCAGTATGTATCCTGATATGTCTCATTAGATTACTTCTTCCATTGAAGTTTTTATTGCAGTAGGAACAATTATGCTGTTTTTCAACAGTATGTGTCCTAATATCTCTCAATAGATTTCTTCTTACATTGAAGCTTTTATGGCAGTAGGAACAATTATGCTGTTTTTCAGCGACATGTTTCTTCAAATGATTGTTTAATGCATAATCAGAATTAAATTTGGCTGGACAGTCTGTACAGGAAAATTGTCTCTCTTCAGAGTGAGCTAGTACGTGACTTTGCGTCATAGGATTGTCGGAGCTGTGTATTCTCAAGTGTTGTTTCAAAGTATCTCTGCGAGTAAATTTTACATTGCAATGAGTGCATTCAATAGGTTTTTCACCTGTATGTAACCTAGTGTGACGCATCAAAACTGCACTGTCGGAAAATTTTAAATTGCAATGATTGCATTTAAACGGTTTTTCACCAGTATGTATCCTGATATGTCTCATTAGATTACTTCTTCCATTGAAGTTTTTATTGCAGTAGGAACAATTATGCTGTTTTTCATTGACATGTTTCTTCGAATGTTCGTATAAGGCATAATCTGAATTAAATTTGGCCGGACAGTCTGCACAGGAAAATATTCCCTCTTCAGAGTGAGCTAATAAGTGACTTTATGTCATAGGATTGTCGGAGCTGTGTGTTGTTGTGTAGTGACGTTTCAAATTAGCTCTGCGAGTGAATTTTACATTGCAATGAGTGCATTCAAAAGGTTTTTCACCGGTATGTAACCTAATGTGACGCATCAAAACAGCACTGTCGGAAAATTTTACATTGCAATAAGTGCATTCAAATGGTTTTTCACCAGTATGTATCCTGATATGTCTTATTAGATGAGATCTTTTACAGAAGTTTTTATGGCAGTAGGAACAATTATACTGTTTTTCATTGACATGTTTCTTCAAATGTTCGTTTAAGGCATAATCTGAATTAAATTTGGCTGGACAGTCTGCGCAGGAAAATAGTCCCTCTTCAGAGTGAGCTAATAAGTGACTTTGTGTCATAGGATTGTCGGAGCTGTGTATTATTGTGTAGTGACGTTTCAAATCATCGCTGCGAGAAAATTTTACATTGCAATAAGTGCAGTCAAATGGTTTTTCACCAGTATGTATCCTGATATGTCTTATTAGATGAGATCTTTTACCGAAGTTTTTATGGCAGTAGGAACAATTATGCTGTTTTTCATTCACATGTTTCTTCAAATGATCGTTTAAGGCAAAATCTGAAAAAAATTTGGCTGGACAGTCTGCACAGGAAAATAGTCCCTCTTCAGAATGAGTTAATACATGACTTTGCATCAAAGGATTGTCAAAGCTAGTGTTCAGCATAGCTTCTTCATTTATACTGTTCACTGATTTACAAATGATTTTCTCAGCAGAAATTGAGATACCATCATAGTCATCCTCAGACATACAACTCGTCTCTGATTTCTTTGGTCTATCCCAAACACCTTGCGTGATTTCATATTGAGGTAGATATTTTATATTACCCTTTTCCCTTAGAATACAACGCGTGTAGTCTTTTTGCTCTGTCGGAAAGCTCATAGGATGGCAAGTTAGCAACTCCGGTAATGCTCCTTGATTTTCCAAGGTTGCACTCGTAGATTGAAACTGAATATTGCTAAATTGAATTTTTTTGACATCCGTTTCTTCCTTATCTCCTCCAATGTCCTCATGATATGTGAGATTAGTCTCAGTTTTAAATATACTATACTTAAAATCATTATCATAGGAAAGTTCAGCCGTAATTTCTGCCCTATGATTGTGTCTATTGTAACTGCTAAAGGCGTCATCATGAGATTCTGATTGCAGACTCCTTGCTTCCACCGGCAAATCCTCTTTTACCTTATCCACTCTTTCCAATACGATTCTCAACTCCTTCACAAGCGAAGCATCCAGTTTATCTTCATGTATGGAAGACATCTGGTCTTTGGCTGTTTTCCTCTATTGAATATAACGTATTTTTGCAAAATATTGTTTCAGGTGGAATGGTTCAGGGTCTCCGACTCACAACCGAAGATCTCTTGGTCAAAATTTTCAGTCCAAGAAGAAACTAAGATGGCAGATCCGTGACAGGAACTGAGAAAGTATGAATTGGAGAATAGTCATGCTTGGATTCATTCAATGACTTTCAACAGCTTAAATTGACATTGACTTCATGTATGAACAAAATTGAGTCATTACCACCTATTGCTCTAATTTCCTTTAAGACACTTCTTATGTTTTGATTCTTCAGAATTATCTTGATACTTCCGACTATCTGGAGCGGTTTTGTAGGATGAGGAAGCAGCTTGATTCACTGATCACCGACTGGAAAAATAACACACACACAAAAAAAAATTAAAATTCCATTTCCTGATCAAATCATATGTTCCTGCATCTCTGAGTCATTGATAACCATCAATTTATACACTTGTGCAACAAAGAATTCTCTATCTCTCTCTTTCCTCCATTGGAAACAAGTGTGTTAGACAAGGATGGACAAGCTGATAAAACCTTTTCTTTCCATCCTTTTTCAAATCATTCATTCATAGGAAAATTAGGAGAGAGAGCCCGGCTGCACTAATGTTAGGAGAAATGTTCTGTCTCTCTCCATTGAACCATGTACGTTAGAAGGATAGACAAGGGGCTGAAATTAAAAGGATAGAAAGCAAAGGAAGTAAAGGAAAGAGCTGTCTCCCATAAGTTTTTCAAAAACGGTGATAGTAATTAAGTCTGCAGATCTCAAGAGAAAACAGATTAGTTTACCATCAGACTGATCTATTTCAATTCAATTCAATTTACTATCGAAAAAAATTTACAAAATATAAGTTATAAAACAACATTGTGCACCACCCAAAAGCATAGCTTGAGTGGGTGGGACAAAATAAACAAACTAACATAAAATAGAACGAAAATTAATACCTAATAATAATTTAAGTTAAATTAATAACTAATAATAATTCAAGTTAAATTAATAAATAATAATAATTTAAGTAAAATTAATGACTAATAATAATTTAAGTTAAAAACAAAAAACAAAACAAAAAAAGAACAAAAAAAAACAAAAGCAGAAAACAATTATTTAATCCTTTCTTGGATAGTGGTACACATGTGTACCATTTTATGTACATGTGATTCAATGGAATTTAAATGGATATTTTTCAAAAAGTTGTGTGACCCATCAAAGTTCTTAAAACTGTGTCCTCTTTCAAACGGTCTGAATAAATCTAAAAAAAAACTCAAATCCCAAAATGCGTGCATGAAAGGGTTAAAAGCATAGTTAAATTAATCATTTATTTCCGTTTTTGCTCCTCTATTTTTTTTTAGTTTTTTTTTTTTTTTGCAACCATTATTAGAAGTTTTTTTAAAATTTTTTATAAATGCGGCTTCAACCCATAGGTACAAATAAATTTTGGATTCCTCACCTTTTTCAGACACACGACTTCAATTGTAACTCTAATTCAAACATGATTGGTGCCTTCAGACTTGGATTGATTTCAAGCAATAACCCTTAATTTTCAAAATCCCTGTAAAAGAAAAACAGACAAGTTCAAGTAAGTGATGGAAAATTGAGGCGTGCAAGTGTTGCCAGGTTTTTCTGTGAATGACCGATTTTTACAGCGAATCGAATGGGAAAAAATAAGATAACATCCAGAAAATGGCTACCAGGCTACACTGCCGACTGTGGAAAATTTCAGAGCGGCTTTACAAAAGTCAACAGTTAGCCAACAACCGACTCATCGGTTGCGATCAGTTGTGAAAAAATTCATGTGGCATTCCAATCTATTGCTCTCACTCTCACAAAACTAGATACATTTATTTATTCATTAAAATTTATTCATTTTCTATGTCATTTATTGAAGAGTGATAGGCTGTGTTGGTTTGTTTTCCGAAAAGGAACTTGTGCGGTAAATAAGTAAACAGGTCCAAGGTACCTGTACTTAACAGGTATGCTCGACTGGCTTCCCGCGTCATCTTCAGTGGCGCGAAAATCAAAGAGTAGAATCCAAGATGGCCGACAAAAGAAGAAAACACACCAACTCACTCAGGCGACTCCAAGAGTATCGCCTGAGTTAGGACAGCGATACTCGAAGTTGGTGTGTTTTCTTCGTTTGACGACCATCTTTGATTCTGCTTCTTGATTTGCACACCACTGAAGATGACACGGGAAGCAAGTCCCGTCATACCTGTTAAATATAGTTTACCTTGCAACAGGTCCAGGAAATCAAAATTTAAGCAGAATTGACAGGTATGAGGTTATACCTCGGGGCAACACAAGTAAAACCGCCATCAGTGGTTTCAAGCGCTGTCAAACCAAGATAAACTTGTCAAGTGGTTGGAGTGTTTCTTTCTGTTTTGATGGCAGTGTTGCCAATAGTGGAGAGATTCGACCACACGTGGACTATTTAGATGAGAATATAGCCACAAGTGTCCACACTCCCACTTCCGTTACTTCTTTTGGTATACACAGTGTGGACAGTTTTGCCTGGACTACTGTACCCCGTCCAAACCTGGCCACACTGTTTGATGGAATGCTCAAACTGCGCTGGCTAACTGCAGTATAAAAGTAAAGTGTTTCGTTGTGTTCCAATGTCTTTTGATTAAAACTTTGACCAGTGGTTTGGGATTCTCCACTTTCGATTGAATGACTGAATCTTTTCGCTGGGAGTCAAAATGAAATTCTTAATTCCTGCGAGTCAGAAATTACTTACTTGAGGCAGGTTTGCTACAGAATTGCAAGAATAAAAAATTTGTCAACTTTTTAATGTTTGTTTCGGACACAGATCATCCAACACCCTGAAATTGTATTATACTTTATTTTACGAATATTGCTATTTTTTACCACAAAACTGGCAAAAAGTTACAAAACGTCAAACTCAAAAATAACAACATCAAACCGCGCGTGACCGAGCGCTGCACTGCGCATGCGTGAGCTCTGAGTTTAGGGCAAAGATTACTGTATTCTAAGAATATTGGTAATCTTTGCAATAATCAACCAATCAGCGTAAAGATTTTCTAGGATTTTCTCAGCCCTTCTGGCAGCAAAGTTGTTTGTGCCATTTTCCATCCTTTTGAAAATTGAAGTAACTTTGTGCTACGATGGCCTCCAAGATGCGTAACCCAGCTATTTTGCGAAATATCGTGGTAAGCTAAAGGTTTTTTCAGTCGATATTAGTTTCTGACTAGTCGCCCTCTGTCACTCTTTTCAATGACCTATAACATAACCTGAGCCTGCCCTTGGAAGGATTGGTCAAAGTTTCATTATTTTCTCTAATTTTATCCAGAATTCCAATGCTATACTATTTTCCCTCACTACCTTCTATGTCAATCATACTTCACATGGCAGATTTCTTGAGCCGTTTGGTCGAGCATTTATTACCCAATACTTTGACATAACCATACCCACTTTTTAGCGATGACTGACGACGTTCTAACCGCTAAGCTCTTGTCAATAAACGAGTGAAAGCCAACTGCTTATCGATGATTCTCATCAAAGTCCCTCACATTTTCAAGTTCTTTGGAAGCCACTTCGGTTTATTATGCTCAATCAAACACCCTCCTTTACCTTGCATCAACGTATGAAGTTGACATTTGGCGATGGACCATAAATAAGGAGGGTTTCTGACAACGAGTCATAACATGATCATTTAATGTTTCTTTTGAGTTTTGTTGAAACGGCTAAAACCGCAAATTATTTTGGAAGTAACTGCTGAGAACTTAGGCACTTTCTTTCTTTAGTATTTTGTGTAAGGAACGTAGTTAAAGTGAACAAGTTTGAATGAAGATCAAGCTGTCGCCAACTTTTGTTTCATGGAAATATACATTGAGGGTTGGTTCTCTTGTAAAATCCAACCTTAAATTGATGGGATATCGAAAACTTCCAAAAAACCCTTGATAACTTAACACTAGTTTTTAAACACACGACTGTAGCGTCAATGTAACACAAGGCGTTGGTGTACCCCTTCTCAAATTGTCACCCGCTATAACTTTATTGATTAGTGCCGACATTGGTTGTTGTATTTCTTTTTTTGCTGTTTTTTTTTTTTTTTCCCTTCAACTTTGCGTACATTCAACTCATTTTTATAAAAACTTGGCGAAAGCCTCATTCTAAAATTTAGCCTTAGAGCTTACATAATACTTAACTTTGGACTCATAGCTTAGGATGTTTTCAGGTGTGCCTCTTGACTTGCCCCAACTTACAGTACGGTCATTCCATCATTTCGGGGAGGTTGTTACACCCACCTTCCTTATGGAAACCCAATAAATTTTACCATTCAGTGCATACTTTCCCGTAACCTTACCCTCTTTTCTACCCTTGTCTTTTGCTCCCTCTCTTTCTCACCCCGCCTCTACACAAACCCACACAGGTGCACTGCACTTCGTCAATCTATCATACACACTCACAAATTTGACTAACTAGGTCAAATGTGTATGGGGTTTGTATGTTCAAGGGAGAGAGATAGATAGATAGATAGATAGATAGATAGATAGATAGATACTAGAATAGAGTAGGGGAAAGTTCCTACATTAAACAAAACAGGAACGGGTAAAATGCTGGAATTCAACCTAAATTGGTAAGGACGTTTCGGCTCAAATTGCAGCCATTTTCAACTGAAAAAATAAAGTAAAATTAAAAAACAAATTTTAAAAGGCGGAGAGAGACCACTCACAAACCGAAAACACAGGAATGATAACATTACGCATTGTGCAAGTGCGACAGACCATAAATCCAACAATCAAAGATGACAAACCGGTGAGACATTAATAGAAGAAAGATGCGCCTGCACCATGCAGGACAGCAAGAAGCCTTGCATTGAGAAAAATTTCCGATTGTTTCAATGAATGTTCCGATAGTATATTCCCGCGCTTTATTTCCCACGTAGACAATCGGAATCCCATAGAGACAATCGGAATTCGAGTAGATTTAAACGTCCAAACTGTTGCAACGATAGGTCTTTTGATTGAAATAAGGGGGGAAAACTATAATTCTATTCAAATAGTTTTAACTGCCACTTTTTTCTCAGTGTGCAAAAATATGGCGCATGCGCAGTAAGCGAAACCAACGATGTCATCGATTTGGCGGTATAATTTAAACATGAAAAAACAGCAAATAGATAGTTCTCAATCCGTCTACATCTGCGTTCCTGTTTTATTTATTGCTCAAGTCGCCGCTGGTTCATTTTTTCTTGCATTTTTCTTTGTTCCTACACTATACCCTTGAAAGGGACTATAGATAGGCTGTCCCAAGAATGATTGGACGTAACAACGGGGCTGTTCCGCTCTTTTGCCATAAGTGATAACAGGGTTGATTCAGATGTAAAAACCTTCAGAAATAACGATGGTAGCACTAAAAACTCACGAAACCCACTCCGTCGCTATCTTTTGGATAGTGCCATTAGTTACAGTTGGAAAAAGTTGGGGTTTTGGCATTTTAAATGGAAAACAAAGATGAAATGCAAAATTCAAAAACATTCGCACGTGTGTAATTTTTTCATGGATTTTTTGAGCTCAAAACTATCAAAATTGATTGAGAATTAAAGTCGTAATTTAGGAAATTCATTTTGTCGTAAGCTTAGTGAGTGGGAGTGTTACTTTGTCTATCTGTCTCACTTGCACTCATCTTATGGAAATTTTTGCATTTACAACATCCCGGCTTTATTTTTGAGTGTTTCAGCTTGAAACTTTCAGAATAACCTCCTTAAAGATATCTTCCATTTTTTAAAGATAGTTGCCTAATTTTCCCATTCTTTACTTTACTTTAACTTGAAATCTCTCAGGAAAATTTAAAAAAAAAAAATTTTAAACTTTTCTAAAACCTTTTTTTATTTATTTATTTATTTTTTTTTTTTCTTTCTTTCTTTCTTTCTTTCTTTCTTTCTTTCTTTATATCAAACCAAAGATTAAAAAGTATAATTATAACTAAATCTATCCTCTTCTAATTGTAATTTTTAATATTTAATATTTATTAATTTTTCTTTTTATTTTTTTTTTTTGTTTTTTACGATTAGTTAATTATTTATATTTTAAATTGTACCCTACCGCTGCCACACAAGTTTTCTTTAGGCAGGGTAGTTTTTGTTTTTCATTTTGTCAAAATATTTTCGGAATAAAATTATCTATCTATCTATCTATCTAAGTACGCTCGCAGTTGCCGACCTTCCACAAATTTCTACTTTTTGTGTAAATTCATAAATTTTTGCCAGAAACTGTTGACTTTTTGAGCAGCGAGATGTGGTCTCCACCAGGGCTGCCGTTTTGCGTATAATTAATGCTATTTTTGAATTCACCGATGATTCCACCGGTTGAGAAAAGATTGCACAGTTCCGTTCAGTGTATTACTGTGATGAACTAAAGCACTCGCATCTGTAATCTTTTCTCAACCAGTGGAGTCGTCGATGGCTTTAAAAAACTTGCGGATATTTTAATTAATTAACGGAGTCTCCATCGATTAAGGAAAGATTACAGATCAGAGTATTTTCGTGTATTACAGTCATACACTGAACTGAGCGGTGTAATCTTTTCTCAACCGGTGGAATCATCTGTGAATAGAAACTAGCATTGATTATACGCAAAACGGCAGCTCTGGTCTCCACAAAACTAACCGGCCTTGGAATCACCTTATTATTAGAAATTTTGGAATCAAATCTTCGGTTATTTATGTAGATGAAAGTATGAGTGGATAAAGAGTTTCGTAGTTGTAGAATTTATAATGATAATGATAATTTATTCCTGTCTGTTCCTGATTTATTCCCGATAATGATAATGATAATTCCTGTCATTGAACTTGTCCTTTCCTTGTTACTTTGCAGAAACGAAACTATGCCGCTGAAGCTGCCCCAAAGTATATTGAAAATACAGTTTCAAGCAAGACTTCTGTTTTGCCGAACAAAATAGTCGTGGCTAGCAGTGCACCAGACTCTTTAATCTCTGAAGTATCCATATCTTTCAAGTAAGTGAAGTACCTGCTTTTACTGATATAATGGTGTGTTTTCAAATTGACTCTGAATTTCCAATGGGTCTGTTGCAAACTTTTGCTACAACAATAAAGAGTGTTCAAACTGATGTCAAATCGCCCGAAAAGTCCATTGGTGGCATCAGAAAGTCATGAAATGCGATAATAAACTCACAAGAGGCGTTTAATGAAATCCAAGATGGTGGATAAATATCGAGCAATTTGTATGCATGCACCACAAACATCCAAGTAGCTAACCTCACAATATCGACCACAACCAATAGACCTGTTTAGTGATGATGCCACGATCAAAATTGGTTCCAAACAAATGCTTTATCTCGCTCACTCTCGAGGATTTACCCATAAGAAATCAGATCCAAATTTTCGAACGCAAATTCATGCTAGTTCACCACCAGTTTTCTCAAATTTTATTGCACCATTAGATTCCACGTACCTTAAAGTATCTTTTCACTCTAACACAATTCCTAAAAGATCACAAACGAATTTACAATTACAGTTATACCGAAAGATGTTCTATGTTTCGTCCCTGTCTTACTCACGGTCTCTTATGGGAGTATCACCGCCATGACACTCAATCATCCTAACCTCTCTTCGTGTCGAAGCTTGTTCGAGGTATAACACGTGGTGTGATGGTGCAGATGAGCCTATATTCTAGTACAGTTCTAGAATTCTGTGTCCATAAGAAACTGTGAGTGGGACAAGGACGAAACATAGGACTTTCTTCGGTAGAACTGTGATTGTAAATTAATGCGTGATGTTTTGAAAATGTTAATGCAGCAAGTTTATATTTTAGGGTACGTGGAATCCGATGGTGAAATAAAATGTGAGAGAACTTGTTGTTTACTAGTACAAATTTGCATTTGAAAATTTAGATCTTGTTTCTTACGGAAAAACCCACGAGAGCGAGTGAGATGGAGCATTTGTTTGGAACCAATTTTTTTCGTGACGTCACACTAAACAGGTCTATCACAACGTAAACAAACACATAACCTCTACCTCCAGTGAGCTTGTCAAAGTTGGCCATCCTTTGGATGTTCACGGTGCATGCATACAGGTTGCTCGATATTTCTCAGCCATCTTGGATTTCATTAAACGTCTCTTGTGAGTTTATTATCGCATTTCATGACTTTCTGATGCCACCAATGGACTTTTCGGGCGATTTTACATCAGATTGAACACTCTTTATCGTTGTAGCAAAAGTTTGCAACAGACCCATTACAAGAATCATTTCGTTTGGACTGTTTTGTTCTAATTATAACCACCAGAAGTAACAAATAAAATTAGGTGTAAAATCCCAAAGTAAACCTCTTGGCCATGAGCTTAAAACAGTTCAAAGCATCACATAAAGTATTTCTCTTTCTTTTTATTTAATTATATTTTTTTTTGCAGAGCTGGCTCTAGATACGAAACAGGCGAATTCAAGGGTATAACTCATGTCCTCCGATCAGTATTTGGACTTGGCTGCGAAGATATCACAAATTTCGGTCTTACACGCAATGTACAACAGCATGGTCTCAATTTGTATGCAACTACCGATCGGGAAGTGATTTCTTACACGGTGCAAGGAAACAAAGATAACATGTAAGTCTTGTTTTAATGTTGCAAGCTGTGAATTTCAGATAAGTGATAAGAAGAGCTAATTTATTTATTTCAAAGATATTGTAACAGATGAAAACTACCTGTCCCTGTAGAGCTCGTTTCAGAAGTGTAGGCGCACATAAACCATAATCTTTTGCAAATTTT
This sequence comes from Trialeurodes vaporariorum, assembly GCA_011764245.1. Classification (NCBI taxonomy): domain Eukaryota; kingdom Metazoa; phylum Arthropoda; class Insecta; order Hemiptera; family Aleyrodidae; genus Trialeurodes; species Trialeurodes vaporariorum. Next base: position 7,285,128 of record VMOF01000388.1, read on the forward strand.
TAACTTTAATTCCTTCAAATCAAAACCGAACTTGCCTCTGACTTTATTATTTTGCTTTAAAAGTGTTCCTCATGGTATAGTTAACGCTCAATTTCATTTTCATTAATTTTTGTCGAGTAATATCAGAAATAATGTTGACAAATTCCAAAGATTATCGGTCTAGGTCCGCCTACACTTCTGAAACTACCTCTAGTAAAAAATATGTCCTATTTGAGTTAGTGACCTAAAGAAATAGAAAAAAAAATACAGGTTGACAATGGATACCAAAGGGATCTGAGGTGATTGGTAGAAGAAGCTAAAGGATGGAAGGCAGTTAGGTCTCTTGTTTCCATCTGAAGCGTCTCTTGTTTCTGTTTGAAATGTAGTCTCATTGTTTCTGTTTGAAGCAATCTTAAACGAGATTACTTCTTTGATCTCTGATGATGTCACAAATTTTGACCTGTCATTTTAAATGAAGGTGAGTGACCTCAGTTTTCATGATCAGTGAGTTTCTTCCAAATAGAGATTTCAGAAATTTTTCTTCAGAATATAAATTTTGAACGGCAGCGTTTTGACTTACATTTTTTGTGTTTTGTTACAGTGAGCATGGCTTTAAATACCTTATCAGCGCAGTCACTAAGCAATCCTTTAAACCCTGGGAAATCAGCGATAACAATGAGAGGCTGAAGTATGATCTCGTAACAATTCCTGCTGAGGTGATTATTTTTTTTTTTTAATTTTCAAAAAAAATCATCCTTTTGTCATTGGAAACTTTATGTCGGATTTGTTTACTTCCTGATAACTAATATCCAAAACGGCTAAAATCGCCACAGCTAAATTTTGTCTTCCTCTCAGGTTGAGGGGCTATGAGGCAGCGCTTTAAATGTTTGGATCAACCTGAAATGTTTTCGTAGTGGGATGGATTGAGGGGTGCATCCATCGAAATGCCAAAATGAGGCTCTTGTAAATTTTTGCTACAGGTGATGAAAAAGTTGATTTTTGCATAGAAACCTGTAAAAATGATGATGAGTACATAAAAAAAACCTCAATATTCACTCTCAGAATGGTGCCTAATAGAGAAGCTATGCGGGTATAATGGGAGATGCTTATCTAATTTGAGACATCTCGGTGTTTCCTTAGAGAAAGTGTCAAAGTAGATAGGAATCTCTTGCATGATATCTGCGTAGCTATGCCATTATGATCTTGCTGTTACAGCTGTTTTCTGAATTTATAACTGAATTTTAGACTTTTGTAGTGCGTTTTTCGCTAGTTTTTAGATCTGATTTTACTATTCATTTGCTGATTGTAAAAGTTTGCAAGAGCCCCATTGAGATGTATAAGATTCGTCCTAGTCCAGTGGCGTCGCGTGCAATTTGGCAACTATGTATTCTATCCATTTAAACTCATGTAAAATATCGAATTCAGGGGGTGCACAGTGCACAAGGAAAATTCGATATATCTAATGAGTTTAAATGGAGCAGTTGCATTGTTGCCAGATGGCACGCGACGCCACTGCCCTAGTCTATGCTTGGGGCTTCATTTTGCCTAACTTAAAAATTTGTCTTGTGATTTTGTTGGCCTGTTGAAAACTTTTGAGAAATAATGAGGATAAATTGTCATGAATTGGGCTTTTTTTTTTTTTTTTTTTTTCAATGGAAAGATTATTTGAAGGAAAATACTCATCACATGCTCCATTAACCTTTTTTTCGTTTTTTTTTTTTTTTCAATTTCAGGCGAGGGCTATAGATTTGGCGCATCAAGCCGCCTACCAGTATGGATTGGGAAATTCTTTGTACATCGATCGCGAGCGTATTGGAATTCATGGTCCTGAAACAGTAAGTTGCTGTTTGTCTGGAAGTCATCATACCTTTTGAGCAAATTTTATTATTTGTGTACTTTTTTTTTACTTTTTTTATTTTATTTATTTATTTATTTATTTTTTATTTTATTTTTTTTATTATTTAACGGCTGTGTAATATACTCTTACCTGAACCGCCAAACTTCCCGAAACTCTTAACTCTGTTTTACTGAGAATCACATTATTTCTATTTAAAACTTAAAAACGCTGCCATTCCAACAATATTTGAAATTGTTGGTCTCAAACTGACCACCATAACTTCCTCTATGCAGTGGTTCCAATATCTCAATTTTTGTGAAGGTGAAAATGAGGTTGGTGTAGTTAGAGAACGTCACATGTGCATTTGGAACTACGTTTATTTTCCGGATTTGAAATTACAAATCTTTAAAATCAGCTCAAATCATCAAACGTCCTAAATTTTATGTTACCTTGAGGTTTATTTCATCTTCTCCGCCCACAGCTTCAGCACTATGTTAAATCCAACTTTACTTCAAGCCGAGCATCTATAACTGGAATAGGAGTCAACCACGAGATTTTAGTGGAATTAGCCAATGCCCTTTCATTTGAATCGGGCTCTGCTCCGGCATCATCAAAGCCAATTTTCTATGGAGGAGATGAAAGATTCGCAACCAAGGACAATAACGTCTACGTTGCTGTTGTCGCAGAGGGCACTGGGTAAGTTAAACCCCTCAATTCTGAATCAAACATCCTTTCTTTTTTTTTTTTTATCCTGAAGGTGTTCGTTAAACGCTCCAATAGACACTGCGACCATTTCTGATAGATTGTGTCCCCTCATAAATAATGAGATCTCAAAGAGTTTCAGGCCCTTAGTCAGATCCAGGGCCCTCCTCCCAAAATTCTCATTCAACATATTTGTGCTCAGCTCTGTTGCGCCAAAGATGTTGTATCGTCTGTTAGCGAGCCTTTCTCAGAAGTAAATAATATTAGTAAAATTATAAACTAAATGGCCAAAAAAACATCATAGACAAAATACGGATTTAAATGGGAACTAGGCCAACAATAAATAAGAACTTCCGAGACGTTTCGGTGCACTCACAGCACCATTATCAATCGGAAAAATAAAGTACAAAAAAACAAATACTCAGAACGAGGAGTACACTCCACAAAGATAGAAGAGGGACTGATTAACAAAATACCGCAACATCGGTTACATAAACAAAACAGACCAACAACAACGCAGACTTTTTTTTTTTTTTTTTTTAACGCTTTATTGAAATCAAATGTTCTACAGATTTTTACAATAAAATAAACTGGTCAGCCCCACAATCGGGACTATCGACCACAGCGACAATTTTTTTTAACATTTTACATAAATAATAATATAAATAATAAGAAAATATAATAAACAGACAGAGCCTTACTCAGTAGTTAATGTTTGGAAAAACTGGAGTAAATGACTGGAAAAGTGGAAAAGTTGAGTGTTGCATACCTCCAGTTTTTCCAAACATTAACTACTAATTGAGGCTCTGTCTACGTTGTTGTTGATCTGGTTTGTTTATGTAACCGATGTTGCAGTATTTTGTTAATCAGTCCCTCTTCCATCTTTGTGAAATGTGCTCCTCGTTCTGAGTATTTGTTTTTTTGTATTTTATTTTTCCGATTGATAATGGTGCTGTGAGTGCACCGAAACGTCTCGGAAGTTCTTATTTATTGCCTAGGTTCCATTTTAATCCGTATTTTGTCTAAGAAGTAAATAATGTGTACGGAGGTTTCTTCCTCTATTTCACACAATCTGCAAGCACCAATGTTGCAATGCTGCCAAGTGAGTCTTTACATGGGAGGTGAGCGCTCATCAACTAACATGCTATTGGATGATGATCAGTGCACGGAAGGTATACTGACATCCTTGCTTGACCGAACGGTTTGAACGGGTATGAAGGAGCCTTGCAGAAGTCTGTCGTTTGCGGTGAAAGACCCGCACAAGAGTTAAGCCAGCAGCTTGGGGGACTGACGGATTCTTTCTTTCTATCTATCTATCCTTCTGAAATTCATCATTTTTCCATGATCGCTTCAGTTTTGTAACTTTGTTTGCACATTTCTTTAATTTCTTTCTCTCTTTGTTCCCCAGTTTAAATGCGAAGGAAGCCTATGCTTTCGCTGCCCTGCAGTATGCCCTAGGAGCGGGACCTCAAGTGAAATACGGAGTAGGAGTGAGCCCGCTCTCCAAAGCTGTCTCATCCCTCAGAGAACCAGTCGGCATCGCTGCACTCAACATCAGTTACTCTGATTCAGGATTGTTCGGCGTCCTATTCGCCACCTCTGGACAGCAATCAGCTGATGTACGTTCCTCAGATTTCCTCTTTTTTGTGTGTTTATTCATAAGTTATGATTGTTTCAGAGAAAGGAAAAATGTATAGGAGTTAATAAGGGAGCAGTGCTCGAACCTTACCTTAATTTTTTAGGATCCATACTGGCCGGCAATTCTATTTTTAGGGGCCATCGAAGAATTTTTAGGAGCCAAAGATGTTTTTAGCTGAAAAATCGAAGTAGCCCTGGCCGAATTAATAGCGCATCCCCCCTCCCCGGTTTACTACCTGACAGAAAGTAAGGTAACTGATTAGATCAATGCAATGCTCTAATGACATATAACTTACGCAATATATGTTCCTTTAGGCGCCAACTTTGGCTGGGGCTTCCATTTTTTTGGCGCCAACGGCGATTTTTTAGGCGCATTTGGCGCATGGCACCCGGTAAGGTTCGAGCCGTGTAAAAGAGTGAATTATCAATTGTAAATCATAGAGAGAAGAGTTATGCAGTTATTAAGTGAGTTGAGGAAGAAGAATTGAGAGTAGTTACTAAGTTTAAGAGAGAGAAGTGGAGTTACACCAGAGCTGCCGTTTTGCGTACAATCAATGGTGCTTTTCAATGCACCGATGGTTCCACTGGCTGAGAAAAGATTACACAGCTCAGTTCAATGTATGACTGTTCTGCACAAAAATACTCTGATCTGTAATCTTTTCTCAATCGGTGCAGTCACCGTTTAATAATTAAAATATCTGCAAGTTCCAGTCCACAGAAAGTAAATGATTGATCCAACACCCCTCGACCACATACTCATTTGAAAGCCCACAAAAAAATACGAGTATTGATGTAGATTGGAAATCATTGTCTGCCAATGTACTCAAATGGTAGCCGGCCAAAGTTTGAACTATCTCGAAATTTGACTGCGGGACTTATTTTCGCCTAGGCCACTAAAAGTAAATGGCTGATCCAACACCCCCCAACCACATACTCGTTTGAAAGCCCACAAAAAAAAAAACTAGTATTGATGTAGATTGGAAATCATTGTCTGCCAATGTATTCAAATGGTAGCTGGCCAAAGTTTGAACGATCTCGAAATTTGACTGTGGGACTTATTTTGGCCTAGGCCACTAAAAGTAAATGGCTGATCCAACACCCCCCAACCACATACTCATTTGAAAGCCCACAAAAAAAGACGAGTATTCTTGTAGATTGGAAATTGCTGTTTACTAATATACTCGAATGGTAGCCGGCCAAAGTTTGAAATATGTGGAAATTTGACAGGGGTACTTATTTTAGCCGAGGCGGAATACCTAATGAAAATGGCTTAGCTCCGCCATTTAAGAGCGAAGATGACGGAGCTTTGCAGGTATCTTAGGAGATTCCTATCTTATATGTCTGTCTCTCTCTCTTTGCTGAAAAACACAGAGGAAAGTCTCATTAGATAGGAATCTTCTATGGTTACTGCGTAGCTCTGCCATTACGCCTTTAACTTTGACGTCTTTGTGTGAATCTATGAGTGAATTTATTGATTTGTTAATGTGTTGATCATAATTTTTTCTGGTTTATCGTTACAGCGCATTGCACACTTTTAATTGCAAAGTAGGACTATTTTGATGATGAAGATGACTTTATCTTTTAACAAAGACATTAAAATTAATTTTTATGTCCTATTATTATCTTTTTATAAAGCGATCGTATTTCAATTCAAAACTGATTAGCCGTGTTTGGTTTACATTGAAAAGAGACTAATTACATGGAACTCATCAATTTATCTGGGGTTACTGATGTTTATCATACAGGTAGCCAAAATAGCCGCAAAAGCTCTGAAGTCTGGTAATGTAAGTGCTGAAGATGCCAAGCGAGGAATCGCCCAACTCCACGCTGCTTTGGCATTCGAAGCTGAAAAGAAACCTTTGATCAGTGATGATTTGCGCTCTCAAGCAACTTCTCTTGGCGCTGTTCAAGATTTCGGCAGCGTTGTCAAGGCCATTTCATCCCTCTCTCCAACTGATGTTCAAAGTGTACGTAAAACAAATCTATTTTTTCTTGGAGCTATTAAACAAATACCTGTTTTTGTCATGAGTCTTTATTCCAAGTTTGAAAAATGCAGTTTGAGAAAATCTCTTGTAAAGTTTTTGAATTTCCAATTTCGACACATTCCTGGAAGAGTTTTACAAGTGCCATTTCAGGGGCATCTCAAGATTGGAATCCCTGAAAAGATACCATGTAAAAGGATGTGAAATGGAAAAATTGAACTACAGTCATTATTGATTTCATTTGAACTTGAAATTTGAAACATAGAGGGCATGATGTTCCTGAGTCAAAATTAAATGAATCATAAATGTAGGTCCAAATTTTGATCATATTATGAAAGTAGAGTGTAAATATAGCTGTTGAAGCCCAAAACACAAATGTTTTTTCTAGCTCTCAAAAAATAGGTAAATGAAATTTGGCGATTATTTGACTGATCCTTACCAATTTTGAGAGTCCCTGACAAATCGCCGTTTCTCTCCTCTCTCCTATCCTTTGTTTTGAGAATACTTTGATGGTCTTTCGTAACCTATCTTTTTTTATGCAGTCCAGTCGTTCGCTGTGAAATATCAGCATAACAAACCACCGTGTTTAGACTGCTGGACTAATACTACTTCTACTTCTTCTTTTTTTTCTTTTTCGAAATGTCACAGTATTAAAAGTGTAGGTTTTCAATCGCTTCAATTTTTAAATTAAATTACATGATATTAAGTGAAAATAAAATGTATTATTTTATACAATACATTTAATTTTACGTTATATTTTCACTGAACATCGCGTATTTCGATGTAAAAATTGAAGCAATGGAAAACCAACACTATTAATTTTAAGACATTTTGAGGGAGAGAAGGGGGGGGGACCAAAAAATCTGTGAAAAGAAACTTCAAATTTCCATTTTGGGCGTAAACATCTGTGTTGGGTTGGGTGCAGTCCTGCTTCTTAAATTGTTACTTATTAAGTTGATTTTTCAGCGTTCAGTGGCTATTTCTGCCACCAGAGCGCTACTGTTCTATTATTGTCAGATTATAGGCCGAAGTAATTTATATTTAAGAGAACGGGGTGTCAATTACTAGATAATTATCTGAAGAACACCTCTGTAAAGTATCTCGTCAATAACTTCAAAAATAAGGCTGAAAATACCAACAAATGAAATATCGTAAATCGATTCTTATATCGAAATGCAATATTTCATTTTTGGTACTTTCAGTCTTATTTTTGAAGTTATTGACAAGAAACTTGGGAGAGATGTTCTTCAGATGATTATCTAGTAACTGACACTTTGTTTTCTTGAATATAAATTACTTTCGGCCTGTAATTTGATATCAATCGAATGGTAGCGCTCTAGTAGCTGAAATTGGCACTAAACAATGAAGGGTCACCTTAAATTTTATGTAATCTACCCTCAAGGAATTAACTGCCCTTTATTGATTGAAAAATCGGTTTTTTTATAAATTGAAGCACTGCAAGTAACTATCAGCTCTACTATTAATACCATTATTTTTGTCAGCTCACACTTATTTCTAATTTTTTTCTTTCTTTCTTTTTTTTCTACAGGCCGCCAAAAAGGTTGCAACCGGCAATCTTGCTCTAGGTGCTGTTGGCAATGTCAACCACATCCCATATGTTGATTTATTAGTGAAGTAAATGATTCTATTGGGATATCTTAATTAAATTATTAAATGACTAGTGATGATAAAATCCTAGATGCCTGTACATATGTCACTATTGTTTCTCACCTAAGCTTACCAATTCTGTTAAATTCAAACCGTGAGGTATGTGAAACTGTAAAGAATTCGCAAAGAAAGTTGTTTTTATTGGACCTCTTGTTGTTATTACATAAAATGCTGTACAGTTATTACATAAAATGCTGTACAAAATGGTTTTTCTTTTTTATTTTATTGAATTCCATCTTTATTTGCTCATTTGAACAGGGCTACCGTTTTGCATATAATCAATGCTATTTTTCTATTCATCGATGATTCCACCGGTTGAGAAAAGATTACACCAAAAGTCTTGTGGTTAGTCTTGTGGTTTTGTTTTTGTGTTGTGCGAGTATTTTCAGTGTATAACTGTAACGCACAAAAATATTCGCATTGGTAATCTTTTCTCAACCGGTGGAGTCGTTGATGACTTTAAAAAACTTGCGGATTTTTTAATTAATTAATGGAGTTTCCACCGATTAAGGAAAGATTACAGATCAGAGTATTTTCGTGCATTACAGTCATACACTGAACTGTGTAATCTTTTCTCAACCGGTGGAATCATCGTTAAATAGAAAAATAGCATTGATTATACGCAAAACGGCAGCCCTGCATCTGAAATACCAATGGCTAGAAGGAAATAAAGCCTAGTAAGAAAAAATGTCCACCGGAAAGAATCGTCCATGGCATTGTAAGTCCAATATAATTTTATGTCTAGGTGAGACATAATTTTTTTTTTTTTTTTTTATTTTAAATTTTTTTTTAAATTTTTATTTTATTTTGATTTACATAAAAGGTTTTATGTCCTTTTGATCTGTGGAGTCAAAATTTCTAAATCCTCAATTGTTTTCAAGTTATAACAAAAACTGTATAGGCGTAAGTTATTGAAGCCAAGGATCCAGTCAATTTTGTTTTTACTCCCTTGAAAAGTTGTAAAAACGACTTATACCTTTACGATCATACGTCAGATGGAAAACGATTAGTGCTGAATGCTGATTACACAATCAAAAAAAATTTGGAGTAAACTCTATTTCGAAGTCATACAAATTTGAGGAACGTCGGCAACTGAACGAGTATATGTCGGGGAGATAACTCGAGAGTTTAAAGCAGAGACAAATAGAGACCGTGAACTCCCTATTCTTCCCGTGGTTGCGCGCGGTGTCCACTTTTCGTGAACTACTTTTGTCGGGACTCATCGGCCTCAACAATCAACCTTCGCCTAATGTTGGATGGTGAGCTCAACAAAAGGCTGTGATTGGTCCGCGGTCCAGGAAACGGAAAAAGGTTTTGCTTGGCGAATGCAAACTACGCGCTCTTCAGTCAACAATAGGCGAATGTTGGCTGTTGTTTCAATGAGTTCCGACCAAAATTGAACCAGAAAAGTGGACACCGCGCGCAGGCATAGTGCAAGGTCTCTATTTGTCTCTGGTTTAAAGCTGAAACACTCAAAAGTAAAGTGCGGTTATCATGGAAATACAAATATTCCCATAAGCTTCGATGAGTGCGAGTGAGGCAGATAGACACAGTATCACTTGCACTCACTAAGCTTACGGCATGAATTTCAGAAATTTAGGCTTTAATTCTCAACCAATTTGGCTTGATTAGGGCTCAAAAACTTCATAAAAAAATTACGCAAATGCTTACGTTTTTAGATTTTGCGTTTTTTCTTTGTTTTCAATTTAAAATGCCAAAAACACGACTTTTCCCAAAAGCGACTAGAGGCATTATCCATCGGATTATAAACAGGAAAAGATTTGCCTGGAATTAGACCCCAAAGAGGTCTACTATGCCCCCCCCCCCAGAAAATTTTGGAAACGAAAATGCTTAGTGATTTGGCCCATCCCAAAATGGCTCTAATGCGAAGAATTCAAGCAGCAAAAACAGAAAGATTGTCAACAGAATGTGTTTATTCCCCCAACATTTGTCTGGATTGTAAATAAAATTGAGTCTTCAAGGAGCTCAATGGTCATCATTATCAGGGATCAAACGTATGAGAAGCAAAAGAAAACAAAAAAAGGTCATCAGTTTTTTACCCTGGGCTGACTCTGCTCTTTCGGACGAGATGAGAGCGGGAATCGATCATTCCCGTTGGTCTATACAGTGTCACGTGACAGATTTGAAGTCATTTGAGCCGTTCATTTAAAAAAAAAATGACTCCTCAGTCCATCGAATGACTCAAAATCTGTCACGTGACGCCGTTTAAACCAATGGGATTGGTCAATTCCCGCTATCTCGTCTCGTCTCGTCCAAAAGAGCAGATGACACCACTGCTCAGCCCTACCCTCTCCCCCCCTCTTAATAACAATTCCTAGTTCCGCTTATGGTTAAGACTGGAGAAATGGTGAGGAGTTTTGGTAAAATCAGAATGAATAAACATTATTTATTTCATAATACAAGATTTATTCATTGTTATTCTTCTTTCTTTTTCTTTTTAAAGTTAAAAATATCCATTAAAATAGTTATTTCACAAAAATAGTTAAGAAAAAGAGAAATTTTATTGATTTTAGTGGCTAAGCTTCAAATAATCAAAGCTTCACTTGAGATAGAACTTATAGCACAAAATTACATACAGAATTTACAATACACAATTAAAGTTTACTCTTGGGAAGAGAAAAGAAATAAATAGAATGAACAAAAAACGAAATTGTTGACAAATTCAAGAGGAAATTTTTAGAAGTTGTTGAAAAATGGTTTTCGAGGACGAAAAATATGAGGTTCTACCTAAACACGAGGAAATCGTCAAATAACGCACAAGAAAAAAATTAGGGTGAAATCGATACACAAAAAAATATACAAAAGGAAACTCACAGGTAATTTTAATTACCAAAGACTCCACCGAAAATTTCCTTGAACTGTCAACGTTTTACTAAGCTTCTTTGATTAATGATTGAGACACACTATAGCTAATCATTCCGCATTCTTCCTGACAGAACATTTTTCTTTTGTTAAATATTAGGGTGAAAGAGGAGCTTCTTTTAATCAAACGCAAAATTTAAAAGCAACATGATCTAAAGTACCTTCATCTCAATTTTCCATGGGTTAGTAGTTATGAAACTGACCAACTTACAGATATTGAAAAACAAGATACACAAGTAAGAATGTTACAGGAGAACCTTCAAACCTGATTCTTTCACAAAACCTTTAAGCGTCATATTCATCTGGAGTGACAGTCTAAATACATAGTACGGAACGTAATCAGTGCAGATGACTTTTAGATCAGGGTTACAGTGTAATTTTTCTATTTTCTCCCATGTACTTTAGACGTTAACAGTGATAGGCAAAAGTGAGATTATTGCTCATTGTCACGGACAAAAAATTACCAATACGCAAAAGAAAGATAGAAAAAATTGAACCTTAACCCCAATCTAAAATTCATCAAGGTCAGAGAAACAAGTTTACCCATTGGACTGCTACTCCAGATAAATCCAAGGCTCATTGCTTGAAACCTAATCATTTTATTTTACGCCTTTCTTCCATCAGAATATTCTATCGTCAAGACCGAGACTACTTCAAGACAAGAATAACATATTTACAAAGTAAATCAGTAATTTCGGTCAAAAGGGAAAGTATTTCGGATTGGATGAAGCCTAGGGATGACTTACATGTTAGCACGGCTGCATACCCAGACTTTGGATTGGGTTGGACAAGCGCTGAAATAATATGTCAAGTCCTGCAAATTTAGCAAAACACCTCTTTGACGAAAGAATGGACATGATACTTTTGATTAGCAAGCAAAACTTTATGTCCATCAAGAAAACCAGCTTGATAAATAAATGCATAAAATAAAAATATTCATAATAAGCAGTCAAACTTACAATTATCACAGACAATTCAATTTTGAGTTAAAGTAAAAAAAAAAAAAAAATCGTTCAGAGACTGGCGACTGAGAGATTTTTAAGTATTAGCGGAGCCACTCGAAAATTCCGAGCATTGAGTTAAATTTAAAATTTAATAATGTAGAAAAATACACGACATTCAAGACTTGGTATTTGAAATGACGCAACATTTGGCATTTCAAACCTGACAAAAAAAAAGGAAAAAATCTGATTCGAAACAAATCAACAGAACTCAAAATTGCTCACATACAATTACCACGAATTTACAAAACCAAACACTTAACTCTGTTTAACTTGGTCATTTGTTAAATGAATGTACCGTTATAATTTTTGCTTCCTCACAAATAACAAACTATATAAATAAATGTATTTTTTTTCTTTGTAAAAGAGGTACTGAAACACACGATACAATATTAGTAACATCATACAGACTAAGAGAGGGTGAATGAAAAATGATCTATTATGCTTCAAAAACGGAGAAGTTCAAAGGTCAAGGTAAAATGAAAGAAAAAGCCGGTGGTAAGATGAAATAATAACAAGATGAGAAAACAAAACGGTTGAGTAGGATTAGAATTTTTTTTTATCAAAGCAGAATTTAAAGATACTGAAAATTTCAGCGCGGTTGTACGTAATATAGCTTGGCGGTTCCGGAGGGCCTTTTAAAAAAAATTTGAAGACTTTTTGATGCTTTTAACGTGATTAGTATGTCATTTTAGGTAAGAATCGACCCTCCATAACGCTGCAACAAAAGTTTGCAACAGACCCATTATCGGTCAAATCACTATCCAGAGACGTTCAGAGAGGAAATTAAATCCTTTGAAGGTATTTGGGGGAAAAAATTAGGACTTGATTATTCATAACTGAAATAACTTAGAGCAAAAAGTACAGGGATGAATCCTTTCTTTTTTCTTCTTCTTCTTTCTTACAAGAAACAGCTCTTTTGATGCGATGATTCTTTCATTCACCTTTCACTTAGAAGTTCATTAACTATTTCTAACGCGCCATTTTATAGTAAATTGAAGTACTGATCAGAGAGATTGCCAGGTACTTTATGTGCAATGTGTTCTACTTAAAATAAACCTTACCTCTATGATAGTCTCAAAATTCACTACACACATCGAAATAACAGTCCAAACAATTCAAAACTATTATTCCTTAATTCTTTTTGGCAGGCATCAAAAGCTGGGCGCAATAACTTTGCTCACATCAACTTCCAAGAGCACTAATCAATTATATACACTATTGACAGAAAATTTGAACAGAAATAAATTACAAAAAAATCGAAAAAAAAAAGAAAAAAAGGGTTTAACACTAAACAAATATCACAATTTTATTACTTTACTTTTTATAGAATTAAACACGAATATTTACAATGAACTTTACACAATCGATTCACGATTATTCAATTTGTTAATTATTTTCAATTAAAATCAGCGAGTGATTTAAAACAATCTTACGATCCTTTACTATACAATTATTAATTTTTTATGACTACAAAACGATTGAAAAAAAAAAAAAAAAAAAAAAAAATTCTTTCAGCTTTCGAAAAAAAAAAAATGATTATTGATGACGCAAACGTTAAAACACTTAAGAACTTTCGAAGTTACACACAAACGCAGGGCATTTAAATGACACTACCAACATAAAATATTATGTTATGAAGGACGGATATTCAAACTTTAGGTTTGTTTTTCTAAATAAATTTAAAGGGAACAATCATTTCGAAAGTTGCTAATCCCCTAGGTTTAGCACCGGTTAAGAGAGTAGACAGTTTGACAACATAATCGATAAGAACGAACGCTCGCGTTTTGTCTTTACTTCTTTTCTAGGACTTCACATACTCAGTGTTACTAGATTTTGCAGCTTTTCCCATAAAAACACATAGAAAAAGCCGGAAGGTCTGGCAACACTGCACATACTAGAGAAGAAAATTGAAGATGAAAATAAATCAACAGCTTAACAAAAGCACTTTCTGTAATACAATAATACGATCTCGAATGCAAAAGGCATGGGAATACTTTTTTAATACAGTCTTACAAACGTAATGACCTTAAATTTTAATGAGAAACACTTGGAGGGATATTCCAATTACATGAAAGCTGTTGAATTTGCAATAAACATAATTACCTAAGGACGATGATTAGTTATTAATGATTTTATTTTATTTTATTTTAAGCGAACGGTTCTGCAGACATTTGCTAACAAAATTCCTACACGCACAACTCTTTGATAAATTTTAATTTTTTTACTAAGTAAACTGAAATTTTGCATATTAGCGTAAAATTTAGCACGCTATATTCAAATTTTGTCTCTACTTTCCCTCTAGACTCAATTTTCCTTCGGAAAACTGAAATTATCTGCACCTAACCTCAAATTTACGATCCAACGGACACCAAGTGAAAACTAGGAAAGTTGAGGAAGAACCGTAGAAGCTGCAGCAAAACTGATGAAAAATTCGGATTCCTTGACTGAAATCCTTGATGTCTCGTCGTACACAAAAAGTTCCAATTGGTTTCAGGATAATTTGTCAAACTTTTTCTTAATTATCCAAAGGAGAATCTGTTACCATACGTCTTGTCAATAAGGAAAGTTCGTTAGCAAATGACTGCAGTTCGTAAAAATCTTTTATTTTATGAAGTACTTATTGTTACAAATGGCAAAAACTGGTTCACAAGAGACAATCAAGCACTCTAGCTGATCATTCAAATGTTCCGATTGAATATCATAATTCTATGGTAATAATGACTAGGGAACATAGAATTGAACTTCTTCAGAAGAAGGGCTCATAAAAAAAAGGGTGTGCTCTTTCTGAAAATCGTGTATTGTAAGCAAATTAAGGTTTTCAGCTGAAGAGCATGCCTGTTGTTTTAAGGGTCCTCCTTCCAAAGGCAACGTCAATTCAAGAATGGAGTATTGAACAAAATTTACAATAGTTGCGTCATTTTAGCACTTCAAATCAGTAGTATTCTAACATTGTCTTAAAATAGTTGAAGGAGAGTCAGTTCGTCTTCAACATTTGATTCAGTAGAGAAAGCAATACAATTGAGCTTGTTCACTTTCAAATTAAGACGACATTCAGAAAATGTCACAAATCCGTCAGTCTATTTAGTTTGAAACATAAAAACTGTTTGCGAGTATTCTAAATTTGTTCATGTTACAATTGTTCTTTGATACGAAAAGGAATAAAATTCGGGCAACAACTGAACCGGTTAGGTACTTTGAAAATTTTCAATCGTTCAATGATTAATGTTGTTCTTTTGTCTTTAAAGTGGTATTTTTCTCTTTTTTTTTTCTATTTAACAGCAAAACAAACGTGAGCGACATTTAAGTTACATCATTCTGTTAGTATTTAGCTGCCTGAATGTCTTCGCACAAATGACAGAGGGGATTGTGCTGCTACTGTTTTAAAGCATAAAAGAGTTTGAAGCAGTTTTATTGAGAAGAAAAAAAAATGCTCGATGCAACGTTGAGTTTAAAGTGAACATGTGGCTAGATTCACTGATAAAAAGTCTTCAGAGGAGCACCTTTAGTGAAAGAGCAAAGCATCTCAACAGAAATTGACAAGTTCTTTGCGAAAACCACATAAAAAACGGACGGTCTACTCTTCCTCAAAAATTTACATCTCAAAGTGTTATTGAGTGTGATTCTGATAAGTTATTAAACTTATTAAAGTTGAGTTTGTTAAATTGAAAAGTGTTTTTAAAAATTCTTTAAGAGTTTCAGTTTTTTCTTGTTATTAGTGCCTTATTTAGCTCTAAATTCTCTTGCTTTGCTTTATTGTTATTATTCCAACTGATTTGAACTATTCTGATTTAAAATCATGTTACCTAATTTCTGATTATTTAATTATTTTTTTTACATTTTCATTCACTTCACCCAAGTATTTAGTGAATTGTTCGTTTTGTTTTTCATTTATTACTGCTCAACTCATCAGAAACACACACAATAACACTTTGAAAAATGAATTTTAGCAGATGAGCGTACCTTTTACTTTATACATGGTTTTTCCGCAGCAAAATACCAAGCTCTTAAACTGTGCTATACTGATTTGATCAAACCATTTCGTACGTAATTTTCTCTATCAGCAGTGCAACCAAGATCTCTTCTATCTCTCTCACTTTCCCTTTGAATTTATACTTTGAAAAAGGATGGAAAGAGGGGGTTTTATCACCTTGTCAATCTTTGTCTAACACACGTGTTTCAATGGTTAAAAGAGAGAGATAGAGGGCTTTTCTTGGCGCTACTGCTCTCTGAGCCTCCTCTTTGGCATTACGTCGGCACAGTCCTAGTGCTTAATGGAGACAGTAAAACTCTTTAACACATCTTAAAACAGAGCAGACTTAACAATAAATTAGGAACTTTTCATAAAAGCTGAGTTGTGGCCGTTTAAGGAAGAAAATTTAAAAGTCGACTAATAAACAATTTTAAAATTTTAAAAATGACTAAATTTACAACAATTGAATCCATTCCGTAAACGAATTACCGATCCAAACAACAACAACAGGTAACAAATAGGATGCTAGCGCTCTATTCAACGTTAGTTTTTCTGTTAGCGTCGCCTTGCCTGAAGACGAAATATTGTATTTGACTTTACTCTCATCGAACAGAGGTTTCACACCATTGTCCTCTTCGTTCTCGCCCGGAGGAGGCGCGGATGTTTGCGGAATGTCGACGCTTCCTATCCTCTTGTTGTTCAAGTCGTTGCCACCGTCGAACGGTACGTCAGGAACTGGTTTCTGACCGGAGCTTATGTACTCTGGACTGTCTTCATCATCGTAGTGTGAATCGCCTCCATGGAAGTCAGGTGCGTAGCCTGAACCACTGCCCGAACTGAATCCGTCCTCTGCAACAGAGACAACAAGAGATTTATTTAATGCCTGTTTGTTTAGTTATTTATTTAAATTTTTGGAACAGAGAGCCGTTTGAAGGCAGGCTAACAGTCATTTGTCACAAAATGTTTTAAAAATGAGTTAGTAAACCAAGTTTCATGAAATTGATTGAAAATATTACTTGCTCAAGACAGCGAGGGAACGGAGGGGGGGGGGGGATGAGGTGCACTAGCATTCATTCAAACACTAAAAACACTAAACTCCCTCTACATTCTTGCTAAAAGGAGCTAAAAGGTTAAGCAGAAATTACATTTAACTCGTCGATAAGAAAGTCAAAATAATGAAAAAGGAAAAACAATTGTACGTACCGATATCAAACCATGCAACATCAGACCCTTTGAACGCGCTCTTCAATTGACTGATAACATTTGTTAGAGAATAAATTTGTTCGTTCAGTAAACTATTGGGTCGTTTATCATCGACTAAAACTTCTAGATTGTCTTGCTGATTAGAGATTCCGTTGCCGACGGTTTCTTTGGTGTACCTGAAACAAATAACATAGAGTAGAGGTGTGAGTTGATAAAATCTGAGAGACTGAAACACAGGGACGGATACTGGAATTTGTCATTCTCTCTCTTTGGCAATTTAAATACTTACTTTTTGGTTAAATTTTCTTAAATTTCTTTTTAAATTAATTTTTCTATATTCGTCTACTTAAATTATTTCACGTTTAGTTAATTAATTTTAGGAATTTGCCAATATCTTTCTTTCGTTCTCATTTTGCTTGTAAATTTATTCTGGGCTCTGCCCGTTTGATTGAAATAAAATAAATAAGTAAGTAAATTAGAAGTAGTAATAGTAAAGTCCAGCCGCCCAATCACGGTGGTTCGTTATACTGATATTTCACAGCGAACGACTGAACTGCAAAAAAAAGAAGGGGTAGGAAAGACGATCAAAGTATTCTCAAAACAAAGAATAGGAAAGAGTAGAGTAACAGCAATCTGCCAGGATAAATAAATCAATGAATAAATAAAAAAGGAAAACAAAGGAGGGCAGATAATATACCTGGCTCTATCCGTTCCATTCCAGCAGCTATTCTCCGCTTTTGGGGTCGCTGAAAATCTTTCATCGCTACACATGCTATAAGATAACTGAGACCAGAAGTTTTTAGTCGAATTGACTTTGCTTTGAATGTCTTTGATGATCGTCTTCAACTCTTCTTCCTTCCTCTCTTCATCTTCTTCTTCCTCTTCTCCATGAACTGAGAAGTCTCTGTGAACCATATCTCTGTTCCGGTTACTCTGTCTATTTCGATTTCCATTCGATCGTTTCCTTCCGGAGTTTGGATTGTAGCTTTGATCATTGTAGCCAGATCCAGGAGAGTCGAGAACAACTTCTTGCGATTCACTTGGCGACAGCTCGGGGGAATCCCTCCTTCGTCTGCCCATCTGCGGTCTTCCACACTTCGCAAAAATCTGAAAATCAATGTCAAAAATTCAGTCGTTAATGATCAGTTCGTTCGTTTCGTTTGTTTGTTTTGTTGCTTTGAAGCCTTTTGCTCATTTTTTATTTTTTGTCAACAGTCAGAGCTGCCGCTCTGAGTATATTAAATGGCATTTTTAAATTCACCGATGATTCCAACATCCACCATCAAAACTAATAAAACACACCTACATAACCTAATATTTTGCCAAAATTTTGGTGCTTGATTTTTCAGTCAATCTAGGACCAATATTGTTGAAATTTGGCTTTAAAAATGTAGTAAATTACTACGCAATAGGGCAGTTGCAAGGGTCTGACATGTTGCGTTTTTTACAAAGAAAATGAAAGTACTTGATGAGCTGAGTACAAAGATACCTTTGGTCTCTAATTACGTCCCATTGTTCCGTAGATGCAATTTTGGCCCAAAATACATTGTTTTAAATGGGAATTCCGCGTAGTGACGTCACCTACACCCACCATTTTTTCAAACTTTACACGAGTGTATCTCCAAAACCTGGAGACTTAGGAAAAAACCAAAGGCACAACTGTTCTCAGCTCATCAAATACTACTATTTTCTTCATAAAAAAAACGCAACATTTCAGACCCTTGCAACTGCCCCATTCCTGTGGGGATGCCCAAAAAAATTTCGAGCCTATAAAGTCGATTTCTCCATGAGTCACTGGTGACGCTATCTATTAAGACAAAAACTCCATTCAGACAGGTGAGGAATCACCATAAATTAGGGTACCTAACTACTTCATTAGGATTAAAATGGTTACGTGTGGGGGCTCTGAAAAAGAGGTTGTAAAATTTTAAAAATTTCTCAAGCAAGAGTCAAACTTTCAACCTGAATCATAGACAGGTAAAAACGTTGCCTAAAGAGGGCTAGTGAGTTGAGAGTCTACAAAACAGTTAAGGAAACGTAAATTATGGACAGTACCTTTTCAGATACAGCATTTCCACTCTCTTGGAAGTTCATGACCGCTTCTGAAATTTTCACGTAAAATGGCCTTACAACAGCTTCAATGTCATAGGGATCCAGCAGTTTGAGAACTAGGCTATTGACTCCGTCTGTGAGAAAAAAAAAAACGGACAAAATCAAGAACAAAGGTCAAAGAGAATTGCAGAATATTGATAGTTAATTTATGAACACCTAAAGATAAGAGTGATTATTTTCTTACTTGGAAAAATTTGCATCCTTATAATATGTTTCGTTACAAACACAACAACTTGATCTCTAATATTTAGGTGCAACAAAAGGCTAATTTTTTTATCCATGAAACACGATGGAACACATCGAAATGGGTTCCTCATGGTTGAGGGTGGTTTCTCTAACGTTCCGATGTAAAAAAACCAGTGGCGTAGTGTGCAATTTGGCAACGTTGTACTGTATCCATTTAAACCCATGTAAAAGGTAGAGGTCGAAGGTGTTCACCGAACACCCTATCATTCGATCTTATTCATGGAGTTTAAATGGGCAAACTACCACGTTGCCAAATTGCACGCTACACCACTGAGAAAAACGGGCTGTATTCAAATTCTCGCTTTCCGTCCTTTATTTACTTTCTTGAACTGCACCATTTATTTATTTTCTGTACCGTCTTTTGAAGAGAGGCTTTTCCAATTCGTTTTTAGAAATGAAACTTATTGCGTTAATAAGTCAACAGATCAAGGAACTCAAGATTCAAGGGGTTATGGTTACATTACATTGGAACACAAGCAACCACGATGCCGAAACGCAGTAAATAACAGATCAGCGTTCCATTGCAGTTAGTTGTGTTCCAAATAAAAGAATTAGCCTCGTGAAATATGCAGCGTATGGTTTAGCTCAAATCATCAAAACTCAGACAGCCTTTAAAAATTGTGGGTCTAAGTCAAAATGGTCTGTGAAAACTGTTTTTAAATACTTAAAAAAAACTGGTCTCAAATTACCCTATTTAACCGTTTATATACGCAACAAAAATCAAGAACCAACACCAAAAGCAATGCGCTTACCTGTGAAAGTATTCCAGTCCCGATCTAATTCAGTATGGTATGCAAGACAACCTTTCATTACATTGATACAGTAGTTATTGCAAGGTTTGAGGTCAGGGTAACCTTGACAGAGCGAGCACTTCTGCATTTTTGTGATGACTTTATAACATTCGCTACTCGGAACAAGCTGTGAAAAAATATTAAAAACACTGTTAAACTCACACAAGAATTTCCCGGGTAGAGCTCGTTTCAGAAGTGCAGGCTGACCAAAACCATAATCTTTGGCGAATTTTCCACTTTTATTCCTTCAAATCAATACCGAATTTGCCCCTGACTTTATTCTTTTGTGTTTAAAGTTTTCCTCATTGAAAAGTGAACACTCATTTTCATTTTTATTAATTTTCATCGAGTAATATCAGAAATAATGTTGAGAAATTCCAAAGATTATCGGTCTAGGCCCGCCTACACTTCTGAAACGAGCTATAGTAAAAAAAGTCCCATTTAAGAAGAAAAATTAAAAAATAAAAAAAAAATAAATGAATAAAAAAAAGAGACTGAGAAAGAAATCATCTACAATTTTTTGATATGATAAAAAGATATTCTTGATTTGTCATCATATGAAAGAACAAATTATTGTCTATAACGTAGCAGCAATACCGATGGGGCTTTTGCTAACTTTTGCTAGATGCGATTGAATAATTCATTCTAACGTAAAGACCAGCGAAAATTGCAATGAGCACATTAAAAAATTACAAAATTCACTTACTGACTCTCAAAATGACTTTAAAAGTGTAAGGTGTAATGGCAGAGCTACACGGGTACCGAGCTAATTTGAGATTTTCTTCCGTGTGTTTCTACAGAGAGAAAGACAAATTAGATAGGAATCTCCCATGATACCTGCGCAGCTCTGTCATTAAGAGAAAAGATGGCGGAGCTATGAAGGTATCATAGGAGATTCCTATCTAATTTGTCTTTCTCTCAGTAGAAACACATGGAAGATAATCTCAAAGTATCTAGGTACCCGTGTAGCTCTGCCATTACACCTTACACTTTAAAGTCATTTTGAGAGTCCTTAAGTGAATTTTGTAATTTTTTAATGTGCTCAATGCAATTTTCGCTGGTCTTTACGTTAGAATGAATTATTCAATCGCATTTAGCAAAAGTTACCAAGAGCCTCAATATTAAAAAATTGCCAGAAAATGCAATAAAACTGAAGCTCACAGAAGCTTTTTGAAGCATTAGCAGGCAGCAGCGTTGCGTGTAAGTTGGCAACACTGAATTTTGTCCGTTTAAACGCACGAAAAAGGTGGAACTAATGGAGGTGCACAGTGTACTCCCTCAAATCAATATTTTGCAAGAGTTTAAATGGACGAAATGCAGCGTTACCAAATTACATGCAATGCTACAGAGCAAACATACGGAGCTGTTTCTTAATAGACAATATTTATAATAGTTGAGATTGAAGATAAAATTTCCAAAAATGGAGAACGTAATTCTTTTTCCAAGAGAAAAATAAGATCCAAATGAAAATTTCAAACTTACATTGATCATCTTGGCCGCTACTTCACTCGCAGCTCCAAGAGATTGAGTGAGAGTCCTAAACGCAACTAATGACCTCTTCAACTGAGTGATGAATACTTCAGGTGCTTCTTTAAATGGTTTCAGTTCTGACAGTTGCTCGGACAGGCAACTTTTATGTCTGAAAAGAAGGAGATTGAAAAAATAGCGTGTTAAAGACAAATCAATTTATTAGTTTTATTATTATTATTATTATTTATTATTTATTTATTTTTATTTAGCTTTGAAAATACAACGGGTGTACCAAGAGTACTGAGACTGATCCTTTAACTTCAAAACCAAGGAAGCTTGCAATCTGCTCTTCGTCACGTTCAAAAGATCAAAAATGATAGCGCAAAAATCACAGCGAAATTTCCACCACATTTTTACACAAAGTTAACTGTTCTCACCCCTCTATTCCTTATTCGAATGATTCATGTATCAATAAGTTAATTTTGTGTAGGTACTAAATAAATAAACTACCTATTCATGTATCAATTTAAAAGTAACACACATGAAAAAAAAAGAAAATCAAAATCAAAATAGAAGACGATGCTTCTGTACAGGTACTTACTTTTCGTCAAATTTATATTGATTATTCATGACGTAGAACATTTTCTGGCCTAGTAGGTTGAAAAAATTATTCAACGTAGTTGACAAGTCGACACGACCTGTGCTGAAATATTTTTCTATCTCTTCATACAGATCCAAAAATATAGAAGCGTTTTGCTCATAAATAGTTCCATAAGTTTGCTTGAACATTGAGTCAAAGTCCTTTTTCGATTTTGCCATCAATTGCTTGAACACATCTGCAAAAGAAAAAATTACAAATTAAAGAGCTGGTGGATTAGAAACAAGATTTATTTGAAGAGTAATTTTATTTTTGTTAAATAAACCAATCAAAATGAAAAAAAAAAGTTCAAGCATGAAACAAAAGAATACCAGAGCTGGCCAGGACCATAATTTTTCACTACGCAATATGAATACCAACAAATACAGGACTAGAAAACTCAACTCCTTTTATTCACGCATCCTTCATAATTTTTAAAATTTGTCATTCTTTTTAAAAAAAAAAAGTTCTTAAAGATTTTTTTAATAGCTGATCTGCTAATACTTTTAACTTATACACGCTTAAAGGGTCAAAAATTACCCAAAAAATTTAAAATCCATTTATCTGATTGGCTAAGATGATTTTTTTTTTAAGGGGAGTCTAATATAAATTTTAGTTAAAATTTTCAAAATTCGTTGTATCAGGTAACTTTGTTCCACACATCCTCAGCTTCAATTTAAGACCAAGTTTACTTATTTCTAATGAGTAGTCTACTCTCGAAGATTAATTTAATTAGAAAATAAAAAATTATATTTTAGGTATGCTTGACGTGTCGAAAACTACCCCAAAAATTTAAAATCCAGTTATCTGATTGGCTCAGCTGATTTTTTTTAAGGGAAGTCTGACTTAAATTTTAGTTAAAATTTTCAAAATTCGTTTTATCAGCTAACTTTGTTCCACATATTCTCAGCTTTAATTTAAGACCAAGTTTACTTATTTCTGATGAGTAGTCTACTCTGGAAGATTAAGTTAATTAAAAAATAAAAATTAAAAATTAGGTATGCTTGACGGGTCGAAAACTACCACAAAAATTTAAAACCTAGGAATCTGATTGGCTCAGATGACTTTTTTCAACGTGAAACCTATTTCTAATTGGTCGGTTTTGATCTGAGAACTTACCATCGAGCTTCTTCATTCGATTCTTGAGCAAGGAGCTGAGCGTCGACAGAGACTCCCTGAGCAAATCGTCGTACTGTCTATTGGAGACCTGATTCATCTGATCCTCCATCTCTTTCGTGCAGCAAGTCAAGCCTGGCGAACATATCCTCAGCTGGGTTCCTGCAAACACACAAACAAACAAAACAAACACCATTAGTAACCTCTTCTATAACAATCAAATTCGGCAACAAGGTTTCCCTACCTTTGCCCATAGGTAAAATGATCGATTACTATCGAACCGATACTATCGATTACTATCGATTACAAACAAAAAAACAAACATCATTAGTGACCTCATCTAACAATCAAATTTGACAACAATGTTCCCTGCATTTGACCACAGGTAAAACGATCGATTACCATCGAATCGATTGTTTTAAATAGAAAAAAATGTTTGGCACTCGAAAGTTTATAAAGGATGAATTGATGAGAAATTAAATTTCTGATTTTTGGACACTTTCTGACGATCTCAGACAACTGTGCACCCATAGGTAAAACGATCGATTACTATCGAATCGATTCTTTTACATGGAAACAAATGTTTGAACTTGAAAGTCAATAAAGGATAAATTGATAAGAAATTAAATTTCTGCTGTTTGGACACTTTTTGACGATCTTAGACAACTGTGCACACATAGTGACATAGGTAAAGTAAAACGATCGATTACTATCGAATCGATTGTTTTACATAGAAACAAATGTTTGAACTTGAAAGTTTGTAAGGGATAAATTGATAAGAAATTAACTTTCTGATTTCTGCACACTTTTTGACGAGTTCAGACAATTGTGCATAGGTAAAACGATCGATTACTATCGAATCGATTCTTTTACATAGAAACAAATGTTTGACCTTGAAAGTTTGTAAAGGATAAATTGATAAGAAATTACAGTTCTGATTTTTGGACACTTTTGGACGATCTCAGAGTCTCAGACAACTGTGCGCACCCGTCCGCGTCCGTAAAAACGTGAGATTTGTTTCCCTCAACATTGAAATGCTAATGACCCGAGGCGGGGGCACCCGAGCACCCGAGAGGCTACCTGCCCGCATTACAATAGTGCCCGCTGAGCTGATGGAAGCGTTAATAGAGATATGACACCGTTGTTTACGACTTCTTCAAATCATTTGTACGGAATTAAAATATGGCAGGTTTAAAGAACCTCCGGAGAAAAAAAAAAATTAAGACCGCGGCAGTCATAAACTGACTCCCCCTTCTCCCCCTCGCCCCCTCCCCCTCCCACCCCTCTCCAGCCCAGAATCATTTGCACTCAACCTAATCCCGCATGTTAGGTGCCGAGTTGTGTAAACTTTGTGTCGGGGCGCTTAATTGATTTCCCGTCTTGGGAAATGTTGATTTTTTTTTTTTTTTTTTTTTTTTTTTTACTCGGCTGCAGAGGCTGGACTTGCTCGCCGGCTCCGGGGATTCAAATTTCTTCTCTTCTTCCGAACCAAGCCTTTTTCTCACGCAAGCGCAGTTCGTTAAAGCTTTCGCTTCCAATTCTAAGACTCTCATGACTTGTCCTCCTAATTAAAATAAGACGTTACCTATAGTGTCCTAGTATCGTTCATGTGAAATTACATAAGGCCCGCCCAAGTCATGAAAAAAAAAAAAAAAAAAAAAATCCGGGGGCCCCCAAGTACACCGATATTGGTAAAATTTGCACTAATCTAAGAGCCTCTACTTACCGACAAATGAGTCAAATCGTACTGATACAGAACATATTAACTCCCTATTTTTACTTTCCTCTTTTGTACTTTATTTTTAGTACCTCCCGTCTATTTTCCCCGTTTTTGTCTACATTGCAGCCCGATTCCAATGCAATTTTGGGGGGCCCCCCTGTAAGTTAGAGTGGGTAAAGTTACAGGAGGGAGTGTCCACCCGCAAGGCACACCCGACCCTGTTTCTTTGTAAGTCAGTGGCGTCGCGTGCTATCTGACAACGCTACGCTGCGTCCATTTAAACACTTGTAAAATATCTAATCTAGGGCGTGCACTGTGCACAGGATCGTTCGACTTTTTTCACGGGTTTAAATGAACGTAATGCAATGTTGCCGAACATCACGCGACGCCTCTATCCTCAGAGCGTTTCTTTCCTTTTCGTAGAAAGCAGTGGCGTAGCGTACCATTCGGCAACGTTGCAGTTCGTCCATTTAAAGCCATGTAAAAAGGTCGAATGCGAAGGTGTTCACCGAACACCCGAAAGTTCGATCTTTTTCATGGCTTTAAATGGACGAACTGCATCGTTGCCAAATTGCACGCTTACGCCACAGGTAGAAAAGTGAAACGGAAGAAGCTCTACTGCGCATGCGTCGAAGAACGAGCGCCCGTAGAGCTGTGTTATGAAGTTTAAAAAATCACTATCGGGATAATGTTTAATCTCCAAATGCAACGGGTATATAGGAGAAGAGAAAAAAACCAAGCAAACACAGTAGAAAACCGGGAAGACGAAGGCGCTATGGAGAGGAGGGGTTGGGGGTGGGGGAGGGGGAGGGGGGAGTTCGCGACGAGAGATAGAATTTCTTCCGCAATGCAACTGTGAAATGCATGCGCGCATAATCGAGAGGATTAAAAGAAGGAAAGTGAAGGATAGAGCGCTGAATAAAAAAATATGTACTTACATTTCTCGTACACCTGTTAACTCCGCGCGCACAAATATTGCAGCCAATCATTCATGGAATTAGAGAGAGAAAGAGAGAGGGGGAGAGAGAGAAAGAGAGAGAGAGAGAGAGAGAGAGAGAGGGTGAGAGGAGGAGGAGGGAGAGAGAGAGGGTACTGGATGGTTATACGGGCGAGGAAATACTTCATTGAGAGAACTGAACTGAAATCCCAACTTGAACTCAAATATGTGCCGAGAACTCGTGCATGACTGGGCTGCATGCTTTATATCTCTATCTACTGCGCGCGTTGCAAAATATTTGAAGAAAAAATATTGCGATTCTTGTGAAAAAAAAAAGAAAGATTGAAAAAGTTCGACACGCGCGCGTAAAAAAAGAGCCAATCGCGACAGCGCGGCGGCCGCGGCGAAGCGAAGCATTTTTCGAAGGGGGACATCAAATTTTGTCACCTCGCCTTCGGCCGGAATTCGAACCCAGAACCTCCGAGTTAGAGGGCAGTTGCGCTAACCACTACACCACAAAATATATTTGGAGGAGGAGGGAGTGAGGGAGAGAGAGAGAGAGAGAGAGAGAGAGAGAGAGAGAGAGAGAGAAAGAGAGAAAGGGAGAGAGTGAGAGTGAGAGAGAGAGAGAGAGGTAATCGACCTATTTTTTCACGTTAGGTAAGCGTTTTTAGGTCAGTTTCGGTACAGTTTTAGTTGATTTTTTTTTTTTTCCATCGCAGGGTTGGTTGCCCTCTTCTACCACCCCTTCACTCCCCCCGGTTCGTTCTGGGTACACTGATGCGAGAATAAGAGCAAGGAGGAGAAGAGCGAGAGTGGCTCTTGAAATTGAAGGTGTTAAGAGTGAGGCGAGACGCTAACTTTGAGCTAAAGTTAGGAGGGGGGGAGCGGGCTCATTTTGTCTCGCCCTCGCACGAGGAGCAAGCCTGAAGGATCAGTAAGTTCCATTGATACTAACACGCGAGTCTGCACATTAGTTGAGACTCGAGCCAACAAAAGAGCGCCTTTTTTAAACAAAAAACAAAAACACAAAAAAACCGCTAAAAATAAGACGGTGGCAAGGTGCAAAGGTGCATGGAGCGACCGACAGAAATGAAGAGATTTTTTGTTACGACAAGAGCTTTCGTCACAATTTCGAGCTTTTCCTCACCTCCATGGTGTAAGTATAAAGGTGGAGACACTGGTACCAAGATGACATAGCTGCTGATTTCACTTTGCTTGCTCTGAGAAATTTTCCCACAGTTTTAACAAAATCGAGTGCAATTTAGTATACACGGCAAAAAAAAAAAAAAAAAAAAAAAAAAAAAAAAAAAAAAAAAAAAAAAAACTGGTAGAGTTTACTATCTACATAGCTGATTTTGTAGTCTGCTATCAAATATGGTAAACTTTACCATCGTATGGTAAATGCAACGTACTTTATGATAAAATGTACCAACAAGTTATCTTAATTCATGGGTGGATCCAGCAATTTGTCAACCATGGATGCGTCCCATTTGAACGTATGAGAAACAATCGATTCTTGAGGGGGCCAGGCCCTTTTACAAATCGATTGTTTTCCATGCACTCAAATGGGAAGAAAGCACAGTTGCCAAATAGCTAGATCCGCCCGTGTCTTAACTCTTACTTTACCACAAGATACGTTGAATTCACTATATGACGGTCCAATTTACCATTCTTGATAACAGACTCCAAAGTCAGCAATGCAGATGGTAAATTCTACCAGTCTTTTTTCCCCCGTGTATGTCGCTGTAATAAAACAGTCTATTACGATCCATACTTCGCCCTAATTCCAGAAGTAGAGATACATGCGTCAAAGGAGACGGGAACTGCAAGATCATGCGACACCATTCCAAAGTTGACGCTTTTATGGTGACGGGAGCCGAGACTTGAGCATCGAAAAAAAAAAAAAAAAAAAAAAAGCTGTAGCATCAGACATCGTCTCGCGAGGCTATTCATAGCCCCAAAAAACCGATTTCCTCTTACCCCCCCCCCCCCCAACCTATCATCGAATCCCCTTTCATCAGCGTAGAATATTTCAAATTGGCACCAAATTAAACGGTTCGCCGATAAAGTCGAGTCGAGAAGCCAGCCGAGACCGAGAGAGATAGGTGCGATTGAAAAGTGCCGATTGAGACCGATCGAGCTTTGTTGCCGATTGTATATATATATATGTATATAAATTGTATATATAGTTCGATTAGACTATGTAGGCTTCTAACAGTCGCAGTGAGAGATGACTCCCCTTGGTAGACGATCATAGGCATGTGCGATGTTCGATGCATCATCGATCGAAGTTTCGATGTTTCCTGCTGTCGAATGGATTCGATGCTAATGTTGATTTTTGATATCAATCGATGCATCACAACTCATTTTTAATCAATACTTCGACTGAAAACAGAACCAAATGGCATTTTTTCCCTCTTAAACCATCTCAAAAGCAGAAAAAAAAATATCATGATTTTCAGTTGTTTCTCATTTTTGACTTGTTAACATTTGTTTCGATAAAATGTTGATGTTTTTTGAACATCGAACTTCGATGCACAAAACTAGGCCTAGTCGATAAACACAAGCGTGGTTCTTGAAGTGACTAAGTCACCTCATCCCGAAAATGTTTAGATTCGTGTTTTGAAAATTTTGAAAGCCTCACAAGTTATTACAGATTGTACGATGCATTTTGAGGTTGCGGAATCACCCAAATATTATTGTCGGTGTTACGGAAGAGGCGCGGAAATCTGGCAAGAATTTGGGTGATTCCAACCACCCAGTGGCGGCTCGTGAAACGCGATAAATCGATGTCCTCTCCATTTAAAACTAGAGTAAAATATCGATTTCTCGGGGGTTCAATTGCACCCCCTGACGATCGATACTTTTCTATAGTTTTAAATGGAGTATACATTGGAGTTTTAAATACATTGAATCAGAGTTTGTTTGGAACCAGAGGTCCTTGGAGGGCAATCGATACGATATATGTAATATGGCTGAACTAAAATAGTCCATTTTGCAAAACATTAATCCATCAATCGATTAAAATATTATCTAATTCGAACAATGGACGAATCAATAAACGATACACTGATATATCGATTGTTTCAAATTTATCGATTGAAAATCGTATCGATCGACGAACAAGCTTTGAAAATTGACCGAATTAGCAACAAGGCGCGGCTTTCGATGGGGCAGCCGATCCGTCGCGACGATAGACGCCAGTGTTGCCAATTTTCGGATAACTAACCAACTTTTCCCATTTGACTTGATGTAAAATGTGGTAATTTATAGGAAAATTTGACAACGGTGACAAGACGCACATTTGGCAGCAATTCGAAATCCTTGACCTTTGGACACGCGACGTGCGACGTCCGACGAAAGCACATCAGTCATCAACGTTGCCGAATCAAACGTTTCCCCAACCATGGGTGGAAACAGAGACGCGTCCTTCTCTCTCTCCTCCCATTTGAACGCGTGCATTAGAAGAGGACAGAGATAAGGGCTAAAGTCACGTGATGTCCCACTCCGCTATCCTTCTCTAACACATGCGTTCAATCGGCTGCAGAGAGGGAAAGATAGATTTAGCGGCGTCGCGTGCAATCTGGCAACGTTGCATACAGTCCATTAAAACCCATGCAAACGATCGACATCGGGGGTGCACAGTGCACTCCCTCGAATCGATATTTTACATGGGATCGAATGGACAAAATGCTGCGCTGCCGGATTGCACGCGACGCCACTGGATAAATTCCTGTACCCGCCTATGTCCCCGACCCCGACACATTTTGCAAAATGATACAACACAAAATTATCCAATGAATCCCGGAAAATCGGAAAACTATTTATGATTTCACGGAGAGAGCATCAAACCTAGTGTTTCACAGGTGACCCACCCCAATTAAACCACAAAAGTAGGCGAGGAGCGTGTTCGTCCAATATAATACACGTCCTTTGTATACGTATACAGTGCACACAAGCACATACACCACAGTATTGCCAGATTTTCATATAAATTACCAAATGGAGCAGTTGCACGGGTCTGAAATATTGTGTTTTTTATATAGAAAATGATAGTACTTGATGAGCTGAGAACCATGATGCCTTTGGTTTTTTCCTAAATGCTCCGGTTTTGGAGATAACACACGTGTAAAGTTGTAAAAAATCGTGTGCGTAGAGACGTCACTACGCGGAATCCCCATTTAAAACAATGTATTTTGGGCCATAATATCATCTCCGGAACACTGGGACATAATTAGAAACCAAAGGCATCTTTGTTCTAACCTCATCAAGTACTTTCATTTTCTTCATAAATAACACAACATTTCAGACCCTTGCAACTGCCCCATTTAACATTAAGTCAAACGGGGAAAAATCAGGTAATTATCTGGAAAAAAAGGCAACACTGCATGATGCATACATATACACACGTAAACTCCTCGGTTATGTTTGCACAACGAGCATGAATGGAATTAGAGGCGGCGGAAAGGGCGGTGCAAGGGAGGAAGTACCTAGAAGAGAAGGGGGGGGGGGGGGGGGTGTTACAACCAATCATCGATCCATCGATAAAACCGGGATGAGATGAGCTCCAGGAAATATCGGCCCTGTTGATGCGGTGCCCACCTCTCATTGTCTAGGGTTCACACCCTCCGTTGCCAGATAGTTATGTTTAACTCATTCAGTCACGGACTTTTAAAATTTCATTTCGTCCAATTTCGGATTTAATGCATGGATTGAGCGATTAATTTTCATCTAAATTCATGTGGATATTAACCCCTCCCCCCCCTTCATAAGAGCTCATGATTAAGAATATGTACGGCAGTACACAAGGTTGACGAATGGGGACCAAAAAAAAAAAAAAAAAAAAAAAAAATTATATGAAGACAATTATAAGAGTTAAATGATGATAATAATAAAAATCAATGGTACTTCCTTGCTCATCGATCAAAGTAGACTATGGATCTGTTACCTGGCGAAAACGACGAAAGCATACTAAATAATCACGAATTTCACCCTGAAAAAAAATAATTCCGAAATTCTAGTAATGTTACCAGAGACACAACGATATGCGAACCACAGAAAGTTTAGTACTTTGACCAGAAAAAAATAGAACTAGAATTTCCTCGACATTTTCAAGAACTGTGGTACAAACACCAGAACTCTTGAAATCTTGCAACACTGGGCAGGATAAGGACACCTCAGCTCCGAGGACCAGTTTTGCCGAATTTGGCGCAAAATTCGACAATTTTACATTGAAGAAGTAGGAAAAATCGGAGGAAACTCCGCAAAATGGCAACATCGCCGCGAACCATAGAGTGTGGACTGTGGCGTTCCGTACTGCCACCAAATTGCGGTTTGTGAAAGAAAGAGAGAAAGGAGAGAAAAAAAAGAGAAAAAAATGATGGGTGAATGACTGGGATGGGTGGGTACCGCAGCTGTTTATTACAAAACAATCCATTATTAAAAGCAGTTAAAGTCTATGAGTTTTCTCCTTTTTCCTTTTCTCTTTGTCCTCTCTCTCTCTCTTTTTTTTTTTTTTTTTTTTTTTTTTTTAATCGACGGATACATCCGCCGATTTTACGCTTGCATTATTCGATACTTTTTTCCAACCCCCCACCCGCGAGTTCGCGTTAGGTTTTTACTTTCGCGAGCGCAGCGGGATGCAGGATAAAAGGTTTATGAGCGTTTGTTGTGGTAATGATGGGTTCCCGTGTCTATGCCCGATTGCTCGCGTACCCCGTGCTATAAAGGGATCAATGAATTGATCGACCTAATAAGTTATAAGTTGTATACGTTACAGTTTTTTGAAGGATTATCGACTGGACAGCATCAATTTTTCATACCAATACGCAAGAATACCCGTATGCTATGTAAGAGGCCGTGTCGTTTGAGCTAACGCTAAAAACGGTTTTTAAATGAGTTTCGGTTTTTATTTATTTATTTATTTATTTATTTATTTATTTATTTATTTATCTATGTATTTATTTTTCTAGAAGTAGTAGTGGTACATTAGCACATTAGCCCCCAAAGTAAGGGTTGGTTTTCGTCATACCACAGCAGCATTTTTACAATTTACAACGAATCACAAAAATTTATAATAATAAAAAATAAATAAGAGGTTACAGTTAACGAATTTTTAAGTTCTTTCACACGGAAAAAAAAGACTGGTACAATTTACCATCTGCAAATAGCTGATTTTGGAGTCTGCTATCAAGTATGGTAAATTTGACCGTCATATGGTAAATGCAACATACCTTGAGGTAAATTAAGATAACCTGTTGGTACATTTCACCACGGGCACAAGCAGGCTTATCCATCTCTC
Source organism: Trialeurodes vaporariorum (assembly GCA_011764245.1). Classification (NCBI taxonomy): domain Eukaryota; kingdom Metazoa; phylum Arthropoda; class Insecta; order Hemiptera; family Aleyrodidae; genus Trialeurodes; species Trialeurodes vaporariorum. Next base: position 7,317,327 of record VMOF01000388.1, read on the forward strand.
TCATTTCCCATTTGAATGTATAAGTAGGAAAAGGACAGAAAGAGGGGGTTTTATCCCCTCGTCCATCCTTGTCTAACATACGTTTCTTAATGGAGAAAAGAGAGAGATGAAGAAACTCTCGTTGCGCCACTGCATTTCACCACAAGGTACGTTACATTTACCATCATATATGAAAGTAAAATTTACCATTCTTGATAGCAGACTCCAAAATCAGCTATGCAGAAGCGGTAAATTCTACCTGTCTTTTTTTTTTTTTTTTTTTTTTTTTTTTTGTGAAAGTGGTTGAAAGTCTTTTTGGCCTTAGCTCGCCTTTGATACATACCTTAAGTTTATTAAGTTGTTATGAAGCGCATCGAATATTTGAACCGAGGCGGTTTTAACGTTTGATTCCGTGATTGAGAGGTTTAATTTTTTCCCTCGGATCACGATGGTACGATTGTACGAATGAATTGGTACGAATGGTCCTTCTCTCTCTCTCTGGCCATCTGAGTGCATGTGTCAGAAAAGCATAGAAGAGAGGGTGATATCAGGTGACTGCTCCAAATCTGTCCTTTTTCAACACACGCATTCTAATAGGAAAAGAAGAGAGGATAACATATTCCTGAATCCGCCAATGAGGTGCGAAGTAAAGATTTACAGAGCCTCCGTAGATCTCATGACAGTGAACTCTTTTAATGGGGGGTACTTGAAGTCGAACTCTGAAAGTTGACGAAAAGCTTCAAGGTCAACGCGAGCCGTGAACTTATATTTCCAGGACGAAGGTGCCGCAGCAGTGTGGAAAAATTTACGGAATCTTTATTGTGCCATCCGCACTCCGCAGGATTTATAAGTGTTGTAAAAATAATAAGAGACGAGTTGAAGAGAGGCAGATGAGAGCTCAGGACTCAGGAGTCCGCCTATAGAGAGTGCCTGGTACGTAAAACAGGAAATACTAAACTTGCGGGGATCGCCTGTTCCTCGGACGCTTTACCGGTGTAAAGAATGCAGGGAACGAATCATGGAATGAACCAAGCCACACCACGTGACCACCTGCTAATGGCTAATGGCCTTCATTCCAAGCGAGATCTTCTCTCGTTTTGTTTCATCTTGACGACTCAAAGAACGAAGACACCGGCGGAGCCAGAAATTCACCCTTCTCTCTCTTTCCTCCATTAGAAAGCGTGTGCTAGAAAAGGACAGATGAGGGACGGTCACGTGGTTTTCGCCCCCTCTTCAGGGCATCGGACCGAACCGAACCGTGAACCGAGAACCGCTCCGAACCGCCGAATTTCCGAACCGCGAACCGAACCGCGAACCTTTTTTCCACTGAGGCGGAGAACCCGAACCCGAACCGAACCGACTGGCTGAACCCGGTTCGAACCGGTTCAACGGCTTAAAAAAGAGATCTTGTAAAATAACCTGAAAAGGGAAAAGAGCGAAAAGTTCGAGAATTTACTCTGTGAGTACTCGATGGATTTCAAAATCGCATACTTTTCGCATAGAAAGATTACACAGTGTCACGCATCTAAACAAATTTGATGCAACTGAACGTTGATTGGTCTACTGTTTCGTTTGAAGTTATGAGGGTCTCAAAAGTCTGTGGCATGCCGAGTCACGTGATACGCGGGTTGCAATCAGCGCCCAATTGATTGTAAACCAGCACATTTCTGACTCACTTTGTCATCTTTTAGTCCACTGTTTTTTTTTTTTTCTGAATTCTGAGCAATGTGTCTGTTGCGAAACTTTGCCCCAGCAGCAAATAGGGCTGGTTGAAGTATAAAATCAATACAACTAAGCACGTTCAAGATTGTGTGACCCTCTCAACTGCCGCCGCAAATGTTCGAACTCGACCAAATTTTCTCCAAACCGAACCGCTCCGAACCGGTTCACAAATGTCTGAACCGGTTCGGAGCGGTCCGGAAAGTCGCGTGGACCCGAACCGAACCGCGAACCTTTTTTTTCGTGAAGTGTGAACCGCGAACCGAACCCGAACCGATTTTTGCCCCGGACCGATGCCCTGCCCTCTTCCATCCTTTTCTAACTCATGCGTTCTAATGGGAAAAGAGAGAGAGAACAATTTCTTGGATCCACCAGTGAACGAAGATGGTGAAGGATGAGCGGATAATCGAGAGCGTCGAAAAGGCTCGAAGAGAGAAGAAAAGGAGAGAGAGAGAGAGAGAGAGAGAGAGAGAGAGAGAGAGGGAGAGAGAGAGAGAAAAAAGTGAAGCCGGAGTGATAATTCACTGGTTTGCAAACATGGGAACTTTTTGTTGCTGAGTCAATAATTGGTATTTACTTAAAAGAATCCCGAAAGAGGATGGCGGGTCGTAGAGGAGGGGGAGGGGCGCGAAAGAGAAAGAGAGAGAGAGAGAGGCTACGGCGAGTGCGCCCGCGAGAGTGAGAGAGAAAACGTGATGGGGAGGGGGGGGGTCGATGATTTATTGAATGAAAAGGATATGGGGACGCACGGCTAAAATATGTGCATAGTAATAGGGGTGGGGGAGCTAGGGAGGGGAGGGGGGGCTCTCGAAATGTCTATCGCCGACCGTCTAGAGAGTGCAGAGACTAGAAAGAGAGGGGGGGGGTGAGCGCCGGAGCACCGCGGCCGAGGTATATAACACCCCCCCCCCCCTCACACAATCCAAAACCACCGCCTAATCCGCATACGCACACACAAACATCACACACTTGCACCTTATCTCGAATGCCTGTCGGGCAAAAAAACCCGAAACACCCACGTAGGCGCAAGAAGCATAGGCAAGAACCGGAGGAGACTGGATACTGATTACTGGATCGTCGTCGACGGAGACACAGCGCCGATCTGGGGAGGTGAGAGCGGGTGATTTGAAATCGACCAATCGGAATGCGCCATTCCATTTCAACCGCACTCCTGGACCAATCAGAAATCAGATGTAAAACTTAAATCCAGATAGAGATTATGTTGCGTAAACAAGAGCCGGGAATGGGACAACAACCTGTCTCGGTGATACAGATTCTCCGGCAGTGGCGGCTCGCTTGGTGAGGCAAGTGAGGCGACAGGGAGCCATCGCCTCACATTTTTTGAAGTTGGAGAAAGAAAAAAAATTAAAAAAATAAAATATAAAGGTTGAAATGGTTATTATTTCATCATCTTTTGTTTCAATAGTCCAAGAAGTATGAGAGGAACATACAATTTTCAAAAAAGTTAATGTGAAGAGCATTTCAAAAAAAAATCCTGTGCACCCCTCATTTTCGTCGCCTCACCTCCACGAGCCGCCAGTGTTCTACGGAGGGGGTCAAAAATGTAAACAAAATCTCAGTAATCTATGTAACAAAAATCTCTGGTACAGGCAAAAACAAGTACTGCCGAGAAGGAATAGCTTGATTCACATGAGTGCTTCACACGGTTTCACATTTAAAGCTGATTAAATAGACGATTCGAAATAAAGCTTCATCGAGAGCCTTCAATTCACGAAACAGGCCAAAAGCCTCACTTTCATAACACGAGAAGGATAGCATGTGCTGGGTCTCTAGATATCATAGCCGTAGATATAGGATATTATACTGCCCATCTCTCTCTCTCTCTCTCAGCCTATTTGAACGCATGTGCTAGAAAAGGATGGATATAGGGGCTGTCACGTGACTTCAGCCTCTGTTTCTGTCCTTGTCTAACACATGCAGTCAAATGGGCTAAGAGAGAGGAAGACAATATCCTGGCTACGGCTACGACCTCTATTTGTCTCTGTAAACAAGGGAACTTTGTCGTAAGCTATTGCGTTGGGTACCTATCTATCTCTACACTTCTTATTACGCGCGTAAAAAATCATGTAACCAAACATTTTCCACAGGCCTGGATTCCTGGATAGTTCTTATGTAAATGCCTGGAAAAATTAAAACTTAAACCCCCTCTTTCTCTCTCCCTCTCCCTCCCTCATTTCACCCTCTCTCTCTCTTCCCCCACATTTCCTCCCCCTTCTCCCCCCATCCTAGTGAAAAGTAGACCAATTAAGCCTTTCGCTCAGCCCCCTCTGTCACATATTAACGCAGGCAACATCTTCATAAAGACTCAACACTATATAGGCATAGAGGGTCGCCGCACGAGGATTGACGAAGATGTAACAGGAGAACCCTCGCGTCGCAAAATCCAGAGACGCGCGCCCTCAGGGATGCGCCGCGTATAACGAGCTGCGCCCTTCGAGCGCTAATCTGCGCGGACAATTAGGATAAAAGGAATGCAATTGCAGTGGGAGGGCCGTTAAAAAGGCTAACTGCGAGGGGGGGGGGGGGATCGAGCGAGAGTTGAGAATCAATGCAAGTCGCGCGGACGACGAATAAATTACCGTATGTTAGAGCAAGCTATATAGCAAGCGGCGGAGGAAGGGATTTTTTTTTTTTTTTTTTAAATGAAGAATCGGAAATATTTGCAAGAGCACCCCCTACCCCCCTCACCCCCCCCCTCCCCCCTCACCACTCCCCTCCTTCACGACCTCTCTCACCGCTTTGCTATCATTCTGCTCTTTGCGCCACCCCGTCGTTGGGTGGAAAGAGAGAGATGGAGAGAGATGGAGAGAGATGGAGAGAGTGAGAGACAGAGAGAGAGAGAGGGAGAGAGAGAGAGAGAGTACGTGGGGGGAGGGGGGAATAAATGCTGGAATGCGGGACTTCAAACGAGGGGGGGGGAGGAGGGGGAGCTGGTTTTGTGTGTAGGTAGTGTTGGGATCGCGGATCGGGATCCGGGGACCTGTGAGAATAGGATCTGGAACAGGAGTGGTCCGGGATTCCGGGGGGGCGGGGGGGGAGTGACAGGGGAACAAGGAACAGATCGGGGCTAGCTCTGGCTGCAACAGGGAATGGCACAACACAAGCATCAACAACAATAACAAGAACAACACGGCGAGCTGCGATCGAAGACGACAACGGCTGAGGAAAGCACAGCGATGATCCGATTCGATGACTAAATCGATAAATCGATTCTATCGCATTCGCTGGGCCCGTCATCGTGCCGTTAAGTCATCCCCCTCCCCATTTAATTGGTTTGGAGCGGATGGCTCACTTATTGGGTAAAAAATGAAAAAAAAAAAAAAAATTGTGAGGTAGAAGAGGTGGTTAGAAATTGCGATTATTCGGAAATGAAAACGCCTTTGAACGGAGCCTTTACTCAATGGCATTGACGTTTAACACTTTTCAAACACGAATGGCAAAAATAAAATCGAAAGTATAATTGGGAAAGTTTGGCTTAAAAACCAACAATATCTATCGCGGCGTCTTCACGATTGTGCAGCTTCCGTGTTTACAGTGGAATCTGATGCATCAAATTTTAAGAAATCCCCCCCCCCCCCCACTAATAATTTGCATATTGCTGCTATTTTTATTGCCAGTGAACGTCATGTAAAAAATTATACAAACAATAGATTCACTATAGAACAGATAAAAGTTCCAACGTTTCCGGGGTATCGTTTGATTTCAAATCAAGCGAGCCATTGGGTCATTTTATATGAATACTATTAAGTCGGTCGTAATATGATAATAATATGTAGGCACATTCATTTAACAGATGCAGAAATCCCTAAGTGAAAAAAAAATGACGATGCTGCAATGCTGTCAAAAAAAGATTAATAATAACCGTTAGTAAACAATGATATGACTCCTTTTTGCCCCTTATTTACTTTTGAGGGGTTGAAAATGGGCGTGTGGCAAGCCACCGGAAACGTCCCGCATATTAATTTGACTTTGCACCCTTTCACCCGCCTGAGTTGTTTTGTTTATTTTATAATTTACAGCTTTAAAATTTAGATTTAAAGCGTCAACTTCAATTTTGAGGACCAGGTTGCGACTGCGAGAAGGTTTTCTCATTAAAATATATCAAAGAAGAGTCCATCTCACAACTAACTCCTCTACTTTGAGGTCACAATGTTTTGTTTGGATCCAAACGATTAATCGATTATTCGAGAAACGATTATGAATAGAATTCATTAAAATTTATCTCTGTTCCTCCTAACATTAGCATTCAAGAATCAAAGTTACATTCACATTAGTTTACCAGTGTGAAATTTGGCAACGCTGTATTTTGTCCGATTGAACCCGTACAATAAGTTGAATTAAGTACGCTCACTGAGCACTCATTACTCCAACCTTTGAAATGGGTTTCAATAGACACAATTACATTCACATCAGTTTACCGGTGTGAAATTTGGCAACGTTGTATTTTGTCTGTTTAAACCCATACGAAAGGTCGATTTCAAGAGTGCTCACCGAACACCAATTACTTCGACCTTTAAAATGAGTTTCAATGGACAAAATGCAACGTTGCCAAATTGCACGTTTACCACCATTGCTGTTTATCGTTGGTCCGTAAAAAGACTTAAACGCCTGCGATGTCAGCATGAGGGCACAATAATATTTAGTCGAACGAACAATCACCAAACCGGTTCGAACCGAAGATCAAAGAATTGATTATTTTCGTATGTTCTTGATAAACAACTCAATTAAACCGTGTGATCTTTGTTACACCGATAACTCTCATACTGTCTTAATCTTTGGTGTTTTATCTTAGTTGCGATCAAAATAAAAAGGAAGTGAATAAATTCCTGGAAAACATGTCCACTCCGATCTCAATACGAAAAAACAACGATTTAACCCCAATTTTCCTTATTCATTTTTCTAAATCTCCATTCAATCCTCTCTATATACAGCGTCGCTTCTACAGAACTCGATTTTCCTCGTCAAAAATTGTTACGTAACTCATGTCAGTATCTTTACACGGTTAGAATATCCTCGAAAACTGCTTTAACATGACTAGATTTACGAGAACAAATTTACGAGACAAGAGTAACAAACATTCACTAACCATTTTATCTTACAATTTTAACAACTCTGATAGATAAGACCGAAACATTGAAACAAATCCATGTTCCTTTGTACGGTTACGTATATAAGTGCTCTCTGCAGTAATATCCTAAAGAATTAAGTCACCAGGCAGAGAAGAGCAGCCACCACTGCAGAAGATGTCATCAGTGAACTCCACAACCATTCTTCTCAAGTGCAAGGTCACGACAGAAGAATTTTTACCACAGCTGATGTAAGCAGCCCACACACACTTCACGTAAAGACCTGACACCAAAATGACCCTACCTGACAACACTGCATCTCGAATGACGAATACTTTGATATAAATTACCCACGCCGGCAGCTTGGGACTTGGGGATTTAGATCTCTCATTCAGTCTCTCTCTCTCACCCTCCACAGTCCACACTCCACATCTTTCAACCTTTCCCTTTCAAACCCTCTTGACTCTCTCTCTCTCTCCCTCCCTCCGACTCTCTCACTCACTCACTCACTCACTCTCTCTCTCTCTCTCTCTCTCTCTCTCTCTCTCTCTCTCTCTCTCTCTCTCTCCCTATTCCAGAGAAGAACCTTCGGCCCTACATTCTGAAGGCTCGTGCCTTTCCTCCCTTGCATTACAGAAAATTAAGGACTTCATTTAATTCTACTTTAAACACGCATTCTATAATACCTCTATCGCTCTCCCCACCTGAAAACTCTCTCTTTCTCTCTCACACTCACTCACTCACTCACTCACACACAGACCAGTGATTTCGATTTTCAACCTACCTGTCAGCTGTCGTTTGGCCAGACTCACTCAACCTTCGCTGGAATCCCGATCTCCTACTCAACTACCAACCAAACCAATGAACATCATTCTCTCTCTCTCTCTCTCTCTCTCTCTCTCTCTCTCTCTCCCTCTCTCTCTCTCTTTCCCCATTTAAACGCATGTGTTGTAGAAAAGGATAGAAAAAGGGGGCGAAAATCACGCGACTACTACTGATCTATCCTTCTCTAACACACGCATTCTAATGGGGGAAAAGAGAGAGAGAGAGAAGGATACATTCCTGGCTCCGCCAGTGCAACTAACCAACCAGCTAAACAACCCGGCCAATTCAGTCGGCTGCCTTTATTGTTCCCAATATTCAACAACGAGGGGTCCCCAATGCACAATCCACATCCCCACATCGCATTTTAATGAAACCATATACAGGTTTACAACCGAAGCAAAATAAGGGCCTCGAATAAAAACTTTGAAAGTAGGCCAATAACGCGTTCGGCCCAGTCAAGTCAAGTGAGTTGCGGCCTCGTGGGTATCGGCCTATATATCGGGGTCCCATTTCATGCGAAACCTTTACAGACAAGGTAAAAGGTGGAAACTCGATACAGGTAATAATAATAAGGTTCGTAGGAATACGATAGAAAAAGGAAATTCCCTTTCTATTTACAAAATATTTTTCCGTAAACTATCACACCTTCCCTTCTCTGGGTCTTATTGAGTAGCTATGGGGAGGGGGAGGGGGGTGAGCATTTAGCGCAGCCGGCTAATTTGAAAGAAAAACCATCGCCGACATTCCTGATTCCAGTCAGTTTACGATACAATGGCTTTTCCTTGAAGCGCTGACCTTGAAGCTATGAATATGCACTAAATAGGGCTGTAAATCAACTTTATATAATAAATGTTGACGGATTTTTCCGAGGGACACAGGACAGAAATAGGCGGCGTTCCATTTTATTAGACCCTTCAGATGGGACTGCGGAACGTCAGAATGGGAACCGGAACTAAACAACGGTAGATTGTCCAAGGACACTACTGAAGACAAGAACCGGATTTTTTTTTTTTTTTTTTCAAAATCGCTTGAAAACGGCTCTTTTTGTTGAAAAGAAGAAAAAAAACGGGGTCCCCCTTCTCTTCCTTTCTTTTCCAAAACACAAAAATAGTTTTCAGGTCAGTTTCGCAGCAATCCAATACTACACCAATTGGAAATTCTTGAATAACATTGTAATAATAAAAAATGCCACTTTCAAAACTTGTTTTTTTTATACACTCACGCTTCCATTTGTTATCAAATCTAACTTTTCTCAAGCTTAAAACACTTGTCAACATGTGGCAGTGGCGCACAAAAAAAGACGAAAAATGCATAAAAAATGCCAACGAAACCTATAGTAGAAAAAATGGTCCATCCAAATCTTTGATTCACTCAGCGAAATGTCTTTGGTTAGGCGTAAAAAACCTTCTGTTGGCTCAAATAAAGTCGTTTGTTGGGTCATTTTTCTACCAGTCAGCGCTACCAAAATATTTTTTTTTTCTGTTTTCTTTTTCTTTCTTTATTTTCTGTGCGGCTCATGCAATTTGTAAACTATTTTTCCCCTTTATTTGATTCTATGTAAAACAATCGATTCGACAGTGAAGCAGCGCTTTTCCCGCATTCGATTGTTTTACACGTATTCAAATGGAGAGAAAACATTGTTGCCTAATTGCGCGCGCCATCACTGACTTATGGGTCTATGAAGATCAAGTTCCAAGTCAGTCGGAAGAAAATTTTGAAGAACCGAAGGATTCGAATTTCATTTTGGTCGCATGTTTACTATACACATTTCTACCACACATTTTGGAACGCTTTTGAATCCAAATTTCAAGTTTCATGAAAATTTTTTCACATACAGACCAGAACAAAAACCGACACTTCTCTTCAAAAGAAAACCCATCAGATCCGCTTAACAGTCTCATACGCAATTCATGCTTTGTACTGTCTAAAATCTTGCCATAGGATACCTCTCAAGACCCACCGCGACAATGAGCAGAGCCAGCGATGCCAGATTTTAGGGAAATAACAGCAGATTTTACATTGATCCTTATGGGAAATCTACTGAAATTTCCCTACAATCTAGCAACGCTGAGCAGAGCAGAAAACATTGAAATACTATCCGCAGCGTTTGCAACAATGGGTCTGACTTACCTCTGACAAACATCAACACTTGCAGCGAGACCTAGCGAATCAAAAAAGAAGGAATGGTTTTCTTATGCGGACTCAAAAAAAAAGTTGATACGCTCTTCGAGTGCAAGAAAATCTCGAGCAGACTTTCGTATCTTCAGGATGAGAGATGATCTTTGCAAAAGAACCGATGATCTTCAGTGTTTTTGGTCCTCCGCAGACGAACGGCTTTCCTCCGTTAGTGTCAAATAACGTGGTTAAATGACACAGCGCCGGCGTGAAATCCGTAACACAATGACGGTGTGCGATTACCTGCGGCGTGAATCCGATCCTGTTGACGCGAGTTCATGTTTCGACATGTCCTCTCTCTCACCCTCACTCACTCACTCCCACTCCTCTCTCTCGTCTCACTTCTCTCTGACTTCTCTCTCTCTCTCCTCTTCTCTCCTCCTCCTCATCTCTCCTCTCCTCCTCCTCTCTCTCTCTCTCTCTCTCTCTCTCTCTCTCTCTCCTCTCTCTCTCCCTCTCTCTCTCTCTGACCGTTCAGGTTCTTCATCTCACCTTGCTGGGGGGGGGGGGGAGACAGAGCGAGGAGAGCATCTTACCAGTGGCGTTTCATCTCGAAAAAATGTTCAAGATTTTTCACGTTTCCTTTCCTTTCCTCCTGATCCCCCTTCTCTCCCCCCCCCCCACCCCTTACCGCAGGACCATTTACCTGGGGGCAGCCTCGCCGGTAAGGATCAGCGGATCCGTAATTTCAATCGACATAATTCATTCTCGGCCTCTGTTGTTAGAGAGATATAGGTGCGCCTCTTTGCTTTGTGTGTGCTGGTTCCCATTGGAACTCGATCCGATGACTAATGAATCGGGGCTTTTTCGCCGCACGCCGCACCGACGGTCTGAAATTGAAAATAAGTGGCCAAAATGGGTCTGATGCATGCTTTTGCTATAGCAACAGGTCACATTGATTCAGACATAGAATTCGGCAAAAATAAAGAAAGGCACATTGAACACGTTAAAAAACCACTCATAAACTCAGTAAATAACTTCAAATTCAAACAACCCGCTTAAGGCGAATCTTCAGCGTTTCGTGCCGATTTCTGCCATCAGAGCGCTACCGTTCGATTAAAGTCGAATTACAGGCCGAAAGTAATTGATTTTTAAGAAAACGGAATGTCAGTTACTAGATAATCATCTGAAGAGTGTCTCTGCAAAAAATCTTGTCAATAACTTCAAAAATATGGCTGAAAGTACCAAAAAATGAAATATCGGGAATCGATTCTTGTATCGAAATTTCTCGGGGGTTCAATTGCACCCCCTGACGAACGATCGATACTTTTCTATAGTTTTTAATGTAGTAGACATCGATGTATCGCATTTCACGAGCCGCCACTTCACTTTTTTTACGATTTCAGACCAGAGTGCGCCGCTTACCGAGCCGAGTCTAACGTGTGCATGCGAAAACGTGTTCCTTTGCTCAGTCCTTAGTCAGTCCATTCATTAAACACGGGAACCCCGGACCGTCCGTTTTGGAAACTCTTTCCTCGCGGATGGACTGAACAAATTCCGAGACGTAAAAAAAAAAAAAAAAAAAAAAAAACATTCGACACAACACACACACGTGTAGAGCAATTAGAGAGCTACCTGCGGTTGAAAACTAACTTACGAAGATTCGTGTTCCAACGTGTTTCATCTTGTCAGAAGCAGCTTTCAAGGATTTTATTATTGCATCGATGGATTAGGGGGTCTTTCACCTTGTTCGTTAGTTTATCGTCCTGCTACACTCCTAATCTAATGTGTTGACACGAAAAATTAGCAACGTAAAAGTCCTTAGAGGACTAAACTATATTCAAGCAGTTGCAAGCCTCTGAATTTTTGTTTTTTGTTTGTTTTTTGTTTTTTGTTTTTTTTTTTTAGTAACCTGATGAGATATAATCAGTAGAGCATATTTGCAGGCCTCGCAGTCATAGCCGCAGCCAGGATACCATATTTCTCTCTCTCTCTCTCTCTCTCTCTCTCTCTCTCTCTCTCTCTCTCTCTCTCTCTCTCTCTCTCTCTCTCTCTCTCTCTCTCTTGCCCATTTGACTGCTTGTGATAGAAAATGACAGAAATAGAGGCTGAAGTCACGTGACAGCACTTATATCCATCCTTTTCTAACACATGCGTTCAAATGGGCTAGGAAAGAGAAAGATATCCTGGCTACGGCTATACTCGCAGTGAAACTACACACGAATAGGGATCTTACTAAATTTGGCTACATGCGATCGAACAGTTCATTCTAGCGCGAAAACCAGCGAAAATTACGATGAGCCCATTGAATAATTGCGAAATGCACTCTTAAACTCAAAAAATGACGTTGAAATTTATAAGGCGTATTGGAGGAGAATACTTTTCTTCACTGTACAATCTCACACAGCAAAAGTTAGTCAATCCCCTTTGGGGAATAGAGATAGAAGGAGAGGGTGGTACGGAGGGTGTCAAGAAAAGATTGCGACTCGCGCATTAAAATGCTTACTCGCCTCTGGAATATGCAACTTTAGTGAATGAAAGAGGAAGGATTGGGGCCGCACGGGTCTAGACGGGAAATGGGGGGGGAGAGCACCGAGAAAGGGGGTGTTGGTGTGGAGAAAGAGCGCTTTTCGAGCGAGAGAAAAGACAGAGAGGAGAGAGTTTTTATATGCAGCACTGATGAGAAAACACGGCGCTGCAGATTTTCCTTTGCGGGCGGGAAATGAAAAAGGCTCTCGAGTGCTTTGGGAAAATTTCAAAGCTACAAAGCTCGCGCTCGATAGGGCGGTCTCGGTTTGGTCGATCAAAGTTCTTTGATCTATTCATTCGGAAATTTAATCGGAGGCGGCTCCAAGAATCAGTCTCTCTCTCTCTTTCTCTCTCTTTCTCTTTCTCTTTCTCTCTCTCTCTCTCTCTCTCTCTCTCTCTCTCTCTCTCTCTCTCTCTTTCTCTCTCTCTCTCTCTCTCTCTCTCTCTCTCTCTCTCTCTCTCTCTCTCTCTCTCTCTCTCTCTCTCTCTCTCCTACTTAAACAGATGTGTTAGAAAAGGACAGATGGAGATGCAGTCACGTGACTGTAACTCCTCTTCCTGTCCTTTTCTGACAAGACCGTTCAAATGGACAGAGACAGAGAGAGAGAGACAGATTCCTGGATTCGCCTTTCAATGATATCAAACGAGGCGTTCACCCCGGAAGCAAGAGAAGCCGTGACGTCAGACTGAAAAAGGGAGTTCAAGAGACCGGAACCGTGGGAAAAAACCCGACAGGTAATTGAAAGGCGAGAAAGAAAAGCGTCCCGGGAAGGTAAAATGACCCTTTGACGTCACCTGGGTCAAAAGAAATCAGGTGCCCTAAACCATATCCGTAACTATATAGACATTTTTCATCCCGAGAAATTTTTCTATTTTCTATTTTTTTCCATGCCTTCTTTTTTTTTTTTTTTTTTTTTTTTTTTGCCCCTTTCATCACAGCTGTTGTAAGAAACACAGGTACTGAAGTCAGCTGATACCAAAAAAAGTTTTGGTAGGTACTATGACCTTCAAACGAAGGTCCTCAATTTGAAACGGTCCTTGATTATACTGTACATTATTTTTCAAAGAGTTCTAGATTTTTTAAGGCATATTTTTAAGTGCCAATGCTGTCAGTCTCTGAAATATCTGAAAGCTGCCAAAAAGGTAAAGCTAGTCGAGGAGTGGAGCAATGAAAATTTCTACCAGGAAACTTTCTTTTTTGAGTCATAGTACAAAGATTCAAGGAACTCTCCGAATTCGAAACACATCACGAACATACATTAAAAACAATAATTACAATTATACTACGGCGTAAAATGGAATTTTACTCGCAACGTAGAATCATTTCTTAATAGAAGTCAGATGAACAATTCAAAAATAGAATTTCATTTGTTATTCATTAACCTTGAGAGAGAGGGAGAGAGAGAAAGAGGAACAGAATAAAAGAGGAGAAATAACGGAGCGCTACACAAAAACCAAAGGACCAGAAAGATAAAGATGAAAGCATGAAATTCGTTTCGGACTCGAAAACAAAAAAAAAGAGTAATTCCTCAGACGAACAAAAACCGGACGAAATCGAATGAGGAATCTGAAGAATGATGCAATCAATTATTTTACGAGCATGGGAAAATGAATAAAAGCATATTCCAAGTGTTGCCAGATATCTTACAAAAGAATGAGCGCACATTTTATTTCAATCGGAGGAGTGTAGTGTAAGGTCAGGGCCTGGTTTCCTTTCATCCGACAATCGAGAAGAAAAAGCTCAGAGATATTTTTATCCCCCCCCCAAACTTTCATCTCACATTACAGCGAGAGAGAGCGTATTATTGTCTCTATGCAAACAAAAAAAGTTAATATTTCTAAATTGTTCAATACTTCAGGATTCCCTGCAGTTAACCCTCTAAGGGCCAGGTTAGTTCAAGAGATCGCCATTCATCCGTTTATGTATGGAAGGTAGTTAACTGTTCGTACTCTGGAGAGTTGGAATTGCCTATACGATATATTGAAGGCGCCCAAAGAAAACTCATCTCGTAAGTATTTCCATCGAAAATCACCTTTATCCGGAATGAAGACCGAAACAATTTGAAATATACTAAGAGAACGTAAAACGAGTATACTCGGGCTTGGTCCATAAAGGGTTAAAAGAAAAAAAAAAAGTTCTTGAAAATTTAGGTTAACTCATCCACAGATCCTTCTCATCGCACTATGATGCGAAGTCTAAAAAAAAAAAAAAAAAAAAAAAAAATCAGAGAAAAAAAGTAATTAAAAATCATCGTTTTCGACCTTGCTCAATTTAGAACTTTCCGGTGACATTTCTTTGCTTAAATTACCTGTTAAACAGTGCTCTGAATTCTCATTGAGAATTTATAAATAATGATAAATTAATGATAAATTTACTTTCTTATGTTTGGCCATTTTTGACAATCTTACACAAAAAGTGCACCAATCCGATCCGAATCAACCTTTAAAAAAAAATTCAGCTCACCTAAAGTGCTTAGAAAAGGCTGATGCCAAACGACATCGCTAAACTGGAAAAAAAAAAAAAAAAAAAAAAAAAAAAAAAAAAAAAAAAAAAAAATCACCAGAAGCATGATAATAGGTGAACCTAATGTAAGGGATAGTACAATAATTACAAAGAATTCTGGTGTTTGTACCATAGTTCTTGAAAATGTTTAGGAAATTCCAGTTTTATGACCATATTTTGGTATTAACACCAGAATTTTCTCCTCAAAATAGTAGACTTTCTGTCGTTCAAAAATCGTTGTACTTCTGGTAATATGACTAGAATCTGGTTATTATGACAATCACTTTATTTAAGTGTATGAGAAAACGGGATCAAACATAATTCGTCAATCTATTTTAAATACCCCCGAAAAACGAAAACTGCCCTCTACTGCGACCATAGGGCCAAGCTATAGAGTGTTATGGGTTAAAGAGAATTATAAAACCCTATGATAAAAATTCGACAGATTTTTTTTTTTTTATTTATTTATTTATTTATTTTTTTTTTTAAATATTATATCTTGGCAACGGTGCCGGACTATCGAGGGAGCTGTGGCGATTAAAAGAGGAGGAGACATTGCTCATAACGAATTATACAATTGTATGCAATCGATTATATTTTCCTAACCCTATTCTTAAATCGTAAAAAAAAGTGAAACATTCCGTATACGGACTGGAGGGCGGAATATAATTGCTGGAAGATGGATCTCGTAAAGATCATTATCGATCATTTTCTTGGTCTAAGAAGAAAAGGGGAGAAAGGATTCGGGTTGGGGTTGCTTCGGAATCCGGAATTTTTCGACCTACTCCAGAGCTCACCCGTTGGGCTAGGACGGAGACGCGTCGGGAATTCGGGATTACCACACAGAATCTGTGAGCGCATCATTTCCGACGCACTATGGTCTGAAATAGGCAAAAAGTGGCCAAAAATCAGATAACGTAAATTTATCATAAATTTATCATTTTTAAACTTAAGAGACCAATTTGAATCATAAAAAACGCTTAAAACAAGTAATTTAAGCTGAAAATGCGACTGTAAAACTTAAAATCAAGCTGTAAAAGTCGAAAATGATGATTTTTGACAATTTTTTTTTTAAAGTTTTTTGGCCACTTTTTTCCGATCTCAAATCATGGTGCCACGTTTTTCTCATTTTTCGACGGAATTCTCTAACAAGGAGCTGAGCCAACTTTTCAAGGAGGCAGCCTGCACTCTAATCTAGGAGGGGGTGGGGAGGGGTGGGGAGGGGGGAGGGGGTGTGATAAACGGATACTGCCGACATTTTCCTGGGAACTTAAACCCTTTAGATCTCCTTTGCGGAAGGGGTGTCTGTGTCTATGACGGCTAGCGCCAGGCTCAAATTGGCGCGGCACGGCCCTAAAGCTTTTAAAGCCGCATAAAAATCCTCACCTCCTGATTTTCTCACGAGCCAAGAAAAGCGAATTAGTCCGTGAATATTGGACTAAGTGATTGATTTTAATTTATTGGTTCAGACACAGTTTACCCCCAACCGCCAACGGGCGTAGAACTATATAATTCACGTTACTTGCTATTCCAGCAAAGATATTCTGTTGCTGGAATACCAGCAAAAGTTAAAAATTTAAGTGTAAGATATAAATAGCACATAGATAAACTCAAATTTATAGTATAGGGTAAGTATAGTACTAGGTGACGTAATAGAAACAAACAAAAAAATAAAAAAACAAAAATAAATTAATAGATAAATAAATACCACCCCCCCCCCCCAATTCGACACAGTCAAAATTTCACGATAAAAAACGAAAGCAATAGAAGAAAATAAAATGTTAATCAAACGAGTAATAGTGAAGAACTTTATGAAAAGTTTATTTTATAATTATAACTTTTTTGCAAGGAATAGTATAGAATTATACATTTTTTTCACAATCATTATCATTTTTTGTCCCTTTTTTCATAACATCAAACACCCAAAATTAGTATTATTATGATTTGATACACTTACAAAAACTTAATAATTTGTATACTGTATTTGGATGGGGGAAAAAATGGTTTCCCTATTTTCTCAAGAGGAGGGGGGGGGTGTCTCCTAGACCTTCCATTGGAATTTGGAGTTCAGAAATTTTGTCCCCCCCCCCTGGAAATTTTTTTGCGGGCGCCCATGACTCCAGATATTTGAAAAGCGTGCTACGTGGCAATAAAATTGAAAAGTCGTCCTGCAGTTCATCCCATGCAAAAGATCGAATTCGAGGATACGTTCACCGCACGCCGAATATTTCGATCTTTTTCCAAGAGTTTAAATAGACGAAACGCCACATTGTCGAATCGCGCGCTATGACGCAGAAAACAGATACATAGGGGGTTATATATATATAAAAAAAAAAAAAAAAAAAAAAAAAAAAAAAAAAAAAAAAAAACAGGAGAGAAAAAAATACCAACGAATTGTACGAGCATGAAGCTGGTATACGAGATATTTTTGCCAAGGACGAGGCGAACCCCCTCTCCTCATTCCCTCACGATGCTCCATTCCCGCAAGCTCCTTGGCCCTAAAAAAGGAAGGAAAAGGAAGCAGAAGGAAAGAGGAAAGGGCAAAAATGTTGACCAGAACAGCGCGGTCAGGTCGCGAAGAGAGTCGAATTGAATGTATGGTAAAAGATTTCAAACGTTCGCGAGGAGCGCATATAGAGCTACTGAGTAAAGATCTGAATCGTTCTTTTCAACGAAAACCAGAGCTACGTTTAAACAAGCGGTTTTTTTTTGCCATTTGAACCTATGCAAAAGTATCGATTCCTCAGGTATTCGGATAATCCCCTGAAGATCGATTATTTTACATTGGAATTAATGGAGATAATCCGAATTGAACGTGGCTTTGAGGACCACTGCATGACCAGCGTTGCGTTGGTGGCACGATGACATTCGATTATCATTTCTTTCTTATTCAAACCAACGCAAACGTATCGATTATTCAAACTTGACATTGAATCGAACAAAAATTCATTATTTTGTATCTTTTGTAAGTAACGCACTGAACTGCAAATCTCGTTGTAAATAATCTATCACGTTTCAATAGTCCAATTTAATCAAGTTGGACACTTTCGGTGAAAACCTTTAGTGAAGTCTTCTCCAACTTTCAGCAGACTACAGTTCCCCAAAGTTGACAATATTTCTCCGATTATTGCCGGTGCAGTAGAACCATAAGCGGATACAGGACTTGTCTGTCTCTCTCTCCTCCCAAATTAATACGCGAGCGTTAGAAAAGGAAGGAGATACATGCGAAAGTCACGTGATGGCCCCCTCATCTATATCCTTTTCTAACGCATGTGTTTTAAATGTAAACAGATAGAGACAAGACGATGTCCTGAATCCACCCATAAGGTGATTAGGACGTAACATTCGGGGAAATAGCCCCATCGTTTTGTTTTCCATGAATCAAAATTCTATAACTTTTACAAGTTTTTTCTTGATGTTCTGCAGTTGCTGATCCTTACTGTGTTACATCTTTAACTATAAATATTCTCCGGCTAACCAATTTTGGTTGAACGAAATAAGCCTTGAGGAACGAGTCACCTCAGCGAATCGAATCTCATCAGTGAACCAATTCCGCCAGGCCTAGAGCAGCAAAATACAGCGCACTTTGATCTGAGATCCAAATAAAAGTGGCCAAAATTTATTGAAAACAAGTAACAAAAAATATTCCGTTTTCGTGACCTTTTCAGCTTGCTTTTAAAACTTTCCAGTAACTGTTCTAGGTTCGAATAACAAGTTAAAAAGGTTCGCTGGGATTTTAATTGGTGTTAAAAATCTGAACATTTTGTTGAATTGTTGATAAAAATTAAAAGTCCGATGTTTTGCCACTTTTTAAAAATCTCAGCCCACAGTGCGGCAGCTCGACTCGCCTCGCCTCGCGAAGCTGTTGGTAAGTAAACTGGTCAGTTTGCCGGTCGGTTTGTGGTTGCCGGTGACTCGGTGAGTAACACCGATGGAATTCGCTAATATACCAGTTATGCATACATTCCTTCTTCATATAGTCTGCCTGTGCTGGAGAGCTCTGTGCATGCCTTGTGTATACGAATAGTGTGTGTGCGCGAGTGTGCGACTTTTTTCGCACTGCACACAACCTGCGCTTAAGTGCATGTGCATAAGAGCCCCCCCCTCCCTCCCCACCACCCCTCCACCTCTCTTTCTCTATCTTTCTCTCTTGTCTGCTCTGACTTCGCGGAGCTCGTTAAATCCCTTCTTCCTTTGCGTCGCCGTCCAACCGAACGTCAGTCCGTCGAGGAGTTCCCATCGGATATCGACTCAGCGTTGCCAAATTTCATGGCAGAAAAAAGGAATAAAAATAAACTGCATAAAATGCCCCACAAACATTTACTCACAACAAAGTTATCCTAGGGGGGCCCCGCCCCCAGACCCCCTTTACTACTGTGGGGGAGACCCCCAAACCCCCCTATACTAGAGTCCCTATATGTAGAGAGTTAAGACAAGAGGGTAGTCAACGTCTGATTGGTCGATGAGTTTTAGGCTCTACGGATGCCGCCATTGGATGCAATTTTGCACTTTTGTTTACAATCGCAGTTGTTTACCAACGGTATTTTACGGATAAAAAGTTAATTTTCGATGAATCTATTAATTTTAATCATGATACGCCTCAAGTATGTTTATAAATCCCAAAAGAATCTTCCAAAGCGTAAATAGATGTCGATCCACAAAAGCAGTAAAAGATTACATCGTTAGAATCTCGGCGGCACTGTAATCTTTGCAGTGGACGAAAACACAACAACGGCCCTCAGAATGTAAACAAACGTGCAAAATCGCATCCAATGGCGACGCCCATGGTTTCACTTGTCTTAACTCTCTACATTTAGGGACTCTACCCTATACTATTCTGGGGGAGACCCCCAGACCCCCTTAAGGGATTAATTTTACAGTAAAGTATTTTGTTTCTGAAACCCACTCTCTCTTTCTCTCTCTCCCTCGCTTTCATATAAACTCTCTCAATCTCTCATGTTTCATTATTTTATCTACGTATTTTTCCTTTTTTAGAGGAGGTAACCTGCAAAACATGCTTGCCTATGGAGGTACCGAATTTTCAGTCTTGAATTGTTTTACGTTAATTTATAATTTGTCTAGTTGTATATTTCACCTATTTTTTTTTATTTTTTTATTTTTATTTTATTTTTGCAAATTAAGATCATTGATTGAAAATAGATTAGCATTATCATGTTCATTATCAAAAACACGCCTGATGTTTCGTTGCAAGAGCAACGCCAATAAATTAGGTCACCGGAACAAAGACCTACCAAACATCTTGCTTGCTCGTCCCCGAAAATGATCGCAGTGGTTGAACGAGGGTTTATTCGTTGGGGGCACACTCGACGTTTCGTAGGCCCTCCTCGCAAGTGGAGAATACTAAAATCGACATACAATCTACTGAGAATACCTGTACGGATTATGCAACGCTGTGTAAAATCAACTCCTCCTCTCAATCCTTTGTCTTAGCAGAGGCGGAGTTCTGGTCCCGCGGAGGGAGGGGGGTTCTCCCCACTTCGAAGCTCCGGCCGCGGCGACGACAATTCGCGCAGTTCCGTTGCGTGACCTATCGCAAATTCAACCACCCCCCCCCGGCCAATCTCTTTCGAACTTGGATCGGATCAGCTCGCATCTGCCGCGAGTCTACGCTGGCAAGCGCTCTCGCCCTCCACTCGGGAGAGGTCTAATCCTTCGGCTTCGAAAAGTTTGCGCGAATGATTAAAAAATAAAAGGAAATTGATGTTATCTATTGGTGATAACAAACTGACGTAGGTATGATCATTTTTTCGTTCGTTTTTTTGTTTTTTGATTGAAGGGTAGAGTGGATAAAGTTATGTGACACTTCTTTGATTTTGAGAAAATCCACTTTAAATTTTCGAAGTGTGGACGTTTTTGACATTTTAGCTGAACATCAACCGCAACAGCTTTGAAAGTAGGGTCAAATCTTACATTTTTTGAACCAAGTTGGAAAATTTATAGATAGATACCATCATAACTCCTTCATCCACTGTGCTAACTCGATTTTTTCCAAAATGTCACATAACCCCTTTATCCACTCTACCCTTCGTTTTTTTTTTTTTTGTTGCTTCTGTGGGCTTATGCTTATGATTCAAACCTACAGCCCCACCTATAGACAAATCGAAGGAGAGGAAAGTGTAATGTTTATTGTAAGAAGACATCGAAGAGTTTAGGATTTAGAATTTAGAAACACCCATGACAACTATAGGATATAGGATCGATCATTTTTCTACAGCGCTGCATACAAAGGATCAAGATGGGCTGATTTATGAATCTGAGCTGAGAAGAGTGATTTATCAAAGAGGAAGCAACAATAAGATGGCACTTCTTATTAACCAACACATTCGACCGCCATCTTGGAATTTAGTTTAAATGAGATTGTAGGAAGAAAACGGAGTTGAACAAAGAACAATCAAACCACTGATAAAAAGGAACTATGGTCAAACGGACGTTCATATTTTTGTTTTTGTTTTTTTTTTTTCCACATCAGTTACGGACAAACTCAAACCTTCTCCACGTCGGTTTCTAAAAAAGGATATTCATGGAGTAACTAGCCGCTAAAGTGGTAGCTTACAACGGAATGTCCTTCGCCAGCACCGAGAAACTGACAAATTCATTCTAAAACTCAGGGTAGAAAACGACGAGACAGAGAAAATATGCAAAACCGCGCGAGGGATCGCGAAGGAGAGAGAGAAAGAGGGAGAGAGAGAGAGAGAGAGAGAAAGAGGGAGAGAGAGAGAAGCGAGAGAAGAGAGAGAGAGAGAGAGAGAGAGAGAGAGAGAGAGAGAGAGAGAGAGAGAGAGAGAGGGTGCAATCACTAAAACGGTTCAAACTCCTCCGCCGACCCGTGACCCGCCCCACCATACAAAAAAAAAAAAAAAAAAAAAAAAAAAAAAAATCCCTCCTCAAATTACGAAGCGCGGGAACTTTAAAAATAATATTTCAAGTTTCATTAACTCGTGCATGAAAGGACAAGTGCGACGGAGGAATTCGCCAGCACAGAGAGAGAGCGAGCGGGGAAGAAAAAAAGAGCAGCCAACACAACACAACACGTATACATATTAGTAGGTCAATTTGAGTGCAAAACTGCGGGTGGGTCGCGACGCAGTGCTGCCAAATTTGATACACACAAAAAAACACAAACATCCATCATTAAATCTTCCGGGGAAATTTAAGAATACATTTTCAGCAACTCTTGACAGCAATGCGGGCTGCTCTTCACAAATCGAGAAACCCGGGGAAAAAATAAAAGAGCGTCTTACAATAGGCAAAAGTAGGGGGTGGAGACACTCCTATCGCGAATCTTGGGGGGAGGGGGAGGGGTTGGGGGAGGGGGAGGGGGAGGGGTTGGGGGAGGGGTGAATTATGCAGCCGCCGGAATTAAAAACACGGATACCTCGCGCATATTTCATTCCGCAGTTCATTTCAATTCTAGATAAAAAAAATAAAAAAAAAAAAAATGAGCGCAGATAGAAATAAAGAAAGAATGATAGGTAGTGAAAGGGTGGAGGGTGGAAGGACGGGGGAGAAAGGGGGGAGGGGAGAAAGGGGGAGAAACGTCTCGTCTAAACATTCGTCTTTATTCCGGGGCTTAATTACCAACCACTCTCCATATGAGGATGCCGCCTGCCCTGCCATGCATTGCTCCTTATTTGCCTCTATTCTTAAACGTTTTTGAGTTGAGACCTCCCCCGTTTTGTTTTTTTTTTTTTTTTTTTTTTTTTTTTGTTTTTTTTTTTTTTTTTAAACTTCCCCGCCGCACATACATATACATTATACATAGGGGCCCTCCGATGCCGCGGCACGTAATTTGCGGAGCAGGCAGACTCGCGCATGCGCAATGGGTAATTGCAAGGTAAGACGCAACGTGTTATTTAATCCGAGAGGTTTGATCCCCCCCCCCCCCGGTTGATGATTAAAACGTATTCGCGGGCACTTTTGCAGGCGCGTGTAAATGTACTATCAAGAACAAAAGAAAGTCCCGTCCAGAGACAATAAACAGAGACTACGCACTAGCCGATCGCGCGGTGGACGATTTTATCTTCGGGGACTAGAATAAATATAGGCAGTCCAAAAAATGGTTGGACCTGCCAACAGTAGGTTTTGAATAAGAACATCAGCTTCCAGCCTCAGATAGGGCAACCTGGTTGGTGAGGAGCAGTTAAGAAGCTGATGTTTTCATGAGAACCATAGAAGAGTCAAATCCAATCTTATCTGGGACAAGCTATAACAACAGTCCACACAGGAGCCGATGGACGTTGCTTCGTAGCGACCCCGAAAAAAAAAAAAGTTGCCACTATGAGGGTGAGATAGGTAGTGCGTGGTCTCTATTGTCTCTGTTTCCGTCAACAAAACGCTCTTTTGGAAATATTCAGGTTGACAAAGTTTAGGTTATTTTTCAGCCGACTCCAAAATCGCATTACAATAAAAATGACATGGCTCTAAAGTTGCGAGCTCATCAAAATTGACACGAAAAAGATTGACTTCAAAAAGATGCATTTGAGTCAAAAGAAACTCAGTCCGGAAACGACGAGAAATCGGACCTTAAATTGCCTCACCAACCCCGGACAGATATATTCCCGATTCACAAAGTTTACTTGTGTAGCCAGGTCATGGGGAGAGAAAAAGAGAGTGTGCGAGTGCGAGAGAGAGAGAGAGAGAGAGAGAGAGAGAGAGAGAGAGAGAGAGAGAGAGAGAGAACGACATTATTTCCAAGCTGCTCCGAGTCCTGCGATAACACTCGCTCCTCGACGGAGGTTTGAAACAATGCCTCTTAAAGACAAGCGAAGCGCCATCACAGATGAAGCGCATTCCTCGAACAAGGTGAGAGGGTGGCCGGCCGGGGGAACTGTGGGGGGAGGGGGGGCTGGAAGGTGGGGGCGACTGCAGAGCGTGCGACCGTGCGTTCACAGGTGAAAATGTCCGCGGGGCACTGGGGGCAGTGTGGGCAGTCTTGAGGATGCGGGTGGGGGAGAGGGGGTCCGCCGCTTCGCTCAGGCTTCTCGGACGTAGGATAGGGATAGGATAGCATACGAAACGATAGGATAGGATAGGGCAGGATCAAACGTGTTCAGGACACTTCAAATAAAAGCCGAGAAAAATTACACGTGATTCAAAAACCGGATGAGTCACAAGATAAGTATCGCGAATTCTCCGATCCACGCTGATACAGAAATAAAAAAAAAACTACAGGTCCTAAACAACAAAATGAACTTCTCTGAATAAAAGTAAAAAGCGGAACGACGGGAAGAGATGAGAGGGGTCAGGGGGGCCGGTCAGGGGGGAGAGAGAAAAATGCCACCCAACAGACAAGGGCACAATGGGACAGTGGTAACACCGAAGAGAAGAAAGAAAAAAAAAGCAAGAAAAAAAGGAAATCGGGACGAAAGTGGGTGAGAGATATACACATTAAACAAAAATACCGATGAGAAAAGCCCCGGGGGTCGTCTGAGTGGGCAAAGGAGGAGGCATGTCTACGGGCAATCAAGCAGCCAAACAGACAGTCGCTCGGCTCTTCGCCCATTGATGAAACCTCCCCCCCCTTTCCATGATCTTGCGGGCTCATCTAGATTGAATTTTATTATTTACCCCTTGTTATCCGAGCAGTGCAATGCAGTGCATGCCACGCCGCACCATGGTCTCGGATGGGAAAAATATTGGTCAAAAATCAGAGTCATCAAAAATCACGGTTTTTAACCTTTCATGCTTCATCTAAAACTTTCCAGTGAGATTTCTAGGTTTCAATTTCTTAGTTAAAAAGTTTTAAAATTGGAATTAAAAGTTCATCAACTGTGAATTGATGAGAAATGCACTTTCCAATTTTTGGCCAATTTTTGACGATCTCCGACCACAGTGCGCCGTCCCGCTTTTGAGAAAGACTTCTTCATCTCACACTTTAAAACCTTTCTTTCCTCGCTCATTTTTACCCAATATAATAATCAGTCCGTGATATTAATCTTCTATAATCCTGCTCGGTGATAATCGACCAATGCAATAAATATATAAACGACTTATTCACTGACGGAGACGTCCTGTGACATATTCGTTGGTGCCGCACCTCGCCCGCAATGGCGACTCGTGGTAATTGGCAACCCTGTTTTAATGCCATTTGAACCAATGAAAAAGTATCGATTTTTCAAAGATTCGGCGAATACCCTAAAGATCGATAATCTTACATAGGTTTAAATGGAGAGATTCCGTTGTTGCCACATTCCACGAACCGCCATCCAATACTCGTCCTTTTTCGTGAACGACAGAGGCAAATTGTGTTTGGCAACGTTGTAATTCCTCCATTAGAACGCATTCAAAAGATAGAATTTGATAGTCATCGCGGATTTCTAATAAACCGATAGCTTATATACGTGTAGATGGATCAAATGCTGCTAGATTGCACGAATGCACGCACCGGAACTATTGAACGACGCGTTGTAAAACTTGGCAAACGCGAATACTAATCACAGCGTGCATCAATGCAAAGTTTATGTAGTCAACGCAGATTAGAACTCGTTTCAGAAGTGTAGGCGGATCTAGACCGATAATCTTTGGAATTCGTCAACATTATTTCTGATATTACTCGATGAAAATGAATAAAAATGAAATTGAGTGTTCACTTTTCAATGAGGAAAACTTTAAACACAAAAGAATAAAGTCAGGGGCAATTTCGGTATTGATTTGAAGGAATCAAAGTTGAAAATTCGCCAAAGATTATGGTTTTGGTCCGCCTACACTTCTGAAACGAGCTCTACATAGACTGATGTGGTTGCATCAGGCCGTTTGCTGAGTAAACAAACGCCGGGAATGATACAACCCGGATTACTGAGGAAGGACACTGGACGGGGAATACGAATACTAAGATACTGGGATCCAGCAATCTATGGCAACTGCACATTCCACCCATTTGAATGTATGATAAACAATCGATTCTGGAAGAGGCTACAAATCGATTATTCCTCATTTAATCAAATGAGAAGAAAACACTGTTGCCAGCGCAAACAAGATACAACAAGATTGTTTTGCGTATTGCACATTCCACCTATTTGAATGAATGATAAACAATCGATTCTGGAAGAGGCTACAAATCGATTATTCCTCATTTAATCAAATGGAAAGAAAGCACTGTTGCTAGATTGCTGGATCCGCCATAGCAAACAAGATACACGCAAATTACGTTGCGTAGTGCAAAAAGTTGAGCAATGGGGGTTGGTAATCGATTAAACGATTACTCAGTGATCAGAATCGTCGATTTCTTGGAGGAAGCTTTTTCCTTTTCTTCAACTCTCATAAACATTTAAGGGATGGAATTTGCCTCGCTCTCTTTATCCGCCCACAAGCAGAGATCAGATCAAACGTCTTTAAGGGGCCAACAGTGCTAACACCATGCACTAATGCGCGATTTAACACTACACTAGCCCGATCGGCTGCTTTCAACAAAACCATTAAAATCGACTATCAGCAGATTGCCTCTTCTCTAGTCGTATCGAGAGCACTTGAACGTCAGTGGTTTCATTGATTCCCCTCCCCGGACTCCCCCTCTTTCCTTCAACCTTTGAAAAATAATTATTAGCGCCTCGTTCGCGGCAGCCATGAGAGCCCCCCCCCCCCCCCCGTTCTCTCGAAGATGCTGAGATTTTGCAAGCCAAGTGGCTTTACTCACTTCACCCGCGCTTCACCGCGTTTTCGGCCAGTCTTTCTCTCTTCTCTCTTTCTCTCTCTTCCTCTCCCTCTCCCTCCCCCTCTCACCCCCTCCCCCTCTCATTCTCTCCTCTCTCTCTCTCTCTCTCTCTCTCTCTCTCTCTCTTTGTCTATTTGAATGCAAGCGTTAGAGAAGGAAGGATGCAGGGTGTTAAAGTCACGGAGATATAGCTCCTCATTTCTATCCTTTTCTGAAACATTCATTCTTGTGGACGGAGGGAGAGGGAGAGAGAGGGAGAGAGGGAGAGGGAGAGGGAGAGAGGAGAGAGAGAGAGAGAGAGAGAGAGAGAGAGAGAAAGAGAGAGAAAGAGAGAGAGAGAGAGAGAGAGAGAGAGAGAGAGAGAGAGAGAGAGAGAGAGAGAAACCAGTTCCTGGATGCGCCATGAACTGATCCAGGCTCTATCGTATTTTCCGATTTATATTTTCGAGTCACGTTTTCGGCTATAGCTTCGCTCGGAAAGACTCATTGGACTCTCACCTACCGAGTTGCGGATTCGACATTTTAAAGAAGTTGTCCCCTCAATCGTAGAGAGAGATATGTAGGCCAAATTTAAAGCAAGCGAATTCTATTTGTCCTTTCGAAAGATCGCACAGCGATTTAACCCTCTTTTCTCCCCGACCATTGTTTCAGTCTCATATGATTCCGAATAAACACGATTCTCGCTATAGACACTAAGAACATAAGATTATATCGGGCGCCTTCAGTTCATCGTATAGGCAATTCCAACTCCCCCGAGTACGAATAGTTAACTACCTTCCCTATACAAACAGAGAGGAGCTCAATAGTCGATAGTCAAGGTCAACTCTCAGAATAGCTTCGTCCAATTTAACCGCAATGGCGACTCGAGCAATTTGGCAACGGTGTTTTCTCTTCATTTGATTCCATATTAAATAATCGATTCGATGATGAAGCAGCGCTTCACCTGCAACCGATTTTATCCATAGATTCAAATGGAGGAAAAACAATGTTGCCAAATGACACTATCTGCCACTGTTAAAAAAAACAACACCGGGAATATTTGAGAAGGATCATCAAATCCCATGGATAAACGTTTCACTGCATAATCCACGACGAGATTAAAACGATGATTGGCGGCGAATTCATCAAACAACAAACAATTTTTGTTTTTGTTTTTGTTTTTGTTTTTTTTTTTTTTGTCCATTTATTAATTTATTTTTTCTTTAATCCGATATAATTTTCCAAGAAATCGATATATTCTGACTTTTCAACTTGTGGCTTTGACTGAACTGAATTAAAATACTAAATTATAGGGACGAGAGAGCACGAGAGTTTGATTGAAATATTCTATACCGACGTAATCCTTGTTCGGCCATTAATGCGACGGTCCTTGCAAGTCTGAAAATCCTTAATTTTCCTGGGAAGACAAAACAAGGAAAATTGAGGAATAAATGGACTAAGCGTCTAAGGTCAATTAACTCCAATTACTGCGCTGACGATGAATGATATTTCCGGCGCCCGAGTTTCCATTTGTCTCATCTAGAGTCCCTATACGTAGAGAGTTAAGACAAGAGGGTAGTACACCTCTGATTGGTTAAAGTGTTTTAGGCTCTACAGACGCCACCATCGGATGCTATTTGCACATTTGTTTACATACTCTTGTTTACAAACGAAGGGGTTCAACAGTATTTTACAGATAAAAGAGTTAATTGTGGACGAATATGTTAATTTTAATCATGCTGCATCTCAAGAACGTCCATAATTCCCAAAAGAATCATTAAAATCAGAAATGGAGGTCGGTCAACAAAAGCAGTGAAAGATTACACTGTTAGAAACTCTGCGGCACTGTAATCTTTGCATTGGACCAAAACAGAACAACGGCCCTTAGAATGTAAACAAATGTGCAAAATCGCATCCAATGGTAGCGCCCATGGTTTCACTTGTCTTAACTCTCTACATATAGGGACTGTAGCCTCAACTTTCTCCTTACAGGGACTCTAACCCATATACGCCCAGTGGGTCGTTAGTGACCCACTTGTTGTGTTATTTTTGGACCAAATGCCAGTAAAATTGGACCAATTTTACTAGAGAAACCAATTTTGGGAGTTTTTAGATCGTAAAATTTAGCTGCCCAAAAAAATTTCTGTGTTTTTAATTTTTTCGTGGTTTGAGTTCTCAAATTGTGTTTCTTGAGAAAAACACCAAATCTCCCAAATAATTCTGGGCATATCTGGACTAATCTCAACACCCGCATAATATGAATTTCGAGATCGGTTGACATTGGAATCCGTTAGTCTCTCTCTTCTCCCGTTAAAACGTAAGTGTTAGAAAAGGACACAATCAGGGGCAATCACGTGATTTTCGCTCCCTCTTCTATCCTTTTCCAACACATGCATTCAAATTGCCACAGACAAAGACAGAGGTACAATCTTCTGACTCCGCCATGCAGTGAGCAGCGCAATCGTGCTCGAGTCATATTAGTGAACTTGATCCGTTTCTCATGATCAGCGCTCAGCAACTCAGTGTTGAGAAGGCGGCGGCGGCATCCGGGCATCAGCATCAGCACGGCGGTACAACACACAAAAGTCTGATCCGACAACCGACATTAATGTCGGAGGCGCGGCGGCAAATTTTCCGAATAGCCGAGCGACCAAGGGGTTTCGGAAATCCGGAGGCTGGGCTGGCATAGCGTAGCGGCGCAACACGGCGGCTCAGAGCATCGGTATTCGGTTTTAGTTATGCCCGCATAGCATAAGCCATAAGCACAGTGTGACAGTGCTGTCAGACTACAGGCAAAAAATAAAAACATACTATATAAATGGGGATTTTTTTTTTAATTTTTTGCCAAAACTGGCAGCAGTGTCCCATAGCTACACTGCGAGCACCGATGCGTCTGCACTCATTGCCAGTGTGACGCACAGTGAGAGCGAACACGACTGATAAAAAAAAGAGAGAAGTCAAAACTCAGCAAGTTAAAATCGTCTGTTATTGTTGCCCAAGGGTACAAATAAGTATCGCGGTATTTTATGACAGGGTGATGGCTTTTTGAGATAGGAATCACTAGAATACTATCGCTGTACTAAAACAGTCTATTTAAGGTGATTCCAGGCGAAACTTTTCCAGATTTCAATCCGATGGGTAGCGCCACCAGTCGCTTTTTGGAAAAGTCGCGTTTTTGGCGTTTTAAACTGAAACCATAGATAAAACGCAAAATCCAATAACGTCAGCACCTGCAAAATTTTTTAATGGATTTTTTGAGCCCAAAATGAGCAAAATTGGTTCAAAATTAAAGCCGTAAATTATGAAATTCGTTTCGCCATAAGCTTAGTGAGTGAGAGTGAGCGCGAGTGATGACGTCTATCTGCCTCACTCGCACTCATTGCGGCTTACGGGAAGTTTCGTTTTTCATAATTTCCGGCTTTATTTGTGAGTGTTTCAGCCTGAAACTTTCGGGGTATCTTCCTGAAGTATGCTCGCAGGTGCTGACGTTCCTGAAATTCGTGTTTTTAGCGTGAATTCGTCAATTTTAGCCAAAAACTGTTGACTTTTAGAGCAGCGCGACGTGGTGTCCAAAGTTGGAACTAATCGACCCTGGAATCATCTTAACGCACTTTGGCTACGGAAATTTGAATTCGTCAAAAAGGTCGTCTTAGTTGTTTGCTTCAGTAGCCTAAATTTCCGTTCAAAAATGCGCTTATGGGGAAAATATATTGAATGGGAGTTTGTTTGGAACCAAAGGTCCTCAGACTGCAATCGATACGATATATCGCTGGACAAAAACGGTCTTTTTGACGTACTTTGGCTACCGAAATTTTGATCATTGAGTCACACGTGAAATGCTGCAAAAAAATGTCGCTACGCGCGTTGTTGGAATGACTAAACGGCGATTCGTCTTCGACCATCAATTCGGACAACTATGCAGTGTTGCCAGATATCCTCCGGCTTTTTCTATGTGCAGTGGCGAGGCGTGCGACCTGGCAACGTTCTTTTCCCCCATTTAAACACATTAAAAAGGTCGAAATGCCTGGTTCATTGCCGATGACTAGACCGTTCGACTTTTTTGGTGAATTTAAATGGAGAAAATACATTGTTGCCAAATTTCACGCTTCGCCACTGTCTATGTGTTCTTATGGGAAAAGACGCGAAAGATCTGGCAACACAGCAACTATGGCAACCGAGCGGCGCACACTGGGGCCGACTGAGGAAAAAATCCCTAAAATGAAGTGTGCAGGGGAGATAAAACCATTCGGTTGAATTTTAGTCCAGGGTATGTAGGTTGATATCCAAACACAGTTTTGCCCAAAAAAAAATTCAGAAAGGAGAAAATAAGCTCCGAACTCAGCTTATCTGAAAATACCAAATTTCATGCATTTTTTTATGTTTGATTTTTTGATTTTTACACTTTTCCTTTAGATATTGACAAATATCTGTAAGCATGTCTCGGAAGTGTGTCTTTAGAGCTTTCGATTCATATGTAGGAAGTTAAGAAAAAAATATTTCAAAGTGACGAACTTAATTATTTAAGTGGAAGGGTAAAGATTAGCCAAATTTAAAGTTTAATGGATTCGCAAAAAAAAGCTCCAAGAGGCTCCAACTTCTAATGTTGATTTTCTGATAGTCAATACCATTAGGAAGAAGCCCTGAAAAATTAAACTGCTCTTTTTGTGCACTTTTGGAGATATCGATTTTTTAATAAGCAGGGGTCCGATTTTTTTACATCTTTTTTCACGTAAATGCAAGTTCTGCGCGCGGGCACCGCAGTTGAAAGTTAAATAAGAAATGGCAAAACTGACTGTTTCGATGAGAAAAAGTGCGGTGAGCAAACGCAAGGTATCCCATGTAGGCATAACCGCTGATGCAGAATTGTGGAAATTTACCATTGTTGCCAAATGTTGCATTAAAATTAAAAAAAAAAAAATACATGGAGTAAGTAAAATGGAAAAATTGAAATCCACGATTTGGCAACACTGGATTTCATCTACTTAAATGCAAGTATGAAGTCTTACATGCATTTGGCAATCGTGGACATCGCGAAACATTAGCTTGGTGACAGGTCATTGCTCTCGGATTTTTTCGTCGCCAACTTGTTGGTCACTTTCTTATCAAAATCACTGATCATCTTTGTTATTGGACAATTTTGGAGCCCCCTGCCCCTAAAAATGACTCCGAAATGTTGGTTTCACGGATAATTACCATGGGTAGCTAGAATAAGTCCTCAGGATTTTAGTTTGCATCCCATTCTTAAGTTTTATGAGCATTTTCCTCAAAATTTAGTAAACTTTCACCATTTTCAGGTGGTTTTTTGCCAATATCTCTCTAACAAATTAAGGCAGAGAAATGTTCTTTGCACCAAAAATCTTAGTTTTTCATGCTGTTTTCACAGATATGCCACATGATGGGGGTTTCAAAAAACCAAAAAATTATTGGGGGGGGGAGGGGGCCCCCAATTTTGAGTAAATATGGCATCCATCATTTTTGATGGCTGGAGTATGACCCCTAAGTCCACACAAGCTCACATACAAAATTTCATTGAAATCCGTCAAGTAGTTTTGGAGTTACAGAATTATTTCCGATTTTCATACAATCGGCTCCACAGTGCGGCGCGCGGTCGGTCGTTCCTCGTTCCTTGGTCGGTCGCTTTAAACAGTTTACTGGGAATGGGGAATGCACCGCTCCTAATGACTCATAATGGCGTCATCGGTGGATAATCCAAATCCACCGAGGCTAATCTCTACTCTCTTCGACTACTGAAGTCGGAAAGTCTAAGTCGCCGTCACTCCCGCTGCTGCTGTAGGGATCAGTAGTCGCTGAAGACATTATTGAAGATACTATAGGACGGAGCTAATTACAGTAGAGAGTTAAGACAATAGGGTAGTCATTCGTCAACCTCTGATTGGTTAATGAGTTTTAGGCTCTAACGGACGCCACCATTGGATGCGATTTGCACATTTGTTTACATACTCTTGTTTATAAACGAAGGGGGTCAACCGTATTTTACGGATAAAAGAGTTAATTGTGGACGAAGTTGTTAATTTTCATCATGATGCCCCCCCCCCCCCATAACCAAGAATGTCCATAATTCTCAAAAGAACCTTTTTTTAAAGCGTTTAATAAATGTCTGTAAACAAAAGCCGTGAAAGATTACACTGTTAGGAACTCTGCGGCACTGTAATCTTTGCAGTGGACCGAAACACAACAACGGCCCTCGGAATGTAAACAAAGGAGCAAAATCGAATCCAATGGCGGCGCCCATGGTTTCACTTGTCTTAACTCTCTGCATATAGGGACTCGAGACGGAGCTAGCTACACCTAGGCCTAGGGTCCCAGAGTTCCTAGATGTTGGCTTAGGTAAGCCAGCTGCAATACATACCACAACGTATTCGAGCATTGCTGGTGGCCTACTTGTGCCCAAATCTAAGGCGTCGACTGACATTCTTTGATTCGCCGACAGTACATTTATAACATAACATAACAATACTTGAGTAGCTTACAAGACCCTTCGGCTTTCGAAACGATTTGTAAAAAAGATTCTTACCTGAAACACAAAAGAAAAAGAAAAAAAGCATTAGATTGGATTGGAATCGATACCTTCCA
This sequence comes from Trialeurodes vaporariorum, assembly GCA_011764245.1. Classification (NCBI taxonomy): domain Eukaryota; kingdom Metazoa; phylum Arthropoda; class Insecta; order Hemiptera; family Aleyrodidae; genus Trialeurodes; species Trialeurodes vaporariorum. The sequence continues at coordinate 7,350,328 of VMOF01000388.1, forward strand.
TTTATTCATACAATCTGCGACACACAGAAAAAAAAAACAGGAAAAACACTTTGGTAACGCTGAAAACACCTTTGGCAGAGAAGTAACCCAACAAAGACTTTTCAATTTTCATTTCTTCAAAACTAAACAAAACTTGTCTTCGACTTTGAACTTTTAATTTTAAAATGTTCTTCGATGAAAAGCCAATGCTCAAATTCATTTTCATTTTGAAACAAGAGAAATAATGTTGAACAATTCCAAAGATTATCGATCTGGGTGTGTGCCTACACTTCTGAAACCACCTCTTGTAATAGGCGTACAAAACCTTTGGCTAGCTCTGCTACAGTATACCTGAGAGAGAGCGAGAGAACGAAAAGGAGTGAGAAAGAGGGGGGTGAGGGAGAGGGGGAGAGGGGTAGAGGGGAGAGGGAGAGGGAGAGAAAGCGAAAAATTTCTGGATGCGCCACTGTTCCCTAGAAATACCATGAGAAAACATTCGCGGAAATTTTGCCGATATAGCTTTAATCGAAAGCTCTTTCTTCGACGATACGACGACACGAACCGTCAACAGTCACCGCACTAAACAGCGAGAAAAGCATCATTCAGCACGAGTATCGGTGACTCAATGACTCATTCTGTAAACAAAGCGTCCACGCTAGCAAACGTGTCTTCACGTCAGAATAATGCGGGGGCGCAATTAGAGAGGAAGACGGTGGAAGGGGAGGAAGAGCGATGAAATTGCTCAGCCACTAAAAATTGCAGCGTCGCTGGGGGGGGGGAGTTGTTGGGAGAAGTGGAGAGAAACTAGATACCGTTGATCGCACATGTTGATCACGCCCGGATGTTAGAACGATCGATTCAAAATACTCGAGCAAAAGCCCAGTGGTTACACTAAAACTAAAACGTCAATCCTACAACGTGCGGCAAACAATTCTCCAAAGGGTGGGGGGGGCTCAAAAACCAAATTTCAGGGGGGTGATGACCAACTCTTCATTTTCGTGCATTGTCGCTTGTTTTCAATTCATTTATGAGCATTTTTGAAATCTATACTTTTCAAGAGACCACCTGTTCAGGGACGGACAAATCACCAAAGGATCTATTTAGTAAACTTTAACCAAGTACTTCTTTTTTCAGTGTGTAGAGCCCACCACAGTAGCGCACCGAGAGTTTCTTCGTCTCTCTCTTTTCTCCATTAAAAAACGTATGTTAGAAAAGGATGAACAACAGGATAAAACCCCCTCTTTCTGTATTTTTCCTACTTATACATTAAAATGGGAAATGAGAGAGATGGCGGGAGAAATCCTCGTTGCGCCAGTGGTCCACCATATGACTAGGACTAGGCCTGTGTGATGTTCAATGCATCGATCGAAGTTTCGACGTTTTCCTGCTATCAAATGGATTCGATGCTATTGTTGATGTCATAATCGATAAATTGAAACTATTTATTTATCGATATTTCGACTAAAAACAGACCTAAGAGTCATTTTTTCCTCTCAAACCATCTCAAAAACATAAAAAAATATCATGATTACCAGTGATTCCTCAGTTATTTTGACTTGGTCAAATTTTTTTAAATGCATCGATGAAATTCCGATGTTTTTTGGACATCGAACTTCGGTGCACAAAAATGAACATCGCACAGGTCTACATAATATGACGGTAACATTTACCATACTTGATAGCAGACTCCAAAATCAGCTATGCAGATGGTAAACTCTACCAGTTTTTTTTTTTTTTTTTTTTTTTTTTTTTTTTTTTTTTTTTTTTTTTTTTTTTTTTTTTACGTGAAGCAAAAGTTTGCACGAGCCCCATTGAGTCAGCAATACAAACGTTGAAATTGTAGGAAACTTTTTATTACTTTGTTCGAGCAATATCGGTTGTTTTTCTTTGTTTTTTTTTGTTTTGTTTTTTGTTTTTTGTTTTTTGTTTTTTTTGTTTTTTTGTTTTTTTTGGCGAAGAATACGATTGATTGTGCCCATTAAAAAGTTCCGCTTTGCATATTACCCGAGAAAACAGCTGATAAAGGAACCACAAGTAAGAGTGACGTTATTCGCCGTACCTTCTACACTTGTTCCATGAGTATGCATTAGGTTGCATCACTGCAAACACTCAAATAGAGGCACGCCTGTAAACACCATCAACGCGGATAAAGGAATTCGTCTTCCTCTCTCTTTCCTCATTAGAACCAGTGAGTTAGATAAGGACACATCAGGGGCAGTCACGTGACTGTCGCCCAGTCTTCTGTCCTTTTCTAACACAGACGTTTTTATGGGGGATGAGAGAGAAGGAAAACTTCTTGGATGGATCCGCAAGTGAAGTGCTCACAATTAGTCGGCCTTGCCACAAACTTATCCGCCAAACTATCCTTATAAGTTATACCTCCCTCTATGATCAAAGGAATAAATACATACAACATAACTCAATTTAACTGAACAAATCGGACAGATTTAATCTCATGATACAAAACCAATAATCAAATTATAAACGCTCAATAGCTATTTAGAAGACTGAGGAGTATGAATTGCAAATAATGTTAGGTTGAGGATGACTGAAATACAAAACTCACATTAAAAAAAAAAAAAAAAAAAAAAAAAAAAAAAAAAAAAAAAGAGAGAGAGAGGGACACTCTGCTTAGAAATTATAAAGAAATTATAAACGAGAGAGTGAATGAGAAAGGGGGGGGGGTTTCGAAAGCTTATCCTCATACAGACCTTATTATCTGTTAAATGTCTTAAGCATTTCGGTCCATTCTACAGAAGAAGGAAACAGGTTTCTCATCACTATAGCATTTTCCAAGGAATTGTCCTTCTCTCTCTTTCCCCATAAGAACGCATGTGTTAAAAAAGGAAAGGAAAGGAGGCGAAAATCAAGTGACTGCCCTTGCTCTGTCCTTTTCTAACACACGCATTCTAATGAGGTGAGAGAAGGATAGCCCTTGGTTGGTTCGTTGCCATCCAGCCGTGAGTTGAAATCACCAAGTCTTCATCGCGAGTCGACGGGGTCGCATACCTCCGCCAAATTCCTGACGTATAATTTGAAACCATTTTCCCCACCGACCGACATGGTCTTTAAATTCGCGTCTCATCGAATTAAAAATTATCTTGCACGAAAAGGACCAGACTCAAAGTTGCAAGATAGTAAAAAATAAAAAAAATAAAAAAAAAAAGATTTCATTCGCCGATGAAAATGAAATCATGGTTGCCAATTCCGATGGAAACTAACGAAATTGAGATGTTGCTTTTAACATGCAATCATTTCTGTCACCACACGTGGTTGCGATTATTCGATCGCTCCGCGCGCGCTCAATTATTTGATTTAAATATATTTGTCCTGAGAAATAGGATAGTCGATATTATAGGTATCATTAATCGCGGATGTGGATCACTACTCTGGTGTCTAATAAAATTCCTCGGTGAATCTTTCCTTGTCAACAATAGAGAGAGTAATCTTTTCTCAGTTGTCGATGACTTTAAAAAAACTTGCGGATATTTTAATTAATTAAAGGCGGTTGCGGTTCCACCGATTCAGAAAAGATTAAACAGATCAGAGTATTTTCGTGCAATACAGTTATATACTGAACTGATCAGTGTAATCTTTTCTCAACCTGTGGAGTCATCGGTGAATTGAAAAATGCCACTCACTGAAAAAACAAAGCTCAAGGACAGCCGAAGCAGCCTTTTCAAACAGCTTCACAGAGCAAAAGTTCTAGCTCTACCGGAACAAGTTGCAGAATTGTACCCAAGCACTACTTCGGTAAAGTACCAGCCTTTTCTCTTGATTTTGCTCTACAGAAGTAGAGTTTCGGTACAACCGCAACTTGTTCCGGTAGACCTAGAAACTTTCGCTTTGCGGAGCTATATTAAAAAGCTGCTTCGGCTGCAATAGCGTATGCAGGAATTTGTCTTTCTTTCTCTTCTCTTGTATGAATGTATGTGCTGAAAAAGGAAAGAAATAGGGGCTGAAGTCACCTCTTAGCCCCTGTTCTTGTCCTTTTCTAACACACGTGTTCTAATGGGGCAAGAGAGAGAAAGATAGATTCCTGCGTACGCTACTGTTCAGCTGTACCTGAACTTTGTTTTTTCAGTGTTAATTCCCAGCGAAACGGCAGCGCTGGTCTTAACTCTCTTCATACAATGACTCAAGTTTCAAACGGACATCTCCCGAGAGTCTTTCAAATCGGCAACGTCGCAAAGGCAAACATCCAGACTTTCCCCCATGCCGACCTGTGGCAACCCCGACCCCTTCAACTTACACTAAAAACTTACGAATGTCAAACGCATCCAGAAACATACATACATGTCCTCCCTCTACACCTCATACTCTTCTCCCTCGTCTAGCGAATCCTCCGCGTTGATTATTTTAATGATTTTCACAATTTTCCTTCCTCCCTCCCTCCACCCTCCCCTCCCTCCACCCTGCCCTCCCTCCTTCCCCCTGCCCCCTCATTCGCATCCTTGTCCGAACCGAACTACTGAAGAACTTTAACTCCTGGCATTACTCCAGCTGAGTCGTCCTGACGTCCTCAGCTATCGCCCCCCCCCCCTTCACGACCCTGCCGCCCTTCACAACCCCCTCCCTGACAACTCTTTTTTATTCCTATCCGTTTCCCTGATGCGATGGCACTCGGAAAATCTACTGCGGAAGAATACAGTCGAAAGAGATTCGATAATAAATTAAGAATAATAACTTCTTATTCTCATAAGAAGTCAAAGGGAGTCAACGGAAGGCGGGTGGGGTGGGGGGAGGGGTGGGCGGGAGGGGGCGGAGAGAGCGCTCTTTTAGAGTGGATAAAGAACCCAGTGCATCAGTCGAAATTATCCTAGTTTTTATCGAGTGTACATATAGGTGCATGATTGCCATGTCGCTTCGTGTCCTACTTTCTATACCAGCCAAAGGAGCATCTTAACCCTTTAAGGGCCAAGCCCGAGTATCCTCGTTTTTCTTCTCGAGGCTCCTTCACATTGTTTCAGTCTTCATTCCGGGAAAACGCGACTAATTGATAAAATCATGTACGATATATGATATCTTCGGGCGCCTTCAATTCGTCGTGTATGCAATTTCAACTCCCCCGAGTACGAACAGTTAACTACTTTATAAACGGAAGAGTGGCGTCCTTTTGAAATAACCTGGCCTTTAGAGGGTTAAAGGACCGTGTCTCTTTCTCTCTCTCTCTTCCTCCCTTAGTAGTTAACCCTTTCGCTCACAGTGTCCCATTTAAAGGGACAACATTTTACAAGGAGCCTAATGGAAATTCGTAAAAAAAAAAAAACAATTGACGCGCACATGAAATCATAGTAGAAAATTGAATTTGAATTTAATTTTATGTGTTTCAGATTACAGTGACACTTTTTTTCATACTTCGTGAGCAAGAGAGGTAACCCTTTCAATCAACACCACTTCCGAGTATCCTCGTTTCTACGACTGGATCTGCCTCGCACAATTTCAGTTTTTTATTCACAATTATTGCGACTCCACATGATTAACATTTGAAAAATAATCTTTCTTCGGGCGCCTTCAATTTACTATGTATGCAAAACCAGCACCGCGATGTAGAAATATTTGACTACCCACTTAAACTGAGCGAGCGAACATTGATTTGTTTTCTTAACCTGGTAATTTTTTTTTTTTTTTATATGTAATATTATAATCATTGACCACACCAGCTCCCAATGCAGTTGCGACTCTGGTTTAATCCATCCAAAGCGAAGTCTGTTGATACTTCAACAGTGCAACCAGCGCAAAACCCAAAATAAATAATTAGAATAGGGCTGATTTTAATTGGGGGGGGGGTGACAAAACAGCGACAGTTTCTGAATAAATAGCTTACAGGGAGACTTTAAGTTCTCACTTCGTCGGGCATCATCCAACGAGTCCTCCTTTTCCAGGGGGGAGGAGGAGGAGGGAGATAGAGGGTGGAGAGGAGAGAGTAGTTTCCACTACATGAAAGAGAGAGAAAGAGCGACAAAAAAAGAGGGAAAAGACAGTTTTATCCGAATTTATTATGGACTAAAGCCGACAAGAGCTGAGAAAAAACAAAGCAAGACCATAAATAACGTTCAACGGGCGGATAAAAGAGAGAGAAAGAGGGAGAGAGAGGGAGAGAGAGAGAGAGAAAGAGAGAGAGAGAGGGAGAGAAGATATTGTAACAACACGCAAACGAGCACAAATGGGCTGGGCGCGAACGCGCGGTAGTGTGTGTGTGTGTGTGTGTGTGTGTGTGTGTTTTGTGTGTGTGTGTGTGTGGGGGGGGGGGGCTGAACGGAAAACGCGATTTGCGAACGATGGTAAATAAACAGTGGGGGAGGGGGGGAGGGGGGGGGGGGGAGGAGAGAGATTTTGCGAAGCAAACATGAAATAAAACGCTAAAACCGGATCAATCTGCCGAGTGAGAAATCGAGTTCACTTGACATTCCGAAAGACCATGCGGAAAACTTTTTCTAACCCCCCCCCCTTTCTTTCTTCCTTTTTCTGTTTTTCTTTTTTTTTTTTACAAATTCAAGCGCCTTCTTCGTTCGGTTCTCCGAAATCACCTGCTCGTCGTTGATCACATTACATTGTCAATCTCTGAATCTCCATTATTACGGCATGTTTCGCGTGTTTCTGTTCTGAATGCACTTTTCGAGATTGCGCTAAACTCGTCAAAATGAGCACTCTGATTTTGATTGAATGAACTACATGAAATGCTTCGACGAAATCACACAAAACAAACTTGCATATTACATAAAAAAAAGAAATGATTTAACAGTTTGATCGTCATTGCATCAGGAATAATCGAAGTGTTGAATGAACGCAATCTTATTAATCAATCTTAATATTTGTAATTAATAATGTTTCGCCTTTCTGTTCTGAATGCACTTTTAGAAATCGCGCTAAACTTGTCAAAATGCGCAGTCTGATTTTGACCGTATGAAATACTTCGACGAAATCACACAACACAAATTTACAAAATACATACAAAAAGTGACGATTCACAAACAATTTGATCATCATTGTACCAGGAATAATCCAAGTGTTGGATGAATGCATTTAAATCTTATTAACACTTTCCTTTTACAAACGGGTTACAAAGACAAATCTCCAATTACTCGATCAAATTAGTGGATAGTTAAATATTCATACTCTGGTGTATTGATTTTGCATACACTCTGAATTGAAGGCGTACTACGAAAAATTGTTTTCCCCGATGTCCACAACTGGAAGTATAGTTAAATATCCATACTCTGGTGTATTGATTTTGCCTACACTCTGAATTGAAAGCGTACTAAGAAAAATTGTTTTCCCCGGTGCCAACGACTTGGAGTCTAGCTTGTAAATTGGAATAATGTAAATAAGTTACAAAAACGAATAAACTCCAGTGTGGACGGTTTTAGAGATAAGCAAGAAATCCAGGGATCTGATTGGCTTTGAAGTTTTTTTTAAACATGGAACAGACATCTGATTGGTCAATTTTGCAATTCCCGCTTCTCACTAAAACAATCTATTATTTCCATTCTTTGCTAGCTATGATTGATGTCGCCTACGAAAATACGCTAAATTTTGGAAGATCAGAGACAGAAACGGTAAACACAAAATTTCAACGGTGATTGTGTTGCAAGTTGCAACCGATATCAAGTCCTCTCCGATCTGCAAAATCTGTGCCCGATTTATGGATGGATAGTAAAATTCGCTGCTTCAGGGTATTGATTCTGCGAATAAATAGAGTCCTGATTCTGCGAATGAAAAGTGTCCTGAATTGACGACCTCATAAAGATAATCCAAGAGGATCCAAAGAAATTACTTATCGAGGTCATACATCCCAAGATGAATAGCGAGACCAGATCTCATCGGGTAACCAACGTTGTCACACTTACACTACTAGAAAAATCAACAGATTTTCAACTTGCATCGATATAAAGTCAACTGGTTGTTACAAGGCCGCCGAGGAAAAAGCGGCAGTGGCGGCTCGTTCAATTGGGCAACATCGAAAACGATGATTTTTTGAGTTTTTTTTTTTTTCACATTTTTTTGCAATTTTTTTTTTCCACCTCACAATCAGACCACAGTGTGACAGTCTCAACTTAACCTTTCAATACCTCGCCCGAGTTATTCGTTTTCTTAACTCGCACTTCTTATTTATGAACAGTAAAAACTACCCCCAAATTACAAGCCTTTGTAAATTCATGTCTCATCTAGAGCCTTCAAATACAGAGATAGGCAAAATGAACTTAGCGGGGAACGAATATTTGACTACCTACTAAAAAGCGAGTAATAGCTTCCCTTCTTTTCAGGAAACCGGAACCTGGTTGTTGAAGGGTTGAAAATACAAAATTAAATGGAACTAACCATGAAACCGAACTTCAGCCACGAAGCTACACCCCCCCCCCCCCCCCCCCAAAGCGACCCTTCCTCCACGCGGCATGGGGTTATTTTCACAAAACACGGCAACAATTTCAAGCAAAGCCGATCGCGTGCGTTCAGCCACAGGATAAAAATTAGTCCATTCACAATCAGTAAACATACACATCGTTGCTCACCACCGCGATAACAGCGCGTGACGTCAACGAACAACACATTCCATTCAGACAGATGGAGGATTTGAAAAAAAAAAAAAAAAAAAAAAAAAAAAAAAAGGGTATTCAAAAAGGGTACGCAGGGTCGAGGAATTTATTTATCCATCGATCTCGAAGGAGCAAACGAAGACTCAAGCACCTGGCGCCCACCCCGCGGCCCGCCCGCGCCCCCTTCTCACTACCCAACCTTAACCATACAGCAAAACAGCATAAAGCTTACAGTACAGAGAGCGCCCTTGCCGCTGGACCTCGCGATCGAAGCGCAG